>CM029656.1:14862002-15462002 GCA_017311315.1 Dendrocalamus latiflorus
GGCGAATAAGGTTTTTGGGAAGCGCTCTGCGCGACTGCTCGCTGTAGCTCTGGCTCGTCTTCCTCGTCGTTCGGCTTCGGCGAATCGTCATCGACTTCGTGTCATCCTCACCGTGCCTGCGGCGTCTACATCGGCAAACCGATCAGAACAGAACCATCGGTACGTAACAGTAATGTTCTCCGTATTAGATCTGTTCATGTACAGTTTCCTGGTTTACATGTCTAGATCTTTTATGCCTGTGATGGTTCTGTTATTGTGCGTGCATGATGTCATGATTAATTTATGGAATAAATTAAACCTACATGTGCTTATATTTTCAACAATTTCATCATAGCTCCTGAAACACCAGTCGGATGTGACAAAGATGTTCAAAAAATGATGTGCTATAAATCAATATATCATCAAAGAAGACAAGGACGAAGCAACGAATAAACAGGCCGAGGATGTCATTCATGAGTGCTTGGAAGGTGGCCGTAAAATTTTTGCTTTTTAGCCCAAAATTTGAAAGTTTTTTACATATGGACCCCTGGAGAAAAGATTTGCAAAAATGGATCACTCGGCAGGGCGAAAAGGTCCGCGAACTCGATGAGAAGATCATCCAAGAGTGCCTCGGTGCTGCCCATGGTGAGTGCCGGTCTAAGATATGGTACCGTTGATCCGATCTAGATGTGGCCAATGTAAATAGTAAATGGGTCATGCCGGTTCGGCCCGACTAAGCGTGTTATGCTTGGATTGACACCTCGGTAAGGCGGGTTGGCCCGACATGGCACGCGCAGTACCTCCTATGCTAGTGCAGTAACCTTCTTGTGATAGATAGTTCAATAAAATTATTTATGGATGGTAGTAAAACTGTTTGTGTTAAGGTAACTGCACTCTTTGAGCGCGGATAGGTGACTTAGTAATAAAATTATTTATGACTGATAGTAAAATTACTTATGACTTGGTATTAAAATTAGTTACAACTGACAGTAAAAATACTTGACTTTGACTGGTAGTAAAAACACTTGAGACTAGGCAGCAGATCATTGGTGCAGTGGCGGACCTAGAATTTTACCAAAGGGTATGCCGCACCAAAATTTTCATATGCAATTCGGTAAATAATTGTAAAATTTGCACCGTAATTCGGTATACAGACACTAAATAATATGATAAGTCTTAAATTTAAGGATTGAGTTGAAAACTTGCACAAATTACAATATAAATAGTTTAAACACCATACTAATAGTCTCAAATTTGTTTAAACAAAAAAAGTCATGATTCCAGAATGATTGGGACAACAAAACCTGGTTCTCGATCTGGATGTTAAGAGCATTGATATTGGTTATGCTCCCATCATTTCCAGCTTCATGAACTATCGCTTCTAACTGCCACAAGAACCATTGTTGATAGGGTTACATGAACATATACGAAAGTTAATGCAGCACACAGTATGTTTAATTGAGTTAGCATGATTGCATACAGTCCGTTGTAGAATCAATCTATGGCACGGAATAATTTGATCCAAGCTTTGATTCTTCGTCAGCAATGTTATTGACCACTCCATAGTATACCATTCCATGATACTGATTTATGCCATGCTCGCAACTCAAACTGCAAGTATGCAAGCTCCTTGTTGATCTTGAGGAGTATATCATTGAACAGTTTTTGATGAGTGGCTGCAGCCATGATATGAAACATAAATGATTGGAGACAAGAAGTTTGGCAAACTGAATTAGGGAAATTTGCACCTTGTATGCAATATGTTTGCTAAAACACTCTTGTTTTATAAACTGCACTAAGATACATGAATCGAACAGCCAAGAAAATGTCAAGTGAACTGAAAGTGAATCCAAATTCACAAACAAAAATCCAAACAAAGACCATTGGAGGATCAATTGAGCCAGTCACAGTCAGTTAAAACTTGCATCTTCTGATTGTGACTGGCTCAATTGATCCTCCAATGAACAATCAAAATTCCAGTACAGAAATCAAAGCATAGCCTACTTCTGAGTGAAACGTTGAAACTGAATATTGCATCCGCAGGCATGGCATCGATTTACTGATTTTTTTTAAGCACGAACAGGTCAAGGGACAAACTGAGTTAAATAATGGAGTAGCAAAATGACGACTTGAGTACAAGAAGGGTGAAAGAAGAGGCAGTGACCAATCCATTGCTGGTGACACATCAGTAAATCCACAACTTTATGCAACAAGACCAACTTTCAATGGTAACCAAAAAAGAGGATTGCTGGGAGCAGAGTTGTGGCACATAGCAGCATTACCCAATCAATAAAACTACCATTACTACATCAAATAGGCACACTTACTAAAAGTTCGTACAGGAGCATTACATCGAACACTTGGGCTACGAGTAAAGAGAACAGGGATTAACCTAACTGGAGGGAGAAATGAATATCCTGGCGAAGTCAGTAGGTACCGACCAGGGATCTTGCCGCCGAAGACCTGGGTGAAGAGGGCGTGGAAGTCGGTCTCGGGGAGGGGCCCGCGGTAGAGCAGCGCCTGCAGCAGTGTGTGGTGCCGCCACGACGGCGGCGCCATCTCTCCTCTAATCGAGGCGGCGCGTGCAGCAGCTATTAGGCGAACCGTCAGCAGGCGCGCGACCAAGGCTGTGTTCGGCTGCCGGCTGGGCCCTAGGTATGCCGTAGCCCACCTGGCATATCTTGTGGGTCCGCCCCTGCATTGGTGGTTCATTGGGCTAAACATATCCGGGTTGACCTGGCATGACTCAACCCTCCCCGTACCAGGGCCAGTACGGCATGATAACTTATTTAGGCTAAGGGCATCTGTAGTGTATGAAAAGAGGAGGTCTTAAGCCACCTTAAGGTCAACCTTATACATTACAAGGGTGACCTTAAGCAGACCCTAAGCAAAAAAAGTTTAAGGCTGGTCCTCAAGCTAAAGACCTGGCCATAAGCATTAAAATACAATTTTTCTTTATCTGCCAAGTGGGACCGTCTTAAGGCCCCTTAGGTTATATACACTATGGAGTCGGCCTTAAGGTTTAGATGGACCCACCTTAAGACCCTTTGGGTTATATACACTACAGATGCCTAATAGGGCTAAGCCTAGTTGGACCATGCTCTATGGGACCTATGCCATGCCGGGCGGCTAATTTATCGTCTGTGGCGTCGCACCTCCCCTTCTTAATTTCGCTCTCTTTGATGGGGACGGATCAGAGGCTGTGGTGCCCCCCGCCCCCACGCCTACCGCTTTGCTTCTCTCTCATAGCTTACCTGTCCTGCCTGCCTCCATTTGGGCTGCCAAGCCAGCAAAAAAAAAAAGAGCGTGTAATCCATGTCAGCATCCATTGCTTGCCTAAACTGATTTGTATCTGACTGAAACAAGATCAGGGGTACAAATACGCATTACTGAAGTTCACTGACCAATATGAACCACATGTGCAAGTTAACAAATCTACGGTGCAATCTACTCAAAAATCCAATTCAATTTCTACTGTTTGATTTCATTGTTGTTCGCCCCAAATTTATTTGGCATCTTTTCATTTTAGAGTACTATGGTGCAATTTACCCTCTGTTTTTTTTCTTCTCTGTTTTCTTCTTCAATTTTGGTTTCAAAACAGGTATCAATTTGATTGTCGAGAAGAAATGCATCGCATATAACTAACCACATCAGCATTAAGACGTCTCCCCTGTCTTTTTTTTTCTAATGCCCGCCCTAGATTAACATTTACTTGATAACTTCTGTCCATTCCCTATCAAATGATTTACAAGACGACCATATCTGAAAACTAATCACACAAGCTCAAACACAATTGGTAATCACGTCCCTCTCTGCGCGCTTATTTCTCCTGGAGCTTGAAGAATGCCATGAGAGGCGCGTACACCCTCTCCTTGGCGTTCACGGCCATGACGAAGTCGGCGTGCGCGTAGTCGGCGAGGTACTGGACGGTGAGCTTGTCCCCGCTGTGCGACTTGAGCGCCTGGAAGAGGTGGTGCACGTCCTGCACGTCGGAGAGGCTGTCCCTGCCGCCATAGCTAAGGAAGAGAGGGAAGTCGTCGGGGATCTCCGTGACGTTGTAAACCGGCGGCGTCGCCTGGCCGTAGTGCTTTATGTTGTCGCCGGCGTTGCCGTAGTCGTACTTGGCGATTGTGCCTCCTCTGATCACTGTTTGGTATAGGGTACGATTGACGAGTAACGTGTTAACAGGCGATTCCTGGTGAGTTCTATATTTTTCCGGCAAGTGTTAAGAATCCAGCTGTCTACTTAGAACACAGCAGAAGGTAAAATTTTTACAAATCATGAGTACTATGGCTTGGCATACTCACTTTGAGCCAAGTGAATCATGTTCTTGGTTGCAGAAGCTTGTGGCTCATGGGCGAGGAAGACCTGGACAGAGGAGTTGTCAAGGCAGCAATTGTCACCTGCGCCAATTGTTTCAGTATGACGAGTCAATATAGCTAAGCTAAAGATCATTCTTTTTTCTTTTGAAAGCGGAAGATAAGAAAAATGGGTTTTTTTGGCAAAATAAAGAGGAAAAAAAAGCAGCATATACGTATTGTTACCTGTAAATAATGACATCAGATTATAGCAATCGATCCCTGGTTGCTTGCATATGTCAGTGACAAGATTGTGAACAGCCTCCCTGCATAGGAATTCTAGCTATTAGATGGATAAATTTTTCTTCTAATTAACACCAGGACACTTCAACTCCCTGAATTTATTTTGTTCTGAACTTCAGCTCAATGAACCATGAAAACTTAGCAGCATGAATTCAGAAACGAAAAGCTTACCCTGTTGGGTCGAACTCCTTAAGGCCCAGCCAGTACAGAGCCTGCCATCAGAAAGAAACACGCAACAACACGTCAGTATTCTCCATCCATGGACTCGTAGGGGCTTGGAGGTGCCAGCTCCGGCGTTACCTCGGCCAGGAAGATGTCGGCAGCCGCCCGCGCCAGAGGCGACGACAGCTTGTCGAGGAACGCGATCGGGCTTAGCAGGCCGGCCGACCGCAGCATCCCGACCTGCTGCTGCTGGCTCAGGGCAGCGAACGCGATCAACGTCCCCTGCATCGGCAGTTCAACACATTAAATTAGTGAAGGATGTATTTGACTAGAAAAGTTTTTACCTAGAGAAATTTACTGGCAAAAATTAGCCGTGGAACTAGCATTCTTACCAACGAGTGCCCTACGTAGTGCATCTTCTGCCGGCCTGCCTGGTCGTACACGTACTGCACCGTCGCCGAGAGATCGTTGCTGGCCAGCTCGTCCCATGACCAGTTCCAGTAGGCCTGGATTAATTCGAGGTACATATGTACAGATCCAACGTTAGTACGACAAAAAAAAATTCAGCGCTTTATCCATCCACAAATCTTAATTAATTAACATAACGTGCTTGCACCGGATCATTGGAAGGAAGCGACGTGTGGCCGCGGCTGTAGACGGTGCCGCGGCTGTTGGCGATCCAGACGTCGTAGCCGTTATCCGCGAGGATGTAACCCAGCGACTCGTTGGGCGAGTTCATCAGCCATGTCACCCCGTCCTGCCAAATTTTGTATGAAATCAGCGCATTGCTCCATGCATGGCCTTTTCTTATAAGAAAATTTCTTGTAAGATGATGTCATCATCCACAGGCTGGGTTTACGAAGATGACAATTTGGCGTACAGTACTACGAGTGACAAAAACCCGAACTACATTGCGTAGTGACAGTAACATATACCATCATGAGCCCGTGCTGAAGCAGGACCGGTATCTTGCCGGCGTCGGCCGCTGATTCGCCGGCGCGGCCGCCTGGGATCCGCTGCAGGCTTAGGATGTATCCGTCTTGTGTCGTCACCTGCACATATAATATTATGTAATCATCCAATCCAGTGAACCTCGTAACACACAAGTAATCTGACCTGACGAGATAGAAAAATCTTATCTATATTCTACACTGTGTGATATGATGCATTCAGTTCTTACCGTGTGTTCTTCGCACGTGTAGCCAAAGGGCTCCACCCTGGACTGGCACGTGCCGTTCGCTGCCGCACGTGGTTCGTCTGGAGCTGGACGTGTTGCTGCTGCTGCAACTCCTAGACACAGCAGAGCTGCCAAGCTAAGGATGCATCTGCTGCCTCTTGACATTGTTAATCTGATCATATATATGTATGGATGGATCTAATTGTTCTCTTCTTTCGATGGATCGTTGTTTCGATGTGAGATTCAGTTTCGTTTGTGCTCGTCTTTTATAGCTAGTTCGATTGACGGGTTAATGGTGTCATTTTCGACTCAGATTAACCGGCGCTCTATGTGAATTGGAAGTAGTATATATGTGTGAACTAGTAGAGTATCTTAGCTTGTTTTAACTTCTATTTGTGTTCTCACAGGGGGAGAAGACAACATTGACGATGATTGCAATGAGGGGATGCCAAGTTGCCAATCAATTGGTGCTGAGTTCTTAAGAGTTATCTCATGATCCTTACTAATTGGTAGCTATTGTTTAGGGTAATTAAGTAAACATCAGCTTGGTTAGTTACGCCATTGTGATGCACATATAACTCTTGAGTTTCCGTTCGGCGATAGTAACATAGTTCACACGTCGACTGTTATTGCACGCAGAAGGCTACTACTAATATAGTAAGCGTATTATGCACTTAGAGCAAGTTTAATAAGGCTGACTGTGCTAGCTATAAGGGAATTCATATCAGCATAGTTCTACGTGGAGGGAAGAGAAAAGGAGAGAGACAGCCAAGCCGACTCCCATGCAAGAGTCAGGCTATAGCACAGGAAAAGAGACATTATCCATGCATGTACCCATAGAACTAATTAATTGCTATACCCATGCATGTATTAAATTATCAATACCCATGTATGTATTAAATGATTGAGAGCTCTTGTGGAGACAACTTAGAGCATCTCCAATGGGTCTATAGCAGCTATCTACAAGAGAGTCCATGTCATCAACTGTCCTACGTGGAAGATATTAAATGAAGAAAGAGAACGCAGCTCTCTACAGCTCTAGAGATAGTCTATAGCGCCAAACGAGGCAGCCTCCATAAATTCTGTGTGTGCATGTAAGCATCAAATAGCTATCCTTATAGATAGTTCTTTAGAATGCTAACTTTAGTGTGTACTATATAGATGATGTGGAAGTCTTATAGTTAGTTGCTAGCTATAACCATTGGAGATGCCCTAACCAGCTTATTGTATGAGTTGACTGCATCATTATCTTTTGATGATATGGAAATGTATTGAAGGTAGCAGCTATCTGTACTATTAAACTTGCTCTTATTTTCCCTAGTAGTAAACATACTCCTACACTGGTCACTTGCGTCCCTACGGTCGTTAATTTTTGTTGTAGTACCTACTGTATATATTCTGCGAATTCATTTGTTCCTTTGCGTACAGTAGTTAGTTTAGCCTTGTGAGCATAAAGAGCCATTCTTGTGAGATTCGTGAGGAGTTTGATAAGAGCAATATTTTAATTCTAAATTTTATTAGAAGGTAAATGTCAGAAAGAACTAATGTTGCAATAATCCAAACTAGCAAGAGGCAACACAATGTACTTCAAATATACTCGAGAATAGAAAAGAAACAAAGCCGATCAACTGTACGAATGACTTACAGTCGAGCTTGACAAAGAAACAGAAGTAGCGCAGAAGAAGTTGATGTCGATGAAGAAGCCAATCAATGAAGAAGCTAGGTGGTCATGTAGGTTGCGCTGTCCAGAAACCTTATTGTTATCTCATATAGGTACTCTTTGCGGTAATAGCTCAAAGATACCACTCTTCCTCCTTCTCGGTACAGGTTGAGAAGGAAGGCCAGTGAGGATCAGCAGCTCAACACTACAACACAGCTCAACACTACAAGATAGTTTACCAGGAGAGAAAGACAATGTAAAGGAGGAATGGATGAAATTTGGTGTATGTCATTTTGGACAACTCCATGTCCTTTTAAGGACACGACAATCACTCTTATTGTAACTGATACAATCAATTCATTAAATTGAGTTAAAACTGATGTTTGAAATCGCATTCAAGCTGAATAAGAGAGAGAGTCGAGAGAGAGAGTCATGAGATTGCACCTAATTGTTACTTTGAAATTGATATGTCCCCAACTAAAATGGTTTACAATATGAAAATTACTAACTGAGAGAGCAAGTCACTGAAATAACCCACATTTTTAATTAACCCTAACCGATGAGTTAGAGACTTAGAATGAAATTTATTTAATGCCTAATGACTAAATTACAAGGCGAGTAAGTTTCTACAAACATACAAAATATCATATTATAGTATAGAACCTTGAATACATAAAATACATTCACAAGTTTAATCCCAATGAACTAATACACTGCAACTCAAACTCTACGACCCATACATGCAAGTGCACACAAAAGACCACACATAAGTATCCACACATATGAATAAATACAACCCAGTATAATTGCAATTGACAAATTTCTTAGAAACTGGCACTACTACAGAAAACCGTATTACAGACGGTTCAGAAACGTCATCACAAATGGTTTTCTGAACAGTCTGAATTTGTGGGTCAGTGATAATCGAAGGTTATCACAGACGGTTTTTCGAACTGTCTGTGGTGTAAATATCACAGACGGTTTGTAACTAAAAACCGTCTGTGGTAGCTGATAATCACAGACGGGTTTTAACTAAAAACCGTCTGTGATAGGTGATAATCACAGACGGTTTTTAGTTAAAAATCTTCTGTGATATTCTTTTCTACCCCTAAATCTATTTCTGTTTATTGGCTAACCTCAGGAAATGCTAGCCATGCCCTCTGAAATAAGCAGATCAACATGTACATGTATACATACAATTAACATCTCAATTCATTACACAAACATAAAATATCCAATTCACATCGCACTTCATTTCACAAACATACAACATCCATTTCGCAAATCAATTAATTGAAATGAAATAAAATATCCATTAACAAATACACAATTACAAAAGATCTACATTGCATTTGCACTTAGATGGTAACATTGCATTTTTTTATTGCTCTATCACTCCGGAATCGAGGTCTCGTGAAAGGAACAGATCCGTAATCAACGAACTTGTCAAGCTGCACAAGCAATACTTGGATGGTGCTTGATTGCCATCCAAGTATTGCTTGTGCAGCTTGACAAGTTCGTTGATTATGGATCTGTTTCTTTCGTGAGACCTCGATTTCGGAGTGATAAGAACAATAAAAATCATTGTACGTTGTGGAACTCTCCATCTGAGTTTATGACTCTAGCCACCAAAAAGTACGCGCACTCTCCTCGAATTTGTGAATGTTCGGGCTATTCAATGCAGTTGAGGGGATGGACGCAGCTGTCAGTAGGAATATCAATGTGCGTATATATAACCTGATAAGTATGAAGTAATTATGGGAAGATTGACAAACCTTAGAATTGGTGATCCTCGAGGAATCGAGGAGTAGGTCCATATGGTAGCAAACGTAGAATCCACATGTGTTGCCCGGTGACTGCTGGTGATACTACAAAAATGGAATGTGTTAATTCAAGATGCATTACTACCAACTGTTGCATAGGATTAATTAATATGTACTA
The DNA here is from genome assembly GCA_017311315.1 of Dendrocalamus latiflorus. NCBI lineage: Eukaryota > Viridiplantae > Streptophyta > Magnoliopsida > Poales > Poaceae > Dendrocalamus > Dendrocalamus latiflorus. Next base: position 14,871,523 of record CM029656.1, read on the forward strand.
GTGAATACCTTAAAATTTTGAGCATGTGTCAGGCCTTTGGCCCCTTGTGTCGAGACACCTGCCTTTGAAACGTACATCGCGAATGCCCTACATGATTCGAAAAAGTTGACCTTAGTCATTCGGAAGGAAAGAAAGAGTACAATATAGGCATATATGGAGAAAATGTATTACCTATCGATTACTTGGCTGACAACCGAGTAATCCTTTTTATTCTTACTTAGGGAATCAAGGTATATTGCCTTGTTCCATTTTGGTACAATTACTATTAAAATCCAATGATAGTCTTGATTGTAGGGCATAAGTACATATTCCTTATCGCGGTAAGCCACCAATGCTGATGCAATGTACCTCTCGACGAAGGGTGTATCCTCGTTGATGGTATGCATGGCGACCAAGTGTGGGTCAAAGAAACTAGCCGATAATTTGGATGATCTAGCTTTAGTCACCATGTGTCTATATATATACACACAAAAGCAACAAATTATATATGACATTTATCGGTATGACATGAACAGAGATTGTGATTGTACACATTTACAGCGTCCAGCATCGAATGAGTGAGGCGTCGAGAGCGTTGAGCGTGAAAAGATCAAATAAATCCTCGAAGGTGACCACGAAGACACAATCTTGAATATTGTGCTCTAAATGTTCCGGCTCGAATTTGATAGTGATATCTGAGCGCCGTTCTCCCTCTGGCTTATTGGACTATTCCATATACCACTTGTGTAATTGCAGGCAACTAATTGGTAGGGTTTAGAGGCGCGTTACCAGGTCGACCAACGGCTCGCCAAGCACGAATTTGCGGGCCAATGGTAGGTACGGGATATCAGCATCGGTCTTCTTTGTATTGCCCTTGTTGCCTCGGCTGTAGGTCGACTATAAAGGTAGCACTGGTGGAAGTTGCTGCACTGAGAATAGCGCCCGTGAACATGACATCGGTGCAGGTAGCGGTGGTGGAGATAGGCCTTGTGGAGATGGCACCAGTGCATGTAGCTGATCTGGTTCAGATTGCCCTTGTGGAGATGGCACCAATGCATGTAACTGATCTGGTTCAGATTGCCCTTGTGGACCTGCCACCTGTGAAGAAGCCTCCAGGCAGATATCGCTTTTGGGCTACTGGATGAAGGTTCCAATGGCTTGCCCTAGAGTCACGAGCTCGTCGTTGGGGGGCTTCGATAGCGGGACGACCTCCGAATTGGCGTGTACACCATCCACTGACACTTTTCCAAAGCCTGGCGCTAAAGCTTGACAGTGCACCATGACCCCTTGAGGAGACGGATATGCCAGGCCCCAAGCAGCGCACAAGGCAACGGAGGCATATCTCACTTGGAGCTTGCACTTCGTAGGCTCCTACATAACGATACAAAATTAGCTACTCCAATTAATAGGCCTATCAATGGATCGAGCATTCCAGAGATAATAATTATTACCAGGATGTCGTCCACAGGAAATTTGGCCTCCTTCTCCATCGTAGGATTGGACGCACAACTACTTGGACAGTTGGGCAGGCTAGCTAACACAGGAGCGGTGGCGGCGGCCTGCTGATTTTCTGTAAATCTCCACATCTCATCTCTGACATAATCAGCCAGCTCCTCTCTAAGAGATGCCTTGATCTCTTCTCGTAGCCATGCCTCATGCTCGGCTTTGGTTCTCTTCCTACGCCGATACAATTCGGAGTCATCTTGGAAACTATGTTTCCAAGGAACGTAAAGCTCAAGGCCTCTCGTACGACCCGGGTGCTCCTTGTTTCCAAGAGCCGCAGAGAGTATATCTTTCTCCTTTGTTCCCTAGAATGATCCTTGGGAAGATTCAACACTCAGCGCTTCCTACAAGAGCACGACATGTCATTTCACTTCCTACGAAGTTGTGGAGTAATTACAAGCTACGTAGTTCGATCGATATCTTACCAGGCAGTGGGACACTTCCTGGTCTATAGGTTTTGAAAGGAGACGTCCCCCGATGTCGTTGTAGATGACCTTGCTCTACTCCAATTTTGAGCGCGGTCATCCAGGATATTGGCAAATGGCGGGGCGGTGTCCTGCAGGATTGCCTGTTCGTCCTCCCTCCTCCACTGCGGGATTTTACCCACATACCCAACTGTGCCAAGTCTGTGGGGGTGCGTGTTTTTTTGCCTAGAGGGGCTTGTGCGCCGCACTTGCACTTTTGAAATATTCGGTTGTCTTCATCGCCTTGAACTCTTCCCATTGTGGTTCCAGGAATGGGTATTTATGAAAGGGCATTTTATCCTTCTCCATGTAGTTCTTGACAAGCGTGCTCTTGAAGTTCTTCCATGCTTTGCACGCCGCTAGCAAGGCTTGTCGTTGCACGACGTCTTGGTGTTCTTCTGGGATCTCAAACGATGCCAAAATTTCTGTCAGCAGTTCAGGTTTCCATGTCCTAGGCATGCTCTTCCACGAATTGAATGTGATCTCAATTCGTTCTCGTGCAACTATTCCGATCATTCTTCGGAATGCGCATACTGCTCGGCGAGGAAGGAGAGAGGTCCCAGATCCATCGACCTCTGTGATGGTAAATCGACCCTCAAGCTTTTTCGATAGCCCTCTTCCTTGGCGTTTTGATTTTGAAGCGGACGCATCCGACGATGATGTTGAAGAATGCGTGGATGACATGTTGGCCTTCTCATATATGAAAAGTAAGCACAATGTAGCATATATGTAAATAGTGCGGTATAAGCACATACTTAAATTTAATTCCAATATATGTATACATATATTCAAGTATACATATACATATCTATGTTCATTAGCAACATATATATACATATACATATACATATACATAACAGTAAGATTTAACAACAATAAGATTTATGAAACAACAACAATATGTATACATATATTCAAGTATACATGTACATATCTATGTTCATTAGCAACATATATATACATATACATTCCCAGGGCTCTGCTAAGTAAAAGCTGCATACATATACATATACATTCCCAGTCCATATTCTTTCCTAGATCTGCATCTAAATAACCGAAATTGAAAATGGACTTACAACTCGGGGGACGGCAATGGGCTCGGGGGCTCGACGGAGGCGGCCGGTGACGGGCTCGGGGGCTTGATGGAGGTGGCCAGCGATGGGCTCGGGGGACGACGACGGGCCCGAGGGAGGAGGAGGGCGACGGGCTCGGGGGAAGGCGACGGGCTCAGGGGCTCGACGGAGGCGGCCGGCGACAGGCTCGGGGGGCGGCGATGGCCTTGGGGGGACGGAGGCGGCCGATGACGGGCTCGGGGACTGGAGGCGGCCAGCGACAGGCTCTGAGGACGGCGGCGGCGACGGGCTCGATCGGGAGAGCGACTAAGTGTATGTGCAAATAACTGCAGTGTACGCGCAAAACCCTAGCTGGGGGTTATATATAAAGGCTTATTACAGACGGTTCTATTTAAGAACCGTCTGTGATATCAGTATCACAGACGGTTCTAAACTTAGAACCGTCTGTGATAATAAATATCACAGACAGTTCTAAACTGAGAACCGTCTGTGATAAGCCTTTGCCAGCTGTAGTTATTAATATAACTACACCAACCAGTATTCAATAAGACCTCACAAAGTATATTTCTTTATAACAGCTGGGTGTATTTCTTTACAACAGCCCAATGAACATAGAGATACATTTGTATGACTCGTTCTCACATATACATAAATGCAAATTCACAAATACATCACACACATGCATTGTTGTATACATAAATGCCAATTCACATATACATCACTTAATGCATTGTTATATACATAAATGCAAATGCCCACAAATATGTCGTACATTCTCATTCCACTTGCTTATTTCCTTTAAAAATTAGCCCTTCATGATGACCAATGCGTACGTAACTAGTTTCGTCACGTTGTTTGTCGTCGACCCTTATGCCATTTCCAAAAGGAGGTAACTCGTCAAATTGATTGTATTCTTCCTCGTCCACTACATTCTCTACTCCGACAATTCTCCTTTTTCCATGAAGAACTACATGGCGTTTCTTATTTACCGGGCCGGTTACATAGAAAACTTGGACAACTTGGTTGGCGAGTACGAATGGTTCGTCTTTGTACCCGACACGTTGGAGGTCCACGGTAGTGACACCGTACTTGTCAACCTTCACCTGTGGGCGATGCACCCAACGGTAGCGAAATAAGGGGATCTTGAAAACCACGTAGTCGAGCTTCCAAATCTCTTCTATGAACCCATAGTACGAGTTTCTCAACCCATCGGTACTGAACGCATCTATGCAGACATCGTTATTCTGGTTAGTGCTCTTTACATCCAGAGACTGTGTATAGAATGTGTATCCATTTATGTCTTATCCTTGCCATGTCACAACTGTAAATATTGGCCCTTTTGCCAACCATGTCAGCATCTCACTTGGCGAGCTCCTAGCGATTTGCTCCTTCAACCATTGGTTGAACCGATTGTTGTGTTGCCTCATGATCCAAACATCCGGCCGCTCCGGATTATGTTGCCGAAGCACATCCTTGTGCTGGTCGACATAAGACGCCACTTCAGTCATGTGTTGCATGACCGTAAAATGGTCTTGAGTATACGTGTCCATATCTGGAGTGATTGTTTTCCTTTCTATAGTTCCGATACCCTTCAGCCTCCCCTAATGACGAGATTGAGGCAGACCTATCGGTTGAATCTGAGCCATATAATCGACACAAAACTCAATGACCTCTTCGCTTGCATAACCTTCGACGATGCTGCCTTCCGGTCGAGATCAATTCCGTACGTAGGACTTGAGAATTCCCATGAACCTCTCAAATGGGTACATGCTACGTAGGAATACGGGCCCACACATTTTTATCTCCCACACAACGTGAACAATGAGATTAACCATGATATCAAAAAACGAAGGAGGAAAATAATTTCAAGATGACATAGAGTCATCACCACCTTGTCCTGCAGAGCATTTAGTCCTTCGGATTGATGACCTTCTAAATAACATAGCCTCATGATTGTCTCTCGGACTTTGATCGGCAAAATATTTCTAATTGCAATAGGGAGCATCTGTATCATCAACACATGACAATCATGAGACTTCATGCCATTTAACTTCAAATCTTGCATCGAAACAAGTTTTTTCACGTTGCCGGAGTAACCAGATGGAACTTTGACACCATGCAAGCACTGGCACAGTTCTATTTTCTCGGCCTTGGACAGAGTGTAACATGCAGGGGGAAGGTACGTTCATCCATTATCTATTTTTATCGGTGCTAACTCAGGCCTGATGTCCATATCAGGCAAGTCAAGCCGTGCGTTGACGCCGTCCTTTGTTTTATCACGAATGTTCACTAAGAGACCAATCAAGCTGTCACAAATATTCTTTTCTACGTGCATGACGTCGATGCAGTGTCGAACATTTAGGTACTCCCAATAAGGTAAGTCCCAAATATTGATCTTTTCTTCCAGGTGTTCTTCTTATGAGCCCTCAATTTACGTCCCTTTCCGAAGACAACATCTAAATCCTTAACCATATCATAAACCTCGTGTCCCCTTACATGCCTTGGAGCTGAACCGTCTTCCTTCTCTCCGTCAAATTGTTTCTTCATCTTGCGGTATGGGTGAGCCCTCCGAAGGAACCGGCGGTGACGCATGTAGACGGTTTTGCGTGAGTGTTTCAGCCACACACTCTCAGTACCATCTAAATAGTGAGTACAAGCTTTGGCACCTTTTGTACTCTGACCCGATAGTTTAGCAAGGGCAGGATAATCATTTATGGTGCAGAACAATAAGGAGCGCAAAGTGAAGTTCTCTCGTTTGTATGCATCCCATATCTGTACCCCTTCGTTCCACAGTACTTTTAGATCTTCCACCAACGGTGCTAGGTACACATCGATATCATTCCCAGGTTGCTTTGGCCCTTGGATACGTATCGACAGCAAAATATACTTTCGCTTCATACACAACCAAGGAGGAAGGTTATAGATGCAGAGAGTCACGGGCCATGTGCTATGTCAGCTGCTCATGCTACTCAAAGGATTCATTCCATCTGTACTCATTCCAAACCTTATATTCCTTGGTTCTGCACCGAAGTCTGCAAAACTCCTATCGATGTTTCTCCACTGGGTGGAATCAGCAAGGTGTCTTAGCATTCCATCCTTCTTACGCTCCTCCGAGTGCCAATGCAGTAGTTTTGCCTCCTTTGGATTTGCAAAAAATATTTTCAAATGGGGAATTATAGGAAAAATACCATGCCACCTTAGCAAGAGGTACTTTCTTCACCTTTGTTCCCTCGCCGTCATCTGATTGATTGTTACGTTTGTATCAGGATGCGTTGCACACAGGACATACATGCATGTTTGCATACTCTTTACGGTAGAGGATACAGTCGTTCGGACATGCATGTATTCTTTCTACTTCTATTCCCATGGACAAAGAACGTTCTTGGCTTTATATGTGGTTTTAGGCAACTCATTTCCCTTGGGAAGCATGTCCACTGAAAGACCTAGCAGTGCCGTGAAACTCTTGTCAGACCAACCGTTGCTTGCCTTCAATTTGAACAGTTCAAGCACGGCCGACAACCTCGTATACTTTGACCTGCAGCAACTGAACAAAGGTTTCTCCGAGTCCTTCATCAAGCCCCAGAATTTAACATACTCTCTCTCATCATAGTTCTCTTCTACATCACGAAGCATTTGATCCAGATTGTTATCGTGCAACCTATCCGAATCCGAACAACAATCGACATCATCCGGCGGCATGTCATTCACTTCACCGGCGATGTCATCCGCCGGCATATCATTCATTTCACTGGCGATGTCATTCGGCGGCATATGATCATTGACTTCGCCATGACTGGTCCAACACGTGTAACCCTTTTTGAAACCCCTCCGAATCAAGTGCGCTTCAATTTGCCCTCAGTTCTTAAACATCTTTAAATTCTCGCAGTCAGTGCATGGACAGTACAATATTCCACCCCCTTATTCAACATATCCTCCTTGGCAGCTCTTGTAAAAACAGACACGCTATTAATGTATTCTTCACTCACATGGTTCGTGGCATACATCCAGCTTCGGTCCTACGTTATGTATATATATATATATATAACAACTTAGTATTAAAAATTAAGTTAATTAATTATTACTACATATATACCACATGCATTGAGGCTTTGCTAGCTTAATTCATATTATAAACACAACAGTTATTTCCCTAGCGATCGCTGAAGGTATATAACCAACAATTTTGATAAATTTGGCCTCCCACATGACGAGAGAACTGATCATGTATAGTAAAGTAGATGCAAACCATCTTCAATAACACTCACAAAAATTTAGATCTAAATTGTAATGCAAAGAAAAATAAATTTCATTACTAACTATATCTAGAGCAACTAGGAATGTATGAATCTTCAAAGCTCAATCTTTGCCTCCTCCCACCAAATTAATTGGCCTGAAATCGCCTAACTTGCCTCCTGAGCGAAAGAGTGCAGCACCGGCTAGATCTGGATCGAAATGAAGACATATGCGGTTCTGAGTAGCACAATAAATGTCTAGTGCCATTATCACAGACGGTTTTTTATTAAAAACTGTATGTGATAATTCTGAGATTATCACAGACGGTTTTTTAATACAAACCACCTGTGATAATCAGCTTATCACAGACGGTTTTTAATAAAAATCGTTTGTGATACTGGAATATCACAGATGGTTCATCGGTAAGAACTGTCTGTGATACTCATTTTCTCCGTCGCCATCAACACAGACGGTGTCCAAATTAAAACCGTCTGTGTTAGTGTCAGTCACAGATGGTTTTGTCAAACCGTCTGTGATTTGGCATCTAGTATTAGGCTTTCTGTAGTAGTGTGGTAGCATTGGCACAACCTGTAATAGCCGAATCAATCATATGCAAAGAGAACAAATAATCAGAAATAGAGAAGAGCCAAAGTAACCAAATCAGTAAAGCCAACATTGCCATCATAACCTTTTTTTTTAGAATAAGAGTAATGGGCAATTCGCTCACTAAGATACCAGACATTCTCGTAGCCATAGGGTTTCATCATTCGGCGAAAAACAAACATGAATCAACTCTAAGCTTATTTTTCACTGCCAACCAATCCCAGAAAAAATAGTTTACTACAGTACACAACAATCCACCAACAACTATGAGTCTTCACAGTCCATCCCATATAGCACACAAGCAGAATGGATAAGGACCAACGAAGAACTGAGAGAGAGAGAGAGAGAGGGCATTAGCCACCCAAACACAGTGCAACCAAGGTAAGAAGCCCACCGACAGATCCATCCACATTTCTCCCAAATCCAACCCATCGACGCAAGGAGAAGAGAAGATGAAGTGAGCCACAGTTGTCGAATCAGAAGAAGGTAACCGAACTAGAAGAGGGAGGTGGCACTGAAGAGGAAGAGCTGAGCCAGGAGGAGGAAAACACCAGCCCTACCCAAATCGAGTTCGACAAGATCAACCAAGGTATCCTACATTTATCCCCACCACTATTGGCATCATAAGGCAGGACCACACGCACATGTAGCTCCAAATGCATATGCACATCATACAACCAACTAGGATAGAGTATAGGAGAAAAGTACTAGAGGGAGTAGAATATACCAGAGGAAAAGCTAACCATGGCATCGAATGTACCCACCATTGACCGCCCATGCACACCCGATGACCTCCTCATACTCCCCAGCTCATGAGGAGATCCCAAGCCTGTCACAGCACACTGGACCTTGAGAACTCAAATCCAGTGTATTAATCACAACAAAGCAACACAAAATCCACAAATTGAAAGCTAAATAAAAAATAAAGGTGGAGATTAAAAGTAACTTGGGAAGGGGAAAGGAAGAGAGGGTGAAGAGATTGGAGTTAGAACCGTAGCTACATGGCATGGATCTAACCAGTGGGGAGTTGAGGTGGTGGCCCAGAGGCCGGTGACAGTTGATTTGGACCAGGGGTCAGAGATAGTAGCGATGGGGAAGGAACTGGGGAAGACGTAGCCATGTGTTAAATGCAGGTGATGATCTGGGTCAAAGGAAAATACTCCACCTGAACGTATTTGAATGGGGGAACTACTATCAAATTCCAAGCAAGCATGCCTTTGATCATCTTGACTAGAGTATGTTCACTTAAAACAAATTATTTCCTTATTATAATATTATCATCAATTGCATCAAATGAATTTCTATTTAATTCGGATGATTGATGGGAGAATGATGGATATAAATTTAGTAGGCTCAACCGAAGGGTGCTTTTGGGAAGGTGTAGAGCATCTGGTGGGTAGAAGGTGCCTTTGGGAAGGTATAGAGAGGAAGCTTGGGGGCCTTATGCATATAGATATAATCTAAGAATTTACCCACTTCACTCATATAATAGGCCATATCTATTGTATCGACCATAGTTCTGTTTAAGATGGGTAGAATTAGTACTCTATTATATTATTATACACTCCACAATGAGTATGCAGATTATCCAGGGAATTTCATGGGCCAGGCCTCAAATAGACTCAAGGCTATAAAGGATAAGCCCAGTGCCTATATTTAGCGCAATTGAGTGTCAGGTGAATGTGCGTCCAGCCCGACCAACATCTAGGGATACCCTAGTCGGGTGGAGGTATAATATAAGGAAATAGAAGGTAAAGTTTTGTACTCTGATTTGGGCATCACATCTAAGAAAATGCAAGAACCATTTGCAATAAAAATTAGAGTAGAATGGGTAAAGTGGTACAAATATATGCAGTACTATATAAACCCTGAATCCACACCTATCTCCTGGGTGATCAGTAAATTTCTAAATGTAAAATCTAAAATCTTCTCCAACATAAAAACACTTATTTTTGAGACGAAGTGGATGAGGTAGAATCCATGGATGTTGGTTAATGTTCATAAAGTTGCATATTTGCTATTAATGCTTGCTACCTTTGTACTCATTCTTACTACTTTCTCCTTTGTTAGAGAGTAGTCCATCCGGAGATCTATCTAGTACAGACGAAGCCTATGCGGAGGACAATTATGACGAGGGGGATGAAGTTGACCCTGAGAATGACACGTATGAGGTAGATGCCCTATATGAGATGTGGGACGAGTAACCGGCTACCAGTAGATCGTATGTAGAACCCAGGGTATAATAGAATGCTTTTATATTTAGTTTCAGTACTTGTATAATTACTAATTACTGGCTAAAAGCACTCCTGTTTCTATGGTATTGTAATAATCACTGCTACAGACAGCCCTATCACAGACGGTTCGGAACCGTCATCACAGACGGTTCCTGAACCGTCAGTGTTTAGGTGTCAGTGATAGTTGGTGGTTATCACAGACGGTTCCCGAGCCGTCTGTGATAACTCACATTACAGACGGTCTTTATTACTAACCGTTTGTGATAGACGAGTATCACAAACGGTTGTTTATAAAAAACTGTCTGTGATAATCTCGTAGCACAGACGGTTTTTTTTCAAAAACCGTCTGTGCTACAAGACTATCACAGACGGTTTTTTATAAACAACCGTCTGTGATACTCGTCTATCACAGACGGTTAGTAATAAAGACCGTCTGTGATATACACAATATCACAGATGGTTTTTATTACTAACCGTCTGTGATATTGTGCATATCATAGACGGTTAGTAGTAAAGGCCGTCTGTGATATCATTCACACCACAGACGGCACTCTTTGAAACCGTCTGTGATATTGTATCACAGACAGTTTTTAACAACGAACCGTCTGTGATACCAAGTGCATCATCCATTTTATTTGCTGTTTTTGGCTAGCCTCAGGATATGCTAGCCATGCCCTCTGAAAGCAAGCAAGCAGATTACAGATAAATGACAGATATAACTTAATTGCAACTCATAGTAAATTACAACAAAATTCGATACACAGATGAATGTAACAAACGGCCAGCAGATCACATACATATATAGAATGAAAATCGTTACACAAAATCTGACAAATGAATTCAATTGAAGGAATTGTTACAAAATCTAACAAATGAATTCAATTGAAGGAATTGTTTGATTTGTACAATTGAATCCAATGTTTCAACATCTAATTATCACCATTGTCAGCGTGGAACTCTCCCCTCTTATTTATGACCTCTGCTAGCAAGAATTGGGAGATGATTGCACGAATGTCGACGAGATTGTCAAGATCATATGCACTTTTGTCGAAGTGCACCCGCTGTCGCTAGGAGCAATGTTAAGTCATTAATTAGCATGTGTGTGTAATATAAATACATATATATAATCAGAAAATAATAATTATTGGAAGAACCTGACAAACCTCTGGATCATTGATCTTAGTATCCATGATTTCCTTCATATGGCGGCAAACGTAGAATCCACATACGTTGCCCTGTAGCTGCTGGTGGCACTGCAAAAATAGAATTACATACATCGGTATTGTCAACTCTAGAGGCATTATAACAAAGTATGATATAGGATTGTTGTGTTGTAGCGGGTACCGGAAATCGCGTGTTGTGTCGTAGCGTGTCACTGGATTTGTCGTGTCTTCCTCCTTGGGCAACATAATCGGCAAACGCCCTATGTGATTCAAAAAACTTAGCCTCGGCCGTGGCAAACAAAAGAAATATTACAATAGAGTTATGTATGGAGGAAATGAGTTTACCTGTTAAGTACTTCTTGCACACGACTGAAGTCGTGGTTGCTCCTAAGGAGGGAATCAAGGTATATTACCTTGCTCCACTTTGGTACAATCACAATCAAAATCCAGTGATGCCTAGTCATGTGTGTCGCCATAGTGATTAATCTTAAGTTCATGCTGCATGTAAAGTACAAATGAAACATATGTGTGGCAACTAGTGAAGTACTTACCCTTGGTTGAAGGCTACCATGGCGTACTCCTTGTCGGTGTGAGCAATCAATTCCCTCGTTATGTAACCTTGCACGAAGGATGCATCTGCGTTGATAGATTGCTCGGAGACCAACTGAGGGTCGAGGAAACCCACCGGTCGTCGCGATTGCCAGACTTGTTGGATCATGTATCTATACATAAAGAAAGAGTAATGACATTTATCTGTATAACGTGAATGTAGAACTTCATTGTACAGTACACTTACAGTGTCCAGCATCGTAGAAGTGAGGCGTCGAGTTCGTCGAGATTGAATAGTAAGAATAAATCTTCGAATGTCACGACGATGTAGCCCGAGTCGTGGAGGAAATGCGTCTCGTTATATTTCAGAGTGAATGCACTCTGCCGGTTTGGCTTCATGTTGGACTTCTCCATGTACCAGGCATGCAATGTATTGCAAATCAAACCAAGCTGGCGTAATTGTGACTCGGGCACCAACGACACTCCTAGAATAAACTTCCATGGCATGGGACGCGACTTAATTTTCTTCGCATGAGACTTGGAGGCCTTGGAGCCTCGCTTATGATATGTTCTCGGTGGCGTCTCGGCGGAGCCGATGCAACAGACTTTACTGGATTTGGAGGTGGAGGTGGAGCCACCGGAGCCGATGTGCCAGGTCCAAGGAGACGTCCCTCTTGGGCCACTGGATGTGAAGATTGTGGCACGAACATGTCGAGGACGATGTCCCTCTTGGGCCACTGAATGAATGTGTGGACGGCATCCCCTAATGTCTTAATCTCTTCGTTTGGGGGCTTCTCAAGAGGGACGGACTTAAAAATATCATTAATCATGTCCACCTGGACCTTTATGAAACCGGTGTCTACTTGTACACCGTGCACCAGCGTCCCTGGCAGCAATGAATCAAGTGACACAAACCAGTGCATCAAGTTCATTGAACAAGATACACTGAAGTGTGTCACTTGCTTTATGCCCTTTGACAAAGTTCTAACGATTAACTAACTGCAGTGAGCTATATATGGGCCTTCCAACATGTGAAGCATATAACATGTGAAGCATATAACATGAGCATATAACATGTGAAGCATATAACATGCGAAGCATATAACATGAGCATATAACATGTGAGGCATATAACATGTGAAGCATATAACATGAGCATATAACATGTGAAGCATATAACCGGCGGCGTCGGGAGGGACCGGTGGCGTCGGGAGGGAGCGGCGTCGGGAGGGACCGGCGGCGTCGGGAGGGAGCGGCGTCGGGAGGGACCGGCGGCGTCGGGAGGGACCGGCGGTGGGAGGGACCAAAACCTAGCTAGCAGGGGCGCTGCAGAGTGGAGACAAGAGACTGCGCGAGAGCGGGCTCCGCAGACCTAGCTGCGGGTATTTAAAGATAAGCTATCACAGACGGTTTCTTAAACGAACCGTCTGTGATAGTGGTATCACAGATGGTTCTATAGATATAACCGTCTGTGATATCCATATTATCACAGACGGTTGTATCGATAGAACCGTCTGTGATGTGTTATCACAGACGATTTCTTTTGATAAACCGCCTGTGATAGTTCACTATAAATACCCGCAGCTAGCTAGGTTCCTATGTCATTTTACAATTACAATATGGAACATAGATACATTTATGAAAAACGCAAGCATAACCATAAATATAACTATTTCTTAGTTCCTTAGTCATTTTACAATTACAATGGAACATACATACATTTATGAAAAACACAAGCATAACCAATATCATTTATTACACTTTGGCTATATCATTTTAAATAAAGCCCTTCACGATGATCGACACGCATATAGCTTGCTTCATCGCCTTGGTCTTCCTCGAGCCTGATGCCGTCTCCGAATGGAGGCAAATCATCAAATTGATTGTACTCTTCCTCATCCACAACATTCTCAACCCCGACAATCCTTCTTTTTCCCTGAAGAACTACATGGCGCTTCTTATTTGCTGGGTCGGTTACATAAAATACTTGAACAACTTGCCTCGCGAGTACGAATGGTTCGTCTTTGTATCCTACACATTCGAGGTCCACGGTAGTGACGCCGTACTTGTCAACCTTTACACCCCGTGGGAGTTGGACCCAACGGCACCGAAATAAAAGAATTTTGAAAATTATGTAGTCAAGCTCCCAAATCTCCTCTACAAGCCCGTAGCACGAGCTTGGGCCAGCGGTACTGCCGTGCGCATCATAGGCATCTATACGGACACCTGAGTTCTGCACTGTGCTCTTTCTATCTTGATCTGTTGTATAAAATGTGTAGCCATTAATGTCGTATCCTTGCCATGTCACAATTGTAAATTTTGGCCCTTTTGCCAACCATTGTAGTGTTTCACTTGACGACCTCCTAGTCAATTGCGCTTTGAACCATTCGTTGAACTGACGGTTGTGTTGTCTCATGATCCAAACTTCTGACTGGCCTGCATTCTCCTGACGTAGCATGTCCTCAATATATGGGGTCACTTCAGTCATGTGTTGTAAAACCATGAAATGGGCTTGAGCATACGTATTTTGATCCGGAGTTATTGCTTTCCTCCCGATAGTCCCGATACCCTCTAGCCTCCCCTCGTGACGAGATAGAGGTACACCTATCGGCTCTACCTGAGCCATGTAGCCGATGCAGAATTCAATGACCTCTTCTGTTGTATAACCTTCGATGATGCTACCCTCCGGTCGAGATCGATTGCGTACATAGGACTTCAGAATTCCCATGTACCTCTCGAAAGGGTACATATGACGTAGAAATACGGGGCCGCATATTTTTATCTCTTTCACAAGGTGGACAATGAGATGGACCATGATATCAAAAAATGATGGAGGGAAATACATCTCTAGATGACATAGAGTTGTCACCACCTCGGTTTGCAGAGTATCTAGTCCATCCGGATCAATGACCTTCTGAGCAATTGCATTGAAGAAATAACATAGCCTTATGATTGTCACTCGAACCTTGTTCGGTAAAATACTTCTAATTGCAACAGGTAGGATTTGTGTCATTAGCACATGATAGTCGTGAGACTTCATCCAATTAATTTTAAATGTTCCATGGAAACAAGTTTCTTCATGTTGTGGAGTGACCGGATGGAACTTTCACACCATGTAAGGACTGGCACAGTTCAGTTCTCTCGGACTTAGACAGAGTGTAGCATGCTGGGGGAAGGTACGTCCGGCCTTTATCGGTCTCTATTGGTGCTAACTCGGTCCTGATGTTCATAGCGACCAAGTCACGCCTTGCGTTAACACCATCCTTTGTTTTATCAGGAATGTTCAGTAAGAGACCAATCAAACTGTCACATACATTCTTCTCTACGTGCATGACATCGATGCAATTGCGAACTTCTAAGTGCTCCCAATAAGGCAAGTCCCAAAATATTGACCTCTTTTTCCACATGTTCTTCCTCAATTTACGTCCCTTTCCAAACACAACATTTATATCCTTGACCATATCATACACCTCTTTCCCGCTAAAAGGTGTTGGTACTAAGTCATCCTCTTTTTTTCCGTCAAATTGTTTCTTCATCTTGCGGTATGGGTGATACTTTGGAAGGAACCTACGGTGACGCATGTACACAGTTTTTCGCGAGTTATTCAACCACACACTCTCGGTATAATCTAAGCAGTGCGGACATGCTTTGGCTCCTTTTATACTCAACCCTGACAGGTTACCAAGGGCAGGAAAATCATTAATGGTGCAGAACAACATGGCGCGTAGAGTGAAGTTCTCTCGTTTGTCCGCATCCCATACATGTACCCCTTCATTCCACAGTATTGCAAGATCTTCCACCAATGGGGCTAGGAACACATCAATATCGTTGCCAAGTTGCTTCGGCCCTTGGATAAGTAGTGACATCAAAATATATTTCCGCTTCATACACAGCCAAGGAGGAAGGTTGTACATGCACAGAGTCACGGGCCAGGTGCTATGTCGGCTGCTCATGTTACCAAAAGGATTCATTCCATATGTACTCGACCCAAACCTTATATTTCTCGGTTCCACACCGAAATCTACAAACATCCTATCGATGTTCCTCCACTGGGCAGAATCAGCAACATGTCTTATCATTCCGTCTTTCTTACGCTGCTCGCAGTGCCAACGCATCAATCTTGCATCCTTGCGGTTTGCAAATAAACACTTCAAACGGGGGATTACAGGAAGATACCACATCACCTTAGCAGGAGGTCCTTGCTTCACCTCGATGCCCTTCCCATCATCAGAGTCATTTTTACGCTTGTATCGGGATGCTTTGCACACCGGACAAACATGTAAGCTAGCATACTCTTTACGGTACAGGATACAATCATTCCGACATGCATGTATTCTTTCTACTTCCATTCCTAATGGACAAAGAATCTTCTTGGCTTGGTAAGTGGTTCTCGGCAACACATTTCCCGTTGGAAGCATGTCCACTAGGAGGCCTAATAATGCCGTGAAACTCTTATCGGACCAACCATTGCTTGCCTTCAATTTCAGCAGTTCTAGAACTGATGACAACCTCGTGTATTGCGGCTTGCAGCCCGGGAACAAAGGTTTCTCCGAGTCCTCCATCAAGCCCTCAAATCAGTTAGCTGAATCATCGCTACTGGCGTACGTGATCCAGAGACCAGACATGAAGAAAAGAAGTGGGAAGAAGCAGATGGATAGTCGCTCACCGAAGAAGTCGGCTATGTCGGCTGCTCACCGAAGAATCTTGGAATGTCTTTTTTTGAACTTTTGTAATAAAATTGCCTTGAATTTTGCAGGAAAAAGAAGGATTGTCAGAGTGGACATCACATCTCAGCAGTAGTCGGCATCGTCAAGGAACATGCAAATACAGAGGCAAGCACGACAACACATTTAGATCTATTACAGGAGAACAAGCTAGTGAACTCTTCATGGAACACACTTACCACACTTACAGCCATATATGCTCACAGTGGATGAACTCACGCATGACTAGTACTGGTGGAAAGGTAGATGGGGCGTTATTTATAAGGGCCGAGCAGAGGGAGGAACTGCTGCCTGCCATTCGATGTGGAGAGAATGGACGGGTGAGATCCAAATCCTGGGTATACGCCAATTATTGGTGACACGTGTTATCACACGCCAATTATTGGTGATATGTGATTATCACAGATGGTTATTAACGCGAACCGTGTGTGATAATAAAGTTCACAGACGGTTCTTAATACGAGCCGTCTGTGATGTTTCAGTTATCACAGACGGTTCGTATTAATAACGGTCTGTGATATTAATAGCAGAGATGGTTTGAAATACGAAGCGTCTGCGTTAATGCTTAAATATGCGCGCCCTAATCCTGCTCTTCTACACACTATGCTCTCCCTGATCATAATAGCAGAGATGGTTTGAAATACGAAGCGTCTGCGTTAATTCTTATATATGCGCGCCCTAATCCTTCTACACACTATGCTCTCCCTGATCATCTTCTTCATCACCAGATTTCTCAATAATGACATCTAAAATTCTTTTGATCTCCTTCCTCTCATCTATCCGTCGTGAGTTGTTCGGACGCAACCTTACATAGGCGGCCAAAAATTTACGTCTGGAGCTGCTCCTCCGCTCACGCCCTGCTCTCCTTCCTCGACTCGCTTCCATCCGTCAGCTGGACCTCATCATCCGCCGTCGACGGATGTGTCTCATTGCCACTCAGGATAGGGAAACCGCCCTCAGCCTCGTTCTTCTCTACAATGTGCGCAAAGCGGAGGAAGATCTTACGGCAGTGCAGACACACTTGGATAAACTTGCCGATCAAGCAGAATGGGCCGATAATGCTGAAGCGCATCTTGACATCCTGTTTCAGATTATGGAACATGCTAATGATCATTTGCCCATGCTTGAGGAGGAATTCGAGAAGGCAAGGACAATCTTGACGGCATTCGAGAACACAGCGGCTGATCCTCCAACTCCAGAAGTCAACGAAGAAGCATATGAAGCCCAGAAGATTCAAATTTGGGAATGTCTTTTTTTTTTGCACTTTTGTAATAAAATTACCTTGAATTTGACTCTCGTCTCTATAGATTCTGTAGTTTAAACGATACCACAGACGGTTCGTGTTAATAACCGTCTGTGAACTTTCACAGACGGTTAGTAAAACGAACCGTCTGTGATGTCTCATTTATCACAGACCGTTCGTGTTAATAACCGTCTGTGAAAATATCACCGACGGTTGCCAGTATAAACCGTCTGTGACAGTTTAATCACAGACGGTTCCGTATGAACCGTCTGTGATGTAGCCGTCCAGTATAACCTCTTCTGTAGTAGTGAATCAAGCAACTATTGTACCTTGTTAAAGACTTTAGCTCTACGTGGCAATGTCATTGTAATATTATAGAATAGTTTCCATAGGGGTGAAAATGGATGCGAATAATATTTGGATATCCGGCTACCAAATCCAGATATGTCGGATCTGGATATATACCTAATATCCAGATCTGGATACAAAATGAATTCAGATATGTCTAATCTGGATATCTAATTGGGTGCCATGTTTTAAATAGGAGTGGCCACGAATAATTATTGGAATCCGAAAAATAGTCGAATATGATCCAATTTTGATTATAATCTGATCCAAATTTGTATCCGACATTTGTCTGGTCCATATTCGTATCCGGTGTTTGTCCGATTCGTATTTGAATCGAAGAAAAAAAAGATGCAAATATGGTTTAAGCACTATCCGATCCGTTTTCACACCTAGGTTTCTAGTTATTGTTTTACTACAATACTCTAATGCAGCTTATTAGTCGATAAAATAATAATTTATTCTGTTTAATCGGTTAATAATTATAAACTAGTGTTATTACCTAAGATAGTGATGTCGTGGGTCATCTCGGTCACCATCAGTTTTCAGAAGATAGACCACTCACTCATCACTGGTGTCAGGTGTTTGATTGGTTATGATCATTCCATCATTAGCCCGGCCGTACTGCCATTTCATGCCGATGGTCTTAGAGCCTGGTACACGTCACCCCTGTACATGCCTGAACATGGTGCAGCTGCCTCATAAATCAGCCGTTAATGTTAGGATCATGAACCATAGCCTGGAATAAATTCCATCGATGCACATCACTTTTTTGATGGCTCAATCTAGGGAGTAGCATTATACCATAACAATGTCACTGGTTCTAGCTTGGGGCGGCCAGGAATATGGATGAGACATGCAGCTAACATCGGCTATTCGAACGCACAGATTGACACCTAGAAATGAATATGGTGCTGCAGAGAGGAGTCTCAACAACAGACAGAGCGTCCCCCTACTCCGTGAAATTGCGGCGGCTAACTCTCGCTACAACACGATGGACTTATAGAGGTGCCTATAAATATCCGTATATGTGCTTAAATGCCATCAAATAGTTTTTCAGTGCGCTTTTTCGCTAATGAAGATGACATTCGAGAAGGAAATAATAAGATGACATTCGAGAAGGAAATAATAAGATGAAAGTGGCCGACTAATCAAACTTTCGGCGGACTATCATTCGAGAGTCAAGACATCTAGAACAAAATAGAGTCGCCGCTTTGCCTTTGGACAACAATTAATTAGATGACCAATTAGCGTAACTGTTTTTACAACACTGCTTAAAATCCCTCGCGGATAGTGCAAGAACATATGGCTAGCTCACTACTGTGCACGCGAGTACGCCAGGGGTGCAGCCGTGCAGGCACACTGTGCACCAACCGAGCTCCACGGGAAGGATGCATCGGATGCAATGAATTACAAGAAATAAATCGTTGATTCGGCCAATTATTCAGAGCCATTCAACTAACAATTGAATCGTGCGTTATTAATTCAACAGATCTGCTACAAATCTTGGCGGGCTGTCGTCAGATCATCCACTGCTACTCGTAAATCTTAGCGGCCGGCTGCCCTCGGATTATCTTTTAGGAATATATTTTTTGAAACTGGAACATATTCCATCAACACGACGACTTAGACAAATCACTAACCACTAACCGAGGTACAAACTTTGGAAATTCTTCAACCCAAATGCACGAACTCGAAGAATCCAAAGCCGCGTCGACCTTTGTAAGTTCATGTGCCAAACCATTACAATTTCTAGGCGAAAACATGACATCAACGACATCAAAACCAAGCACCATTAAGTGTTCAATTTCTTTGACAAGTACAGCACTAACACCATTATCTGATACATCCTGAGCTAAAGAAGTACACAAGTTTTGAGCATCGCTCTAACGGATAATACTCCGGGTGCCCATGTTGTAAATGATCTCCGTGCGTTAACTGCCGCCATAGCCTCCGATTGGAAAGCATCCTAGAGATGAACAAGAGGTCCAGCTGCAGGCATGAGAACTTCCCCTTAAGAATTTCGCAGCACAACACCCCAAACTAGCTTCTTTCCCATTGTCTGACATAAAAGAGCCATCTACATTAAGCTTTAAGCTTTCCTCACTTGGTGATCTCCAAGTTTTTGCTATTACTCTTTCCTTCATTGGTTTATCCTATGTAAAAACCTTTTGAAAAGCATGCAGATGGATTCTGCATTGAAGGAGCTTTCTCCTGCCACTACCTTGTTACGAGTGACCACTAGCGCCACAACGGAATGATGACTTTTAGCCTCACTTCTTCTGTCATTTTCCGGATAGCTTCAAGAACATGTTGTGCTGAGTGACATGACACTACTTGCATTCTCACGTGATATAGGATGCCCGATCTTCTCAATATAAGATCGATAATAATTTGCACGTAATCTTGATGAACCGTAGCTGATCATCCTTTGCCAATGCAATGGGCTTGCAATTCTTTAATTCGTCTAATCACATGCGTGATGTTCTTCACCGACCACTGAGTGAAAAATATTGCACTACCAGACCAACAGTTTTTCGTGAGGGTGAAAAACTCACAGGAAAATGTGTTTCCCCCTCACGAATAAGTATCCTGTGAGTACCCCGTCAGGGAAGAACCCACAGGATAATTTCGACAGGAAAAAAACATTTGCGTGAGAGTATACCTCCAGGAAAATAATTCCTGACGGGATTCCCTGACGGGCCAGCACAGGAAAAAATAGTATTTCCTCACATCTGCATGGTTATGTTTCGTGTGTGGTTAACCGACAGGAAATTAAAACTCACAGGAAAATAGTCAATTTTCGTGTGTGACAACGTCCAGGAAAATGACTAATTTTCGTGTGTGTTCACTTCCAGGAAAATGACTAATTTTCGTGTGTGCTCACCTCCAGGAAAATGACTAATTTTCGTGTGTGCTCACCTCCAGGAAAATGACTAATTTTCGTGTGTGCTCACCTCCAGGAAAATTGTTAAATTTTCGTGTGTGCTCAACCTCCAGGAAAACTGATGAATTTTCTTGTGTGTTGAACCTCCAGGAAAACTAACCAATTTTCTTGTGTGTTCAACCCCCAGGAAAACTGAACCCACACTAAACAGGGAAATCTGAATCAGCAGGGAAAAATGACAGCAAACCACATTCTCAGAAGATCATACATTCAGATCAATAATGACAGCAAACCACATTCAGATCAATAATTAATTCTCAGAAGATCATACATTCAGATCATACATTCAGCTAGCTGACAAATCATACACAAAATTCAAATCAATAATTCCATCCATCACATATCATATTGACTTATATCACATCCACAAGACCAAAAGTCCAAGCAAGCTTCTTGAAGTCTAGCTTCTAGATCTGTCACAACAGGTTGGAGCAAGTAATGCCCAATCCATATCTAGGCATTAGTGAATATAAACAAACATACATCACATAGTATCTTTTCTACTGACCAAAAGTTCAGAACTCTACCAAGGTTGCTACCAAAAGGTGAAATCCTACTCTCATCATTTTCTGCATGTTATCATTTTCCTTCCAGTACACTATGACTGGGATGGGTTAGCTCTGATCTCGCCGGTGGAATTACCCTCCCGCCTAATGACATGCTGCATGATGGTGTGCCTAGAGGCGATGTTGTTCTGAGAGTCGATGTTGTTCTCAGAGTCGACGTTGTCCTCACTGTCCATGTCTCCATAAGCAGTGCCGTCGACACCATTTGCACGGTGTTGGTGAGATCCCGCATGTGAAGATCCAGTTCGCTGCAATGAATTAAGACACTTAGAGGAAGAAATGGAATAATAAAGCAAATATACAGAAGTGTAAAGTAAAAAAATGAATGCAGACCAAGAGTACACAAAACGGAAATTAATTTACTTCCATTACAGCAAAAAGACTAGAGAATCATGATGCTATTTGTTTACAGATAGATGCCAAGTTTATATCAATGCTTTATTCCATTTAGAAATACAGAAACTTATAGAGGGAAAGTGGGCATCTGCATTTGGAATTACTACAATATGACAAACATACATAGTGGAGATTGATATCATAAACTAGATCTGTTTGTAATGTAAATATGACAGAACATTTTTTCCAAAAGGTTGAATATATTCATCACAACAGCACTGGTATAAGTTGGCAAATGGATCAATCTTATATAGATATAATTAATAGGTAGCAAACTTATTGATATGAGGGTGCAAAACAGGTCCTACTTTACATATATGTACATATACAAGTACTTCAATAAATCAGCATTTCGTTTTGTCAATACAAAAACCAATGCAACAGGTTAATGCAGCTAGACAAATATACAAGCAAACATGATAAGAATTCTTGAAGCAAGAAATAGAAACCAATGCAACAGGTTAATGCAACAGGTCAATAAATCCAAGATGTAAAAGATCTAGTAGGTAGCCTATTTTCTCCCCTATCAGAGAGAAACTCAATTTTCTGCATAAAGAGTCTAATAAAGAGTCTGAAGGCAGTATCTGAAAACTAGATCAGATTAAGAACATTGAATATCAGTCAAATGTATATATATAACACGAGCACGTAGTTTGTGTTTTTGGAAATTTCCCTTTCAAACATTGAAAAAATTACTGATATATATAAGCTCACCATCCAACTATGAAATAAATATACTGTGTTAGACCTCCCAACTTGAGGTACCAAGGAAACTATGAAAAGGAGCCAATCCAGTATACCAACCAACAGGAAGGGGTGCATTTCTTGCTACCTTACCATAAACTTACAACTAAGAAAGAGGCTATGCCCAGGTGTTACAATAATCAACAGGAAGCCTGTGAACTGCCGCATTGTATGTTGGCATTCTGCCATATCAAAAATAATTAGTTCCTTGATGAAGTTGTTCAAATCAAAAAACAAAAGGGCACCAAGATTGTCAGGTGATTGTTTTCCCTAAAGACAATTTTGCAACAACAACACAACTAACCTGAATATGCGCAGGTGACATCAGATCATCATCAATAGGTGGCATCAGATCTTCATCGGCAGGTGGTTCCTCTCCAATCTTCTCATAAAGCACCTAAAAGAAGAATTAAATTAGAAATACTATACAAGGTCAGATAGAACCAAAAATATTGAAGCATTACATTTATATAGTTACCCTGATAAGTCGTTGGTGAACTTGTAGCTGGCGATGAAGTTGAGCATTTTCACGTACCAAGTTTCGATGAGATTGTGTGGTTGATGGCCTACAGTTTCTAGCTTTTGCGACTGATATAACATTAGCCTTGTTGACAGCACCATTACCAATTGGAACACGACCATGAGGCAATCCCCCACCAATTGTATAAAGAGCCTTCCCATCTAATCCATTTTCCTCTAAATTCTCATTTTGTTCAGAGCTAACAGCTATGTTGTAATCATCCTATCAGCAACATAGATACTCATTTAATCACAAACAATGAAAAATTGATATAACGCAAAGAATGGTAAGATAAAAATGTATGTGTACCATGATTTTTTGTGCTTTATGGCTGCTCACTGCACCACTACTTCCTGTGCTATCCATATTTTTAGCACCTGATTTCATAACTGCAAATGTGTTGAGACCAGTAGCCTTCTCAGGACCAAACTTGTGGTTCTACAAGATCAGCCACCATACATTAGAGGGAAAAAAGACCTTTAAACAGGAGTAATAGCAAAAGATATAGTGGTTAACAAATAGATTTAAGTACCAGCCATTGTTGTGTCTCAGTAAATGGACGCGATCCACCTTTGTTTTGAGCATTATCTACAGATTTTGCCCTTGAATCCTGGGCCTTCTTTCTCTTTGTGAGGTACTGTTCAGTGGCCCAATGGTGTGCAAGAAGAGGCCAGTCTTCCTGGTTCACCCAACTAACCCAGCCTATAATGTATTCCTCTTCGGAAAGTTCTATAGGACGAGCTAGGTCATCATCAGGGTTCTCTCCAGCCGTTTTTTGAAAATAAGTTTTGACAGAATCTAAACGAAGTTGGTAAATTATATCATTTACTCTTTTATCACAATAGTTTTCCAGAACACGATTTGCCTCATCCTGAAGATCTTCTCTAACAGAAAACAAGCTCTGCATGTTATGTAGGAAGGCATGAATTCAGATAAAGGAATAAACACATTAACATAAACTAGGGGCAGCTACCATACCCAAAATTCATTCTTCACTCGATCTGCATTTGTTTCTCCTTGGTCATCTTCTTGCAAGTAGTAATCATCCCAATGAAGTGCAGGGCGCACACGTATAACTCTACCTTGATCATCAAGGTCCTTGACAGATCCTGGGTATTCTCGCTTGAGAATGACTCCAAGTTGTGAACTATACTTGTAATCTTTGGGGTTGTAGGGGTCATACTTGAATTGTCTATAGATATGGTCAATTTCATAGAAATGTAAAAAAATTCATGATTTGCACTCATATTACAGCTGGATTTGAGTATTACATCTTTATCTTTTATTATTTTATCCAAATCCCTCATATCGCACCATAAACAAATGGTCAATTTCATAGAAATGTAAAAAAATTCTAACCATAAATGTACTTATGACCTGATGAAAGTTAAATCTAAACTACATAATGAATCCATGAAAGTACTTCATCACTCAAACTACAATAAAAAACTCATAAGAAATCAAAACTACATGCCTAATGTGGTTCCATACTTCCATGTACTCATTTACTTGGTGTTTGATTTCTCATTTACAACAGCAAGCTGACATAAATATACAAATGATGTGTGCAGCAAATAGAACATCAAGCAAGCAATCATCTTTTTTCTATCAACTATTACAACAATTTAGAGGTGTGGACTAAAACTACAAATTGAAAATCAGAGTATATACTTACAGGTCACCGCTAGGCACAAGAGCCACCTTCCGGCCACGTGGTGGCAGCCTCAATTGGGTCCTTGACCTAATCTTCCGCCCTCTCTTTGCAGGTTGCTCGTCATTCTGGTTAGTAGCGGTCCTTGTACAGTTGGTGTTGTTGGAAGGCACGCTTCTTTGGGAGTTGGCACCATCAGTATTGGATGTATTGGATGGACGGGTAGCTGCACGCTTTTTTCCAACAAGCCTATTGTGGCGAAGGCTGCTCATGACCTGCAAATGCACACATAACAATAAGTGAATCATACAATAAATTCAGGTAGATAGACACTTGCTTATCAAACCAAGACATCAATAAGACAAGTACATATAACATGAATCACAATGCAAAGTTACATATGTTTCTGCACTTAATTTGATTAATATGACCAAAAGATTACACCAAAGCTAAGTAACACCAAACATAAACACAATCAGAATTCTTCTGGATCATAATGAGGAGCTTGAGGCTCTTGATCTTCTTCAGATTCTTCATCTTCTTCATCAGTGCCACCGTTACGAAGTCGAAATGCTTTGGTATCGCAAAGACAAACTGGGCATGCAAATAAGCCATGAGTACTCCATCCAGCAAAGTTACCATAAGCAGGACAATCATGGACAGACCATAGATAGGCTACCCTCATGGTAAATTTTTCCTTTTGTGAAGCATCCCATGTTTCAACCCCCTCCCACAATTCAAGAAGTTCATCAACTAACGGCTGCATAAGAACACCTAACTTGGTTCCAGGATGTTTTGGGCCTGCTATAACAAGTGCAAGGAATATGTACTCAGACTTCAAAAGCACACCAGGGGGTAAGTTCAAAGGAGACACAAAGACCGGCCAACAAGAGTACGGAGCTGCACCCAAACTAAATGGTGTGAAACCATCGGTTGCAATAACAAGTCGCACATTTCTAGGATCTGAACCAAAGTCTGAAAAATCTATATCAAACTGTTTCCATGCTTCACCATCACATGGGTGCACAAGTTTATTGGAAGTGGACTGTCTATGTGATTGCATTGTCTTTGCGGTCCCCTCATGTGCATATAACCTTTGCAGTCGATCTTTAATGGGGAGATACCGCAACACTTTCTGTGGAACCTTATTGTTTCCTTCCTCGTAGCGAGGGGTGTCACAAAAATCACACTTGTCTTTATTGGCATTATTTTTGTAATATAACATACAATTATTGTAGCATACATCAATTTTAGTATATGTCATACCAAGACCCTGTAATAGTTTCTTTGAATGGTAGAAGTCCTCTGCCAACTTAGAACCCGATGGAAGTAGTTCGTGGATCAATTTTAATGTACTGTCATAGTGTGCAATCGACATATTGAACTCAGACTTGAGAGCTAGCAGACGGGCTACAGCAGAAAGACTTGAGTGCATTGTGTTATCATGAACCAATTCATCGGCACTAGCAACCATTTTATAGAAAGCACTGACAGAAGGTGTTGGCTCTTCATCTCTTATGGGTGGTTGGACAGCACCTAGATCAACCAACATATTATCTATATGATCAACTTCATCAAATCCCTCATGGGAAATTGAAGATGCATGTCCCTCTTGCCTAACAATTGTCTCCCCATGTGATGTCCATGTTTTGTAATTTTCTTTAAACCCATACTTACACAAGTGCATCTCTATAACATTCCTTTTGTGCATCACATAGTTGCGACACATGGCACATGGACATCTAATAGTACTAGAAATAACTAAACCATTTATGGAGAAGGCATGATCCAAAAACCGGTTTGTTTGTTCAATCCATTCATTAGAGAGTGCAGAACCATGACCCCAACCACTATACATCCACTCTCGATCTGCCATTATATATTTCTGTTTCAACAAGATAAGTTTGCCATTTAGTAAAAAAAAAATATTGATGTCACACCATTACTTAGCACTTGCAAGTTTACCTTACATAGCAAATACAAACACTGCAGTCAAGTCTACATATATAGGGAACTGGATGTTACAAATTAACAGACTAAGAATTAATTGGAAGAATTTCATCTCAAAGAAATATTATGATAATTTGAAACTTCCCCACTAAAACCCATAGCTCGGCATCAATCTTGTCTCATGTCTAGTTGAAGATCGAGCGATGCAGCCATTCATGTACATAACAACATGTGACACAATTATGCTTGCATTTCCTAAATAAGAAGTGATTTGGCCACTTGGGTGTACTCAGACCTAATAATTTACATTGGGTCATGGAGGAACTTACTAGGTTCTTTTCGAAGTTGCTCGCCCAACAGGTCAGCTTTCTTCAGTGTTCCGGCTCGTCACACCGACTCAAACACACCTTGTTCCGGCTCACAAATAACTTGCTGAAAGAAACACACATTTACCAACATCAGTGCACTGCATTGATCGTGCAAAACTGCACACCCGCAAGTGTACGGGCTGCCGCTAAGATAGCAGCAAAAGTCGTGTTCTCCACAGGGACTAAATTACTGGTGACACTACCCTTAACCAAAGCTAAGTCGCACAAACAGGGATTCTAAGACTGGCTGTTGAACCTATACAGACTTAAGGCTGGTGGTCAGTTCTAGCAAAAGAAGGACAGCTTGAGAGAAGAGAAGAAGAGAGAGAAACCAGAGAGAAGAGGGGAAGAAAGAAGAGAGAAGAGAAGAACTAAAGGAAAGAGAGAGGAAGATAAGAGAGATGAACTAAGGGAACAAAGGAAAGAAAAGAAATAAGAAGAATACTCGGGCTACCAGCAAGGAAAAGAACACCTACAGAAGAGCATAGGATTAGCAAAAGAGTCTAGAGAAAAGAAGAGAAGAAAGAAAGGGGTAAGTAATTAAGAGCTAGTAGGGAAGAGAGAATAGGAGACTGAGACTAAGGAATCACTTTACTGAGAGAAGAACAGAGAGAGAACTAAAGAAGGCGTACTTGCGAGAAAGAGAGAAGAGCTAACGGGAGAGAGGGAGAGATGAAACAGAGGTAAGAATGAAGCGTCGGGGACTAACGAGAGGAAGAGGACAGGCGACAAATCTACAACCCCAACCCGAGACAGCAAGCACAATAGTCAGACAAACACCAGGATAAAATAAGACAAGCGATTAAAATGCAATAACACAAGCTCTACTACTGCAGGAATTAAGATGTAAACCTAACTTAGTAATGACATTAAAATAACAGCATGACAATAACATTTTACTAATCAGTAATTAACAGAAATGCATACTAAATATTAAATCAGGCAAAAGGATCTACTCTAATCACAGAAGATGATCTCAACATCACAATAAGAAATAAAACACCCTACCAGCAGAAGTATCAAGCTTATAAACATCTAATAACTATCAAGCAGGAACCATGAATCTAAACAGGAACAAATAATCTGAATAATCATCTCCCAAGCGCAAGAACAACTAAAAGGCACCTTATAATCCCAGATCCGAAATATTTAGCACATGAACTTAACAGATCCAACACATAAAAATCTCAGATGAACAAGAACAACACTACAAACATACAGATCTGCAAAATATCTCACATGCACATCATTCATCCAACACATAAGCATCACAGATTCACAAATAACAATCTCATGCGCATCACAGATATCCCATACAAGCATCACAGGAAAGCATTGCAATATTTAAAATGAAGATTGGGAGATGTTACAACCCTGAAGAGTGGCAGATCCGTTGTGAAGACAGTATGTAGTGGACGCAGGCAGTAGGAAGTAGATCTGATGCAGAATCCGAAGGGGTAGCCGTGTAGAAGTAGCAGATCAGCCGTAGATGTAGTAGGGGAAGCAGATCCTGGGGTAGAACCCGTAGAGGTAGCAGGCGGTAGGGAAGCAGAGGAGGAGTAGCAGATCTGTGCGTAGAGGAAGAAGAGGAAGCAGATCCGCGCTGGCCACCGTAGAGGAAGCAGATCCAAGCCGAAGAAGTCGAGGAACTCGCAGATCCAGTCTTAGTGAGGGCAGATCCGGGCGTGGAAGGGGAAGATCCGTGAGCTTCAGATGTTGATGCAGCAGATCCACCCGGTAGAAGGTGTAGGAGTGGCTGGTGGAGATGCTCGGGAGAGGGGAGGCGAGCGGATGAGATCTGGGAAGAGGCTAGGGAGGCTGCATGTTTGGGTGGAGAGGTGCTGAGCGATGAGGAGGCGGTGGAGTGGGGCGGCCGGGTGATAGAGCTCGGTGGAGTGGAGATCGTGGAGGCTCTGGAGGAGATGGAGGGCTTCGGGAGTGTGGTCACGAAGGAGATGAGCGGTTCGGAGAAGGGCGACGGCGCGGTCAGGAGGGAGATGAGCGGTGGAGCCAGAGAAGGGCGGGGTGGTGAAGCGCGGTCAAAAGGGAGGCAGCGCGGTCACAAGGGAGGCGGTGCGGTGGAGCCGGCGGCGCGGTCCGGAGAAGGGCGGCGGCGCGGTCAGGAGGGAGACGAGCAGTGGTGGAGCGCGGAGGCGTGGCCGGCGGTGGTCCGGAGGCGGATTGAGGCGAAATGAGGCGGCGGCGGGATGGAGAATGCCAGGCGGCTGCGGGATGGGAAAATAGATCTGAGAGATAGTGGGAGGAGAGAAGGTGGGACTTAGGGTTTTTAGGTCACTTGTTTTTCCTGTGTGTTTAAACCCTCAAGAAAAATATCGATAAAAAAATAATTAAAATAATTTCCCCGCGGGAGTGAATTGTTGACGAGCAGATGACAGAAACAATTTTTGTGAAGGTGGATAACCTGCAGGAAAAACATTTTCCTCAGGGGTATCGAGGGCCTCCACGATAATTTAAATTTTCCTGTGGGTTCAAACTACACCATCACTATAATTATAATTTTCATGTGAGCTTACGTTAAACCGTCACTATAATTATCATTTTACTGTGAGCATAAGTGAAACCATCACTATAATATATTTTCCTGTGTGTTTGTTGCGGGCCCGTCACAAAAATAATAAACCCTCACGAAAGATTGCTAGTCTGGTGGTGTTGATCTCTCAATCCCTAGTGGAAATACAGAACAATCTTTAGAAGAAGAATGCATGATTCTCCCTCTAGATGTGGTTGCACTAAATCAACTACAAAGAATAAGCGTGAACACTAGTAGATGTAATTTGCAATCCAAAAATATTATTAAAAATGATCTAAGAATCACATAGGACGTGGTACATAGCTTATATAGCGCTCTAAACAGCTAAAACGAGAAACAAACTCTTGGAGATAACTTGGACTCATAAAAGGACACCCTGAAATTTCTGCTGTCGGATTGTTTTGGATATTACAGTGCGACCACAAGTAATATAAGGTTAAAACTAAGCCATTGTGTGGGTCATGAAGTTATATTTCCAACAAGTCTAAAAGCATCCAAATCAGACTTTATAGCTTTTTCAAAATAGACTATACTAGCTATGACATGGTCAATTCAAATAGACATCAAAACTTCACATCCTCGAAGTCCTTGCTTGGCACGATAGCCACAACTTATCCATAAGTAGCTTCAAAAGGAAGTACTCTAAACATTTGGAAAGATGTGGAAGAGCTAGATATCAACCCAAATATGCTGTACAAGTCTCGGACTCCTCATGTCATCAATTCTCACGTGTTGCTCAGGATGGCCTGCACAACATGCCTTCTAAGTGTCATAACTTTTTTTGTATAAGACTCTAAATCGCATGAGATTTGTTCTGTTAAAAAATAGACTCAACAATATTTCCAAATATATGTATTTTGCATGCAGGAATCTTCTCTATTGCTTATTCTAGCTGTTGGAAATAAGGGCAATAGTTTAATTCCAAATTTTACTACAAGACAACTACAAAAAAAACTAATGATGCAATAAACAAATCTAGCAGTAGGCTACTCATTGTACTTTAGAAAATACATAAGAAAAATATTATAACAAAGTTAATCGATCATGCAAATGATTTACAGTTGAGCTTGATGAAGAATAGGAAGCAACGCAGGTTCGATGGAGTACTGAATGTAGATGAAGCTGCAAAGTGAGCGGTCGCACAGATGTGTGCTACCTACAAACCTTATTACCGGGACGTGTAGGTGTTATCTGTAGCAATGGCTTAGAGATATTGCTTATCCTCCTTCCCATGCTCGCCAACGGGGAAGGCCAATGCGTTTCAATTGCACAACACCACAATACAGCAGTATTTTTGTTCTTAAAGCTAGTTGTTTTGTTCGATTTGTTAAATTTATACTTCTTTGCAGCAGTATTTTTCTCTATGAAATTTGCATTATTCTGATCAGAAGTGTTAGGTGCATCTTTTGCTCTTGCCTTTTGTAGCATCAAGGATAACCGACTAGAGGGGATGAATAAGAGGTTTTTAAATTCTTTTTTTTGTTAAATCACAATTTTAGAGCAAGTATGAACTATAAAATTTGTTTTGCACAATTCAGAACTTGAAAACTCTAAGGCTTACTTTGGCACCACAAGGCTAAGTCTAAGAAGGATACAATTCTAGCTAAGCAATTCAAGCAATTAATTACTAGAAATGTAAATGTGGAAAGTAAGGGCAGGAGAATTAAATCACACGATAGACTTAAGAATTTTTCCCATGGTCCCGAAGACTTGCTGGTCTTTCCTAATCCATATTGAGGGAGCTCAGACGAATCAAGCTAGCTCCTTGCACAACTTGAGCCTTTTCTTAATCCACTAGGTTAGCTCTTCCCCACTCCGGAAGGTGAGCTCCAACCTTCACAATTTCGCTGGGTCTCTTCACAACCTTTTTGAAGAGATTACTACGCCAACTCCTCCAAGCCGTCTAATTGTCAGCGACCACCAAGAGTAATAAGATAATGAAACTTGTTTGAAAGTCTTCAAGTGCCACAAAGATCAACTAAATATGCAATACATTTGAATGCTCTCAACAACCTCATTGCTTGAAGGTCTTCATGTAATCCCGAATGGTAGTCCAGGGATTTGGCGAATTAGAAATAATAAAAATAAAATAAAAATAATAGAATTAAAGAATTAATTTTTTGAAGTTTGCAAAAGGGAAGAAAATTCAGTCTTTTGATGAGTTTTAGGCCGTGGAGTATTATTCCGAACGACGTTCGGAGATTTCAACGATTAAAATCAAGAAACGAATGAGGGTGAAAGAAGTAATTTTCTGAGGTGATCAATGGTAAATTAAATTCCAAATATTTTATGATAAAAAAGGGGCTAAAAATTCTGAAATTTTAGAGGTGTTTGGGGGTTGGGCCTTCAGCCCAAGGTTTTAGCCCATTTGGGGGGGGGGGGGGTGGAGCACCCCTTTACCCCCCAAACCCTAGGGGTGCCTTCCCCCCTCTGCCTTTCTCCCCCTTGGCACCCCTCCTTGCCTCCCCACCTCCCCCACATCCCGTCCTCCCCTGCAATCCCTTCTCCAATCTGCATCACTTCCACCCCCTTGGCAACTGAACAAAAGAGAAGAAGCAGAGGATGAAGAAGAGGAAGAGAAGGAGGAAGAGGAAGGATGACAAGAAGAGGAGAAGGGTGGTTTTGATGTTCAGAGGTTCTTGTTGTGGTCTCCAAGGATAACAAACAATTTTCTACCTTTTGTCTTAGCGATTTCTCGATCGGGTTAGTTTTCGGTTATTCATTCAACATGTGCAGTCTGCTGTGTTATGTGAATTATGGGACCTTGGGTGCGAAATATAGGGATTTTTACCTTCTAGAGATTTGTAGAGGACTTCATTATCTTTCTGTAGAGTGCTCATTCACATCATTCCAATGAACGGCTTAGGAGTTATGAGCATTACCGTGTTGCTGTGCAGTCTAATCAATCAAGTTCAGGTAGTCAGTGGGAATTAAAATATTAAAAATAGAATATGACCTAATATGGGAATAAAGTCACAATAAAATCTGTAGGGTATTTCCTAAGGTTTCCAAAGAGTCTAAGAACACAAATTTGTGATGGATGGATTAGGAGTTATGCAATTTCTAACACTCCTGTCTAGCATTGGATGACTTCTAGACCAGTCAGAGTAGAAGTGATGTTTTGGTTTAGCAAAATCCATAATTGAAATTTAGTGACAACTAGAAAATTCTGGGAAATTTCCTGTAGATTTTAGAAATGTCAAGGGTTGCTATATTTTCTACTGTATATTAAAAGATACAAAAGTTGCAAGTCTATTGTCAAGAGAATGGTTGGATCTGTTTTTCGGGTTAATTTCAGGGACTTAAATGAATTAATCTGAGGATTGTGACATCTAAGAAATTGTAGGAAATTTGTGTAGTTTCTTAAAATGGTATGGTTTGCTCTGTTTTAGTGAGGGAATTGAGTGTTATGTCACTTTTCATACCGGGACAACAATGAGGACAGACTGGTATTGTTGGAAAGTTAGGGTTTTCAGAGAACGTGTAGGATCGTTGTTGTTTACTTGTGTTTTGCATTGTATTTTAATATGTTGAGAGTGGGTAATCTATGTAGGAGGAGAAACTTCAAGTGTGATACTATGTTCACATCCTTCCGGTCGGCGTATCTAAGTGAAAGGCAAGTGCATTGTAGAATAATATTTGGGTGCTTAAAAAATTGGGTTGAATGATGCCTTGCTTTAATTATTTCTTATGTCAACGTTGAATTTATATTGTTCTCCACTTATGATATGATGATGAAAGTGGGATTTGAGGTAAGATGATGAATACTTCTAATTGTTTAATATGATGGAAGGAAATGAGTACATCATATTGTATGATGAGCATTCTTGATTCATATTGATGCGCTGAGACCCTGTATCAAAAAAGACAGAGCAACCCTGTATGAAAAAGGACATGGTCAGGTGGGAGACTGAGAGACCATGTGGTCGTGATCCCATGAGAGTGATGAGTAATTGACAAGGGTTTAGGATAGTCGAGTTTGGTTTGGGTGGTTTGGACCATGTCGTTGCGTGGTGCAACAGGCTCGGTCGGTTTGGTCAAACTTGGTCGTTTGGGCTTAGGATGCATATTCCTTTGATTCGACAGGTTTGGACTTTATCATGGGTAAGCATGATGTGTTTATGATATTTACGCTTTCATGTATCGAGCGGTGCTATTTGATGTGTTTCTTGTCTGTGTGGCTGCAGGACGTCGAGGCGGAGTCATGGCGAGACACGGTGGACTGGACTAGGCGCAGGTGGCGCTGAGGTCAGAACAATCGGGAGGTGTCGAAGACGACGCGGACTCGAGGTGGTTGTGAGGCGTGCGAGACAAGGAGCGCGGAAGCTTCCCAGAAGGTGCAGGAGGGGCGAAACGGGAATTTCGCAAGGCTGCACAAGTGGGAGCGGGCTCCGTTGGATTTAGCGGGCGTAACGGGGTGGAGACCCGTTAGCCGTGGGCTATAAATAGGTTGAAGGGGCTGCATGCCCACTTGAACACTTGAAGGGATTTTAGGGTTTACTTTAGTCAAAATAGGCTTTAGAGTTTGTTTTGGCTTTAGGCTTTAGTGGTTGAGAGTTGTTGGTGGAGGCAGAGTTGTGTTCCCTCTGTGTCCCCTTCGATGGTTTCCATGTGAGCTCTCTGTTCGTTGTGTTCCTCCCAAGAAGCATGTGTGGCTCTTGGTGTTCTTGAGGATTGAGAGGGAGAGGATGAGTTGAGTCTACTTGTAATCATTCCTCTGTCCGAATGTCCATGCGTATGGGGACGTAGTTCCTTGTATCCCTTGTAATCTTTGAATGGTTGGAATGAAATTTGAAGTTCTTCTCCCGTGCTCTCTGTTTCCCTTCGATGCCTCATTTCATGATTTCTTGAGTTTTTGAGTTCTTGTGTTTTTCTTGTTGAGAAGGCCCAAAATGGGTTGCTTTAGGTTGGGATGATTCTCCAAGATCATTTGATCAAGTTTCCCAATAGCAAACTACATTTAATCTCAAGATTTCATTTTTGAGGCTTCCCTGTTCTTCAGAGTTTTTCTAGGGTTTGGTTGAATTCTTGTTTCTCTTAAGGAAATGCCCTGAGTTTTTGTCTGAGGAGTTCTATGGCTATTGCTAACATATCTGCAAAATCTCTTGGCCATAGGATCAAAGGTTGGGAAGCAATTTGATTTTTGGCTCGGGTCTTGCAAAATTTCAGATTTTTACCCATAATCTGAAACTCTTGCTTTTTGGTTTGATTCTCTTGGTTCTCAGGGTCCCCTTACTATTTGGTACGTTGTAGGAAGGCTTTGGATCAAAGAGATTGAGAGCAAACCCTCAATTTAGCCAAAAATCCGAAGTTTCGGTCTGCTGCCTAAAAATCCTGTTTGCTGAAATTCTTCGAGAGGTACTACCGCTCCTGGAGAGGTACTACCGCTCAGAGGTACTACCGCTCGGCTCAGCGGTACTACCGCCCTTGTTCGGACCAATCCGATCGGCAGCGATGAAACGTTCGGACGGTCTGAACGTCGCCGGCAAGAGGTACTACCGCTCGGCATAGCGGTACTACCGCCCAGAGGTACTACCGCTCGTCTCAGCGGTACTACCGCTCGTCTCAGCAGTACTACCGCTTGCAGCGAGACTTGCGCTGAATTTGTTTTTCTTGATTGCTTCTTTCTGGATCTGGTTTTCTCTGCTGTTCTTCTTCCTGTAAGTACTTGTCTTCTACCTTCATAGCTCCCATAGCTATTGGAGAAGAAGATATTTGTTGGGGGCGTTTTTTAAAGATCGACATTCACCCCCCCTCTGTCGCCATTTCGGTCCAACAATTGGTATCAGAGGCGGTTAGCTCTTTTCAAAAGATCTTAACCGGTCTCAAGAGCCATGGCGACGGACAAGTACTCGACCAAGCCTCCCGTCTTTGATGGCCTGGATTACCCCTTTTGGAAGAGTCGAATGGAAACATACATCCAGGCTCAGGGGTATGCCATTTGGCGGAAGGTGAAGGTCAGATTTGTTGTTCCTGCCGATGAGAACATTAATGCTGGAAATATGCATGATGTTGAGGCAAACGCTAAGGCAAGGAACATCATAATCCAGGGCTTGAGTCGTAGTGAGTTTGACCGCATATCTCATCTTTCGTCCGCCTTCGATATTTGGGAGACCCTCGATGCTTACCATGAGGGCACCACCCAGATAAAGACGGTGAGACAGGACCAGTTCAAGCGAGATTACAACAAGTTTGAAATGCTCGCTGGCGAGTCCCTTGATGAGTGTTTTGCGCGTTTTCACAAGATTCTGAGCAACCTCCGAGCGGTCGGTCTCACATACCCCGACTCAGATAACGCTCGACAAATGCTCGCTGCACTCGACCTTCGTGTTTGGGAGATGAAGGTGACTACCATCAAGGACACTACGGACCTCTCGACTTTGACTCTTGATGCGCTGTACTCGCGTCTCAAGACTCACGAGATTGACATTGTCTCTCGCAAGTCGAAGTCACAGTCGATGGCTCTAGTCACAGATCCCAGCTCGGCTTGTGGTCCCTCTTCTGATTCTTCTTGCGGTTTCTCCCTTGCTGCTCTTTGTGACATAACTGATGATCAGTTAGAGCAGCTTGTGGATGATCAGCTGGCCCTCCTTGCTCGAAGATTCTCCCATACTTACAAGGGGAGGAGGGACAGAAAGAGAGGAGGACCCGTGATTTGCTTCAAGTGTGGTGGCCCCAACCACATTCGGGCAAACTGCCCCAAGCTAGAGAAGGGCAAGAATGACTACGGCGGTTCGGGCAAGATCAACTACACCGACAAGAACCGCAACAAGAAGCCTCCAGCTCAGACACTGGGAAAGAAGAAGTTCCGCAACTTTGGCAAAGCCAAAAAGCTCTTCCACCGCGTCCTCACCGCTTTCGACGACCTCGACCTCAGCGAGGTGGAGGGATGGAGCGACGACGACGGGACGGGTGACCAAGAGCCCAAGGATGGCGGCGACGGCTTCTCCGGCATGTGCTTCATGGCCCTCGAGGGCGAACTCAGCGACAGCGAGCTGTACTCCGACTCGGACGAGGTATGTCCCACCTACGACCAGCTCAATCATGCTTTTCTTAAGCTAGGAGGTTTTCATGCTAGAGCTAAGGCTAGGTGTGCTGAGTTAGAGAAGGAAATAGATACTGTCACTAGAGATTATTGCTCTTACATCTGCTCCCTCTAGTGATGATTGTGATACATGCTCTGCTTTGCTGGTTGATATGGAGAAATTAAGGACCTCGCATGATAGTTTGTCCTCTGAGCTCGATATTGTTAAGGTGGAGAATGTTAGTCTGCTTGCTGAGCTTGAGATGAGTAGAGTAGCGCCTATTTCATCTACTGTTGTTGAGACTACCTCTTGCACCTCATGTGAGGATAAGGATAATGCTTTTAGAGGTCATTATACCATGCTGCTTGATCTGCCCGAGTCTTGTGAAAACTGCAATAACTTGAAGATGAACC
The DNA here is from genome assembly GCA_017311315.1 of Dendrocalamus latiflorus. Lineage (NCBI taxonomy): Eukaryota > Viridiplantae > Streptophyta > Magnoliopsida > Poales > Poaceae > Dendrocalamus > Dendrocalamus latiflorus. The sequence continues at coordinate 14,908,767 of CM029656.1, forward strand.
TAAAACGGGCAGATCATAAAATATCTGAGTTGTATGCTTGGTTGTGTGAACCAGTTGCGTCATGCTCGAACTGTCCTAGATTAACTGCTGAAATTGAATCTGTTTCCAAGTAGTTTCAAGTAATGATTGACCATAATAAGAAATTGGCTAATTGTGCTTCTAAGGACCCTGTTAGCTCACCAAGCAAAAATTGTGATAAACTAAAAATTGACTTGATTGCATCGGAAGAAAAATGTGTGAAGCTAACTAAGGACTTATTAGAGAAGCCACAATCTTGTTGTGATGTGATTGCTGAGGAGGGGGAGAAGCCCCAGGGTAAAGTAGAGACGCCTAGCGACGTGAACCAACCGGCTAGCAATAGGACTGTCCATTCAGAGTCGGCTGTGCGTGCACAAGCCATTTTTTCCTCTGCTGTTGGTTCTTCATCTGCTCCCTTACCTCCTGTTGTTCCCTCTTCCCCCTGCTCTTCTTGCACCTCTCTCTTTCGGGAGTGTCAGTACCTTATAAACACTCTCGAGAGATTTGTAGGTGGCAAGAAGAAGCTTAATCTTATTCTAGACCAATCCAAGATTTGCAAGTTCAATCAAGGTCTAGGATATGATTTCTATGAGGATATGAGGAAGCATCCACCTGCTATTCTTAGACCTATAGTAGGAGGTGTGATCGAGGTCGAGCCCAGATCTGATGAAGTTAAATTCAAATCAGCGGGTTTTGTCCACGGGATCTCTGACAGCAAGGTGATTTCACCTGCCGCTTCGGCCTCTCAGAAGGCGAAGCTTGAGCGTGCTACTTCTACCTCTCAAAAGAAGAAGTATCACTGCACCTTCTGTCAGAAGGATGGGCATCTGATCGATCGATGCTTCATGCGCGCCAAGATCGCGCATAGAGACCGTGTTGAGTCTCCTAGGCGTATTCAGGGTCAGCCCCAGACCTTGAGTGCACCTAAGACCAACACGAGGTCTAGGTTTGCTCCTGTTGCGGAGTTTGGGCAGCATAGAGGACTTGGTTTTTCTGAGTTTTCCATTTTTCGTCCTCATGCTGCCTCTGGTCGTGTCTTCCGCCGTCCTGAGGGTAGATCTCGGTTTCCTCGTCGAGATAGCTACCCGCGGCGTGATCAGCATGTTGCCGGTGTTCCGACTCGCTCTCCCGTAGCAGTTGGACCCCGCAACAACTTCAGGTCTGCTCACAGACCTTCTGCTTCTTTGAGTCACGGAGAGCGTAGGGTAGATAGTGGTCAGTCGTGTGCCAAAATCACTCTTGATTTATCCCAGTACTGAGACTTTACTCTCTCGTTGACTCAGGTTCGCCGGGCAGGGAAGGGAAAGGTTTGGCTTGTAGACTCCGGGTGCTCACGACACATGACCGGAGATTCCCGTTGGTTTTCTTCCCTTGCCCGTGCTCCAGGTGATGAGACGATCACCTTCGGAGATGCTTCATCTGGGCGCGTCATCGCCAAAGGTACTGTGCGCATTAATGATTCTTTCATTTTGAAAGATGTTGCCTTGGTTAGTAAGCTGCAGTACAATTTGCTTTCAGTTTCTCAGCTTACCGATGACGGTTTCGAGGTGAGCTTTAAGAAAAACAATTGCAAAATTCTTGATTCTTCGGGTAGTCTGGTTTGCGGGATTTCTCGTTATGGGAGGATCTTTCGTGCTGAGTTTTCTGAGTCGTCTGGCGATCCTCTTAGGTGTTTAGTTGCTTCTGAGTCCCGCGATCTCTCTTTCTGGCATAGGAGACTGGGTCATATTGGATTTGACCATTTGACCCGAGTTAGCGGCCACGATCTCATTCGTGGTCTGCCGAAACTCAAGATGGTCAAAGATCTTGTTTGCGCTCCATGCCGGCATGGCAAGATGGTTGCCGCTTCTCATCCTCCAGTCACAGTTACTATGACCGATGCACCGGGACAGCTGCTCCACATGGACACAGTTGGACCAGCTCGAGTGCAGTCAGCAGGAGGGAAGTGGTATGTTCTTGTTGTGGTCGATGACTTCTCGAGGTATTCTTGGGTGTTTTTCTTAGCCTCGAAGGATGAGACGTTTTCATTTTTCCGAGGTCTTTTTAGTAGGCTTTCTATTGAGCTCCCGGGTGCCTTACGAGCAATCCGTAGTGACAATGGCATGTAGTTCAAGAATTCCTACTTCGAGAGTTTCTGTGGTGAGACAGGTGTAGAACACCAGTTCTCTTCTCCGCACGTCCCACAGCAGAATGGCGTCGTGGAGAGGAAGAACCGTACCTTGGTCGAGATGGCCAGGACGATGCTTGATGAGTACTCTACACCGCGGAATTTTTGGGCTGAGGCTATAGCTACCGCGTGCCATGTCTCAAATCGAGTTTTTCTTCGGGCACACTTGCACCGCACTTCTTATGAGCTGAGATACGGGCGAAAGCCCAGCGTCTCTCATTTTCGTGTGTTTGGTTGCAAATGCTTTATTCTGAAGTTTGGGAACCTAGACAAGTTCGAGTCACGTTCCTGTGACGGTATATTTCTAGGCTACTCGACTTCTTCGCGGGCTTATAGGGTCTGGAACTGCAAGTCTAGCAAGTTGGTAGAGACCTGCGAGGTGACCTTTGACGAGGCCAGTCCGGGGACTAGGCCAGATATCTCAGGTTCTTTAGAGCAGTCCGAGACCATCTTTGTGGATGATGAGGATGATGGAGATGAGAGTTGTCTAACTGATCCAGTCCCTCATCCATCCCTTGAGGTGCCGTCTTCCACCGCACCTCGAGGAGATCAGCCCATGCCTTCTGCTTCTTCTAGAGCTAGTGGCTCTGTTCCTACCCCGTCAGCTCACGAGGTAGAGGCCACTTCTTCATCTCATCCTGGACCTCCTAGACATATCCAGAAAGCTCATCCTTCAGAGCAGATCATTGGAGACCTTTTCGAGCGTGTTACCCGCTCAAAATCAGGCTTATCTCAATTCTGTCTCCATTCTGCTTTCATTGCCTCCTTTGAGCCCAAAGATGTTTCTCATGCTCTTTCCGATGAGTCTTGGGTCAATGCCATGCATGAGGAGTTAGAGAATTTCGAGAGAAACAAGGTCTGGTCGCTTGTTGAGCCCCCGCGAGGTCACAATGTCATTGGAACCAAGTGGGTGTTCAAAAACAAGCAGAGTGAGGATGGGGTAGTCATTCGAAACAAGGCTAGACTGATAGCTCAGGGGTTTTCTCAGGTTGAGGGTCTAGACTTCGAGGAGACCTTTGCCCCTGTAGCTCGATTTGAGGCCATTAGAATCCTGCTTGCCTTTGCAGCTTCTAAGGGTTTCAAGCTTTACCAGATGGACGTTAAGAGTGCCTTCCTCAATGGCTTTATTGAGGAAGAAGTCTACGTCAGACAGCCTCCCGGTTTCGAGAACCCCAAATACCCAAACCATGTCTTCAAGCTTTCCAAAGCGTTGTATGGACTTAAGCAGCCCCCTAGAGCTTGGTATGAGAGGCTTAAGTCCTACTTGTTGAGTCATGGGTTTGAAATGGGTAAAGTAGATAAGACCTTGTTTATCCGTAGGCTTGGCAATGACCTTCTGCTCGTCCAGATCTATGTCGATGACATCATCTTTGGCGGCTCTTCCCATGCTCTGGTTTCACAGTTCTCGGATGTCATGAGCACCGAGTTTGAGATGAGCATGATGGGTGAGTTGACCTTCTTCCTTGGCTTCCAAAATCAAGCAGACTCGGGAGGGTACCTTCTTGCATCAAGGCAAGCACACTCGTGACCTCCTGAGACGCTTCGACATGAGTGATGGTAAGCCGGTGTCAACTCCGATGGCTTCTACAGCCTATCTTGACCCAGATGAGGATGGCGAGCCAGTTGATCAGAAAGAGTACAGAAGTATGATCGGCTCCCTTCTTTACCTCACGGCCTCGAGACCAGACATACACTTCTCTGTGTGTCTGTGTGCTCGTTTTCAGGCTTCTCCTCGCGTATCTCACCGCCAGGCGGTGAAGCGCATCTTTCGGTACCTTCGAGCTACCATTGACTATGATATCTGGTACTCTTCCTCTTCTTGTCTTTCCTTAAGAGCCTTCTTGGATGCAGACTTTGCTGGCTGTAGGATAGATAGGAAGAGCATTTCTGGCACTTGCCAATTCATTGGCACTTCTCTCGTCTCTTGGTCTTCTAGGAAGCAGTCCGGTGTTGCACAGTCCACCGTAGAGGCCGAGTATGTTGCTGCAGCCAGCTGCTGCAGTCAGGTACTCTGGATGGCTTCGACCCTGCGGGACTTTGGGTTAGTTATCGACAGTGTTCCACTCTTTTGTGATAACACTTCTGCGATTAACATTGCTAAGAACCCAGTGCAACACTCTCAGACCAAGCACATCGATATCCGTTATCACTTCCTTAGAGACCATGTAGAGAAGGGCGATATAGTGCTCCAGTTTGTGGAGAGTGACCACCAGTTGGCTGATATCTTCACCAAGCCATTGGATAGTTCGAGGTTTTCAGCTCTGCGGGGAGAGCTTGGGGTGGTTTGTCCTTATGGACTGTAGTGAGGGGGAGCTTTGGTTTTTACTGCTTTACTATATTGATTATGCTTCTGTCTCATTTCTGTCGCTTTGCACTCGGGGTGCATCGGGCTTAGTCCTTCTAGCATAGGTTAGAGTGCTTCTCTTGTCTAGTTGCATAGACTTCTTACTCTTATCTTATGCTTCCAGGATGCTTCTTATTAGCTGTTTCTTATCTCACTAGATTGAGCTCACTCACTTCTTGTAGGTTCTAGCGAGGGTTGGGCCACCCTCGGGTAGACAGGGTACGTGTTTGCTCTCTAGTGTGAGTTTTCTCGGGCAGCTGATAGTCCTGGAATCATTTGGGGTAGATGAGAGTCAGTCTGAGCCATAGTATTCTCTACATCTTATCTATGCTTTAAGGACTACCCGTTTGGATCTTCTTTCCAGCTTCTCGTTTTATTGCTTTGGTTCAGGGGGAGTTCATTTGGGAGCTTCTGGAGCTTAATATTGACATAACTCAACTTGAACTTAGAGCTGTATCACATGTTGAGGGGGAGTTGGATTTTCTGCATTTTCAGCATTAAGCATTGTAATATAACTACATTGAGCCTTGATTATTATCCTTTATGACATGCGTACAATGCTCTACACCTTGCCATGGCTTGTGTTTTATTTGCTAAATTTATCATGACTTCATATGTGTAGACTAGCTTTTGCCATGATAAGTAAATTAAAATTGATCTACTTGAATTAAAACTTGTCATGCTAGCACTTGAGTTTAGTCTTTCTTGAGCTACCCTTTTATGATTCATGTCATGTCAAATAGGCTTAGTTGAGCGTTGAATCCTTGTTGAGCCTTAGATTGAGCTATTTTCGTCTCTTGATGATGGATAAGTTAGTACAACTTGTTTTAAAAAGAAAAATGATTTCTTTTGTGCGAAAAAACTGATTTCACCAATTCTTTCTCATGAGACGGCTTGCCATTGCACTAGGCATGAACTCAGGGGGAGTTTTGGATGACCTAGACTATCTTCTTAAGCTTCTCGCTTGGAGTAGTCGCATAAGGCTTGAGATCTAGCACATAACAAAAAAAATTGGGTTGGAAATGACCATGAGCTTTAAAAAGACAATGTTTTTTGTGTTCAATTTGCTTAAGCTACAAAAAGAACCAAGTACTTAACCAATGTTTTAATCTTGAGCTTATAGCACTCTATTTGGTCTCAATTGTAGCTTCTTGGTTCTGCGTAGCTTATTGACATGGCCTGCATCATCCTTGGATATCTTTAGCTAGACTTTGCTCGTTGATGACTTGACATGCTCTCAAATTGCCTTATATTTCAGATTGTCATTCATTGGATCTAGCTGGCTTATACATATTTTGTCATGATCTAGATAGCGTTTTATTGAGTTATGGTTTGGTGTACCTTGTTATGGTCATTATGGATAATTCTCATGGCTCTAAATGCTAAAATAAACAAACTTCAGCCATATTCATCCATTGACATGTTGTTTTCTCTCCTTTGCATTCTTGATGTGTTATTGCCAAAAGGGGGAGAATAGAGGAGAAAAAGTCAATTGGGAACATTTTAGAGCTTTGGAGAACAATTTGCTCTTTCTTTGTTGCTCTAGTGTTCTTTCTATCGACATGGTCATTAACTTCATCTTCTTCTTTTGGACCATGTTGGATTATTCCAATCAAACTCTACTTCATGCTTTTTCTTGGGTTTGTCAATATACTCATCAAGGGGGAGATTGAGAGACCATGTGGTCGTGATCCCATGAGAGTGATGAGTAATTGACAAGGGTTTAGGATAGTCGAGTTTGGTTTGGGTGGTTTGGACCATGTCGTTGCGTGGTGCAACGGGCTCGGTCGGTTTGGTCAAACTTGGTCGTTTGGGCTTAGGATGCATATTGCTTTGATTCGACAGGTTTGGACTTCATCATGGGTAAGCATGATGTGTTTATGATATTTACGCTTTCATGTATCGAGCGGTGCTATTTGATGTGTTTCTTGTCTGTGTGGCTGCAGGACGTCGAGGCGGAGTCATGGCGAGACACGGTGGACTGGACTAGGCGCAGGTGGCGCTAAGGTCAGGACAGTCGGGAGGTGTCGAAGACGACGTGGACTCGAGGTGGTTGCGAGGCGTGCGAGACAAGGAGCGCAGAAGCTTCCCAGAAGGTGCAGGAGGGGCGAAACGGGAATTTCGCAAGGCTGCACAAGTAAGAGCCGGCTCCGTTGGATTTAGCGGGTGTAACGGGGTGGAGACCCGTTAGCCGTGGGCTATAAATAGGTTGGAGGGGCTGCATGCCCACTTGAACACTTGAAGGAATTTTAGGGTTTCCTTTAGTCAAAATAGGCTTTAGAGTTTGTTTTGGCTTTAGGCTTTAGTGGTTGAGAGTTGTTGGTGGTGGCAGAGTTGTGTTCCCTCTGTGTCCCCTTCGATGGTTTCCATGTGAGCTCTCTGTTCGCTGTGTTCCTCCCAAGAAGCATGTGTGGCTCTTGGTGTTCTTGAGGATTGAGAGGGAGAGGATGAGTTGAGTCTACTTGTAATCATTCCTCTGTCCGAATGTCCATGCGTATGGGGACGTAGTTTCTTGTATCCCTTGTAATCTTTGAATGGTTGGAATGAAATTTGAAGTTCTTCTCCCGTGCTCTCTGTTTCCCTTCGATGCCTCATTTCTTGATTTCTTGAGTTTTTGAGTTCTTGTGTTGTTCTTGTTGAGAAGGCCCAAAATGTGTTGCTCTAGGTTGGGATGATTCTCCAAGATCATTTGATCAAGTTTCCCAAGAGCAAACTTCATTTAATCTCAAGATTTCATTTTTGAGGCTTCCCTGTTCTTCAGAGTTTTTCTAGGGTTTGGTTGAGTTCTTGTTTCTCTTAAGGAAATGCCCTGAGTTTTTGTCTGAGGAGTTTTATGGCTATTGCTAACATATCTGCAAAATCTCTTGGCCATAGGATCAAAGGTTGGGAAGCAATTTGATTTTTGGCTCGGGTCTTGCAAAATTTCAGATTTTTACCCATAATCTGAAACTCTTGCTTTTTGGTTTGATTCTCTTGGTTCTTAGGGTCCCCTTACTATTTGGTACGTTGTAGTAAGGCTTTGGATCAAAGAGATTGAGATCAAACCCTCAATTTAGCCAAAAATCCGAAGTTTCGGTCTGCTGCCTGAAAATCCTGTTTGCTAAAATTCTTCGAGAGGTACTACCGCTCCTAGAGAGGTACTACCGCTCAGAGGTACTACCGCTCGGCTCAGCGGTACTACCGCCCTTGTTCGGACCAGTCTGATTGGCAGCGATGAAACGTTCGGACGGTCCGAACGTTCCCGGCAAGAGGTACTAACGCCCAGAGGTACTACCGCTCGTCTCAGCGGTACTACCGCTTGCAGCCAGACTTGCGCTGAATTTGTTTTTCTTGATTGCTTCTTTCTGGATCTGGTTTTCTCTGCTGTTGTTCTTCCTGTAAGTACTTGTCTTCTGCCTTCATAGCTCCCATAGCTATTGGAGAAGAAGATATTTGTTGGGTGCGTTTTTTAAAGATCAACATTCACCCCCCTCTGTCGCCATTTCGGTCCAACAATTGGTATCAGAGCTGGTTAGCTCTTTTCAATAGATCTTAACCGGTCTCAAGAGCCATGGCGACGGACAAGTACTCGACCAAGCCTCCCGTATTTGATGGCCTGGATTACCCCTTTCGGAAGAGTCGAATGGAAACATACATCCAGGCTCAGGGGTATGCCATTTGGCGAAAGGTGAAGGTCAGATTTGTTGTTCCTGCCGATGAGAACATTAATGCTGGAAATATGCATGATGTTGAGGCAAACGCTAAGGCAAGGAACATCATAATCCAGGGCTTGAGTCGTAGTGAGTTTGACCGCATATCTCATCTTTCGTCCGCCTTCGATATTTGGGAGACCCTCGATGCTTACCATGAGGGCACCACCCAGATAAAGACGGTGAGACAGGACCAGTTCAAGCGAGATTACAACAAGTTTGAAATGCTCGCTGGAGAGTCCCTTGATGAGTGTTTTGCGCGTTTTCACAAGATTTTGAGCAACCTCCGAGCGGTCGGTCTCACATACCCCGACTCGGATAACGCTCGACAAATGCTCGCTGCACTCGACCTTCGTGTTTGGGAGATGAAGGTGACTACCATCAAGGACACTACGGACCTCTCGACTTTGACTCTTGATGCACTGTACTCGCGTCTCAAGACTCACGAGATTGACATTGTCTCTCGCAAGTCGAAGTCACAGTCGATGGCTCTAGTCACAGATCCCAGCTCGGCTTCTGGTCCCTCTTCTGATTCTTCTTGCGGTTTCTCCCTTGCTGCTCTCTGTGACATAACTGATGATCAGTTAGAGCAGCTTGCGGAAGATCAGCTGGCCCTCCTTGCTCGAAGATTCTCCCATGCTTACAAGGGGAGGAGGGACAGAAAGAGAGGAGGACCCGTGATTTGCTTCGAGTGTGGTGGCCCCAACCACATTCGGGCAAACTGCCCCAAGTTGGAGAAGGGCAAGAACGACTACGGCGGTTCGGGCAAGATCGACTACACCGACAAGAACCGCAACAAGAAGCATCCAGCTCAGACGCCGGGAAAGAAGAAGTTCCGCAACTTTGGCAAAGCCAAGAAGCTCTTCCACAGCGTCCTCACCGCTTTCGACGACCTCGACCTCAGCGAGGTGGAGGGATGGAGCGACGACGACGGGACGGGTGACCAAGAGCCCAAGGATGTCGGCGACGACTTCTCCGGCATGTGCTTCATGGCCCTCGAGGGCGAACTCAGCGACAGCGAACTGTACTCCGACTCGGACGAGGTATGTCCCACCTACGACCTGCTCAATCATGCTTTTCTTAAGCTAGGAGGTTTTCATGCTAGAGCTAAGGCTAGGTGTGCTGATTTAGAGAAGAAAATAGATAGACTGTCACTAGAGATTATTGCTCTTACATCTGCTCCCTCTAGTGATGATTGTGATACATGCTCTGCTTTGCTGGTTGATATGGAGAAATTAAGGACCTCGCATGATAGTTTGTCCTCTGAGCTCGATATTGTTAAGGTGGAGAATGTTAGTCTGCTTGCTGAGCTTGAGATGAGTAGAGTAGCGCCTATTTCATCTACTGTTGTTGAGACTACCTCTTGCACCTCATGTGAGGATAAGGACAATGCTTTTAGAGGTCATTATACCATGCTGCTTGATCTGCCCGAATCTTGTGAAAACTGCAATAACTTGAAGATGAACCTAAAACGGGCAGATCATAAAATATCTGAGTTGTATGCTTGGTTGTGTGAACCAGTTGCGTCATGCTCGAACTGTCCTAGATTAACTGCTGAAATTGAATCTGTTTCCAAGCAGTTTCAAGAAATGATTGACCACAATAAGAAATTGGCTCTTGTGTTCCTCCCAAGAAGCATGTGTGGCTCTTGGTGTTCTTGAGGATTGAGAGGGAGAGGATGAGTTGAGTCTACTTGTAATCATTCCTCTGTCCGAATGTCCATGCGTATGGGGACGTAGTTCCTTGTATCCCTTGTAATCTTTGAATGGTTGGAATGAAATTTGAAGTTCTTCTCCCGTGCTCTCTGTTTCCCTTCGATGCCTCATTTCTTGATTTCTTGAGTTTTTGAGTTCTTGTGTTGTTCTTGTTGAGAAGGCCCAAAATGGGTTGCTCTAGGTTGGGATGATTCTCCAAGATCATTTGATCAAGTTTCCCAAGAGCAAACTTCATTTAATCTCAAGATTTCATTTTTGAGGCTTCCCTGTTCTTCAGAGTTTTTCTAGGGTTTGGTTGAGTTCTTGTTTCTCTTAAGGAAATGCCCTGAGTTTTTGTCTGAGGAGTTCTATGGCTATTGCTAACATATCTGCAAAATCTCAACTATTGTAGTAATTGGTTAACTTGTGGTTACCTTTAGTATCTTCACTTTACTTTGCACTTAGTCAAGTTTAGATAAGAACAATTTAGTTTCAACTATTGTAGTAATTGGTTAACTTGTCCTAGATTAGCCTTCACTTTACTTTGCACTTAGTCAAGTTTAGATAAGAACAATTTAGTTTCAACTATTGTAGTAATTGGTTAACTTGTGGTTACCTTTAGTATCTTCGATTCACCATATTGCTAGATGTTATGATGCTTAGTTGTCCTTATTATTGATAGCCATGGTTTTCATTTGGTCCATGTTATATTTTAAAATCATGTTGTTTTTTGCTACTGAAACTTATCTTTAAGTTATTATGGTATACTGTTCTTATTATCTTGTGACATGTTGACCTGCTTATTGTTTAAAATTGGTAGTGGTAGTGGTGATAAATGACATCTTGGGCTTTTGTTAAGCGGGGGTGTTACCCTTAATATGCCACAAAGATCAACTAAATAGTGCAATGCACTTGAATGCTCTCAACAATCTCAAAATGTGAAACTAATGCACTAGAGTTGATGAGAGGGATGCAAGAGCTCAAGAGTATTTAATGGGTTTCAGGGGAGACTATTTGCTGCTGGTTGGGTGGTATTTATAGACTCCACCCAGCAAGATGACTGTTGGGGATGAAATCCACAAAAATCAAATCGGGTGGAATGGTGCTACTGTCATGGAGTGGTCAATATTACCATACCCATTGTTCAACGGCCACTTAGGGATCATTAAATGCATAGAGCTAGTAATTAATCCAGAAATCGATAGAACCACTTTCACAAAGCCCAGTCATATCAATGCTGCAGTAGTACCACACTTAAGCTGTGGTGGTACCATTTCTTAGAGGGGAGAAAATCAACTAAAATGTACTTCTTTGGAAAAAGGTACCACCAGTAATCCAAAAATTGATACTACCCCTCTCATAAAGCTCGGTCATATCAATACTACAGTAGTACCATAGTTAAGTTATGGTAGTACCATTTTCCAGGGAAGAGAACATCTCCTGAAAATGTACTTCTCTGGAAAAAAGCTACCACTAACTAAAATGTGGTCATACCGCAATGCGGTAATACCGGTCAAGCACAATAGTCATACCATTGTGGTACTATTGGTCAAGAATAATGGTAGTACCGATACAGTTGAAGTCCAAAACAATACCTCTCTAGAAATAACATAATGGTATGTAAAACCGGTAGTACGGATGTAGCAGTACTACCATGGTTACAACTACAGTCATACCGGTTTTCAAAGAAAATGCAAAGAGAGTTAACAAATGAATTGCCAAATGCATGCATGTACTATTATCTTCAAGCTCCCAGCCATGACCCCTTTTAATAGTATGCCTTCTAGCCTACCAATCTAGTCTTAATTCACCATATGTCAAGACCGGTAAAAATCTAAAAATAGGTCCTTAGGCAAATTTATACCTTTGCCTTGAGCCATGTCAATCCTTAGTCACCCTTGCATGCCTTTTCCATGATACCATCAAAATTCAAGACTAAACCTTTTAATCATTTTAATAAACATGCTAGTCCCTTAAGCATTGTTGTCATTAATTACCAAAACCAATTTTTTGGGGCCTAGGCACTTCACCTTTTCTTCCACATCGAAATTAGCAAGGAGACATTCAACAGAAATCTCTTCTCTCTTGTGTTTCAAGCTAGTGGAAAAATCACACCAAGAAGCAGGAAGTTAGGCAATAATACTTGCAGCCACAAACTTATGAGGCAATACATAACCCAAGTGTGCAATCTCACTAACCAGTATTGGAGGTTATGAGCTTGTTCAACTATGAACTTATCCTCATTCATGTTAAAGTCAAATAATTGCTCACACATGTAAAGCTAGTGACCTGCCTCTGCATATTTATGCTCTAGTGCATTTCACAATTCTGTGGTAGACTAGTACTCCATATATACATCATAAAGCTAATATGCTAGAATGGTCCGAATTCAGCAAAGAGCGATGTTGTTAGTATTTTTGAATAGCATGTACTGGACAATCGTAAATGAATATTGCGGGTGGATAACTCACTACAACCCCAAAAACATGATCTGAAACTTGGCTTTTGTCTGCTATCTACGAAAGTTCTGATCAGAAAACCTATAAAGGTTTCATTGCATTCAAAGCACCAAACATTGCTGAATTGCAACAAAGTTCACAATATGTTTCTCGAATGTTAGAAATGTGGGTAATGTTTTAATTCTAAATTTTACTAGGAGATAAATACAATAAATGACTAATTATGCAATAAACAAATCTAACAGTATACTACTCATTGTACTTCAAAAAATACATAAAAATATTATAACAAGTTGATCGATTGTGCGAATGACTTACAGTTGGGCTTGATGAAGAACATGAAGCAACACAGGCATAATGTGGTGCAGAGCATAGATGAAGCAGCGAAGCGAGCGGTCACACAGATGTGTGATGCCCAAAAATCTTATTGCCACCCAGTGCAAGTGTTCTCTACAACAACATGTTGAAGATGCCACTCACTCTCCTTCCCATGCACATCGAGGAGGAAGGCTAGCACAATGCAGCTGCTCAACACCACAATACATCTCTTTAGTGATGAGGAAGAATGGAGAAGAATTTAGTTATACTTAGGCTTGGACCATCTCTATGTCTTTATAAAGATTTGCTACAATTACTCATTAGTAACTGATGGCATTAACTCAATTTAAGCCAATTAACTCACTAGTAACTGATGTTTAAATTGCATTTAAACAGAATAAATGAGACACATACTGCATGATTCAACCCAAGTTAAAGGTGGGTTTAATGTGCCAGGAGACACTCTATGACACGATGCGGTCTCTCGTTGCAAGTCATAAGTCTTACATGTGTATTTAACCAAAGTTCTCCTTATGCCTCCTTATGCCATATGTCACATATTTCAAGAAGTGGCAAGGATTCCACCTTATAAATTGTCTTTCCTTCACTTGGCTAGGTAATATGGTACTAAACCATGCATACTTTAGAATTTTTGAAGAAATGGGCCTTAATTCATGGGCCAATTTCCAACACTAGCTTTATGTACTTGGCCAACAGAAGCACACCATCTTCTATTGGTATGCATGTTGACTCCTTTCTTCCCTTGGTCATCCAGCATGTTCCTCTCTTTTCATGTTGGCGTCCCAACCTCCCACGACCCCACTTGTCATATGTATGCTATGAATGAAATAATAAATATTCTCGTAGGTAGCATCATAGTTCTTTCATGGAAAGAATTAAAGATTCACCTTATATCTATCCCTAGCTAGTCAACGATTCTCACATGGCGAGTGGGTCCACCTAGACGCCTAGTGCTACCAATCTACACAAAATATCTTGTCAACATGATAAATCATCTTCATCAGATTTTGAAGCATTCTGAGATAATTTTATGGTGTGAACACGTGGTTTCATTTCTATGGTCTGGCTCTTTACACAATCTTCATCTGCTTCCTTTCCTTATGGCTCTCATCCTCCCCTTTTTCAAGGAAAGTTGTCCCCAGCTTTTGATAGTCTAAAATTGTACTGAATAAAGAGAACAACGTATATGCATGTCAATGGTTTTAGCATTCCCTTCATTTTGCACAATGTTTTTAACACAAGAACAACCATAGGACTTATATGTGTATATGGAGCATTCATATCCACATCATTCCCCCTCACATCAAAACATTCATATCCATATCATTCCCTCTCATGTCAAAAAAAGTTGTCCTCAACTTTTGAAACCATGCATGCAAGTTAGAAATGGGCAGCACCAAATCATGTTTCAAGTTGCACAACTCACTCATATGATCATATTTACCCTTTCAACATCAAATCCATGTAAAGTGGTTGAGAAAAATTTTAGTGTATTACATAATTGAATTGAGCTACTCTGATTACTTATACGTGATTACACAAGATAGGATGAACAAGTAGGTATTATAAATCTTTCTAAATAGTAGGCACTATCATTTAGATTCTTCTCAATGTGATCTTAACATGGCAAAAATAATGGTATCCCCAAAACATGTAATTTTAATTCATCAGGCTTATGACATGTAATGCATATTCGATAAACATAAAACTTGTTGTCTACACCATAATCTCTAATCAAATTGAATTTATTAGTGTAGATGTAGGTACTAACTAGTAATTTTAGACATAAAATTTTAGAAACTTTCTCAATCACACTAGATAGCTTTATAGGATTATCGAACATGATATAGCACAAAAAATCAGTAAGGGATATACTACCAAGTACTTATTTATGAGTAATCAATTCAATATTATGTAAATTAAGCATATTAAATTCAGAATATGGAATCCCCAATTGGACACAAGAGTTCTTATAATTACTCACCGTTTCTTGATGCACATTAAAATCAGCACCATTATTACATTTTTGAATCTCCTCAGTTGATGTCGATGTTGTAGATGGCATGTCTTGATTCTCACCAACTTCCTTTTCATGACACAACCATGGGATAGAAATGCTTTCATATCCAACCGTGGCTATCTCTTCAAGAGGTGTGGTTTGTTTTGCATTCAACTCCTCCTTTTTGTGACAAACTTGCACAATGTGAGAAATAACACTAAAAATAGAGATTAATGTGTTACTTTTAGAATTAATCTCACTTTGTCTATCATCTTCTTCTCTGTTTTCTTTTGGTGTATCTCTCACACTCTTAATTTGGATGCTCTCAAACTCACATATGGCGGAATCATGCAACTTACTTTTTTATTACTCTTACTCAATTAGGCTATGTGGATCTCATCCTTACATGGGTTTTGAAGCATTTTATCTTTCATTAACCGTGGGCCAGCAATGGCGCAATTGCCATCAACAATGATCTCCACTTTCTTGCTAGCTAAACTATGAAAACTAGAGCCACCAATGGAAGTTGTTCATTTATTAATAGACACAAATTTACCTCTGTTGGATGGTGTACGAGTAGCGAATGAAGTAGATCATGCAAAATTTGCAACTTCTTGCAATTGACACTTTGCCTTTGTAACTTGATGCACCAATTTATAGATATTGTTAGAAGGCTAAAAGTTGATGATTCGATTCACATTGTGATTCAAACCTCTTTTGAAGTATACCGTTATTGCCAATACATCTGTCATGTTGGCACATCACATAGCATAACTCAGATCATTATAAAAAGCTTGAACAGATCGTGATCCTTGCTTAATGCTCATTGTTTGACCAAACCTCCTGCTCATAGTATGGTGATATAAACTCCCTTCTCATGACCTCCTTCAATTCCTCCAAGTAATAAGGAGCTTCTCATGATATCAATTCCACCAAGTGTATGCATATTCTTGGAACTCCTTGGTGGCTTGCATCATTTTCTTGGCTTCGTCCAATTTATAGAATTTGAGATCACATTCAATCTATTCCACCCACTTGAGATATTCCTCTGGATTAGTACTTCCATAAAAAGGAAAATACAAGTCACTACTACAAAACAAGCTATACTGGATGCCTCATCACAAACATTCATGGAGAATCATCCATGCTGTTATTATCACAAATAGTTTTACAAGCATGACCGTGTACCATCTGTGATACACAACTATCATAGAAAGTTAGTTCATAGACGGTTATTAATACGAACTGTCTATCATAATTGCAGACGTCACAGACAATTTTTTAATTAGAACTGAATGTGATAGTTCTCAGACAGTTATTAATACGACCATCTATGATAGTTGCATATTATAGATAGCTTGTGGTTGAAACCATCTGTGATATGTATTTGTACGCATGAATGGCACTTCGTCTCCCCGATGCACACCTCTTCGATCATTTCGGCTCCTCGATGTGTCTCTTCATCTCACACACCGAATGTATTCCTTGCTGTATAAAAATGCTCTTCTGCCACCGAAGATTAATCCCCATGCTGCTGATCCTATACAAGCACCTCGCTGGCCGGCTATCTTCCTTGTCTCCCAAGCACAAATAAATGGCTCCCTACTCTTGCTTGTCGTCGACATTGCTGGCCAACCTGGACGAGCACCTCACTGGCTGTACACTGGTGGATGCTATGGAAGGACATTGTACCAACCATGTCCTCCCTCCTATGTCTGAGGATTTGCCAAAGTAGTTGAAGACCACCTTCCATCGTCTTGACATCCTCCTCCGTCGTCTTGACATCCTTCTCTGTTGTGTCTTTTGGTTGGTCTCCCACTTTCGATGAGCTAACCTCGCTATCGACATGGTCCTCCATAATGACATTGCATGTCTCCAGGAGGCTTGCCATCACTTGGAGTACTTAGTTGAGGTGGCGGGCGATCAAGTCAATCTTGTCAAGACCCCTTAAGAAAGGGAAGAGAGCATGTGTGCTCAATTCGACTTGATTGTTCAGTTGGAGGGTGTTCAGGAGACACTCGAATGAGTGTGTCAGTGGGTGGATGCATTTTCGGCTTTGTTCGTTGATGATCCTGAACCGTCTAATGCTGACCACATCACCTATGAAGTTTTGAAGTGGAGATAGCATGCTACCCCTGCCACTAGAAAAAACTTCGAAGCAGTTAGGTTTCTACTTTTTTTGTTATCTTTTGTAAGAAGTGACTGACCATGCTGTTTGGCCATATGTAAAATGAAGTAGTTGAATTTGTATTTACTGTCTTCTATATATATGTAAATGGTCTTGATATAACAACAGGATAGTATTACTGACTAGTAAAAAACAAGTAAGTAATACATATTTACTCCTGAGGCATTACTGAATTTGCATTTATACATATGAGAATGAATTTAGAACCATATGTAGTATTTATCACAGATGGTTCTACTTTAGAATCGCCTGCGATGTGTACTCACAGATGGTTATTAATACGAACCGTCTGTGATAATTATGTATCACTGGTGATTCATGGTTGGATGTGTTTGGGATATGCTGCGTTATTAAATGCCTAGCTAGTGGGGCCTGACAAACCTGTCTTCATTACATTGCATTGAAAGAGGTGGCTGGCTTTGGAGAGTTTGGTAAAAACATACCGCTTGTAGATCAATTTGTTCTTGGTGATTACATGTTAGTATTTGCTTCTAAGTATATGCCTTGTAATAAAGAGAGATGATAGCTAGGTTTAGATCTAGCTTAATTGGTAGTTTGCTCCAATTTAAGAATTGGTCACTACTCCTAGTTGACTTCAATATATTCTTGCTTGATATATATTGCTTCATGAATAGTACATCGCTAGCTACTTAATTTAGATATGGACAATTTATTATAAGGTGAATGACAATTATGTGTAAGTATTAGGTTATAGCTAGCTATAGTAGCATTATTAATCCAATTTGACACTAATTTGTTACATGCTAACATAGATGGACCAAAGCTGGATGTACGTTGAGATCCGTATGAGTGAAGAGTACATTAATGGCATGTCTATTTTTAGAATAGCGGCCGAACTAGATATGTTGAAGAAGTGGATGGAATATATATGTATTGTCCATCCATTTATTGCAATAATCTAAAGATATTTACCAACTCAGTGCAGATCGAAACTCACTTGATTCGAAGGGGTTTCAAAAAGGGGTATACATGTTAAACCAGTCACGGTGAAGAGAAGATTATACAGGAAGGTAATTATAACATCGTTAAGGGATACAACGATATGCCAGTTGTAGACTGTGCTTTCGATGAGGATAGGTTGCATGATACAATCTGGATCAGATGCTATGCGATGCAGAAGGGAACTATAGTGAGAGAGATAGTTTGGTAAATTCGAGGGCTTGATAGAGGACTCGGAGAAATCTTTGTTTCCAGGCTACAAGCCACAATACACAAGGTTGTCATTCATTCTTGAATTGCTGAAATAGAAGGCAAGTAATGATTGGTTCAACAAGAGTTTCGTGGCGTTGTTAGGTCTCCTAGCGAACATCCTTCCAGAGGGAATTGTGCTGCCAAGAACCACCTACGAAGCCAAGAAGGTTCTTTGTCTATTAGGAATAGAAGTAGAAAAAATACATGCATGTTTGAATGATTGTATCCTCTACCGTAAAGAGTATGCAAACTTACATGTTTGTTTAGTGTGCAAAGCATCCTGAACAAGCATAGAATGACTCCGATGATGATGAGGGCATCAAGGTGAAGCAGGACCTCCTGCTATGATGTTATGGTATCTGCCTGTAATTTCCCATTTGAAGCATTTATTGGGAAAGCGTTGGTACTCGGAGGAGCGTAAGAAAGATATAACAATAAGATACGCTGTTGATTCTGCCCAGTAGAGGAACATTGATAGGATGTTTATAGACTTCAGCGTAGAATCGAGGAATATAAGGTTTAGATTGTGTATAGATGGAATGAATCCTTTCGATAACATGAGCAGCGACATAGCAACTGGCCCGTGAATGTATGCATGTACGACCTTCCTCCTTAGTTGAGTATAAAGCAGAAGTACATTTTGATGTCGCTACTTATCCAAGGGCCGAAGCAATCTAGGGATGATATCGATTGTACCTAGCACCATTAGTGGAAGATCTTGTGACACTTTGGAATGAAACGTTATAGGTATGGGGTGCGAACAAACTAGAGAACTCCACTCTGCGCTCCATGTTGTTCTACACCATCAATGACTTTCTTACCCTTGGTAACCTGTTAGGGTTGAGTACAAAAGGAGCTAAAGTTTGTCCGCACTACTTAGATTATACCAGGCTGTGTGGTTGAACAACTCGCGCAAACTTGTGTACATGAGTCATCGTAGGTTCTTTCCAAGGTATCACCCATACCGCAAGATGAAGAAATAACTCAGAACCAAGGCCTTTTAGCTGGAAACAGGTACGCAATATGGTCAAGGATATCAATGCTGTGCTTGGAAAGAGATGTTAGTTATGTTAGAAGAAGATGCGGAAGAAGAGGTCAATATTTTGGGACTTGCCTTATTGGGAGCACTTAGAAATTCACAATTGCATCGATATTATGCATGTGAGAAGAATGCATGTGATAGCTTGATTGGTCTCTTACTGAATATTCATGACTAAACAAAGGATGGTGTCAACTCATGATGTGATTTGATTGCAATGAACATTAGGACCAAGTTAGCACCGATAGAGACCGATAAAGGCTAGACATATCTTTCTCCAGCTTGCAACACTCTATCTAAGTCCAAAGAACCGAACTATGTCAGTGCTTGCATGGTGTGAAATTTCCATTTGGTCACTCTACCAGCATGAAGAAACCTGTTTCCATGGAAGATTTGAAATTTTGGCATGAAGTGTTATGGTTGTCGTGTGCTAATGACACAATTGCTTCTTGTTACAATTAGAAGTATTTTGTCGAACAAGGTTCGAGTGACAATCATGAGGCTTTGTTATTTCTTTAGCACAATTACTCAAAAGGTCATCAATCCTAATGGACTAGATGCTCTGCAAACCAAGGTGGTGATGACTCTATGTTATCTTGAGATGTATTTTCCACCGTCATTTTTTGATATCATGGTCCATCTCATTATCCACCTTGTGAAAGAGATAAAGATATGCGGCCGCATGTTTCTACATCGTATGTACGTACGCATTTGAGAGGTACATAGGAATTCTCAAGTCCTATATATGCAATCGATCTTGGCTAGAGGGCAACATCATTGAAGATTATACAACCGAAGAGGTCATTGAGTTCTGCATAGATTACATGGCTCAAGTCAAATTGATAGTTGTGCCTCTATCTCGTCATAAGGAGAGGCTAGAGGGTATCGGGACCATAGAAAGGAAAGCAATAACTGCTGATCTAGATACATACACTCAAGCCCATTTCATGGTCTTGCAACACATGACTGAAGTGCCTCCGTATATTGAAGAGCACAAGGACATGCTATACTAAGAGAATCCAGGCTAGTCGGAGGCTTGGATAAAAAAAAGCACAATTGTCGGTTCAATAAATGGTTGAAGGTGCGAGTCACTAGGAGGTCATCAAGTCAAACATTGCAATGGTTGGCAAAATGACCAAAATTTATAATTGTGATATGACAAGGATACGACATTAATGGGTACACATTTTATACAATAGATCATGATAGAAAGAGACAGTCCAAAACTTAGGTGTCTGTATACATGCATTTCATAAGCACTTCAATACCACTGGCCCAAGCTCCTATTATGGGCTTATAGAGGATATTTGGGAGCTCGACTATCTAATTATCAAGATCCCTCTATTTCGGTGCTATTGGGCCCAACTCCCACAGGTGTAAAGATTGACAAGTACGCCATCACTAACATGGACCTTGAATGTGTAGGATACAAAGATGAACCATTCATACTAGTGAAGCAAGTTGTTCAAGTTTTTTATGTAATTGACCCGACAAATAAGAAGTGCCATGTAGTTCTTGATGGAAAAAGAAGGATTGTCAAAGTTGAGAATATCGTGGATGAGGAAGAGTACAATCAATTTGATGAGTTGCCTCCATTCGGAGATGACATCAGGCTCGACAAAGAACCAAGTGATAAAGCAAGCTATATGAGTGTTGATCATCGTGCAAGGCTTTATTAAAAGGAAATATCTAAGTGTAATGATCCCATATGGCAAACACCTATTTGAAACTTATTCCAATGTAATTATAAGAAACTCAGCATGTAATTAAGGAAATTTTCCAATGTAATTGATTTAGTAATTAATAAATAATTACATATGTGATTGTATATGCTTGCTTTTTTCATAGGACATGGGTAGCACTTC
The DNA here is from genome assembly GCA_017311315.1 of Dendrocalamus latiflorus. Classification (NCBI taxonomy): domain Eukaryota; kingdom Viridiplantae; phylum Streptophyta; class Magnoliopsida; order Poales; family Poaceae; genus Dendrocalamus; species Dendrocalamus latiflorus. Next base: position 14,929,780 of record CM029656.1, read on the forward strand.
CTAAGGCTAGCCAAAAAATAGGATTCATCGTCGCCCCTAGCTAGATCAACCACCTTGCCTTCACCCCTAGTCGGATCTGTCTTTGCCCCCGCTAGATTTGTCATCGGCCGTCATCCCCGCCGAATCGGCTGTCGCCCCATGATGAGTTTGTGATTTGTTTAGTGATGCTTGTTAATTTCTGGATTATTTAATTAGTCTATGTTGTGAACGATTTTCCTATGTTGCTCTGAAAGCATCATTCAATTATGAAGCACACAATCTTAAAAATACAACAAAATACTTTGTAAGCTAGATTGTTAGCATTATTCTTTATTTGGTTAACAACAAATAAAATTTCTTGTAACACAATAGACAAATAGTTGGAAAGTGCTAATATCGAAAGTTTGTTCTAGAAAGTTGATATGAGAATATCGAACAGGTGTGAGGTGTGAGAGAATGAAAGAGATAACTAGTTGTTTGTGTGTATCATCTGCTCTGAAGGTGTTTTCTAAGCCGATGATGAGTTGATTCTCATTATATGATGTATCTCTTCATTATTTGAAAATAGTTCATGCTGTGTTTTAGTGTTTTACAGTTATAACATATAGGGTAATGTACACTATAAGGCATATATTAAGGTTGCGGTTATAATGTGTATATGTTTATGCTCACAGCTCACTGTAATTAGTTTTTTCTTATAAGAGAGATGACATTATTGTCGTTGCTATCGACGTTGCAGAATGGGTTTGACACTTTGAAGACTGGGGTAACTAAGCATGACAGAGGAGTATTGAAAAGGCTAGAGGGCCGAGTTACCATCATGGAGGTCTATTCAGATGGTGTCCCTCTACAATCAAAGAAAGCAGCAGCAGCATTCCAGACTACCAGCGGGATATTTGGAAAGCAATGGGTCCTCATCACCATAGCAAATTGGAAAGCTTTGACCAAAATGAGAAAAATCAGCTGTGCATGGAAATTTCAAACTCATTCGAGATCCCATAAGAAGTCTAGGGACTACGTGGCCAAGGACTACATGCCCTTCATGAGGTATCCTTTCTTATCATCAGAAACATGGGAGGCCTTTGTGCGGATGAAGATGATGACCAAATTTCAATAGCAAAGTGCAACACACAAGGCTCTCAAGGCACAAAACACTCACCCCCATAGACTTGGCATTACTGGGTACGCGGGTGAAATCTCACAATACAGGATGTAGGATGAGATCGCAATCTGATCGGATGCCTCCCTGCCATTTGCCAAGATCCCAAATAAGTGCATTTGAAACTAGTTAAGAGTGAAGTCATCAATCATGTCTTCGGGCATCTCCTCTTTCAAAAACCCAGCAAATAAGGAAGTCTCCCAATGCCTAATAAGATATGTTAAACTATCTAATTGTTAATAGATCCATAATTTCATGCGGGTCTAAAATAACATGATTGCTTCTTACAGCAAGCATTGACTACTAAATCTTACCAAGGCTCCTTCAAATCAGTCAGGAAGAAGGATATACTATCCATTACTCTAGGAAAGAAGGAGCACCCAGGTCACACGTGAGGCTTGGGGGTTAGGTGCCTTGGAGGAATAGATTCCTAAATGACTCCGAGGCGTATAGGAGTAGGAAGATCCAAGGCTGAGCACGAGGAACAAATAAAATAGGAGCTTCGTGCACAACTTGATGAACAACTATCTACCTTACTTTGAGAGAAGATAACTGCCTCACTTTGAGAAGAAATAGATTCATTGAGGGAAGAACTGAGAGAAGTCCACAACCAATCGCAAGCCACCCACATTATTACGGTAGTATTCCCCCTCAACATCAGAGTAACGTGCCTACACTACTTTCTAAACATAGTGACGCCCACTTCCCTATCGATGACATCTAGGTAATGTATCTCTCTAGAATGATACATAGATAGACCTGGTGGATGCCTTACAATCAGGCTTATTGTCTCCATTTCTGTTGACACTGAGTAGGGGATGGCGTTTCTGTAATGTCCCGGAAGAGTTTCGGCAAATAATCAAATTAATCGGGAGAAGGATCTTAAAGGGAAGAGTAAAATATCAATTTTAGGGGGAATTTTTCTGAATTTCCCTTGCAACCTGGGCCTGGGCCTTGGCCCAGGTGGGTTTCGGCCAGGAGGGGGGAGGCGCCACCTCCCCCTCTAACCCTAGCCGCCTCTCCCCCCTCTCCCCCCTTGTGCGCCCCTCCCCTCTGCCTTGCGCCGTCCAGCAGCGCCTCCTCCTCCCCTCTCCTCCATTGCCGGTGATCAAGACCTCCAATTGTTGCCGAATGATCGGGGGAAAGGAATAATTCGCAGCTAGGCGATTGGACTCGGAGGAAGGGAAGAAGAAGGGGCAAAGAGGAAAAGAAGGAGAGGAGAGATTCGTGGGGTGTTCGTGGTATTCTTCAGCGTTCGTCAAGGGTAATCCATGTTCTTCCCCTAGTAGATGTAAATTCTAATTGCGTTATCATTGTCGGTATTCTGGACTGCTAGATCAGATCGGGTTAGTCGGCTGTTGTGGGGAAGATTCGTGGGGCTTTAGGTCTGGACTTTGCCTAGATAGTTGTAGAGGATGTCATTATCTTTCCATGAAGTGCTAGAACGCGTCATTCGGACCTCTGTAGCAGAAGTTATGATTTTATTAGCGGGACTGTTCTGCGGATCGGTGGGTTTTCCGTCAGGTTTTGGGAGACCGAGTTTTGCGATTAGATATTGGGAGAATATGAGAACTTCAGTATAATGAAAGTTGTAGGTAATTGTCTTAGCTTTCCAGAAAGTCCAAGAACTCGTGATTTGAACACTCGTACAGGATGTTATGGTGTGTTTAGTGCTCTGTCCAGAGAGACTGACGAGAATTGGATGTTTTAAGAAAACTGGATGGTGCGGGTAGATTATGACCGAATCAGGAAGTCTCACTAACTAGATTTAGTTAGATAATGTAATTATCTTTCCTGAAAGTCTGAGAACGTCCTATTCGGACTTCTGTACCAATAGATATGAATTTTTGAAGTTGACTGTCCGTAGTGGGGGACAGGATGGCCGAAAGGATTTGGGGTTTTGAATCAAACTAACATGTTGGGTTAGTTTGGGGGAGTTTTTATTTAATCTAAAGACTTGCTACTGTTGTCTTAGCAATAATTATAATTATTATTCAGGAGGAGGACGGATTCCAGGGGCCGCGCCTTCTGATCATTCTCCGTTTTCTCGGGGTTAAGGCAAGTATAATGATGGTTTAAATTTTGTAGCATGGATTGTTGATGTTTGTTGGTGTGTAGATGTTTGATCCTTGCTATGAGAATTTGTGGTCTTGATGATGTTAATGATATGTTGATATTGTTTATGGTCGATTGCAAGTGAAAGAGTTCATGAGAATTTCTGATGCATAGATGTTGTGAATGCACGTTTTATTTGTTAAGACATTCACATTTGTGCATCATGCTGATTTATTGAAGTCTTGGTCACGAGATGACCAAGCGTCGAGGTCCCCGTCATGTTGACGACGTGACGGGCTAAAGGTCCCCATACTTGAGGAGTATGGGCAATTGGTCCCTGTACCAGAGGGTACAGGCATGGGTGTGCATTGACGGATGCACACGCCGTATTACCGGTAAAATGCGAAAGAGAAGTGATAAAGGAATTTTTGATCATAATGCATAGCATGTTTATTCATATGATTGATGGATGAATTTGTGAAGTGACGTTCACTTTTATTCTTGCTGCCAGTTATTATAAGTGCTGAGTCTTTGAACTCACTCTTGTTGTTGTTTGTTGTTGTGATTGTTGTTTCACTACTAGATTCCAACCCTTTAGCCACGAAACGCATCGCAACGACACTAAATTAGTTGCAATAGGTATGTACTATTGCAACATTTTGCCAAAATCGTGGCAATATGTGCACAGTATTGCCTCTAAAATATTGCGTTGCGATAGCCATTGAATTCGTTGTAATAAGGTGGCTTTATCGCCACCATTTAGAAAATGGTTGCGAGTAGTATGACTTTATTGCCATGGTTGTCTTGCGTTGTGATAATATTGATTTTCGTTGCAATAGTTAGGAGGTATTGCCACCTTATAGAATTTCGTTGCGAGTGGGTGACAATATTGCCACAATTTTATTGCGTTGTCATAGTCATCAATTGCGTTGCAAAAGGTTCCTATACAATGCGTATGAAATGAGTTTGTTGCTATATATGATGATTGTTCGTGGCAATAATCTGTTATTGCAACGCTTTGTTTTTGTGGGCCTAACTGCTCAACGCAAGGGTCGAATTGGTGTGGAGGAATTATATTATCTATAGTTATTAATTTCTAGAGGAGATAAAAAAATTGAAAAGTGATAACTAAAACGCAGTTGAGGAGGTCTCACTTGACAAAACAGGAGAGGATATAAAATTAGAATAGAAAAAATAAAAAACAAAAACCATGGGGTGTGGAGGAATCGAACCAACAACCTCCTAGCTCGGAGGCCAAGGCGTTTACCACCAGACTATTGTACCCCACTGTCAATTATAATTGTAAATTTCTATTTATCTAAGCATGGTAAACACCTGTCATATAAAATCTTGGGCAATAATTTTACCGTTGCGATAAACATGTATGCAAAATTGGTATTTCGTTGTGATAGGCTGTTGCAACACCGCTACTATGTTGCGATTCCACTATATGCCACGAACAATGTTCGTTGCTATAGGATCTATTTGCCACAAAATATATTTCATCGCAATAACTTTATGGCAATGAAACGCCTTCCGTGGCTGACATGCGTCATATTTGCATATATTTTGCCGTCATTTTACCCTCATATTTTTCGCATTTTGGGACCATTTATCATCATTTACACGTTTTTTCATATTTAATTGCTCGAAATGGACCATTTTACATTTTTCTATATTTTTCTGCAGGCCGACGCGATCGAGGCGCATAAACGACAAATCTGGCATTCTAGGGCTACTCCGAACAGATGTACGCGTTGACACGAACGCGTAGGATCTTTCTGTGATGAAATCGGAGCTTAGAAGGGCTGGAATAGAAGAAAGCATAAGAAGAAAGGACTCAACTGTAAACCCTAGATTTTTTGAGGGCTCAATCACAAAATGCCAGAATCCCCAACCGGCCTCAAAGCCCTAGCCGCCGCTTGCCGAATTCCTTGAGCCTGGCAAAGTCTTCTTCCCTAACGCCATTTGCGTTCTTCCTCCTTCTCTAGCTGCGGCCGGTGGCGAGGCCAGGCCGGCTCGCCACCGCGCCCCCACATCACCGAGCCGTCTACTTCCTCTGCTTCCTCCCCCTTTCCTCTCCTACCTCGGCACCGCCACCTACTCCCACCGGTCGCCACACTCCTTTCACCCGTGCGCCTCCCTTCACTTGCTCCCTCCGGCGCGCCCCCGTTGCTCCTCACCCGCGCCGCCTACTCCCTCCTCACGAATCGCCGCCCCTTGCTACTCCCTACCTCTCTCCGCCGCCTCTCCCTACCACGCCTCTCACCGGCCGCGCCTCTCTCCCTCCGGCGCGCCGCCCCTCCAGATTCACCTGCGCCTCCTTCTTCACCCGCGCCATCACCCACCATCTTCCCGTGCGCCGCCGCTACCTCCTCCATCTCTTCCACCATCGGCGCCCCACCAATGCCCCCTTTCTCCACCAACCGCAGCTCCACATCGCCGCCCCCTTCTTCTTCGGCATCGGCCCCTTCACCCGCCGGTCCTCCTCTTGCGTCGCCCCCCTTCTCCCATCGGTGAGCGCCGCCATCGCCTCTTCCCGAGCTCCGCCCCACTTCTCCGCTTCCTTCTTCCACACCGCCGCCCGTTCCTCTCCTACCTCGGCACCGCCACTCCCCTTCACCTCTGCGCCGGCCCTCCTCTCGGCTCTTCATCTCCACCGCCGGTGTCTCCACCGACATCAGCACCGATCTCCGCCGCCTCTACACCGACGACAGCTACCTCGACTTCATCAACCCCGGTGACCGAGACCTCTTCGGCTTCTTCTTCATCTCGGTTGATGCCTTCCCCCAAATCTTCTAGTCTCGATTACTGTTACTGATACTATTAACTTGTTGATTAGTGATGCTATAAGAACTGTGAATGTTTGGGCAGCAATGTGATTGTGTTCTGTTATGTCTTACTGTGATGGATGCTTGTGATCAGAGGATTTGTTATTGTGCCTTGTTAATTTGATTTCTGTTATTGTGTTATATGCTCTGAGATAACTATGCAATATGTTATGTTAGTAGTATTTTCAGCAGTGTTAATTGTGTTCTATGTTGGTAGAGATTATAGTATTAGCTTGTGAGTTCTTGTTTTCAATGATTTGTCATTTCAGCATCTGTGTTTATCCTTGTGTGTCTATGTTGCGGAAATTAGCTAGTTAGCGACCGTTCCCTCTCTCTTGTTGTCTCGACCCCCTTGTGCTTCTCGTCCTCTCTCTTTTCTCCCTTCCGCGGTTGTTGATAGTTAAGTTGTGCGGTGTTCATCGTAGTTTGGTGTTTGTGTTGTAGTGTGCCGTCGTCGTTTAGTTAGCCACTGATCATTTTCTCCCTCGTTCTCTCTTGACTCCCTCCGTGCTTTTAGACTCCCGCAGTGCTTCTCGACTCCCTCTTTCTTTCTCGTGGTCGGTAGTTAGTTAGATTGTCGATCGGTAGTCGTGTTCGTTCGTTTAGTCGTTGCGTCGTTCGTGCGTCGTTTGTGTAGTTAGTCGTTGTTTTGTTCGTTCGGCCGTACGACGTCAATTTGTACGGCCGTTCGTTCTGTCGTCATTGGTTCGTTCGTATAGTTAGTTCCTTTAATCTCTTTAGTAGCTGTTTTAGGTTTAGTTCTCCCCCGTTTCGATTGACCTAGCTTTAGCTGAGCGCCGGTAGCCTCAATCTAGTCCCTATGGAGAACACGACACTCGCCACTATTTCAGTGGCAACCCGTGCACTTGCGGGTGTGCTATTTTTGCACGATCAGTGGCAATAAAATATATTGCAATGAAACAGCTCCCGTGGCAATTAAACCTGCTGCAACGAAACGCCTCCCGTGGCAATATATCTTGTTGCAACGAAATGCTCTCCGTGGCAATAGGGTCTATTGCCACGACCATTGGCGTAGCAATAGAACCTATTACCACGCAATATTTTCGTGGCAAATGATACTATTGCCACGACCAAACTTCGTGGCAAAAGAAGCTATTGCCACGGAGTCAGCCGTGGCAATAGCCTATATCGCCACGACATCATTCATTGCAACAACAAACAATTGCCACAACACATTGCATGGCAATAACCATAGGTATTGCAACGAAACCACAATCTGTTGCACAATCTTTTAAGCACGCAAGTACTTGCCACGCTTGCCAACGGAAGTGATGTGTTGCAATAGGTACATATTGCATCTATTTTGGCCCTATTGCAACGATTTCGCTCCGTTGTCCTAGACCTGAAAACTAGTAGTGTTTGTTTTAGGTACCTACATGAGATCGGCATGCATGGGAATAAAGAAGGATTAGTTTTGTTGCACATGAACGGTCTATTCACCATGGAAGGGAGAAAGAACATTAAACACTATTTACTGAATAATTCAAGTGGTATTTGATTAGTGTCTCTCAGGTTCAAAATGTAATAAAAGATTAGAACTCTTTTACATTGAATCCGTTATTTATCTAAGTAGTATTGTTTGTGTGCGATGGTGAACATAATCCAGTTTTGCTTATAAACGAATATATTGCTTACTGTTATTCATATCATTTGATTATGCTTGTTGGAACCTCTGATTTACTCAATAAACAAAGGAGGTTCTGCCGAAATATTGTAGGATGAATATTAGTTTCCTTATTAGGTTGTTAGTTTGGTAGCATTCCAGGTCATTGTTTGGCTGGGGTGTTACAGTTGGTATCAGAGCGGGCTGTAGGTCCGTGGTTAACGAAATATTAATTTTGACACACTAAGCACTGTAGGTGGGAATGGGGTTTGCATTGCATCTACGTTTCCGTCGGTTATCATAGTTGAATGCGTGCTAAATGTTTGACTTTGTACGTGTTATGAGATGATCTTTTGTGCCTACGATTTGATTATATGATTGTTATGTGGTGATAGTTGATGTCGAGAAATAGAGATCGTGATGTGGCCATTGGCATGGCCAGGTTATATCACTATTCGTGGTATTGAAATGGTGAAGGATTTTTCCTTAAGCAACTTAGTTTCAGAGGTTAGGAATGAGTCCTTTAGAAAAGTTTCTCTCTTCCCTTAGTTGAATTTGGTCAATTCTTATCCTGTGGTGATGGATGAATTTATCTTGGGCTCGTGGTTCATTGCAGTTGAGGGTTTTCAATTGGTTTCTACCTGTTCTTTGAAGCAATTATTATTTTTGGACTATTGAGACACTTTTGCTACCTGTGAGCATTGTGGATTTGCACGGTTGGTCCCTTTGCGGGAGTTTTGTCTTGTTGGGAAACATGTCTCATTTGTTCGCTTGGTATTCTTGTTAATGAAAGTTTTATGTTGCAAATTCTTTAACATGTGAAAGCTTTGGCTTTATGTAATTCTTTTGGATTATTCTAAGTGTTGAAGTTTAATACCTCTCTTTTCTGGAGGGAGGTGTTAAAATCCTTTTGTGATGTCTTGGGTTATGGTTAAGTCAGAGATTCTAATCAAATAAATTGTTATGGTATGAGTATCCTTGGAAGTGAAACCGAATAAGTTGATGTTGTCTTCTTGTAGTTGTTCATGAACTATGTTTATGAATAGGGCTATTCCTAATGGAATCAATAGAGTTACTAAGAGGCGTGGAACTTTGATGAACTGATTGATCAATAAAAGAGATAAAATTAGTAAATTTTTTGGAATAAATTGGGTCAACAGGTCTCAATGAATTAATCTAACTGTTTAGGATAGTTAAATTCAGAAGGTGTTGGATTACTATATTAGTGGATATTAGTCTTGGAGTTATCTTTGTGGATATTTAGTGTTCGTATGTAATTGCTAAGTGCAACTGCTGTGTAATGAAGTTTGGTGTTGCGCATCAATAAGAGAGCAATGGATGGGGTTTAAAATGTGATCTATATTTACATGATGGTGGGATTGTCAGATGATATTATGTCTTTGATGGAAGAGTTTTGGTAGAATCATTAAAATTGTGTAGTAGATCTCCTCTAATTTAAAGCGGTTGTTGTAGTGAGGTCGTAAGGTTTTGAAATACTTTCAATTTGATGATGGGATGATAAAGTAGCATGGAACTATTTGATGAGATGTTGGAGGGCTTTATAATGGAAGGGTAGACGATAACGATTCTTGTTAAGAGTGTATTATTCTTGATGTTAGTAAGATTGTTGCAATCTTGTTGGAAAAAAAGACACTTTGAAATAAGTTATTGTGTTCTTTTGGAAAGGTTTATGATGCGCTGGTAGGCTATGATGATTCATGCTAAGAATATATAATGACGAGGTTAGTAAAACTGAGTATGAGATGATGAGGGTAATGTTGATTCTTTTAGAAGTAAAGGAATTTGTTCGTCTTCCGTGATGTCAGTTAAATGAAATGTTTGGAGTTGTGCATTCATAATCCTATGGGAGTTCATGAATTATTGTGGTATCTGAAATTAGTTGCGCAGAGTGATGTATTGGAAGGTTCAATCGGTTCTTAAGTGATTCATGTGATTTGAGATTAAAGGATCGTTTGCGTGAAGTTGGTAAAGTGATGTTTCCATTAAAGAAGATTATGTCCTTTGTTAAATTGAAGGGTGTAGTAAAGGTATTCGCGGTTGGATTCAAGTTTTGTACCTTGCAGCTTATTGAAGCATGCTTAACCTTGTTGGTTTGCCACAAAGGAATCCCTCAAGTTTCCAAAAGCAGTGCTTTATTTATTTATTTATTTTCGGCTGAAGTTTGATACTCTCTTCTTGTGGGACTTGTGCACTGAACTGTGGTCTCGTCTTCTATTTTCCAAGATCTTGGCTATTTGATTTTTTTTCCTTGGTCTCGTGTCTACGGTGAGTGGTAAATGTTTTTTCTATGTGCTGAAAATTGTTTCTATCTATATCTTCTTCTGAGGAAGGATTAACCAATCCGTGTTGCAAAGCCTTTTAGGTTGTATAATGGCAACGTGATAATGGTGGTCAAGTAGATGATTTTGGTGAGATTGTAGGTATCAAGTTGTTTGAGAGTCATTGAGTGATAAATTGATTTCTTGGAATAATTCTCGGTGAGAATTTGATTTAAATAGAATGCTTGCCTTTGGAGCTAACTGATTTCATGGTTGCAATTAGTAGAACCTATAGTAGACTGTGGTTCAAGAATGTTTCGATCATTTTGATGGAACATTAGAATTATCAAAAGTATGAGAATCTTGATCAATCTTATTAGAGTATCATGATTGGGCACTTTGCAAGGTTTAGTAGGAGGATTATGGTGGTGTAGTTAATGAGATTATAATTGTGAAGAAGTCTAACCGTTATGGGAATCAATGGGATAGTAGGGATTGTTGAATTATTGTCATGCATGACTTGGCTTCAGTGAGTAACCCTCCAGGAGTTAGAATCTTCCTAAAGATAATTAGGTTGAGAATATGTTTTTATGAGGTTGTTAATGATTGAGTATGTACGATTATGAGAATTTTAGTCACCGAATTCGAGAGTCTTCGTATCAATTATATCGAAGTACATATATAGGAGCCCTGGAGATGGAAAATTTTGGTTTGGTGTTTTATGCTAGAACCTTGGAGGTAATGATGTTGTGTGGGAATATTGGAACAAGAGGATTCTAAATAGTGTGATGTTCCTTGATAGTATCCTTTGGGTGTAGTGAATGAGTGTGTGTGCTGAGAATTTCAAGTTGATTATCCTTAAAGAATTGTGGTGAAGTGATTGTGGGTGAAAATAATGATGAGGTGCATTGGAAATTATTCATTAAAGTAACCTGTTCGTAGCGGAGTTGACTAGAGTATGTTATTGAGAGAACAGTAGAGTCCCTCTACAATGGTGTGGTGGATGCACTCGGTTTGAGCATAGAGTTGATGTTGCCAATTTAAGAGAAATGAGTTAGTGTGGTGTGTGATGATTTGGAGTCTTGCGAATCAAGAGAAAGTTATTCCTAGAAGAAAAAAAATAGTTTCTGGGGTAGTAAAATGCTCTTTGATTCTTGTTTGAGCTATGTGATGATAGAAAAAGTCTTTTGTGGTTTGAGTTGACTTTATGTTGGCATATATGGTTTTTTCCGGTTTAGGAAAAATAATGGACGGGTTTTATATTTGAGTGATTCTCCTTTGACTTATGTGTTGTTTATTTGCAAACTACCTACTTAGAATGTGGAAATGTTCTCGTGTTGAATCCTCGTTTTTTTTTCTCTTTTGATTTGACCCTTCTGATGGGGAGTTGGTGATGTGTGGTTGCGAAGAGAATCCCTTATTTTCAGTTGAATTCTATTTGTAAAGGAGTTGGTTTACATTGAGAACTGTTGTGCTCCGTAGTTAAAGGAGGTACTCCTTGTTAAGGTAAAAAGATCAATTGAGAGTTGGAACAAGAGTTACATGTGTTGTGCAGGTTGTGTGGGTTGATACCAAAGGGAATGATAACCAAAGGTATATTCAGTCGCTTCTATTAGTTGCAAGGATTCGGAGGTTGGTGTATCACTAGGACCACCTTGGATCCTAGAGTGGGGTACACACGTTTGGTACGACCCGGTATCGAGGGAGTGCTTGAAAGATCTGGAGTGTGGGTTTCCATTAAAGCCGTTGACCAACGAGTAGGATCAACTACCTTTAGCGGAGTTCGCTTATAATAACAGCTACCATTCCAGAAATTAAAGCTGCACCATTCGAAGTGTTGTATGGGCGTAGATGCTGGTCACCGTTTTGCTAGGAAGCGGTGGGTGAAAAGGCAGTCTTGGGCCTGGATTTGGTCCAGAAGATAGTTGAACGAGTGGCCTTGGTATGCAAATGTGAGAAGAAGGGATCTGGAATTTGAGGTGGGGGAATTAGGTGCTCTTGAGAGTATCTCCCACCAAGGGTGTGGTGAGGTTCGGTACCAAAGGGAAGCTTAGCCCGAGGTACGTCGGGTCTTTCACGATCATGGCTCAGATCGGGAAGTTGGCATACCTCTCGGATCTTCCAGCATCTGTGCGCGAGGTGCAAGCTTGGAGGAATAAAAAAATTTTAAAGTATGTCAAGGTGCTTTGGTCGCAGCAGACAGAGAGAGGCCACATGGGAATTGGAGTCTTGCATGCGTGAACAATATCCAGAGTTATTCATATCAGGTGCGTGTCTTATGATTAAGTTTAATTGTAATTAATCCTTAGTGAGTGTACGGTTAGAATTCGGGGTCGAATTCTGTTTAAGGGGGGTAGAATGTAATGTCCCGGAAGAGTTTCGGCAAATAATCAAATTAATCGGGGAGAAGGATCTTAAAGGGAAGAGTAAAATATCAATTTTAGGGGGAATTTTTCTGAATTTCCCTTGCAACCTGGGCCTGGGCCTTAGCCCAGGTGGGTTTCGGCCAGGAGGGGGAGGCGCCACCTCCCCCTCTAACCCTAGCCACCTCTCCCCCTTGTGCGCCCCTCCCCTCTGCCTTGCGCCGTCCAGCAGCGCCTCCTCCTCCCCTCTCCTCCATTGCCGGTGATCAAGACCTCCAATTGTTGCCGAATGATCGGGGGAAAGGAATAATTCGCAGCTAGGCGATTGGACTCGGAGGAAGGGAAGAAGAAGGGGCAAAGAGGAAAAGAAGGAGAGGAGAGATTCGTGGGGTGTTCGTGGTATTCTTCAGCATTCGTCAAGGGTAATCCATGTTCTTCCCCTAGAAGATGTAAATTCTAATTGCGTTATCATTGTCGGTATTCTGGACTGCTAGATCAGATCGAGTTAGTCGGCTGTTTTGGGGAAGATTCGTGGGGATTTAGGTCTGTACTTTGCCTAAAGAGTTGTAGAGGATGTCATTATCTTTCCATGAAGTGCTAGAACGCGTCATTCGGACCTCTGTAGCAGAAGTTATGATTTTATTAGCGGGACTGTTCTGCGGATCGGTGGGTTTTCCGTCAGGTTTTGGAAGATCGAGTTTTGCGATTAGATATTGGGAGAATCAGAGAACCTCAGTATAATGAAAGTTGTAGGTAATTGTCTTAGATTTCCAGAAATTCCAAGAACTTGTGATTCGAACACTCGTACTGGAAGTTATGGTGTTTTTAGTGCTCTGTCCAGAGAGCCTGACGAGAATTGGATGTTTTAAGAAAACTGGATGGTGCGGGTAGATTATGACCGAATCAGGAAGTCTCACTAACTAGGTTTAGTTAGATAATTTAATTATATTTCTAGAAAGTCTGAGAACGTCCTATTCGGACTTCTGTACCAATAGATATGAATTTGTGAAGTTGACTGTCCGTAGTGGGGGACAGGATGGCCGAAAGGACTTGGGGTTTTGAATCAAGCTAACATGTTGGGTTAGTTTGGGGGAGTTTTTATTTAATCTAAAGACTTGCTACTGTTGTCTTAGCAATCATTATAATTATTATTCAGGAGGAGGACGGATTCCAGGGGCCGCGCCTTCTGATCATTCTCCGTTTTCTCGGGGTTAAGGCAAGTATAATGATGGTTTAAATTTTGTAGCATGGATTGTTGATGTTTGTTGGTGTGTAGATGTTTGATCCATGTTATGAGAATTTGTGGTCTTGATGATGTTAATGATATGTTGATATTGTTTATGGTCGATTGCAAGTGAAAGAGTTCATGAGAATTTCTGATGCATAGATATTGTGAATGCACGTTTTAATTGTTAAGACATTCACATTTGTGCATCATGCTGATTTATCGAAGTCTTGGTCATGAGATGACCAAGCGTCGAGGTTCCCGTCATGTTGATGACGTGACGGGCTAAAGGTCCCCATACTTGAGGAGTATGGGCAATTGGTCCCTGTACCAGAGGGTACATGCATGGGTGTGCATTGACGGATGCACACTTTGCATTACCGGTAAAATGCAGAAGAGAAAGAGATAAAGAGATTTTTGACCATCTTGCATAGCATGAAAGCATTCATATGCATTGCATTGTGAAAAGATTCATTTGCATGCATATGCAATATATGGTGGTGAAGTTATTTTGTGGAATATTCAACTTCATAGTTGCAATGTGGAATTGGCTCATGTGAGCTAATTGTGGTATGAGGATTGTGGTTGTGGTCGTGGAATGCGATTCCTTCCTTGTGTATGGTAAGGGTTGTGATTGTGGCATGAGATTCTTTTCTCTTGTAGTAATTGATGATATCAATTGTGGATGTGGGAAATAATAAAGTATTGAAGTAAGACATACATATGTTTTATTGCTTTTGGTAGTGGTAGTGGTCGAGGATTTAAAGTGGTCAAACAAGATTTATTTGCTAAATGCTTTACCGTCATTGATGGTGATTTGAGGTTGATGATTAATCTATTGTGGATTGTAGAAGACTAAATGTTTTCTCTTGCATCTAATCGTGGATAGAATGATTGTATGCATATGCCAATTAAATCTGGAATTGAAGAGGTATGAATACGGAAGTTGTGGTGGTTTAATAATTGTAGACATGAATTGTGGTTGTAGTTGTATGGAATTATAAATGATGATGTATAATTGTTTGTAGTTTGAATAGCCTGTTAAACAGTTTGCTTGCTGAGATTTTATCTCACCCTTGTTTCCCCCTCTCTACAGGTGGACTTTGAGCATGCATGGGAAGGGTAGAGTGGCACCACACTAATGCACTTGGATCCTAGTTTAATGCTGTAATAAAGTTGAAAGGATTCTAGACCTTTGCATAGCTTTGTTTACATTATCTTAATAATGTTAAATTTTGTGAACTATGTTATAGATTGAAATGTTGGAGGATGTTCTAAATATTGAATTGTCATCACTATCCTGTTATTCCTTAGTTGTTTATGCTTCCGCTCATACTATCTGGTTTAGTAATTGTTGCCAGTTTAATTTATCTTGTAAATTGGCTAGTTGTAGAGCAGTTTTAGTAGCATCCCAGGGTAATGTGGATCTTGGGGGTGTTACAGTTGGTATCAGAGCGGGCGTTAGGTCCGTGGTAATTAAATTATTAAATTGACACACTGGTGCACAGTAGGATGGGATGGGTCAAGCATTGCACTTATGCTTTTGACATGTTGTATTGATGATTTACATTATGAGATAATCTTGTATGAATATGATTTGCTCCTATGACTGTTATGAGTGAGAATTGTCAATGATATGATGTAGAGATTGTATTTGCTGTCTTGGCATTTGCCAGATTATTACCACTGTTCATAGTATGTGGTTAACGATGTAGTTACCTCGGGTAACTTAGTTGCGGATGTTGTGAGTGAGTTTATTTAGAAAAGTTGATATCTTCTTTGAGTTGATTTTGGCCAATTCTTTGTCTATTGCAGTTAATGATTTTCTCTTGAGTTTGTGGTTCATTGCAGTTGAGGGTTTGCAATTGGTCTCTATCTGTTCGTTGAAGCGATTATTGTTTCTTTTCGGACTATTGAGACACTTTTGCTGCTTGTGAACATTGTTGATTTGTAAGGATAGTCCCTTCGTGGGAGTTTTGGTCTTGTTGTGAATCATGACTCATTGGTTCACTTGGTATTTTTATTAATGAAAGTTTTGTGTTGCAACTCATTAATATGTTAAAACCTTGGATCTACATATTTCACTTAGATTATTTTGAGTGTTGAAGTTTAATTCCTCTCCTTTCTGAAAGAGAGTGTTAAAACCATTTGTGGTGTTTTGCTATGCTTAAGTGGAAGGTAGTAATCATATAAACTAATTAACAAGGTATGAATTATCGAGTTGAGATGTTAGCGTGGTGCATAATTAATTTCAACTAGCATCCTCGGAAGTGTAGTTGATTAATGTGATATTGCCTTGTAATAGTTTCTAGAAGAACTATGATTAAGAATATGTCTATTCATGAATGGAACTCATGGGGTTATTAAGGAGTGTGCAAAAATAATTGGAATGATTATTATGATTGTTTAAATTTCTATCGTGTTGGATAAATTGAATTATTTTTTTGTCTTTAGCAATTAATCTGACCGTTTGGAATGATTATGTAAGGAGGTGTTGGGAATATTGTCTTGGTAATATTAACCTTTAACATGTCCTTTATTTAGATACTTTATGAGCATGTATAATTGTTAGATTCATCTATCTTTCACCATGTTAAATTGTTGAAACATGTATAAAGAAATAAATGAAAGTTGATGTATTTCGTTCTAATTTCTAAATGAAAGGTGAGATACTGAATCTATGCTCATGATTGTTTTATGATTGTAAAACGGAGTTAGGATCATGAATGTTGTTATGATAAAATAATAATCAATTATTGCTAGTAATGACTAGAGTACAATCAATTTGTGCTAAATTAGAGTTGAGCATCAATAAGAATTGAATATATGGAATCTAATAAGAGATTCATACTAGCATGTTGGTGAGATTGTCATGGTCTAGTATCATCTTGTTTAAAAGCTTTGATTTAATATGGTGGCTTATGCACTAGGATTTCCTAGATTAAGTAGTCGCAATCTTATTCAGAAAATAGAAACATGATGAAGTGATTTCTTATGTTTTTTTTGGAAAAGTTTATGAAGGGATTTGTGGATATGATGATGCTTGTTAAGAATGTATTATTCTGATGTTAGCATGATGGTCAGTATGTGGTTGTGATGATAATGTTGAACGTTTCTTAAATAAAAGAATTTGATAACTTCCATGATACTGCTTAAATCAAAAGTTTTGAGATTTGTGTATGCAATCTTTTTGATCTCATGACTTATGTGGCAGCTGAAATTGTTTGAGCAAAGTGACGCGGTGAGAGTTTTTATTAGTTCTTAAGGGATTAATGTGTTGTGGTCTTTAAATCACTTTTGTTGGAATTGTCAAGGTAATACCGTAATCAAAGAAAGTTGTTCTCTTTGTTAAAAGAAAAAGTGCGGTAAAAGTATTGGAGGTTGAAGTCATGTTATGCAATTTTTTTAGGTGTGTTTGACTTCTTAAGTTCGCCGCATAAGAACTTCTTGAACTCAAATGGCAATATTTTTCCGCCACCTAAGAGTTTCTTGAGCTCAAATGGCAATACTGTATTCTTATTGGTTGAGATTTGGTATTTTCTTCTTGAGGGGCATGTGCCTTCAACTGTGACCTTATCTTTTGCTATCCAAGATTGTTGCTATTTCTTTTGGTCTTGCGCTTATTCGGATGGTAACATCGTCCTCTGTGCCGAAATTTACTTCTTTTTGCCTCTTCTAAGGAAGGGGTAATCAATTTGGGTTGCAAAGTCCTTTAAGAGGTGTATGGCATCTAGTTGGTGTGTTGGGCGATGATTTGGAAATCCTTGGTTCAAGGAAGTTAAATTTCCAAAGGGAATGGATTGGGAAATTATTAATAACTCGAGCAGTAATATGCTCTCTTGATTCTTGTTTAAACTTTGTGTTTATGGCAGAGGTCATCTGTAAATTGAGTTGTTATATGTTGTGGTGTATTCTTTTCCAGTTAGGAAAAGAAAATGATTGTTTTGGTCTGTCGAGTGATTTTCACTCTTGACTTGTGCAGTGTTGATTCTCCAAATGTCTTTTTGGAGAGTGTGAATGGTTTTGTTGTGAATCCTTTGTTTTGGATTGTGGTCCTTTGAAAGAAGATTGTTTGCTAGTATGTTGCTTGGGAATCCTTTATTCCTCTTTTGGTTGGGTTTCTTTTGCGAAGTTATTGTTCGTGCTTCGAGTAATGTTATGAGTGGAATCTGTGGTTAAATTCTTTAAAAGGGATAAAATGTATTATCCCGATTATAATAAACAGAGGAAAATGTTTTAGGAAGGAGGATGGTATTAGTAGTGGCTTGATAATTTTGCGAGAACGACAGGATCTGTTGGCCGCTCAGGACCGACAAAAGGGTTGTCGTGGACTCGTCGGAGTTGGACATGAGGAAGAGAGTCACCAGGTATGCGGAGGCCCTCTTGACGAATCCGTCCGAGCGGGCGGTGACGTGGGAGCTTGAAGTTCAAATGTAGAAGGAGGACCCGAGTTCTTCGAGGCGGGTGAGAACCTGTAGTTGTTGTTCTCATGGGATGTTCTATCCTTGGAATGTTCATTTCTTTGGTTGTTCTTTTCTTGATTGTTCTTTTTGACTCGTGGGTTCAGGAGCGAGATTCGAGGACGAATCCTTTTTAGGTGGGGAGAATGTAATACCCTGATCGTCGATATAGCGTAAGATTTTAAAACAATCGCGGAGTCGCCGGTTTTTCGGCAAAATGCGGGAAGGGAAAAGTAAAAAATTGTAGAACAGAATAAAATGAATAAAATAAATTAAAAATTAAATAAAAACCTCTAAGTGGGCTGCCTGGTGAGTGGGCCGACCACCTTGGGGCCGGAGGCCCAAGGGGTGGCCGCACCCCCTCCCACTTAACCCTAGGGTTCCGCCCTCCTCCCCCTTTTTCCCCACACCCAGCCTCCACCCCCCTTTCCCACCCTCTTGGGCGCAGCCCCCTCCCTGGTTGGTGCCCCCACCTCCCCCACAAGTGCTGCTACCATTGGAGCCAAGAAGGAAGGAGAAGAAGGAGAGGAGAAGGAAGAAGAAGAGAAGAAGAGGAGGGAAGAAGAGGGGTGATTCCTCATCTAGGTAATTTTTCCCCATCCCAAACCCTCTGATTTTCGAAATAATTAGAGTTCTTGGCACTGATTTTGAAGGTAGTTAATAGATTAATTGCCCGGTTAGAGATTAGTTGCTGTCTGATTGATTCGCGCAGCGCGTCTGTTCGCGAGGTTTTGACCTAGTAAACGAATTTTCCTGCGGACTCTCCCAAAAGGGAAGTTGTAGAGGACTTCCAGACGCATCTCTTATATTTGTTTCGGAATTTTTTTCCGTGGGATCTGAGAGTTACAGGGTCGGGAATACTGCTGTTCGTCAGGCGAGCAGATTGATACAGACCGACGGTAATCTGTGAATTTGAGGTAGTAAAAGATTTTTATGGTCATGGCTGTAATTGAGAAAGTTGTAGATAATTTAGATATCTAGCTTCTGTATAAAATTCATAATTCTTGGACCCCTGTACTGTTTCTGGGACGCAATTGAATACCGCTGTCCAATCTGCCAGAACAGAGTTCTTCCTCTGTTTTGGGCATTAAATTACACCTAGCTGTGATCAAAATAAAATATGTGTTCTACATGAAAAATGTAGGTTTTTAAGTGATGAATCCAGAGAGGTATCGTTTTCTGTATTTGGATCAATATTTTTAAAGTTACAAAAATGTTAAGCAGCGCTGCTGCAGAGGGTAATTTGCTGAAGTGTTGAGCGAAGAGGAGTTAGTGCGGGTTCGGGGTTCTAGCGATGTCTTTAATTATTTATGTCGTGTTTGTATTCTGTGGCTTTGTGCTGAGAGATGCCTTTTGGACAGGTGGTCTTGTCCCTGAGCGCGCTTGATTTTACTTCGCTTCGTCGGATTGAGGCAAGTAAACGTAGCGGTGGTTGCTACCGTTTAACTTGTTATTCCTTCTACTTTCAGTTTACATTATTATTATAATTTGATACATTATGCCATGATTGCATGAAATCTTAATTGTGGAGATGGTAGCAAGTATAATGATGGTTTAAATTTTGTAGCATGGATTGTTGATGTTTGTTGGTGTGTAGATGTTTGATCCATGTTATGAGAATTTGTGGTCTTGATGATGTTAATGATATGTTGATATTGTTTATGGTCGATTGCAAGTGAAAGAGTTCATGAGAATTTCTGATGCATAGATGTTGTGAATGCACGTTTTAATTGTTAAGACATTCACATTTGTGCATCATGCTGATTTATCGAAGTCTTGGTCATGAGATGACCAAGCGTCGAGGTCCCCGTCATGTTGATGACGTGACGGGCTAAAGGTCCCCATACTTGAGGAGTATGGGCAATTGGTCCCTGTACCAGAGGGTACATGCATGGGTGTGCATTGACGGATGCACACTTTGCATTACCGGTAAAATGCAGAAGAGAAAGAGATAAAGAGATTTTTGACCATCTTGCATAGCATGAAAGCATTCATATGCATTGCATTGTGAAAAGATTCATTTGCATGCATATGCAATATATGGTGGTGAAGTTATTTTGTGGAATATTCAACTTCATAGTTGCAATGTGGAATTGGCTCATGTGAGCTAATTGTGGTATGAGGATTGTGGTTGTGGTCGTGGAATGCGATTCCTTCCTTGTGTATGGTAAGGGTTGTGATTGTGGCATGAGATTCTTTTCTCTTGTAGTAATTGATGATATCAATTGTGGATGTGGGAAATAATAAAGTATTGAAGTAAGACATACATATGTTTTATTGCTTTTGGTAGTGGTAGTGGTCGAGGATTTAAAGTGGTCAAACAAGATTTATTTGCTAAATGCTTTACCGTCATTGATGGTGATTTGAGGTTGATGATTAATCTATTGTGGATTGTAGAAGACTAAATGTTTTCTCTTGCATCTAATCGTGGATAGAATGATTGTATGCATATGCCAATTAAATCTGGAATTGAAGAGGTATGAATACGGAAGTTGTGGTGGTTTAATAATTGTAGACATGAATTGTGGTTGTAGTTGTA
Organism: Dendrocalamus latiflorus; assembly: GCA_017311315.1. NCBI lineage: Eukaryota > Viridiplantae > Streptophyta > Magnoliopsida > Poales > Poaceae > Dendrocalamus > Dendrocalamus latiflorus. The sequence goes on from CM029656.1 coordinate 14,950,294, forward strand.
TGGAATTATAAATGATGATGTATAATTGTTTGTAGTTTGAATAGCCTGTTAAACAGTTTGCTTGCTGAGATTTTATCTCACCCTTGTTTCCCCCTCTCTACAGGTGGACTTTGAGCATGCATGGGAAGGGTAGAGTGGCACCACACTAATGCACTTGGATCCTAGTTTAATGCTGTAATAAAGTTGAAAGGATTCTAGACCTTTGCATAGCTTTGTTTACATTATCTTAATAATGTTAAATTTTGTGAACTATGTTATAGATTGAAATGTTGGAGGATGTTCTAAATATTGAATTGTCATCACTATCCTGTTATTCCTTAGTTGTTTATGCTTCCGCTCATACTATCTGGTTTAGTAATTGTTGCCAGTTTAATTTATCTTGTAAATTGGCTAGTTGTAGAGCAGTTTTAGTAGCATCCCAGGGTAATGTGGATCTTGGGGGTGTTACAGTTGGTATCAGAGCGGGCGTTAGGTCCGTGGTAATTAAATTATTAAATTGACACATTGGTGCACAGTAGGATGGGATGGGTCAAGCATTGCACTTATGCTTTTGACATGTTGTATTGATGATTTACATTATGAGATAATCTTGTATGAATATGATTTGCTCCTATGACTGTTATGAGTGAGAATTGTCAATGATATGATGTAGAGATTGTATTTGCTGTCTTGGCATTTGCCAGATTATTACCACTGTTCATAGTATGTGGTTAACGATGTAGTTACCTCGGGTAACTTAGTTGCGGATGTTGTGAGTGAGTTTATTTAGAAAAGTTGATATCTTCTTTGAGTTGATTTTGGCCAATTCTTTGTCTATTGCAGTTAATGATTTTCTCTTGAGTTTGTGGTTCATTGCAGTTGAGGGTTTGCAATTGGTCTCTATCTGTTCGTTGAAGCAATTATTGTTTCTTTTCGGCCTGGTTGTCCTCGCTCCTCCACTGTGGGATTTTACCCGCATACCCAGCTGTGCCAAGTCTGTGGGGGTGTGTGTTTTTTGCCTGGAGGGCCTTGTGCGCCGCACTTGTACTTTTGAAATCTTCGGTCGTCTTGAAGCCTTGAACTCTTCCCATTGTGGTTCCAGGAATGGGTATTTATGAAAGGGCGTTTTGTCTTTCTCCACGTAGTCCTTGACAAGCTTGCTCTTGAAGTTCTTCCATGCTTTGCACGCCCCTAGCAAGGCTTGTCGTTGCACGGCGTCTTGGTGTTCTTCTGGGATCTCGAACGATGCCAAAATTTCTGTGCACAGCTCTCTTTTCTGAGTCGCAGGCACATCCTTCCACGAATTGAATGTGATCTCAATTCATTCTCGTGCAACGATTCCAATCACGCTCTTCCATGCGCTTACTGCTTTGCGAGGAAGGAGAGGGACCCCAGATACATCGACATGTGTGATGGTAAGTCGGCCCTCAGGCTTCTTCGATAGCCCTCTTCCTTGGCGTCTTGATTTTGAAGCGGACGCCTCCGGCGATGGTGTTGAAGAATGCGCGGATGGCATTTTGCTCAATTTGCGGGTCTATTAGAATAAGATAAGAAAGTGTCATACCATAAGATAAGAAAGTGCAATATCTATCTATTTCGCTCAATATAGGCGATTACAATACATATATATGTGTGTATACATACATACATATACATATATATACCTACATATATACATATATAGAATCAATATCTATCTATTATTACTACAAGGTCTCTAAACAAAGTTCTATGAAGCAAATGACACAAACTAGTGTTCTGGTTCATTGAACAGGATACACTAGAGTGTGTTACTTGCTTCATGCCCCTTGAAGGTCTATGTGGCATATACTATTACTACAAGGTCTCCAAACATAGTTCTATGAAGCAAATGACACAAACTAGTGTACCCGGTTCATTGAATAGGGAACACTAGAGTGTGTCACTTGCTTCATGCCCCTTGAAGGTATATGTGGCATATACTATTACTACAAGGTCTCTAAACAAAGTTCTATGAAGCAAATGACACAAACTAGTGTATCAGGTTCATTGAACAAGATACACTAGAATGTGTTACTTGCTTCATGCCCTTTGAAGGTCTATGTGGCATATATATGAAGCAACAAGCATCAATAATAGAATTAATAACAGTCTAAACATGAATATGTAAGACAATGTAAAAGACATGTATCAACTAAGACTAGCAACAAGCTCAAGTTTTAATTGATTAATTTGTGCTCTCAAATTGTAGTGTTGCACAAGATTAATCTTGGCTGTCCCGCTACTAAATCATATACTCTTCCTTGATTGGTTATGTCAAATAATGAATTCAGTCTTTTGAGCTCTAGATACAAACTCTACAATCTCAAGATCAAGATATATTCAGCATGCATATATTCAGACAGCAGTATTCATACAGATCAAGACCATACAAGTTATCTTTACCCAATAATTCAGTCTTTTAACTTGTCAAGATTAAATCCTAACAGATCAAATTAATATCTTTGCCCAATAATTCAGTCTATAACCTGAAAACTGCATGAACCGACAGCTATTAGAGCTCAAAGACCGAATGAACCAATCTCAGTATATGAATTTATCATCATCGAGCAACTGTAAATCCCACAGGTTCTCAGTATATGAATTTATCATCATCGAGCAACTGTAAATCCCACAGGCAATCTCAGTATATGAATTTATCATCATCGAGCAACTGTAAATCCCACAGGCAATCTCAGTATATGGAAGATTAACAAACTTGCACAGGGGAAGTGGCCGGCTAGGGCTCGGGGAAGCGACGGGCTCGGGGGAGGCGGCGACGGGCTCGAGGGAGGCGGTGCCGCGCTCGGGGAGGCGGCGACGCGCTCGGGGGAGGCGACTCGGGGAGGCGACGGGCTCGAGGGAGGCGGCGACGGGCTCGGGGGAGGCGGCGACGCGCTCGGGGAGGCGGCGACGGGCTCGAGGAGGCGGCGACGCGCTCGGGGAGGCGGCGACGCGCTCGGGGAGGCGGCGACGCGCTCGGGGGAGGCGACGGGCTCGGGGAGGCGACGGGCTCGGGGGAGGCGACGGGCTCGGGGGAGGCGGCGAGATTTAGTAATTGCAGGATATGCGGAAAACCCTAGATAGGGGGTATATGTAGGAGGTTTATTACAAACGGTTCTAAAGTAAGAACCGTCTGTGATATCAATATCACAGACGGTTATACGTTTAAAACTGTCTGTGATAGTATGACTATCACAAACGGTTCTACATTTATAACCGTCTGTGATAGTCATATTATCACAGACGGTTCTTACTTTAGAACCGTCTGTGATAAGCCCCCCGACTGTAGTAATTAAGACAACACCAACCAGCTGCTGCGCATTCATATACACAACACAAATTAACCAGCTGCATTCATATACAACACCAACCAGCATAAATGCAAATTCACATATACACAATGTATTTCTTCACACATTTTCACATATACATAAATGTAAATTCACAAATACATCATACACATGCATATTTCTCATTCTACTTGCTTATTTCCTTTAAAAATTAGCCCTTCGTGATGATCAATGCGTACATAACTAGTTTCGTCACGTTGTTCGACGTCGTCGACCCTTATGCCTTTTCCAAAAGGAGGTAACTCGTCAAATTGATTGTATTCTTCCTCGTCCACTACATTCTCTACTCCAACAATTCTCCTTTTTCCATGAAGAACTACATGGCATTTTTTATTTGCCGGGTCGGTTACATAGAAAACTTGAACAACTTGGTTGGTGAGTACGAATGGTTCGTCTTTGTACCCGACACGTTGGAGGTCCACGGTCGTGACACCGTACTTGTCAACCTTCACCTGTGGGAGATGCACCCAATGGCAGCGAAATAAGGGGATCTTGAAAAGCACGTAGTCGAGCTCCCAAATCTCTTCTATGAACCCATAGTATGAGTTTCTCGACCCATCAGTACTGAATGCATCTATGCGGACACCGCTGTTCTGGTTAGTGCTCTTTACATCCTGAGACCGCGTATAGAATGTGTACCCATTTATGTCATATCCTTGCCATGTCACAACTGTAAATGTTGGCCCTTTTGCCAACCATGTCAGCATCTCACTTGGTGAGCTCCTAGCGATTTGCTCCTTCAACCATTGGTTGAACCGACTGTTGTGTTGCCTCATGATCCAAACATCCGGCCGCTCCGGATTCTGTTGCCGAAGCACATCCTTGTGCTGGTCGACATAAGGCGCCACTTCAGTCATGTGTTGCAAGATCGTGAAATGGGCTTGAGTATACGTGTCAATATCTGCAGTGATTGCTTTCCTTCCGATAGTTCCAATACCCTTCAGCCTCTCTTCATGAAGAGATTGAGGCACACCTATCGGTTGAGTCTGAGCCATATAATCGACACAAAACTCAATGACCTCTTCGCTTGCATAACCTTCGACGATGCTGCCCTCCGGCTGAGATCGATTCCATACGTAGGAGTTGAGAATTCCCATGAACCTCTCAAATGGGTACATGCTACGTAGGAATACGGGCCCGCATATTTTTATCTCCCACACAACACGAACAATGAGATGGACCATGATATCGAAAAACGAAGGAGGGAAATACATTTCAAGATGACATAGAGTCATCACCACCTCGTCCTGCAGAGCATCTAGTCCTTCGGGATTGATGACCTTCTGAGCAATTGTGTTAAAGAAATAATATAGCCTCATGATTGTCTCTCGGACTTTGATCGGCAAAATATTTCTAATTGCAATAGGGAGCATCTGTGTCATCAGCACATGACAATCATGAGACTTCATGCTATTTAACTTCAAATCTTGCATCGAAACAAGTTTCTTCACGTTGCCGGAGTAACCAGACGGAACTTTGACACCATGCAAGCACTGGCATAGTTCTGTTTTCTCATCCTTGGACAGAGTGTAACACGCAGGGGAAGGCACGTTCGTCCATTATCAGTGCATGTCGGTGCTAACTCAGGCCTAATGTCCATATCAGCCAAGTCAAGCCGTGCGTTGACGCCGTCCTTTGTTTTATCACGAATGTTCAGCAAGAGACCAATCAAGCTGTCACATACATTCTTTTCTACGTGCATGACGTCGATGCAGTGTCGAACATCAAGGTACTCCCAATAAGGTAAGTCCCAAAATATTGATCTCTTCTTCCAGGTGTTCTTCTCATGAGCCCTCAATTTACGTCCCTTTCTGAAGACAACATCTAAATCCTTAACCATATCATAAACCTCGTGTCCCCTTAAATGCCTTGGAGCTGAACCGTCTTCCTTCTCTCCGTCAAATTGTTTCTTTATCTTGCGGTATGGGTGAGCCCTCCGAAGGAACCGGCGGTGACGCATGTAGACGGTTTTGCGTGAGTGTCTCAGCCACACACTCTCGGTACCATCTAAACAGTGAGTACAAGTTTTGGCACCTTTTGTACTATGGCCCGATAGGTTACCAAGGGCAAGATAATCATTTATGGTGCAGAACAATAAGGAGCGCAGAGTGAAGTTCTCTCGGTTGTATGCATCCCATACCTGTACCCCTTCGTTCCACAGTACTTTTAGATCTTCCACCAACGGTGCTAGGAACACATCGATATCATTCCCAGGTTGTTTTGGCCCTTGGATAAGTATCGACAGCAAAATGTACTTTCGCTTCATACACAACCAAGGAGGAAGGTTATAGATGCAGAGAGTCACGGGCCATGTGCTATGTCGGCTGCTCATGCTACTGAAATGATTCATTCCATCCGTACTCAGTCTAAACCTTATATTCCTTGGTTCTGCACCGAACTCTGCAAAACTCCTATCGATGTTTCTCCACTGCACGGAATCGGCAAGGTGTCTTAGCATTCCATCCTTCTTGCGCTCCTCCGAGTGCCAACACAGAGTTTTGCCTCCTTTGGATTTGCAAAAAACCTTTTCAAATGGGGAATTATAGGAAAATACCATGCCACCTTAGCAGGAGGTCCTTTCTTCGCCTCTGTTCCCTCGCCATCATCTGATTGATTGTTACGTTTGTATCGGGATGCGTTGCACACCGGACATACATGCATGTTTGCATACTCTTTACGGTAGAGGATACAGTCGTTCGGACATGCATGTATTCTTTCTACTTCTATTCCCAACAGACAAAGAACCTTCTTGGCTTTATACGTGGTTTTAGGCAACTCATTTCCCTCTAGAAGCATGTCCGCTAAAAGACCTAGCAGCGCCGTGAAACTCTTGTCGGACCGACCGTTGCTTGCCTTCAATTTCAAGAGTTCAAGCACGACCGGCAACCTCGTGTACTTGCAGCACATGTACAAAAGATTCTCCGAGTCCTCCATCAAGCCTCAGAATTTAACATACTCTCTCTCATCATAGTTCTCTTCTACATCGTGAAGCATCTGATCCAGATTATCATCGTGCAACCTATCCGAATCCGAACCACAATCGACATCAGCCGGCGGCATGTCATTCACTTCACCGGCGATGTCATCCGGCGGCATATTATTTACTTCACCGGCGATGTCATCCGATGGCATTTGATCATTCACTTCGCCATGACTGGTCCAACACGTATAACCCTTTTTGAAACCCCTCCGAATCAAGTGCGCTTCAATTTGCCCTCGGTTCTTAAACATCTTTAAATTCTTGCAGTCAGTGCATGGACAGTACATATATTCCACCCCCTTATTCAACATATCCTCCTCAGCAGCGCTTGTAAAAGTAGACACGCCATTAATGTACTCTTCACTCACACGGCTCGCGGCATACATCCAACTTCGGTCCTACGTTACGTACATATATAACAACTTAGTATTAAAAATTAAATTAACTAATTATTACTGCATATATACCGGCCACATGTATTATAATGAGGCTTAATTTGCTAGCTCAATTCATATTATAAACACAACAGCTATTATATAACCAACAATTTTGCAAACCATCTTCAATTAATAACACTCACCAATTACTTAGACCTAAATTGTAATGCATGCAAAGAAAAAATAAAATTCATTACTAACCATATCTAGAGCAACCAGGAAAGTTTAAATCTTCAAAGCTCAATATCTGCCTCCTCCCACCAAATTAAGTGGCCTGAAATCGCCAAGCGTGCCTCCTCAGCAAAAGAGTAAAGCACCAGCTAGATCTGGATCGAAATGAAGTCAGATGCGGTCTGAGCAGCGCAATAAATGCCCACTGCCATTATCACAGACGATTTTTAATAAAAAACCATCTGTGAATTATCACAGACGGTTTTTTACTAAAAACCGTCTATGATAACCAGCTTATCACAGACGGTTTTTAATTAAAAACCGTCTGTGATAATCTGGGATCATCACAGATGGTTTTTAATATAGACCGTCTGTGATACTAAATTATCACAGACGGTTCATAGTTAAGAACCGTCTGTGATACGCGTTTTCCCCGACGCCGCCAACACAGACAGTGTCCAAATTAAAACCATCTGTGTTAGTGTTGGTCACAGACGGTTTTGTCAAACCGTCTGTGATTGGCCGTCTACTATTAGGCTTTCTGTAGTAGTGATAAGTGGGTATAGCTTGTGCCACTGCCTTGATTACAATTTCTTTTCCTACTTTGGAAAGCATTCTCTTTCCATACCTGAACTCATTTGCACATTGTCTCTATAATATGTTCAAAGGTCTTATATTTTGAATGCCCAATAAAAATAGGAAGGTGTAAATAGTTTTAATTCAATGCTTCCTTCTGAAATTACAATTTCTACATAAAGCTAGAGTTTGCATGGTCAACTGTGTTGGTACTGAACATTATCGCTGACTTGTCATGATTAATTGCTTGACCCAAACAAGATTCACAATTATATAATATATCTTGTATCGCTTGTGCATTCCTTGTGTTAGTTTTCACGACAATAGTGAGTCGTCAGTGAAAAAAAGATGTGTTAAGCTTGGGGCGGCCTGATAGACTCATACACCTTGGATATGACCATGTGTCTCAGTTACATACAAGGCCACAGAGAAGGCTTCTACACAAATAACAAATAGATAAGGAGAGAGAGGGTCTCCTTGATGGAGCCCCTTTGAGGCACAGTCATATATGTGTAATTATAATTAACTTTAAATGATAGACCATGTGGAGGTGTCCTCATATTGTGATGAGTAATTGACTCGTGTTCTGAAAGTTTGATTTGGTTGGCTCGCGCCAAGTCGGTGCATGGCGCAGTCTAGTTCGATTGGACTTAGTCGAACGCGGTCGGACATGCTTAGGATGCTTGTTCTTTTCTCGATCGGTCGATTTGGGTATTTCATGCTTGAGTACCTTCTTTTGATGCTAATGTTGATTATTTGTTTAGTGCGGTGCTATGTGATGTTTTCTTGTTTGTGATGGCTGCAGGACTTTGAGGCGAGGTCATCGCGAGGCAATGGATGGCCGGACTAGGCACGGGCAGTGCTGAGGTCAAAGCGGTCGGGCGATGCTGAAGATGACGAGGACTCGAGGTGGTTGCAAGCTGGGGAGACAAGGAACCGGAGCTGGAGCTGCCGGAGGTGGACACGACAGGCAACGGCGAGGTGGACTGGGACTAGGCTCAGGGAGGAGCCGAGGTCTAGACGGTGAGGATGCCGGGTGCGGTCGTGCGAAGACAGGAAGCTTCCGGGAAGGTGCTTGAGGGGCAATTCGGTAAAATTGACTCAGGCCTGAGGAAGCGGGTTCAGTTGAAGCTGTTGGGTGAAGTGCTGTAGCAAACAGGTTGGAGACCCGGTAGTAGAAGGCTAAAGAGAGGAGGTTAGGGTTTGGAGTTGAAATCCTGGTTCCCTCCTTTTTCATGTAGAGGCTGTTGACTTTTTGCCTCATGTGTGTGTGAGTTAGGTAGTGGATGCAGGCTGCCACTTCTTGTATTTCCTTTTTAGTGTGAATGATGGGTGTTAAAGCCTGATGGCTGGAGAGCTCAAGGCTAAGGTTCTGGAGTGTTCTGAGTTCATGTGTTGTGTTCCTCTCGTGTGAGTTCCTCTCAGTAGGAGTGAATGGGTTGATTGGGCTATAGAAAAACATCATGTAATCATTCCTCTCTTTGTAAGCATTCATGGTAATGAATCCATTTGAGAAATCTTGTGTTAGGTTCCTGCATTTCTTTGTGCCTGTGTTTCAGTTCTGCCAGTTTGAAGCTCTCTGCTCTTCTTTGTGTTTTAAGTGTTAGGGTTGAATCTTTTGCTTAAGAAGATGAATCCTTTTGCTCTGTGCAGGAAATTAGCCATTAGGTCATTTGACCAATCAATTCCTAAGAGCAAATCACAAATTCATGTGTACTCTTTTCTTTCTCTTGCGCTTGATTTTCTCTATTCTCAGAGGTCTAGGGTTTGAAGTCAAGGCAATCTGGGCTTTCTTTTGATGACCTGGGAAAAGTGGTTCTAGCTACATATTTGCTTGACTAAGAATGATTCTCAGGTGTATTTCAGAGACTCATAAGCAAAGGATTGAAGAATCATGAGAAATCTAGATTTTTGTCTCTCCTGCTGACTTCTCCCTAACAATTTCAGAGTATGCTGCTTTCTTATGTTCTTTGGCTACAGTTCCCTCTCCCTAAGGTCTCAATGTTGCTTAGATCAAAGTCTTGCACTTATGGCCTAAAAAGAACAGCAGCAATTTGACAAATTTCCCAGTGCTGTGCTGTCACTTCGATATTTACTGTGCTTCAATTTTCAGACTTCAATTTCTGTCCATTTTTAGGTTTACAGCTCTTCGTTTGTTCGAATCCTTCTATGCCTGATTTTCAGGCAAGCTGCTCCCTTGATCTGAATCTTCTCTTTCTGAGTTTAGTCAACTATTTAGGTTATAGTCCTGTTTATCTGATCTGAAAAGCACATGGATTAGTATTTCTTTCATCTGCCGTTTGTTCTATTTCAGCATTTACTGTGCCGGGCCTTTTTTTGCAGCCGACTGTTTTGTGATCTCAGCGTTGCTCTGTTTTCGGGAGTCCGGTCAGACCGGCCGAAGACCTGCGGTCTGACCGCTCCTCAGTTGGCAGATAGGCCGGTGTTGCTACTGCAGTTGGACTGCTTGGCAATCAGCCTATATGGTCAGGATTGGGTGATTCTTCATTTCCTTTTTGTGTTCAGCTGTTTGGACTGCAGTCCACCCTGTTCAGGCCTTGTTCTCTACTTTTGATTTCGGTTTTATAGCACCCAGTCATGTTCCTTCAGCTGCTCTTCTTTTGGTCAGACTTTGTAACATAGAACTCAGTCCGGCTATGGATATCCGGTCAGACCAGTTGATTGCCTGCGGTCTGGCCAGCAGGACTTAGGCAGTCTGACCGCCGGCTCAATTGTGGTCAGACCGGCCTGGTGTTTTAGCTCTTGCGGTTTTCTTTCTTCTGCTTGCTTTCTGTTACTTCTATCTGTTTCAGAGAACGCTTATCTTCGTATTTTGTCAATGAAATTCATTTTCAGTTTGCTCTTCACAGGAGTTCATGTTTGTCTTGTCATACCTCTCCTGTGAGTATCTTCGTCAATCATCCAAATTGACTTTGATTTCCAGTGAGCGAATCTTTTCTATCTTCATAGCTGCCATAGCTATTGGAGAAGAAGATTTTGTGGATACTTAGGGGCGATTTTTTTTAAAAGGCACCATTCACCCCCTCTGTTGCCATTTCCGATCCTACATTAAATCTATACCTTAGTATGTTGACACACTTCATCAAAAGCTTCACCCAATCTTTGCAAAACCCAAGCTTCCAAGGTGTTTGTTGCAAAAAGGACCACTCCACTCTATCATATACTTTTCTCATATCAGGTTTGATGGTTGTAAAGCCCAATTTGCCCATCCTCTTATTTCACAAATAGTGTGTGGCCTCATATGCAATTAACACATTTTCTGTTATCATTCTTCCTAGCACAAATACAATTTTATTTAAGAAGATAATGTCAAACAAGACACATTTAAGTCTATTGGCTAAAACCTTTGACACCAACTTATCATTCTTCCTAGCACAAATACAATTTTATTTAAGAAGATAATGTCAAACAAGACACATTTAAGTCTATTGGCTAAAACCTTTGACACCAACTTATCATTCTTCCTAACACTATATTGATGTCATTCCAACCATTTGGTACAACACCTCATTTAAGCATCTCCAGCATCTCATGTTTAACATGTTTGCCAACAATACCCCAAAATCTTTTAAAGAAGAGAGTTGGCATACCATCTGGGCCATGCGCTTTTAGATCACCTATATAGCTTAGAGTGTCTTCGACTTCCTTAGTTATGAATTCTACCATCATCATCTCATACATTGCATGTGTAACCTTTGGTTGCACATTTTGTAAAATGCTCTCTAACTTACAGCCAGCATTATAAGTAAAAAAGATTTAGGTAGTACTCATAAACATGTTTCTTGAGAGGTTCCTCTCCTTCTATCCAGCGACCATCTGTTTGCTTAAATCTCTTAATTGCATTAACTCTCCTCCGTTATGAAGCAAAGGCATGACAAAACTTTTTGTTTCTATCTCCCTTTTACAACCAAGTCACGTGAGATGGCTTCTAGTAAGTATCCTTTTGTTCCTCTGTGCACTCCAATTTATGGTGCAGTAATTGTTCTTTGTCAACTCTTTGTTGTGAAATTGGTTCTCTTCGACATTGATATAGTTCTTTCTTTTGTTTCTTCACCCATTTTTCTAGATCACCTACAACACCCTTATCCCAGTACATCAATTCGATGTCCACACAATTTAGTGCTTTATGCACATAATTTCATCCCATTGGAAGGCTGACTACCATGCATTTCCCGCACCTTAGGGCAATTAGTTTCTTGAGAGACCATGTGGGTAGGTCTAGATCAATTTATGATGAACAATTAGTAGTTAGGTTGAATTGAATCTAAAGTTTTGCAAATAGTATGCAATTATCTAAAAATTGAAGTTGTTGTCAGGATCATATGGTAGTATCAGCCAGATGTTGATGGTGGTACCAGCTAGATTCCAGTGGTAGCATCGACCTAGTGAAGGTAGTAGTACTGGCATGGTAGCCATGGTACTACCGTAGGTGTGGTATGACAGGTCGTTAGATGGCAGTAACGGTTTTCTTATAAGGGTTGTATACAAGGGTTTTTGGGTTGGCTAGGTTCGGTAGTACCGGTACAATGCCGCATACTATGAGAGGAAAGATATGACAAGGCCATGCATGGTGGTACTACTGGTGCAATAGTACTGGCCTTAGCAAGCGATTATATTGCTCCCCTATTATCAAGAAATGGTTGAGGAGCGGTAGTACCAGCCAATGGTTGGCGGTACTACCAGAGTGGTATGACCAGCATAGGGTGTGCGCTCATACTATCTGAAGGTAGTACGTTCTGAAAATTAGAAATTATGGGATAATTAATCATGGGGTGATCTTGGAACTCCTGTCATGGTTGCATTGTGTTGCATATTACATGTTGCATGGTTATGCTAACATTAATCAAGTTGTGAAGAACTTGCGCCCGAAAATAATTTCTTGGTCTTTGGAGGTGTAGGGAAGCTTGGAGACAACTACGGACAATGACAGGCGACTAGAACTAGGTTAGGGTGGATTGAGGTTCAAGCGGTCATGGAGGTCATATGGGATAGTTGGGCTCAAGCATGGCACAAGGCAAGGTCAAGGAATGCATTCGAGGGAAGGTTCAGCAACATGTTAAATCAAGTTGGCTTCGTCGGTTCAAGTGAGGTGTGGCCTGATGGAAGCCAAAAATGAGAGAGACTTATTGATGGAGGGAAGCCATTGATCAACCTACATGTGGTGTGCATGGTGGCTTGAATGACAAGATGAAGACGGAGTCAGGGGAAGGTGCCAAATACTGGACTTGAGGCCTACTCCAAGACCATAGTGCCGGGACATGCAAGAGAAGTAGTTTAGGGTTAGGCTAGGGTTGTGTGCCTTGTGTGGATCAAACACTCGGGTGTGAGTGGGTTGATCCTTGTAAGCACTTTGAAAAGTGTGCGTTAGAGTGAAAAACCTGGTATTGTGGGGTTGACAGGTTCCCCAATCCTTAACGGGTCTAGACCCACTAAGGGGGCTAGTTTAGCCCATATGATGAAGGTGAGGGGTTCTAGGGTTTTCAAGTAAGGAGATTTTTTAGGTTAGGCTAGTTCTACCTCTCTTTCATGGTGTGATTAAGAGTGAGACTTGTAAAGGGCCCCTTGTAAACCAGCAAGCTATAGAATCATTTCTCTTCATGTAGCAGATACGTTCTTGCAATTCTTATGCTCTTATCTCTCTTTGCATGAGTTCTAATTCTTGCTTGATGTGATTTGGTTCTTTTTATGCTCCTCTTGTTCTTGCTATGATCCGTGATGTGTAAGAGGCATAAGTAGGTCCTTGGGATCAATCTTTGCCCAATTAAATCACTTTTATAGCAAGAATCAAGATCTTTTCTGGTTCCTATCTTGTCTTGACCAAGATTTATGATATTGTGATCATGGCCTCTCTAGCCCAATTCTTTGCTTAGATTACCTGCTAGGACATGTGAGAGATGACTTAGATCTTCATGAGCAAGAAGTAATTTGAGTTTTAGGGTTTGGTTTGTTATTGTGACCTAGGAAGCAATTCTTTCAAATTGGATGGGATCAAGTCCAAGAACCTTGTGTTTTTATTTGATTTGGTTCCTAACATCCTTGCTTATGTCTATACCAATATTAGTAGTACTTGAATAGGGTTTGAACAAGATCCTTTTATTTGATTTTTTATCCCGAGGGGTTTGTGCTTAGAAATAGGGCAAGCAGTAGTACTGGCTTCCCTAGAGCGGTAGTACCATGGCGTGTTCATATCGACCTGAAGTTGGCGATAATACCATTGCTATCATACTAGCGTGTAGTCAATGATTCTACCAGTCAGGCATGCAAAGCTTGGTTGTTGCTTCTTGTTGATCCTTGATCTCTATGATTCTCTTGTAGGAGGTGTAATCTGAACTTGATGACTTTGATAGTCATTTGAATGAAGATTTAGAATACTTAGGGGGAATGAAAAAGTTTTCACAATTATTCACCCACTCTGATTGCCGACATTGGTCCAACAAGTGGTGGAAGAGCCCGATAAAGCTCCTCCTTATAGATCTTAACTTGTCTTAGAGCCATGGTATCAGACAAATATTTTACCAATCCTCCCATCTTCAATGGGGTTGACTTCCCAAATGGAAGGCAAGGATGGCCACCAACATTTAGGCCCAAGGCCATGCAATCTTGGAGAAGGTCAAGAGTTCCTATGTTGTCTCTATCGATAATCAGATCAATCTGGCAAATCTTTTAGATATGGAGGCAAACAACAAAGCTAGGAACCTCCTGGTTTAGGGACTTGCCAAAAATAAGATGAGGGTTCAACTACCATTAAGGAATTGTGTCATAACCAATTCAAGAAGGAATATCAGAAGTTTGAGATGAGATTTGGAGAATCTTTGGAGGAGTGCTTCTCCTGCTTTCACAGAAGTTTGAGATGAGATCTGGAGAATCTTTGAACGAGTGCTTCTCTCACTTTCATAAGATTCTTAGCAACTTGTATGCTATCGATGTGACTTTTTCTTAATAAAAATGTATGGTAAGTGCTTGGAGCCTTGAAACTTGACAGTTTGGGAAATAAAAGTCATGTCCATCAATGACACCACTATCATGAGTGAGCTAACCTTGGATAAGCTTTATTCAAAGCTTAAGACTCATGTGTTTACTTGTTCTCTCGTAAGAGCAAGTCACAGTCGATGGCACTTATAATTGATCCCGCTCAGCATCTTCTTCTAGCGCAGCTAAGTCTGCTTCTATTGGATTTTCTTTGTCTGCTTTGCATGCTTTGAGTGATGATTAGCTTGAGCAATTTCCTAAGAATGACCTAGCCCTCCTATCAATGAATTTCATGAGAGCCCTCAACATAGTGAGGATGAGAAAGAAGGGAGGAGGAAGTCAGTTTCAGTGCTATGAGTGTAGAGAGTTGAACCACATTCGAGCCAATTGCCCCAAGCTGAAGGGCAAGGAAATCAAAGAGGAGAAGGAGGAGCACCAAAAAGCGCAACTACTACAAGGTAGTCCACCAAGTTCTTTCCACTCTCTAGCAGCTTGACTTGAGCAATGTGGACATGGGATAGAGGATGATGAAGACAAGCCACAAGGAAAGAACGTCGTGGACTTCACCAGCATGTGCTTCATGGTGAGAGACAATGATGTCTCTGGCAAGGATGAACTCTACAGTGACCTTGATGAGGTAAAACCCTCATATGATCAGATGTCTTGTGCTATTCTTCGACTAGATCATGTTCTAAGGAAAGTCAAGAAGAAATTGACTAGTCAAGACTTAGTGATTGAGAGCTTGAACACTAAACTTACTAGGCTTAGATCACTTATACCTAATGATGATAACTGTGATTCTTGCTTAGTTTTGCACTTTGAGGTAGGCAAGCTGAGGATTGTTCATGCATCTATTCTTAGTTAGCTTATAGTAGTTAATGAAAAGAATGATGAATTGAACACTTGCTTTACTCTTGGCACTACTATACATGCTTATGTTATTGATGAATTGCTAGTCACTAGGAATAACCTTACTAAAATGAAAGCTATTCTTTTTGTTGGTTCCTTAGTGTATGGCTATCATGCTAAACAACTTAAATATGCTGAAAAGCAAATTGCTCAACATAAGTCTAGCAATACTTCTATCTGCTTATTAGCTAGGGACATGAATACTACTATTTTTCTTGCTCTAAGTGCATTTTGTTAGATTTAAAGCTTAATAGGTCCATGGGAAAAATTACTGAATTAACTAGAACTCTAGATGATCTCAATGTTAAAGAAAACTCTAATACATCTTCTGCATTTAAGAAGTCTTATTCTATTGCATCCATCATATGTGCATTCTATACTAAGATAGGTTAGGATCTAAATGAGATGCATGAGGCATTTAGAGTGAAGTTATCAGTAGCTTAGGAGAGTGAAGAATGCTCCTTGTGTCTCATGTGAGTCTCTTAGGTTGGAGGTAGTTGTGCATAAGGAGAGGTATGCTAGGGTGGTGAAGAAGTGTGAGTTTAGCTCATATGAGACCCTAGCCAAAGAAATTGCCTACCTCAATAAAACCCTAGAGTGCTTCTCTAGTGAAAAGAAAAATCTCAACATGATGCTAGACCGGTCTAAGGTTATTGTCAAGAATAGAGGTCTAGATTTTAATGCCTTAGAGTATACCAAGAAAAATCCTCCTAAGGTAGTGAGAGCTCTAGAGAATGGCCTGTTTGAGTCAATTACTAAGCCAGTGAAGATTGTCTTCAAGTTTGCTTGTTTTGCACAAAGTCCCTTGATCACAGTAGGTGCTTCTCATACCTCAGGTGAGACTTCTCATCAAGTACTATTGCACCGATTGTGAGAGAGACGGGCACTTGTATCAGTTTTGCTTTAGGCGAGACAAGGAGAAGAGGGATAGAGAGAGAGCCCTTAGAGCTAAGTGTGCTCCTGTAGCCCAGAGTATTATAGATCCTCAGCTAGACCTAGGTTTGCAGTGGAATTCCTTGATGGGTTCAGGTCAGTTGCTCGTCCAGGGCTTGGTTACCATGAGGGCAGGATAGGTCCACTACTGCCTACTAGATAGGGTGAGCACTAGGCTTTTTCTAGGCTTAGGCGAGAGTCTAGGAAGAGTCCAGGAGCATGGTAGGCTTTTGCTAGGCCTAGGCGAGAGCCCTCACTCATGCATCTGACAACAAATTGATTACATTTGGGGATGCTTCTACTAGTACCATCATGGCAAAGGGCACCATTCGAGACAATGACAACTTTATGCTTAAGTATGTGGCCCTGGTAAGCAATCTCACATATAACTTGCTCTTAGTCTCTCAATTAATTAATGATGGTCTTGAGGTGATGATGGACTCCGAGTTTGCAATCCGGAATCCTCTGTGATTCCACTGCACTATTCTTTGGATCAATAGATAGTGCTCACAGATACAATATTGAATCATCTCATACATCACATAAACCATGCCAAAAACTTTTATTACATATCAGAGTTTAAATACCCCATATTGGTTAGAGTTTACAAAACAGGCTGATTAGGCCAAATATTTACATTACAAAAGCGGAAGCAGAAGCAAAAAGCGAAAGATGAGACCATAACTTGCCATAGGCAAGTGACTAAGGGTAAAAGATGCCTTAGTACTTTTCAATAGTTTGGATAATAAATGTGCATATAATCACCATCAAAGTCTGCCTATCTGAGGTAAAGATTAGAATGCTAAGGGATGACCTAATCTCTACCATCATCTTCCTTATATGATCTAGGGGCGGTATAGTAGGCGTAGTGGCCATGATTCATTGGTTCTAAGTTAATTGATTGAGCCATGGTGAGCACAAGCAACTATGCTTCATGAGCTAACACACATAATACAATAATATAGATGCATGGCTAAACAAATAAGGCTTGGGTTCTTTTATTTGCTAAATGCCTTTGTTGAACATTACAACACATAGAAAATTCCTGAGACTTAACATTTTTACTAAACCATATTTTGTAAAGATTGTGAAGGAATGTAATAATAATAGTGGTGTAGGTTCCATCCACCTGTTATATGGTTCCATCCACCTTATGTTATTTTTGATACTTGGGTTCTATCCACCCATTATAATCACTGGGTTCTATCCACCTAGGGGAAATGAATACTCAAAGTTCTATCCACCCTTCACATTTTTTATCCCAACCACAAAGATCATTTTGTAAAATAGAGACTATCTTTAGTAAGTAGATCATTTGTAAAATAGACACTATCTTGAGTAAGATTCCATGCCCACTTATGAGCATGGGCACGACTGTTTGAACAGTTTTCACTCAGAGATCGCACACTTTACCCATAAGAGACAACCAGCTTGTTATGTTCCACATATTTTCTTAGATATGCAGATCAAGAAGTTCACTACAAGGTCTTTACAATGCATCTCCTGATACGGGGTGCTAGATAATCATGATTTAAGATCAAGGATAACTTTAGATCCGTGCAGATTGACGAACCGATGGTGCCAACTAATGTCTCAATAGAGCAACCTGCAATAAAAAAAATTCACCCAACCACATGCTTGGATCCTTGTCTACTTGACTACGCAAAGTAGACGTGATGTTCTTCTAGCAAAACATGAGGAATCACAAGAACAATAGAGGTATTCTCAAGAAAATCACCCATTTCCCAAAAGATAGCATGTAGCATAAACCCGAGAATAAGCAATATAAACTATCTTTAAAATAACATGGTCTAAGGAATACAATGTGGATGCTGGGTATTTAAGGCCCCCCTAAACTCAGGCACATGTGCAACAAGGCCTAGGGCTGGCTGTGTTTGGCTAAGAAGCATATCTAATCTCTATTCCCTAAGCAAACTAACTCATCTTTGGTTTGGACTCATCGAATGATACAAATCGAACTCAGGTTGTTCGGCCAAAATACTAGGCACGCAATCCTTATGTGTTTTCTCATATCGCAGCTCACACAGAACCTCAGCACTGATGGTGTTGCAATTACACAAGGCTGTCTTCATGATGTGTTCTCCCGTGGAACTCCTGTGTAGAGAATAGATAGCTTGTGAGGCAATCTTCAAGCCCATAGAAAGGAATTCCATGTCAGCTCCTTTCCTTTTCGCCCCAAAGGGAGGATTTGCTTGCACAGCATGCCTTCCTCTCTCCTTTCTCTAATGCAGCATATTATTCATTTCCTTTCTTTTGTGGCTTTCTTTTCTATTTATTGAACCGATGCATTTAATGTTTGCTGCCTTGTCTCCATACCTATGCAGCCTGCCTTATCTCCATGCTTTTCTCCACCAAGTGTACATGCAGCTGTTGTGGCTACAGGCCAAACAGAGAGAGAGGGGACTAGTAGAAGGAGATGAGAGCTAGAGCTGTGGGAGTGTTGGTGAGAATGAGAGGATGTCCCCCCCTTTGCCCCTCCTAGGGGTTTATATATATGAGTGGGGTAAAATGGGAATTTCCCATTCTATCCCTTAGTACTTACAAGGGATGAGGGTACATTGGTATATTTACACTGGTATATTCCTCTACACTATTGGGCCTTATTACATGTTGGACTAGTTGCACGACCCAGTCGCGGGGGATTGGGCCACCCCCACAACAGGTACTCCCTCGACAGCAAGCGCTGAGGTCCCGATGGGCGAGCAGACGCGATCAACTATCCCAGCCCCCCGTTCCCCGACAGCAAGCGCAAGGGTGCCGACTACTGAGCCGATGCAACTGGTAGTTTGTAGACCCCAGAGGCAATGCCTACGAAGAAATCAGTGAACTCCTGCGCTGAACCCCGCGCTGTCCCGCCGAGGCGATGCCTACGAGGCGGACGGCGTCGTTGAGCGCCGAAGACGTGCCGTCCCACCGAGGCGATGCCTACGAGGCGGACGACGAAGTCGAGCGCCGAAGACGCGTCGTCGAGCGCCGAAGATGTGCTGTCCCACCGAGGCGATGCCTACGAGGCGGACAGCGTAGTCGAATGCCGAAGACGTGCCGTCCCGCCGAGGCGATGCCTACGAGGCGGACGGCGAAGTCGAGGGCCGAATGCCGTCGAGCGCCGAAGGCGTGCCGTCGAGTGCCGAAGACGTGCCGTCCCGCCGAGGCGATGCCTACGAGGCGGACGGCGAAGTCGAGCGCCGAAGACGTGCCGTCCCGCCGAGGCGATGCCTACGAGGCGGACGGCGAAGTCGAGCGCCGAAGACGTGCCGTCCGGCCGAGGCGATGCCTACGAGGTGGACAGCGTAGGCGAACGCCGAAGACATGTCGTCGAGCGCCAAAGACGTGGCGTCCCGCCGAGGCGATGCCTACGAGGCGGAAGGCGAAGTCGAGCGCCGAAGACGTGCCATCCAGCCGAGTCGATGCCTACGAGGCGGACAGCGTAGTCGAACGCCGAAGACGAGTCGTCGAGCGTCGAAGACGTGCCGTCCCGCCGAGGCGATGCCTACGAGGCGGACGGCGAAGTCGAGCGCCGAAGACGTGCCGTCGAGCGCCGAACACGTGCTGTTCTGCCGGCGTAGGCCGAGGGCACTACACACGCCACGGTAAGGAGGCGGAGCCACCGTTCCCTACCTTCAAAAACAGTGCCCGCGGAGAGCGGGCGCTTGCGGCGTAGGCCAAGGGCGCTACGCACGCCGAGGTAAGGAGGCGGAGCCACCGTTCCCCTACCTTCAAAACCAGTGCCTGCGGAGAGCGGGCGCTTGCGGCATAGGCCGAGGGCGCTACACACGCCGAGGTAAGGAGGCGGAGCCACCGTTCCCCTACCTTCAAAACCAGTGCCTGCGGAGAGCGGGCGCTTGCGGCGTAGGCCGAGGGCGCTACGCACGCCGAGGTAAGGAGGCGGAGCCGCCATTCCCCTACCTTCAAAAACAGTGCCCGCAGAGAGCGGGCGCTTGCGGCGTAGGCCGAGGGCGCTACGCACGCCGAGGTAAGGAGGCGGAGCCGCCGTTCCCCTACCTTCAAAAACAGTGCCCGCAGAGAGCGGACGCTTGCGGCGTAGGCCGAGGGCGCTACGCACGCCGAGGTAAGGAGGCGGAGCCACCGTTCCCCTACCTTCAAAAACAGTGCCCGCAGAGAGCGGGCGCTTGCGGCGTAGGCCGAGGGCCCTATGCACGCTGAGGTAAGGAGGCGTAGCCGCCGTTCCCCTACCTTCAAAAACAGTGCCCGCAGAGAGCGGGCGCTTGCGGCGTAGGCCGAGGGCGCTATGCATGCCAAGGTAAGGAGGTGGAGCCGCCGTTCCCTTCCTTCAAAAACCTGCGCGCGCACTCCCTGTTGCAACGCGTGCGAGGGCGCGATATCCTGGTGGTGCGTCGCTAAAGCGATGCACTCCCTGGTGTCTTGGCCATCGTGCAGTTTTTTATACTCCGTAGAGTGCGTGGGATTAACATCCACGTCTTATTTATACTTTGGAGAGTACGCGTAAGGACAATGTCCATGCGTGCGCGGCATCCGCGTCTTGTTTATACTCCGTAGAGTGCGCACGGACAACATTCGCGTCTTATTTATACTCCGTAGAGTGCGCGGGATCAACGTCCACGTCTTATTTATACTCCGGAGAGTACGCGTAAGGACAATGTCCATACGTGCGCGGCGTCCGCGTCTTGTTTATACTCCGTAGAGTGCGCAGGGACAACATCCGTGTCTTATTTATACTCTATAGAGTGCGTGGGATCAACGTCCACGTCTTATTTATACTCCGGAGAGTACGCGTAAGGACAATGTCCATGCGTGCGCGGCATCCGCGCCTTGTTTATACTCCGTAGAGTGCGCAGGGACAACATTCGCGTCTTATTTTTACTCCGTAGAGTGCGTGGAATCAAGGTCCACGTCTTATTTAGAGTCCGTAGACTACGCGCGGAGGCAAACCTCCTCGCGTTGCGGGCGGTGAAGGTGCGTGCGGAGGCGGACCTCGCGCGACGTCTTATTTATACTCTGTAGAGTGCACGCGGGGGCGTCCCCTCGCTGCGTCTTATTTATACTCCATAGAGTGCGTGCGGAGGCGGACCTCGCGCTACGTCTTATTTAGAGTCCGTAGACTACGTGGGAATATCAAACCACGTCTTATTTATACTCCGGAGAGTACGCGTGGGGACAACATCCACGTGTGTGCGGAGCATCCGCGTCTTGTTTATACTCAGTAGAGTGCGCAGGGATAGCATCCGCATCTTATTTATACTCCGGAGAGTACGCCGACGCCCGAAGCGACCGTGCGATTTAAATCCGAAAGAGGGCCAAAACAGAGGCATAAAACAAATGGCCGAAAACTTGCGACAACAAAATGCTCCAGAATGCAGTACTAGGAGAGCATGAGATGCTACAGGAGCCTAGAACAGGCCAAAACCGGAGACGCAAATACGGCCAAATCAAATGCTCTTACACTGGAACTACAGACGTAATACACAACATGCTGCACAACCGTTTTCTTGAAGCCACGCACGCAAGAAATGCAGTGGGGATTTAAAGCCTCACACATAATCATATGCAGCGCGTACCGGGCGGTACGGTGGCGCCCTCATGCCTGCACTAGTGCCTAGGCGGAGTGGCGCTAGCACGCGGGCGGAGACTTCGCGGAGTAGGCGAAGTCGTGCTGGGAGCTTGCAATCGCTTCGTGCATTTATACGCAGGAGACGGATTCTTCATGCACGCATATCATAAGAGATGCATACTTCATGCATGGTACGTGGATGTACATCGGCGAATCAAAGGCGCAGCTCGGTGCGGAGGCTTGGGCTGCGGGCGGAGGCGTCGATGCGCTCGGCCCCCTTTTTTTTGCTCGGTGCAGTGGCTTGCAAAGGCACTGCAACGTCTTGCTTCGGAGGCGCTCATCGAACGACGCGGAGTGGATACCTCGGCCGAGGTGCGGACGCTCAGGGGCGGGGCGCTCGACGACGCGGAGGCTTCGGAGACGCTCAACGCGGAGACTTCAGAGGCGAGGCCTGGCGGAGTCCCGCTCACAGAGGCTCATCGACGTCGAGCTCACGGAGGCCTGCCGAAGTCCAGCTCGTGAGGGCTCATCGAAGTCGAGCTCATGGAGGCTTGCCGAAGTCCAGATCGCAGTGCGAGGCTGAAGGCTCGACGGAGAGCGTAGGCCTGGCGTTGGCTCGGCGGAGAAACTCCTCATCGCAAGCATCGATTATGCGCAGGCAGTCATCGGCGACGTCGCCCGCGCTGACGAACCCACCGTCGTTGCAGTCGAAGGCGCGGATCACCACCACGGCCTCCTCGCGCGCTGGCTTCGCCTTCCTCGAACGGCGCAGCCACTCCTCGAACTCCACCGGCGCGGAGGCATGGAGTCGGTCTTAAGCCGTGCACCCGCCAAGCGGAGAGGCCCGGGAGAGCCCACGACCTGAAAATGAGACTGTGCAAACCCAGTCGCGGGGCTCCTTTTGGTGCAGACGCGCTTCTTGGCCTCTCGCCGGGACTTCGGCGAGACGTGGCCGACTTCGGGGTGTCGCCGCGCGCCTCGTCCGCTCCTTCCGCCTCCGCACCCGCTTCGATGCCAAGGCGGACTTTGTCAGCGGGGGGCAGGCTGGTGGCTTGCGCGGGGTAGACCTCGCCGCGGAGACGCCGTCGCCGAGCCACCATGGGCGCCTGGATCGAAACTTTGCATGCATGCAGACTCGCGGGCGCCTGGATGAGAACTCTGCACGACTTCGTGGGGTGTCGCCGCGCGCCTCATCCGCTCCTTCCGCCTCCGTGCCTGCTTCAAGGGCAAGGTGGACTTTATCGGTGCGGAGCAGGCCGGAGGCTTGCGCGGGGTAGACCTCGCTGCGAAGACGCCGTCGCCGAGCCACCGTGGGCGCCTGGGAGAGTGAGGTTCTTCATGCATACACCATGGACGCCGTTGTCGTGGAGGGAGGCTTGCGCTCGGGGGAGGCTTTGCGGCCGACGCGGACGAGACCCCGCTGCTGCATGAAGGCCAGCGGTGTCCTGGTGGCGCGCATGCGACGACGGAGGCCGGGCGGAGCCGTGCGCTGAGTTGACAGGTGGATGGTTCATGCGCGCAGGTAGATGAGCATTCCCTACATGCGGGTAGACGGATATATCCCGCATGCATGTATATGGGTATTCCATGCATGGATAATATGGCGTATACATGGAGCTCGTTGATTCAATGAACGCACATGCTCGCGGGAGAGAGGAAAAATCATGCTTGCATGGAGAGAGAAAAATCCTGCACGCAGACGTTAGTGGTTGCATGCATACGCTCGGAGTAGCACCACGCTCGGGGGCTTCAACGCGGAGGGCTGCGACGCGGGCTCCATGCTTCGTCTGTGGCGTCGACGGAGACTCGGCGCGTACGCCGACATCAGTCTTCGCTAGCGATGCCCGAGCATGCTACCCCGCGAGTCCATACCATGCCTGGAGTGGCTTCGAGCCGGAGACTCCGGGCGGGGGACTTCGCGGGTATACAGGGGCTTCAAGCCAGAGGCTTCAGGCGGGAGCCGCATGCATGAAGTCCCACGTGCGAACGCCGAGGGCGCGGAGGCCAAAACTGCAGCGCAGACTTCGACAGTGTGCGAAGCTGGCCATCTTCACGGTCCAAAACACAGGTTCCTTATCTGCATGCACAGCCAGCGTTTGTTCATGCGATGCTGGCGTTCTGGGAGTCGACGGAACCCCGCAGCCGGGACCTCGCCAACGCGCGGAGCCACCTCGTCCTTGACGTCGAACGCCAGCCGCGAAGGGTGCACCGGCCGCGAAGTCGGACGTCGGAGTCCTGAGCGAGGTCCGTCCTTTGGCGAGGCAAGGGCCGAGGTCGACGCGGAGGCGGCTTGGACTTCGGCGAGGCAAGGGCCGAGGTCGACGCGGAGGCGTGGCCCTGTGTACATCCCCAATCCCTGCTGGTTGCCTTCGTGCCAGGAGCCTTCGTAGCAACCACTTCGGGAATGGTAGCTGCCGAAGCCGTGCTTGACGCTGCACTTGAACTCCCCGACGTAGGAGCTTCCGTCGGAGCAGGTCTGCGCGCCGATGCCGTGGCTCTGGATGCCAGACCACTCGCCATCGTTACAGTCGCCACTGTAGAAGCGGTAGACACCGCGGTCGTGGCGAAGGCCCTGGCGGTACTGTCCGCGGTACCGGCTGCTGCGTGCACCCAGGTCTCGATGTCGTAGCCGTCGTACTTGCCCTTGCCGAAGAAGTTGCAGATGGCTCGGCGGACACCTCAGATGCCAATGCGAAGGCCTTGTACACCGTGGCGGAGGCCCCGGACAACTTGGCGACGGCTGCTCTCCTGCCTTCGTGGGCTCCTTCTCGGTGTAGATTGCGGAGGCCTTGGAGCAGGAGAACATGCGTGGTGGCTCGTGGAGTGCACGCATGAAGTTTGTGTTTGTGCATGCATGAGTGGACACGTACGCGTGGATGGATATACATGCATAGATTGATATTTGAGTGCATGCATACGTAAAACATGTGTTTGCTTCGTGAATGAGCGAATACATATACCGTTAAGCTACTGAGGCATCAAGTAATGCGCGCAGCCGTGAGGCTTGACGCGTTCTTTCATCTGATGTTTGCAGCGCGGGGGTCGGAGCCGCCAAGTCGGGGGCCAGCGGAGACCCGGCGTGGACGACGAGCACGCGGAGGCGAGGTCCTGAGGCGCGGAGGCCGAGCGGAGACGTAGAGCCATCGGAGAGGCGAGGCGCAGGGCCAGCGGGCGCCAGGCGTAGGTCGGACGCATGGATACACACGAACGGATGGATACACATGCATTCGCACATAAGCCTGCAAGCTGCAGTATGCGTACAAGAATTGCCATTCTTGATGATTAGCCTGGATTTTTCTTACCTCGTCTTACCTTTGTGGCGTCTACGTTCCATACTACAAAGCCAACCAATACTCCGTATAGGCGGACTTCGACGACGCGGAGTGCGCGGTTGCACGGAGACAAGCCGGTGCGCGACGAAGGTGTGCTTGGCGAGGTGCGTGCTTGGCGAGGTGTACCCTGATGCTGCACTTTGCTACCCAGGCAGCGCTCAACAATACTAGTGAGACTCAGTTTTAAAGAAACATGCATCAGATGCAGAATCAATGGATCTATCAAATCCGCACAGAGGCTTACTTGCAAGATCGATGGGTCTACTAGATCTGCACGAAGGTTGACATGTAAGAGGGATGGATCTATCAGATTTACCTTTTCCTACCTTTGACGGCATTTCTTCGTTGTTCCAGCCGGACGGGATCCAGCGTGCCAGGACGTACCACAGCCTAGCCTTGGAGCGCGTCTTCCCCGTGACGGTGGTTCTTCTTCACGCGACTTCTCGCCCAGTCCCCACGGACGGTGCCATCTGTTGTGGCTACAGGCCAAACAGAGAGAGAGGAGACTAGTAGAAGGAGATGAGAGCTAGAGCTGTGGGAGTGTTGGTGAGAATGAGAGGATGTCCCCCGCCCCCATGCCCCTCCTGGGGGTTTATATATATGAGTGGGGTAGAATGGGAATTTCCCATTCTACCCCTTAGTACTTACAAGGGATGAGGGTACATTGGTATATTTACACTGGTATATTCCTCTACACTATTGGGCCTTATTATATGTTGGACTAGTTGCACGGCCCAGTCGCGGCGGGTTGGGCCACCCCCACAACAGCAGCCTTATCTCCATCTCCTTGATTTTCCATGACGTCTTGTTTTATAAGCCTGAGCACACACAAGGATTTGCTATTAAATAGTACACTATTTTTAGGAAAATCAAAAGTAAAAATATCAAGAAACAAATTCATCTATTGGGTAATTAATTTTGCTTTCACTCTTGTCATTGGACTCTTCTGCAAATCATGATAAACATATTGTGCACTTGAAGAAATAGATGATGCACTAGTGTCGGGGATGTCCTTCTCATCATCTCCGTCTTCAAGAAAAATTATCCCCAGCTTTTGATAACCTAGATGTGTACTAAACAAAGAGGACAAGGTATATACATTGTATATGTATCGATCATTCACACTTCTCCTGTTATCACATCATATACATCAGAAGGAGTAGTAAACAAAATGAACAACACATATGCATGGTATATATATGAATCAATTATTATGTCATATTTGTTGTTTTGTAGAAACCAAATAGTACAATAGCAGCCCACATGCATACATTTCATATTACCATTCACATCATTCTCCCTCCTATAAGAAAAAGTTGTTTTCGAAGTACATGGAAAAGTCATTATTGGGCAAAATCAGATCAAGTTGTTCAAACACGGGGCAGAAAATTTTTAATGATTTTCATGCTTCAACTGTGCTACTTAAGCATGGCTCAAAAGATGGTTTATCTAAAACATGCAAATTCAATTCAACAAACTTGTCATATGTAATGTATATTCGATAAACATGAAACTTCATGTCTACGCACCATAATCTCCAATTAAATTAAATTTATATGTATAGCGTAGTTACAAATTAGTAATTTTTGACATTCAATTTTATAAACCTTGTCAATCACACTAGATAGTTCAACAAGTTCATCAAATATGATATAGTACAAAGAATCATCAAGGGATATTCTAGTAAGAACTTTCTTATGAGTAATCAATTCCACATTATGTAAATTAAGCACATTAAATTCAGAATGTTGGTTTTTTAGTTGGGCACAAGGGTTCTCACCTCTACTCACATTTTCTTGATGAACTACCAATTTATCACCATTATTGTTACCTTGAATGTCCTCCTCAATTGATGTAGGTGATGTAGATTGTGTAACTTCATCTTCAAGCGGCGTAGTTTGTTTAGCATTTAGCTCGTCTTCTTCATTAACCAGCACAATGTGAGAAACAGCATTAGAAGTAGAGAGTAAGTCATTAGTATAAAGAATAACCTCACTTTTCCTGTCATCTACTTCTCTCTTTGTCTATGTGTTTCTCTCAATCTCAATTTGGATGTTCTCAACCTCACATATGGTGGGATCACACAACTCACTGCTTTTATCACTCTCACTCAATTTGGTCATGTGGCTCTCATCCTCATATGGGTTTTGAAGCATCTCATCTTCTATGGATTGTGGGCTAGCAATGGCACAATTACCATCAACCACGATCTTCTCATGTACCAATGGGGTAGCACTACATGATGCCTTGACCAAAGGGAAAGTCGCATGCTCAGTCGTCTTCTCATGTGATGCATTGGTAAAGGCATGCGAACTGAAGTGTAGACTCATGTTGAACCGTGGTATATGCCTATCCATAATTCTCCTCTCCTCCTCTATAGCATAATTCACAAGATCTTGCATACTACCACCATATTTTAAATGAACAGTAGCAACGATCTCAGAATTCGAACCTCTTTTGAAGTAGGCCATCATTGCATATGCTTTTGTGATGTTGGCATGATACATGGTATAATCCAGCTCATCATAATAACATTTGATAGATCAACGTCCTTGGTGAACGCTCCTCATATGATGAAGTAACTCCAGCTTGTACTCATTTGGCACAAACTCTTTTATCATGACCTCCTTCAACTCTTCCCAAGTAGCAACATATTGTTTCTCAGCATATCACTTCCACCAAGCGTATCCATATTTTTCAAACTCTTTGATGGCTTGTATCAATTTCTTGGTTTTGGACAGCTTCTAAAACTTGAGGTCACATTCAAGTTGTTCCACCCATTCGAGATACTCCTTTGGATCTATACTTCAATAGAATGGGAAATACACCTATCTAGATTCGCACCATGAGGAACGAAAGGTTGAATATTCTGCCATTGTTAGTATTGGAAAATAGCAAATAATATATGGAATTAATCATCCTCACCCTCTCTTTACTAACCGAAGTTCTTATGCCTCATCGGATCGCGAAGACACACATACCTTGGTGAAGGTAGAAAATCAAAGGTAATAGATTAAGTGAATTCATAGTCCAATGTTGTATGAAACAATGGCTTACATGTGGAGCTTGGAGAGAAAAGTATTTACCTATGCAATCTAAAATTCTAGATATTATAAAGCTAGGTAGCAATCCAAACTAGAATTTCAATGCCTAGTTGCTGATCTTATGATATAAGCAAAGAACGAAGCAACTCACACATAAAGATGATGA
The DNA here is from genome assembly GCA_017311315.1 of Dendrocalamus latiflorus. Classification (NCBI taxonomy): domain Eukaryota; kingdom Viridiplantae; phylum Streptophyta; class Magnoliopsida; order Poales; family Poaceae; genus Dendrocalamus; species Dendrocalamus latiflorus. Next base: position 14,978,733 of record CM029656.1, read on the forward strand.
AACTTAGTGCAATCAAAGGAATGAGCTAATACAAAAATATAAGTGATGAACAACTAGTTCATATAGGACAAGTTATGTAGAGACACTAGCTAATTGCTCAATGAGATAAAATAGGGCATGAGACTGCTCAAAACAATGAAATAACACAATCTGAAATTTTGACAATGATAGGGTGTGCTCACAGTAATGACCGGCCAAGCGAAAATTTTCTCCTTTTTTTCTCCTTGTCCCCCTTTTTTCCTTTCCCCCCTTTTTGACCAATCCAATTGTCATAAGAACAGCACTTCAGACCCTATTTTTGGCTATGATAGAAATAACAAATTAGAGGTGTGCAAAGTGTAAATAAGCTATCCTAGAGCAACATTAATAGCTAGTCTCAATAGAAGCAAAGTATTCGCAAATGATTGAATTGGCTCACAAAAGATATAAGTGAAGTTTCTTTTCACATGCTACTGTAGCATATTAGTGCATTGTTCATTGTGTGTACTGTAGTGTGGTACTTTTTTGTTGTACTATAGCACACATTCCTATCACATCGCTTGATACTGTAGCGCAGTACTATAGCGTGTGTGACACTACAGTGCACTGACATGCATCATTTTATATATATTTTTCATATTTTGGGACAATTTATCATCATTTACAACCTTTTCTATAATTAATTGCTCGAAATGGACCATTTTACTTTTCTATAATTTTCCATAGGCCGGCAAAATCAAGGCACATAATCTTCAAATTTAGCATTCTAGGATTGCTCTATACATATGTACAGGTCACTGTGGGGGTGTAGGACAAAATTGCAAAGAAATCGGACTTCCGGAGGGTGCAAGCAGAAGAAATCCGAAGAGAGATTAACCTGTTTGCAATTTCAGAGAACTTGAAGGATTGAAACACAAATATGTAGAAAATCCCCTAATCCTTCTTAACCTAGCCACCGGCCATGGAGGAGACCGAGCCTGGCATTTTGCTTGTTCCCTTGCCCCTTTGCTCTCCTCCCTCATTCTCCAACTCCGGTGCTAGTGAGGCTAGGCCTGCTCGTCAGCAGCCACACCTATCTCCACCGCCTCCTTTCCCCCACTGCTCTCCCACGCCATCACTCCTTCACCACACCGTCCCAACTCCACCGACCGCCGTCCCTCTTCCCTCAGCGCCTCCCATCTCGGCACTCGTCTCATCAAGCGCCGCCGCCCTTCTCTGCTCTCCCTCCACCTCAAGAACTCTCACTCCTTGGCCCCCTAGTGCTTCACCTCTTCCCTGCTCCTCCACCAACCACCATCCCCTTCCTACCACATCCTCTCCTCCGTGCTACCTCATCAACTCTACCAACCATCGCCCCTCTTCCTCGGCACCTCCCATCTCGGTGGCCGTCTCACCGAGTGCCACCGTCCTTCTCTGCTCTCCCTCCACCTCAAGATCTCTCTCTCCTTGGCCCCCTTGTGCTTCACCTCTTCCCTGCTCCTCCATCGACCACCATCCCCTTCCCACCACTTTCTCTCCTCCATGTTACCTCAGCAGCTCCACCGTGCGCCACCTCTTCCTCCCTTGTGCTGTTCCGCCAATGTACTCTCTCCAGCTCGTTGGCTTCTTCTCCCCTACTGTTGCCCCTCTACGCCGTCGGCCATGGTCACATCTCCTTCCCCCATTTTCTTGCTGCCAGCACCCGTCCTCTATTGCCTTCCCTTGCCTCCACTTTTCTTCTCCTCCCCTCCCTACTCTTCCACCACAAAGCACCACTCTCGGCCTCCACTCCCTCCACCATAGCCTAGTTCTAGTTTCTTCTTCCCTGATCTCATATTGCTTCTCCTTTCCCCTTCCTTCTCCATCCACTGAGCTACTACTCACCACCACCATAGCATCTCACTAACACTGCCCCAAGGTGTACCACCGCATCACCGACGGCCACCCCTCTGCTACCACTACTTTGACCTCCCTCCTCTACAGATCCACAATCGCCGGTGTGCTCCTCTGCCAACGGCCACCTCTACTGCCACTACTACTCCATTTTTTGGTTGATTCCCCATTCCTTTCCTCTTTTACTATTCTTAATTACTGCTTGGTGGTTGCTATTGTTAAGTGTTAATTCTATTGCACTTTGTGATTATGAGATTGTGGATTTGTGTTCAGTGGTGAACTGTGATGTATGCATGTGATCAGTGGATATGTTATTATGCTCTATTAATTGTTCTCTGTGATCAATAGTAGTTAGTAGAAATTGTAAATTGTGATCTCTATTAGCTATATGCTGCGCTCTGTCCTTATGTAGCTGTGGTTAGTTTAGTAACCTATGTTGTTATCACTATTTAGTCAGTTGTGAGTAGTTCATGTTAGTCAAGTACCTTTCAATCATCTGTCTATGTTCAATGTTTAGTGTCATGTGCTTGTGCTATTTTCTATGTTAGTATCAGTGTATGTTTGTGTTGTGCTAATTAGCTAGCTGGCAACCGTTCTTTCCCCCTTGTTGTCTCAACCCCCTAGTGCTTCTCGACTCCCTCTTTTCTCCTTTCTGCGGTCATTCGATAGTTAAGTCGTGCGTGTGTTCATCGTAGTTATTTATTGTCCTGCCGCCATCATCTAGTTAGTCGTCGACCATCTACCCCCTTTCTCTCTTGACTCCCTCCGTCCTTCTAGACTCGTCTGGTGCTTCTCGACTCCCTTTTTCTTTCTTGAGGTTGGTAGCTAGTTAGGTCATCAGTCAGAAGTTGTACTCATTTGTGCATGTTTGTTTGTGTATCTCTCGTCGTGTTGTTCGTTCCATCGTGTGACGTCAATTCATTTGGTCATTTGTCCTATCGTCCTTTTTTTTAGTTCATTCGTAGTTTCATTCGTGCGATTAGGGTTTCATTCAATCGTTTTTATTTTAGTTTCTTCGGTCGATTCTGTAGTCATTTTAGGTTTAGTTTTTCGCTTATTTCCTGTTTCTATTGACCTAGCTTTAGCTGATGCACTAGTAGCCTTATTCTAGTCCCCGTGGAAAACACAACACTCGCTGCTATTTCAGTGGCAACCCATACACTTGCGGGTGTGCTATTTTTGCACGATCATGCACTATGCCAGATTGCAACTCGAGCTCTATTTTTTGGGCTAGTTTTGAGGAGTTCAAAGCCAACAATTTTTTATGGTTTAGGTTAAAGACAAAGGTCAAGATACGCAAAGAAAATACTATAATCAGTGACTAAACATAGTTCCTAATACATCGAGACCTAACCAAACCCACTAAAAAAATTAGATCAAATTATATGCTAAAGAAATTTTTTTGGTTTTTCCTATATAGGATAGTCCGTGCGGGGGAAGTCGGCGCATGCACGGTGCGGTGAGGCGGTTGCTGCACGGGAGCTGAGGTCGGCGTTCGGACGCGGGACAGTGGCGCTATCACCGGCTTCAAGCACGGGCGGCGGCGGCCATGCGCAGGCGATGGCAGCCATGCGGCTCGGGTCAGTGCTGCGGCTTCGGGCCGGACGACCTCTGGCGGCGCGCGTCTACGAGCACGGCGGCGCCTCGGGCTTCACGGCCGGCTTCTGGCCGGCGGCACACATGCAGGCGCGGCGGCAATGCCCGTTTTTTCTGTGCAGAGGCCGAACAGAACGGTGCAAAATTTTTCTCGTACAGTGTCCGAATAGAAAACTGATGCATAATAATTTTTTCGTTTCTAATCTACGATGCAATCAACATCTACCCCTTTTCATAATCTACTGATCGACATTGTGCCAGCGACTTCAGGTCTGCTCGCAGTAGATTAGGGCGGATTTGTACCGTAGAGATTCAATCTAGAACGCGAAAATATGAATTGAAAGCGATCTAGAAAATTCAATCTATTAGGTGCTTCGGTGATTACCTTCAATTCACTGGAGCGAAGTCGTGCTGATAACGTGTTGAGGAACCGTCGCTGGCGACCAGTCCGATCGATTCCTCTGCTTAGAACAAATCGAATCAATCACAGAAGATATAATAATAGGTTGAACACAAAGAGAGGTAGAGAGAACTCCTGGTCTTTCTTTATTGCTTTCAATTGCATCAGGTGTACAAAATATACCGGTATGGCTCTCTATTTATAGTCTACGGTGGGGTGCCCATAATGGGCCAGGACTGCTGGCCTGGGCCCAGGTTTCCTAACACTTTTCTCCACCAAGTGTACATGCAGCCTTATCTCCATCTTCTTGATTTTCCATGATGTCTTCTTTTATAGGCTTGAACACACACAAGCATCTGCTGTTAAATAGTACACTATTTATATGGAAATCAAAAGTAAAATCATTAAAAAACAAATTCACATGTTGGGTAATTAATTTTCTCTCGCTTTTGTCGTCGGACCTTATGCAAATTATGATTAACATCTTCTAGATATGAAGAAATGGTTGATGCACCAGTGTCAGGGATGTCCTCATCATCTCCCCAATGAGGCTACACCCGCTAAGGATTTCACCTACTGTGGGGTTCTATCCACCCTCTCTTGCGTTGCACGGAGGCTTCTATCCGGCGACTCGTCCCGTGTTCAACCGAATGATGCAACCCACGGTGGGTTGATGCAAATTAATTAGCTAGGTTGTACGACTTGTGGTTGCACTATTTTACATTAGGAGATCATCACAAGACTAAATTCTTAGAATTATCTAGGCGTTTTATCACAAACCTCACTCTTGTGCTCTATCTGCACGAGCCCTCTTACCATCTGCCTAGATAGTGTCCCTACTTTACCTCATAGATTCAAGGCTAGGAATATAATTTGATGTATGTCTGTGCACTCAATTTCAGGCTTCTCCCTGTGCATCTCACCACCAAAGCAGTAAAGTGCATCTTCGGGTACCTCTAGTCCACCCTTGAGTTAGGACATTTGTATTCTTCTTCTGCTTGCACCTCTCTTGAGCTTTCTCAAACACTAATTTTAGGGGTTGTAGGATAGATAGGAAGAGTCCTTCTAGGAAGCAATCTTTTATTGCAAAGTTCACTGTTGAGGCTGAATATATAGCCATTGCCTATAGTTGCTCCCATATTTTTTTGGATCTCATATACTTTCAGGGACTTTAAGTTAGACCTAGATAGTGTTTCACTTTTTTTTGTGACAATACTAATACTATTAATATAGCTAAGAACCTAGTATAACATTCTAGGGCCAAACACATAGACATTTGGTATCAATTCCTTAGAGACCATATGGAGAAGAGAGATGTTGTACTTCTTCATTTTGTTAAGTCTAAGCTCTAAGTTGCTGACATTTTCACTAAACCTTTGGATTCTTCTCATTTTACTTTCTTGTCAGGAGAGTTGGGGTTATTTATCCAATGGGAATGGTTTGAGGAGGGGTTTGGCTCTATTGTATTTATGTGTAATATAATACATTTTTTCCTTCTATCACGCATTGCAATATATTTTGTAGCTTTCTTTATCCTGTCATGTTTTCTTTACTAAGCTTTCTACTTCATAAGTCTACATGTGTAGCTCAGCTTGTACCATGACTAGCTTTTAAATTTTCTCAACTTGAGTTGAAACTGTTAAGGCTGAATCATTTGACTAGTTTACCTATAGTGATCATTTTCTAATTTCTATAATTTCAAATTGCTTAGTTGAGTTTTGAATCTGAGTTAACCCTAGTTAGAGTTGTTAAGTTCCAACCTTAAATCATTAGTTAGCTCTTGCTTTAGAAAACATTGCTTTAAAATTTCAAATATGCTCAAAATTGCATTTGAGAAATTATTTCTTATGAGACAGCTTGGCATTGCACTTGGCATGAATGCAGGGGGACTTTCATATAACCAAGATCATTCTTTTAAGTATAATGCTTGAGATGGATTATAATGGCTTGAGATTATGAAAATTGACAAAATTCTATTGGTTGAAGGTCGAAGGGCTTTTGTAGATGGCTTCTAGTTTAGGATGTACTTTATTGAAATAAGACCATATAATTATGAACTGGATCTTCGTTGAAGCTCAGAATGCTGCTTTAGATGGCCCTACTCTAGGATGTGCTTTACTGAGATAGACCATATGGTTGTACACTAAAACTAGGCTAAAACCACTATAACAAATATAGGCTTCAATGATGATCAGAAATCATCATAGAAGATCACTTTTTTATCATAAAAATATTTTATGACAAAAATGAGGCGTCATAGCCATCATCACAAAAAAGTACGTCATAGTTGTATTGTGACATCCCAAATTTTCCATTTTATTTAATTTTATTTTTCTGGAATTTTAAATCCTTCTTTTGTTTATGCCTTGATTAAAAGGATATTAATATTGGGAGAAATAGTGATCAAAATAAGTTTAAATTATTTTATTTGAGTTCCTTGCATTTTTCTAGACTTATAGGAATTTTCTGGGATTTATTTGGAATTTTCTGCTATTTTCTAGGCCTAAATATCTTTATTCGGGATTTCAGAAAATCAAAACAAAAATAATAAAACTCCCACTCCCTCTGGCCGACACGTGGACGACCAGATGCCATTAACGTCACCGCCGCCATCCCGCCTCCCTCCCTCCCCGCTCGCCACGTGTGCGGGCCAAATCTGCCCGTAGCCGCCCCCGGCCCATCTCGGCCGTCCCCATCCACTAAACCCCACCCCATTCGACCGCCCGATTCCCATCCAACGCCGTGCCCCGCTCCCCTCTCTTTCCCGCTGGCAAGTCGGCCCCACCTGTCGGGCCCATCCCCTACCCGCGCCCATCCCCTTCCTCGCGCCGCCGGCCGCAACCTGCCGCCCGCCCTATCCAGCCCCTCCCCCTTTCTCGCCCGCACGCCGCCCTCTCCCTTCGTGGGTCGCCCACCTCCTCCACGCTCCCCTTTTTCTCGTTCACGAAGCCCACCTCCTCCACGCGCCACTCGGCCACCTCCGTTGCAACTGCCGCCCACCACCCAAAAAGTTTGGCGAGCAATCCCGCCGCGCCTCCACCCCCTTGGCCCTATAAACCCCCCGAGCACCGCCGTCTCCTACTCCACCTCGGTCCGCCTCCCAATTCCTCTCCCCGGCCCCGAGTGCCCTTGCCCCCGTGCGCCTTCGCCCCGCCGCGCCGCCTTCTCCTCCGGCGAGAAATCACCGGTGAAGGAGAGCCGCCCGAGCCCTGCCGAGGCCACCCCGAGCTCCCCCACCTCCGCGCGCAGCTTCCCCACCCCTTCTCTAGGCCCGACCGCCGCCGCAACCGCCGCCGCGCCAAGAACCCGATCGCCTCCGTCGCTTCCTCCTCGTCGCCGGCCACCTTCGTTCGCCGCCGAGCGTCGCCGCAGGTATCCTCGTGCGCCCCGTGCGCTCTTCTCCCCAATCCGACCACCGCCGGCCGCCACCGCGCCGCCTTTCGCCGGCAAGCACGCCACCTTCCGTGCGCCTCCGGCCGGTGATGCCACCCGGGCCTGCGTGGCCGCCACGCGGCGCCACGTCGGCTCCACCCCCGCGCCAGCCGCCCCATCAGCGCCAACCGCCCTCCCCTGCCACCTCAGCCGGCACCTCCTCTCATGGGCCTGGTCCATGGACCAAGGCCCCACCGGTCAGTTGGCCCCCCCTCGGGCTGACGTCATGCTGGCGCAATAACTCAGAATTTCCCATAGGAAATTAATTCGGCCGAAAATAAATTTAGTCCTGACATCATAATTCCCAATTTCCTTTAGAAAAATGAATCCAAAAATTCCTTTTAATCATTTTTTCTGAAATTAAACTTCCCGGAGCCCGTTCTTCGTTCTAACTCCGATTTAGCCCATTCAAATTTCTAAATTCATCAAAAATTCCCCTCTATCCATTCATGGCCTTAATTTGATTTTTGAAGTTTATTTGAATTTAATTTGAATTTATTTTCAGTTTGGAGGGTTATTTTCGCGTGTAGACTACGACAATTCTTAAGATTTCCCCGATGACGGATCTCACCAATTCGAGGAGCAAGGCAAGTCACACTCCTTGACAATGTTGTACCCAATTTTGGAAATAAAATTATTTTGTTTTAAATTACATTGCATGCTTAATTTTAATTCCATGTACTTTAAATCCAGTTTTAATTCTAGTTATGGCCTACTTTAGATTTACCACGTAGATGTTGAATTCCTTGGTACCTTATAGCCCAAGAACAAAACTCTAGTTAGTTCACTAGAACTGCTAGAGAAATTTTATAGCAAATGCTTAGCCCTGCATAGATATAACTTAGACTTGGGACACCTTTTTCACATAAAATGACAAGTTTCTGGATAGTATCCATGACTTTGGTGAGTCAAGGAGGTTTAAAAAACTATTTCAAAATAAAATATAAAATCTGGTTTAGACTTAGGTTAATGGTTAGATGGTGGGTACAGGCTTGCCCTGTTGGTCGGAGCCACAGTGGTTGACTGTCGTGCACAGGGGTACGTGGTTGAGCCTAAGTCCATTAAGGACCGGTCTATGAGCTACTGTTGCAAAGCCCTATCGCACTACCACATGGCTGGTATGGGACAGCCCGGGCTGAATAATTTGTGGAGTCCCAATCTGAGTCAAGCCGTAGGTTGAAAGTGGGCGTGGTTGGTGCCATGAGAAGTCCCACTTGGGTGAGCGTGGTTGTAGCCATGAGAAGTCTCACTTAGGCTCAAGAGGGGTCCCGGTCTGGTGGATTCCTTACTGGGGTGAAACCTTAGAGTTGGCTTGGCCAGGTTGACGGCTTCGCATTGTAAAGGCCTTGTTATGATTACTCAGTCACACGCCTAAGGAAGCGTGTATTGGCCGATATTATGAGGATATCAATCTTGTGGGTAAAGCTGTACAACCTCTACAGAGTGTATAATCTATCCTGGATAGTCGTGCCCACGATCACGGGCATGCTAGGCAAGAGTTTTTCATGGATTAGACTTTGTTTTGCAAAATGTTTTTTGAAAACCTTATGGATGGACGAAATCCATGAGTGTATGGAAAACGTGTGGATGGATGGAATCCATACGAGATATTTTTGGGAAAGATGGTCCGGGAGGGATTCCTGTGGTTAGGTTTGTGTATGGTCGGAGCCTGCACTAACCGTATAAATTTTCAATTACCATATTGCTTTTACTTATCGCATTAAAGTCAGCATTTTAATCTATTTATTGTATTTCATTAAATGTTGTTTTTGCTCAAATAACCCTATAAGCCTTCCTTTGTGGCCTTTATCATTATGTTGCATTTTCCGTGTGACTTGCGGAGTACAAGTTTGTACTCACCTTGCTATATCATCACAGAGGAGGATGTCTACGACTACGGTGAGGACCAGAATGAGTAGGACGTGTCTTGCAGTCGTCTGCCTGTGGGCGAGCGCTTCGCCAGTTATCATTTAATTGAATTATCTTGTATTAACCACTCCCGTACATTGCCATACACATATTTTATCCTTCTTCCATCCTTGGTTGATCAGCAACATAGGCTAAGTGCTAGATACGAACTATAATTCAATTCTGTGCAATTTCTGAACTTAATTGATTGTTTTCCTTTGCTACAAAATACATAGCCTATCCAAGCTCCACTTTTCTACAAACCGAACAGGTCTCGCTGTACCTTGCAATCGCTTTACTCATCACTTGAGTTAGATTTATCACGAACCAGCCACCGGTTGCACCACCTGTTTGCTTTGGTAAGAACTTGTAAGAATTTGGTAAGAGCTTGAGAGATGCATTACTTGAATTGAGCCTCCATGTCCTAGTAGTTGATAGGAACATATACTTGTGATTTGTTTCCTTGTTTGCTACTAACCATGGCAGGTTCACGGGATGATTACGAGATAGATCCATATCTTCTTCGAGCCATTGACCGGGAGCGCAAAGAAATTCGCGAGGAAGATGCACGCTTAAGACAAGCTTCTTCACCATGGGAGGTATATGATCGTGATAGTGCGTTCGGTAAAACTAAAATCACTTTGCCATCCTTTGCTGGTAAATTTGATCCTGATGCCTATATTGACTGGGAGACAGCGCTAGATAAAGAATTTGAATATCATGATTGGTCTGATAAGCAAAAGATTAGAGCTGCCACTAGTGTTTTTATTGATGATGCAATGCTTTGGTGGAAATACTTAAGTAGACTTGGAAGAGTGCCTCAAACGTGGCATGCATTAAAGAAACTTTTGAGAGATCACCATGTTCCTAAATATCATGCTGATTATTTGCTAGCTAGATTGCAACGTTTAAAACAACGAAGTAGAACTGTAATGGAATATTATTATGATTTAAAAACTTGTTTATTGCGTTGTGGCTTAGAAGAACATGCTGAAGCTACAGAGAATAGATTCTTACGTGGCATTAATAAAGAAATTCAGGACCTTCTCATTCACAAAGAATATAATTCTCTCCCTCATTTGTTTATACTTGCATGTAATGTTGAACGTCAGATTGAGAAGAAATTGAGAGTGCTTGATGATAAGAAACATGAGAGCAAACCCATGTTTGTGCCTTTTTCTGTGACTAACAACTTGCAGGCAGTTGAGAACCATGTCGAAAAGGAGCATGAGTTGATTGAACCATCGATTCCATTCGTTGAGAACGAAGATGAGGAGATGGATGCACCTACATCATCTGAGGGGAGCCAAAAAGGTAAAGATCATGGTGCTATCATCACTCACGGTGAGTATGCTTGTGAAGAACAACAATTATGCACCGTTCATGCTATTTTAGAGCAAAACTTAGTGGAAAACAATTCTGACATGCCCATATTTCAAGTAGAGAATTCACACTGCATTGATTTGAGTGTTGAGAATACGTTGAGTGCACCTTGTCAAAAAATAATTGAATTGCCTACTGTTTTGAGTGATTCATGTGATGAATTAGTCACATACAATGATCATGTGGCTTTGGTTAGATATAAAGAAGTTTTGACTAGAATTTCTCCTGCCAATTCATTGTGTTACATCATGTTGGATCTTCCTATGAAATTGTCACATGCTATGGAGAAAGTTTATGAACTTGCATGTTCGAAATTCTTGTTTAGTGCCTACACCCCTGGGTATAAGTTTAATTTGCTTGGAGATTATGGTGTAGAAAATCAGTTTTTTGTATATTGAATATGCATAACTTGTGATCACATGGATGAATTGAAGTTTACTTTTTTGGACAACAATTCTTGTGTGTTGAATCTTGTTCAATATGAGAGGGAAGTAAATTTTAGTACTCATCCAATGCCTATGTGTTCTTCTCTTGTTGAACCATCTAACATTGATAATCCAAATAATGAAATTGATGTATGGAAGAACTTGCAAATATTTTCACCCTTACTAGATGAATTTGCTATTGCTCAATTGAAATATGATTATATGGATAAACTTTGTTTGATTCCAAAAGTTGTAGCTTTGCCCATATGTGCCACCACAACAAGTTTACAAATTCAAAGATTTGAATTGCATAAATGCTTCACTTACATTTGCAAAACAAGTTGCAATAATTACTGTGTGAGAAATTTTGATTTGCTCATTAACATATATGATTACTCTTGGGTTAATAATACAACGAGCTTTTATGATCACTGCTGTTTTATAACATTAATTGTGGAACAACGAAGAACTACTCTATTTTCAGCTTATCAAAAGCCGAGGACGGCTTTGTTTGCAAGAAGGGGAGGATGATGAGAACATGTACTCTATGGATACAACCATATTTGCTATGCTTGTTGTTCCATTTACAAGAACTCCTACGCATCACTTAAATTATCAGGTGAGTTCGTTTCAAACAGGTTTCACTTTGTTTGACAAAGAACTTATGATATTACATAATGAGAGTTTGTTGTGTCTATTGTTATATACTGAGATTTATGATCAAGATCATGCGATACGTGAGGCTACACATTTGTTAAAACCGAGGACGGTTTTCTGTCAAGAAGGGGAGGATGATGTGACCACGCCACAAACACATACGACAATAGCACCCAATATCAAGATTGAACTAAAGGTGAATTCGTTTCTTCAGCCTCAACATATTTTAAATGAGAATATGATGCTATCTAATGATGAAAATATATATTTTTACAGCACCATGTCACTTTTACACCAATTCAAGCAAGATCAAGATGGACACGTTTTGGAATCCAATTCGGCCTCCAGATCAATTCGGATTTAGCCTGACAGGCCCAACTTCAAATGTGCATAACTTTCACATATGAAGTCCGTTTGAGGTCCACGAGTACTTGTTGGAAAGATTTTCTCATCCTCTTTCCAATGGATCTGGTAGCACCTCTAAATTCCTTCTGTACGCACCGCAATCATCAAAAGAGTCTGTGTTGGGCATGTACTGGAATTGGATTCGGACTGCTGCAATGGTGCAAGTTTAAACGGGCATAACTTCCTTATACGGACTCCGTTTGGGACTTTATTTTACTTCATGGAAATCCTATCAAGTCAACTTTCCAACGGATCCAACCTCATCTTCAAATTCCATCAGAGCCGGCCGGAATCATCAAAACAATCCACGTTGGTTTCTGAATCCGAGTCAAAAAGGGTGCTACGCCACCTCCACTTGGGCCCATGGGCCTTGTAACCCTAGGGTGTGCACTTGGACATCCCAAGGGGTTATATAAGACTTTTATTCATAGCTTTTAGTGTTAGGTTTTGTTTAGATCAGTTTAGCCCCATGTGCAAACTCCACGTTGTCTCTTGTGTCGGCTAGACCAACAGATTCGTGTTACAGAACCTCAACTATCCTTGTGCGACTTTTATACCTAGCAAATTTCAGGTTGCTCACTATCATTGTTCTTGCGTGTTCTTCGGTTGCATGCAGGAATAGACCTTCGTGGTCAGGTCAACCGCGTTCTTGGCACGGTTGATAACGACTTGGAGTGTGGTTCAGCGATTGCTAAGGCGCAAGCGACGTCGTACGGTTGTAGTCGGGTCGCAAGAGTCACCTCCACCACAATCGAAGTTATCATCCTATCGGAAGATCGGGACCCATCGCCTTCATCAGTTGGACTTGTTGCAGTGTAGTGATCGGGAGCGAGTTCTCTTTGCCTCCTATCAACTACATGGACCTGCTGCAGAGTGGTGGGATGTCTTCATCACTTCGCAAACCAATGCTCAAGCCGTCTCTTGGATAGAGTTCGCTCGGCAGTTTCGCAAGGCCCATGTCCCAACTGGCCTCGTCACCCTAAAGAAGGAGTTTCGAGCTTTGCGCTAGGGAAGTCGTACAGTGAGCGAGTACCTCCAGAAGTTCAACCAGCTGGCACGTTATGCACTCGAGGACGTTGCCACAGATGAAGCTAAGCAGGAGAAATTCTTGGAGGGTCTCAACGACAACCTCTCGGTTCAGCTCCTCTCCAATGATTACTCTGATTTTCACCAACTGGTCAGTAAGGCGATCCGCCAAGAGGGCAAACACATGGAGATGGAGAATCGTAAGCGGAGGATGGCCACCCAGAAGGCCAATACCGGAGGTTTCCCCAAACCTCGCCACACCCAGTCATCCCCTGGTAGCTCCAAGCCAACTTTTCAGCGCCTGACTTTCCAAGACAATCGCCCTCCATCGCAGTCAGTGTGGGTGCCTACTCCCGGTGGGTCAGCTCAGAAGACCCCTATCCAGCCCGATGGAATGACCTGCTTCTATTGCAAGGAGGCAGGCACTTTGCCAGGCAGTGCCCCAAGAAGCTGCAAGCCAATGCCAGTGCAGGAGGACAGAACTCAGGAGTAGCTTTTAAGAAGCCTCAAGGTTTTATCAAGGGCCGTGTGAACCATGTTACTATGGAAGAAGCCCAAGCCTCACCAGATGTTCTCCTGGGTAAGTTTTTGGTAAACTCAATCCTAGCATCTGTTTTGTTCGATTCTGGAGCTTCCCATTCATTTATTTCCGAAGCTTTTGTGGTTTGAAATGGGATGAAATCTGTTCCCCTTAGTATCCCCATGATAGTCCAATCCCCGGGAATCGAGATGAGGGCTAGTACCCTGTGTCCGAGAGTGGAGTTACTCGTAGAAGGAGTACCTTTCCTAGCCGAGTTGATTGTCCTAGACTCTCACGGGTTGGATGTCATCCTTGGTATGGATTGGTTATCCAAAAATAAAGGCCAGATAGACTGCGCTTCCTGGTCCATCACCATCACAAATGATCACAGAGTAGAGGTGGTCTTTGTACCCAACATACCCAAGATGAACCAATGTACCCTTGCCCACCTTCAAGTCTTGGAAGAAGTGCCAATAGTGTGGGAATACCCGGATGTGTTTCCGGAGGATCTACCTGGGATGCCCCCGGACAGGGAAGTTGAGTTCATAATTGACTTAGTCTCTGGTACCGCCCCTATCTCCGAGAGGCCATACCGAATGCCCTCTAATGAGTTAGCCGAACTTAAGAAACAGATTCAGGAGTTGGAACATAAGGGCTATGTTTGGCCTAGCTCATCACCTTGGGGAGCGCCCGTCCTATTCGTCAAAAAGAAGGATGGTAGCATGAGGATGTGTGTGGACTATAGAGCACTTAATGAAGCCACCATCAAGAATAAGTACCCATTGCCTAGGATCGACGATCTCTTTGATCAGTTGAAAGGAGCAAGTGTCTTCTCCAAGATAGATCTGAGATCTGGGTACCATTAGCTAAAAATTAGGGAAGAAGACATACCCAAAACTGCCTTCACAACCCGTTGTGGACAGTATGAGTTCACAGTCATGTCTTTTGGGTTGACAAATGCCTCGGCATATTTCATGACCATGATGAACAAGGTATTCCTGAAGTATTTGGATAAGTTTGTGGTAATATTCATTGATGACATTCTCATTTACTCCAAAAATGAGAAGGAGCATGAAGAACACCTCAGGGTAATCTTAGGAGAGCTAAGAGAACACCAACTTTATGCCAAGTTCAGTAAATGCGAATTTTGGCTAAAGGAGGTAGCTTTCCTTGGTCACATTGTGACGGCCGAAGGAATCACCGTGAACCCTTCTAAAGTTGAGGCAGTAATGGATTGGAAGCAGCCTACATCAGTGACAGAAATCAGGAGTTTTCTTGGACTTGCTGGATATTATCGTCGCTTCATACCGGAGTTCTCCAAGCTAGCTAGACCCATGACCCAGCTCCTAAAGAAGGAAAAGAAGTTTGAATGGACAAAGGCTTGTGAGCAGGGTTTCCAAGTACTCAAGAACAAATTAGTGATAGCCCCGGTGCTGACCTTACCAGATATTCATAAGGACTCTGAGGTGTACTGTGATGCCTCCCGGCAAGGCCTTGGTTGTGTGTTGATGCAAGAAGGAAAGGTGGTAGCTTATGCATCTCGCCAACTAAGACCTCATGAGGGTAATTACCCCACTCATGACCTGGAGTTATCTGCGGTAGTTCATGCATTGAAGATCTGGCAGCACTACCTCATCGGTAACCGTTGTGAGGTATACACGGACCATAAAAGCCTAAAGTATATTTTCACTCAAGCAGAGCTCAATCTGAGGCAGCGACGATGGTTGGAGTTGATCAAGGATTATAATCTTGTAATTCATTACCATCTGGGTAAGGCCAATGTCATGGCCAATGCATTGAGCAGAAAGGTTTATGCAAACTGCACCTTGTCAGCAAAGGTTCAGACCTGACTTCAGGAAGGAATTGCCCGTCTTAGTTTGGAACCCAAGAACCAAAGTAACCTCATGGCTTTGGAAATCCAGCCCACCCTGCCCGAAATAATCAGAGAAGCTCAGAAGATAGACGAGGATATTCAGGAGATATAGAAGAACATGAGAAGAGGCAAGGCCCCTGGTTTCAGCGAGGATGAACATGGAGCCGTCTGGTTCAGGAGTCGTATTTGTGTACCAAATAACAAGGAAATCAAGGGTATGATTCTGAAAGAAGCCCATGACACCCCATACTCCATACACCCCGGTCGTACCAAGATGTACCAAGACCTCAGGGAAAAGTATTGGTGGGTCAGCATGAAGAGAGAAATCGCCGAGTACATTGATGCTTGTGACACCTGTCGAAGGTCAAGGCCGAATATCAGAAACCTGCAAGACTTTTGCAACCCTTACCCATCCCCGATTGGAAGTGGGCAGAAATCAGTATGGACTTCATCATCGGATTACCCAGGACTCAGTCTGGATATGACTCCATATGGGTAATAATAGACCGCTTGACCAAAGTGGCACATTTTATACCGGTCAAGACTACCTATACTGGGAGTAAGTTGGCAGAATTGTACATGTCCCAGATCGTGTGTCCTAATGGAGTTCCCAAGAAGATCGTGTCAGATCGAGGGAGCCAGTTTACTTCCCGGTTCTGGCAAAAGCTTCATGAGGAGTTAGAGAGTAAGCTAAATTTCAGCACGGCTGATCACCCCCAAACGGATGGCCAGACCGAGCGAATCAACCAGGTATTGAAGGACATGTTGAGAGCTTGTGCCTTAGACCTTGGGGACAGTTGGGATCGAGCCCTACCTTATGCAGAGTTCTCCTACAACAATAGCTATCAATCTAGTCTTCAGATGGCCCCTTTTGAAGCCTTGTATGGGAGAAAGTGTAGAACGCCGTTGTTCTGGGATCAGCCTGAGGATTCTCAAGACCCTAAGCCCAATCTCCTGCAGGACGCCGAAGAAAAGGTCAGAAAGATCAAGGAAAGACTAAAAATAGCCCAGTCACGACAGAAGAGCTATGCTGACAATCGTCGACGAGACCTGGCCTTCGTAGTGGATGATTTTGTGTATTTGAGGGTGTCTCCACTCAGAGGAGTCAAGAGGTTCCAAACCAAGGGAAAGCTTGCACCAAGGTTTGTGGGACCCTTCAAGATCTTGAGTCGCAGAGGTGAGATAGCATACCAGTTGGAATTGCCATCAACCATGGTTGGGATACACGACGTCTTCCATGTGTCTCAACTGAAGAAGTGCCTTTGAGTGCCTACTGAGCAGGTAGCACTTGAGACCCTTGATCTTCAAGGAGACCTCGCCTATAGAGAACAGCCAATCAAGATTCTTGAGACAGCAGAACGTCAGACCAGAAGGAAGACGATCCGTTTCTGTCGAGTACAATGGAGCAATCATACGGAAGATGAAGCCACATGGGAAAGAGAGGAAGAATTGATGGCCAATCATCCCCACCTCTTTTGCTAGCCCGTTCGAATCTCGGGGTCAAGATTCTTTTAAGGGGGGTAGGTTTGTGACATCCCAAATTTTCCATTTTATTTAATTTTATTTTTCTGGAATTTTAAATCCTTCTTTTGTTTATGCCTTGATTAAAAAGACATTAATATTGGGAGAAATAGTGATCAAAATAAGTTTAAATTATTTTATTTGAGTTTCTTGCAATTTTTTAGACTTATAGGTATTTTCTGGGATTTATTTGGAATTTTTTGCTATTTTCTAGGCCTAAATATCTTTATTCGGGTTTTTTAGAAAATCAAAACAAAAATAATAAAACTCCCCCCTCTGGCCGACACGTGGACGGCCAGATGCCATCCACGTCGCCGCCGCCATCCCGCATCCCTCCCCTCCCCGCTCGCCACGTGTGCGGGCCAGATCTACCCGCAGCCGCCCTCGGCCCATCTCGGCCGCCCCCATCCACTATACCCCCACCCCATCCGACCGCCCGATTCCCATCCAACGCCACGCCCCGCTCCCCTCTCTCCCCCGCTGGCAAGCCGGCCCCACCTGTCGGGCCCGTCCCCTACCCACGCCTATCCCCTTCCTCGGGCCGCCGCCCGCCCGCCCGCCCTATCCGGCCCCCTCCCCCTTTCTCGCCCGCACGCCGCCCTCTCCCTTCGTGTTCCGCAAGCCCGCGCCCACGCTCCCCTTTTTCTCGCGCACGAAGTCCACCTCCCCCACGCACCACTCAGCCACCTCCGTTGCAACCACCGCCCACCTCCCAAAATGTCCGGCGAGCAATCCCACCGCGCCTCCACCCCCTCAGCCCTATAACCCCCCGAGCACCGCCGTCTCCCACTCCACCTCGCTCCACCTCCCAATTCCTCTCCCCGGCCCCGAGTGCCCTTGCCCCCGTGCGCCTTCACCCCGCTGCGCCGCCTTCTCCTCCGGTGAGAAATCGCCGGCGATGGAGAGCCTCCCGAGCCCCGCCGAGGCCACCCCGAGCTCCCCCACCTCCGCGCGCAGCTTCCCCATCCCTTCTCTGGGCCCGACCGCCGCCGCAACCGCCGCCGTGCCAAGGACCCGATCGCTTTCGCCGCTTCCTCCTCGTCGTCGGCCACCTCCGTTCGCCGCTGAGCGTCACCGCAGGTAATCTCGTGCGCCCCGTGCACTCCTCTCCCCGGTCTAACCACCGCCGTGCCGCCATTCGTCGACGAGCGCGCCACCTCCCGTGCGCCTCCGGCCGGTGATACCACCAAGGCCTGCGTGGCCGCCACGCGGCGCCACGTCGGCTCCACCACCGCGCCAGGCGCCCCGTCAGTGCCAACCGGCCTCCCCTGCCACCTCAGCCGGCACCTCCTCCCGTGGGCCTAGTCCATGGACCAAGGCCCCACCGGTCAGTCGGCCCCCCTCGGGCTGACGTCATGCTGGCGCAATAACTCGGAATTTCACGTAGGAAATTAATTCGACCGAAAATAAATTTAGTGCTGACGTCATAATTCCCAATTTCCTTTAGAAAAATAATTCCAAAAATTCTTTTTAATTATTTTCTCTGAAATTAAACTTCCCGGAGCCTGTTCTTCTTCGTTCTACTCCGATTTAGCGCATTCAAATTTTTAAATTCATCAAAAATTCCCTTCTATCCATTCATGGCCATAATTTGAATTTTAAAGTTTATTTGAATTTAATTTGAATTTATTTTGAGTTTGGTGGGTTATTTTCGCTTGTAGACTATGATGATTCTGAAGATTTTCCCGACGACGGATCTCACCAATTCGAGGAGCAAGGCAAGTCACACTCCTTGACCATGTTGTACCCAGTTTTGCAAATAAAATTATTTTATTTTAAATTACATTGCATGCTTAATTTTAATTCCATGTACTTTAAATCCAGTTTTAATTCTAGTTATGGCCTACTTTAGATTTATCACGTAGATGTTGAATTCCTTGGTACCTTGTAGCCCTAGAACAAAACTCTAGTTAGTTCACTAGAATGGCTAGAGAAATGTTATAGCAAATGCTTAGCCCTGCATAGATATAACTTAGACTTGGGACACCTTTTTCACATAAAATGACAAGTTTCTGGATAGTATCCTTGACTTTGGTGAGTCAAAAAGGTTTACAAAACTATTTCAAAATAAAATATAAAATCTGGTTTAGACTTAGGTTAATGGTTAGATGGTGGGTGCAGGCATGCCCTGTTGGTCGGAGCCACAGTCGTTGACTGTCGTGCACAGGGGTACGTGGTTGAGCCTAAGTCCATTAAGGACCGGTCTATGAGCTACTGTTGCGAAGCCCTATCATACTATCACATGGCTGGTATGGGACAGCCCTGGCTCAATAATTTGTGGAGTCCCAATCTAAGTCAAGCCGTAGGTTGAATGTGGGCGTGGTTGGTGCCATGAGAAGTCCCACTTGGGTGAGCATGGTTGTAGCCATGAGAAGTCTCACTCAGGCTCAAGAGGGGGTCCCGTCTGGTGGATTCCTTACTGGGGTGAAACCTTAGAGTTGGCTTGGCCAGGTTGACGGCTTCGCATTGTAAAGGCATTGTTATGATTACTCAGTCACACGCCTAAGGAAGTGTGTATTGGCCGACATTATGAGGATTTCATATCTTGTGGGTAAAGCTGTACAACCTCTGCAAAGTGTGTAATCTATCCTGGGTAGCTGTGCTCACGGTCACAGGCAAGCTTGGCAAGAGTTTTTCATGGATTGGACTTTGTTTTGCAAAATGTTTTTTGAAAACCTTATGGATGGACGGAATCCATGAGTGTATGGAAAACGTGTGGATGGATGGAATCCATACGAGATGTTTTTGGGAAAGATGGTCCGGGAGGGATTCCCGTGGTTAGGTTAGTGTTTGGTCGGAGCCTGCACTAACGGTATAAATTTTCAATTACCATATTGCTTTTACTTATCGTATTTAAGTCAGCATTTTAATCTATTTATTGTATTTCATTAAATGCTGTTTTTGCTCAAATAACCCTATAAGCCTTCCTTTGTGGCCTTTATCATTATGTTGCATTTTCCGTGTGACTTGTGGAGTACAAGTTTCTACTCACCTTGCTATATCATCACAGAGGAGGATGTCTATGACTACGGTGAGGACCAGGACGAGTAGGACGTGTCTTGCAGTCGTCTGCCTGTGGGCATGCAGTTGGGCTTCGCCAATTATCATTTTATTTCCGCTATTAATTTTCCTTTTATTTGATTTATCAATGTAAGACTTGGCCATAAGGCCGTACTCATTTATTTAATATATTTGGTCATTTGCGTTCGATATGTATCCTTGTTTTGCTATGTGCACTAGCTGTTCCTGGACTAGTACGATTTACACAGAGGGTTTCGGAGTCGTTACTCCGGGATCCGACATGTATCTAGTGACACGACAAGGCATTTTCATGATAAACTCAACGATGAAAATATTATTGTCATGGAATGTAGTAATTAGTGATGTTTATAATTGTCATACATGTTTTGGTAAACATCATGTAAACATGACATTTTGTAAAAGATTTCTAGGCCTACCTGGCCGGGTAGGCTTTGGGTAGGTATGTTTTATGATGTGCTTTTGTTGTAACGTCCATAAGATTCATCCAGCTTCCCGGAGGCACCCATCCTAGCTCTCTCACCTGAGCTCACTTAACTTTGAAGTTCTTTCAAGGTATGATGAGATGGTGCCTTTTTCTTTCATTTGATTGAACAATTCACCTTTAACTCTTGTACTCTTCACTTCTACAAGCTAATTTTCAAACTAAGCCTCATCTCCACCTTGTGCAAAAATGGAAAATGACACAAATTACTGAAGCATCAATTCCCGGTTGTTTATTTTCCATTTATTCTACCATTTCCTTTTATTTGGCAGTTTCAAAACATAATGACCAAAATCGTCATTCTTGAATCCTTTAATTACTCATCAGTTTCCCATCACCCAAGCCTTCAAATGGGTTCCCATAACCGCGTTGCTTCCCTTCCACACTTTTGCAAAACTTTCTAGAGCTTCCAAACACCGTCTTCTTGACGTTTGGTTCAGTCAATCAACAAGTATCGAGATTTTTCCGAAACCAGCCATTTCCACTCCTTGTCATCGATTCGTCATCTCTAGTGAGTCATTCTTTGATTCCTTGCAATTACACCATCGCTAGCACATCCTCTACATATTTCAAGCTTCGAATTGACCAATACATCACCATAGAACTTTGGCATCCGTGTCACCCCATTGTCCACCGCCATGCACTATCGCCCCATTTCTCCAGCCATCCTCTAGCCATGCTCCCTTGTTTCCTCTATGTTTCCTGTCCATTCCCATGCCTCTAAGCAATAACAATTCATCATAGAAAAGTAAAATAATATATGACAAAAAATAAATGCATCACAAAAAAAATTATCACAAAAACACCTTGGCATGCAGTCACCCTTCTGACCTGACAATCTATGATGATATTGTAACATCCCGAAAATTTGAATTCAGAAAACGTGTAGCCCTTAAATTATTTTAAAATATATTTTCTCGATATTTGGATTTTAATGGCGTTCCTTTGAATTCTTGGTTAAGGTACCAATAATTGAAGAAATTTATGAAAAATAAAACAAATAAGAAATCATGAAGAAACAGTGAAAATAATAGAAATTTATGTTTTAAAAATCGAATCTGAAAAGATGATACATCAAAAAGGGAGTATAATTTGAACAAATAATTTAAAATTCAATTTACACTTAGTAATAATAATAGCAATAAACAAAGGTACGTGAATAAAGTATGTATATATATATAACTATGTACCATACTAAGTGAATAAATAAATATAGAGATGAGGCTAGCCATAAAGGAATAAAAATAAGTAAATAGGTAAATAAATAAATGAACAAAAATATGAAATATATATATATGTATGTATACATGTATATATGTATATAAATAAACACATCCGCTGCCAGAGCCGGCCCAGGCCAGCCCAATCTTCTTCCTTTTTTCCCCCGCTTGCGCAGCAGTGCCGTAGCCCCCGCGTCACCTCGCTCTCTCCATCGCCGATCCGTCGCCGTGTCCCGCGAGCTTTGCCAGTCACCGCCTACTCGCACCCATGCCGCTGTCGTGCGCCACAGTGCTGTCGCCACGACCTGCACAGCGATTGCCGTTGCATCGCTTCGGTCCGCGCCCCCGGTTGAACCACCGCCGCCCACCATTTTCCTGCTCCGTTGTGTCTGCCTCGGCCAGCGTGACGCCAACTACATTGACGTTGTCACTGTGCCAGCCACCGAGTAATCATGCCCATACCGGCCGCCGTCTCGTCCCGAGCCCTGTAGAAGCGCTTCCACCACGCCATCCCAACCGACAGCCAACGACCCCCCTGTCGCCCGCCGCTTTTCCCGTGGCTATAAAAGCTGCCCCCGCATCCGGCAACTTCGCCATACTCTACTCCATCTTCTGCTAGAGGTAATTGGTCTCCCAAGCACTATAGCTCGTCGGCGTCGCCAACTTCCCCAATTCCTGTCGGTAAGCAATCCGCTCCTCGGCATTGCTGTGGTCTGATTCCTCCTCACTGAAGCATCCCCGGAGCATTGCGACACCATTCCCCACCTCTGCAGGACCTCTCGTCGCCCCTGCTTCACCCGCCCGTCGCACGCTGCCAGCCCGCCACCGCCTTCCCCAACCTCTTCGACCCCCGAGGTAGTCTTCTAACCTCGCCGAGATGCTACCCAGCCCGCAATTGAACTCTAATGCCGTGTACCACCACGCCCACCCTTCCCCTATTCTATCACCGCCCATGGGAGTCATCGGCCGAAGCCCCGGCCAAATTGGCCGGCAACGCTTCACCTACGGGTAGGCGCGGGCATACGCAATCCATTTTGGGAAGCTCAGCTCCGGCCGCCACTTCCTCCGCCGGAGGCGAGCTCGCCGTTCCTCGGCCAAGAAGAAGATGCACAATGAACTGCGTAATTAAACCCGGATTAGGACAGTCATTAATTACTGTTAAGATAGTAGTTAAGGCTAATGATTGGTAGTTAGAGTAATGAGTCACTGACATGTGGGCCATGCACTTTAATTAAAACCGAACTGGTCCCACCTGTCATAGGAATAGGAAAAAGGAAAATAAAAATAAAAATAAAAGAAAATTTTAAAACCGGCTGTGGGCCCCTCCTGTCAGATTTTATTTATTTTTCGGATTTAATTAAACTGAAAACTTTAAAAGGGCATACATAACTTATTCATTTTAACTCCAAATTGAGTGAAACAAATTTCTAAATTCATCTAAATTCAACCTCTATCCAATGGAACTGAAACCATAATTTTTGAAGCTCATTTGAATTTTTAAGAATTTATTTAGTTTGCTAATTTTTATCCAAATTTTCGCGTAACGTAAAAAATAGTGTACGAGGCCCAGGAAGAAGAAGCTGAAGCTGAAGCCACCCACGACGACCACAACCAGGACAACTGTGACCAAGGCGAGTCAATATTTTGATCATGTTAAACCTACTTTTTTTGCAAGTTATTTCCGTTTTAAATTATGAATTTGCATGCCGTTATTTTATGTGCAAATGTATGTTGAATTTAAGCTTCTTGTTATATACCATTAAATGAACTTGTAAGTATTACACTCACTTGGAACACCTGAATATCTGAGCCTTGTCACCCTACGAAAATTTACAGTAGTAACCTTTTTAAAATAAGTCTACAGTTATTCGCCACGCTTAGTACTACTTTTGTATTCGAGGGCACTAAATTGCCTCAAGCATCACTTTTAAATCATGAGAAGCTGATTCAGGAAGTCATGGTGAAAATGGTTGGTATATTTTGACATGGATATTTTATGTTCCCAAAAACCCCAACTTGCTTAAATATCTGGGCGGGTGGTTTGGGGGTGTGTTGCAGTGGTGCATGAGAGTGTGGCTAGTGATAGCACCGCCCAGATAATCCTAAGGACCGAATCTTGTGATAACCTCCCAGTGTACAACTGTACAACCACAAGCTAGCAAATTGTAGGCAGGGCTAACTGTTGGATCCCAGAGCAATAACTCCAGGACCCTCTGTGTAAATCGCACTATCCCAGGAAAAGCTAGTGCACACAGGGTTATCAGGGATGCATATAATGCATAACAACCATAATTTATTATAAAACAAAGGTATGAGCCTTATGGCCAAAGTTTACAATATTGGCTTGAAGCCAAAAACATAAAGTAGACAATGGAAGATAAATAAAGTAGCAGCCCATCCAGCCTTCCCACAGGCGAATTATTGTAAAACGTGGCCTATTCGTTACAATCCTCACCGTAGTCGTCAAAGGCTTCTTCTGGAAAGAAGATAAATTGAGCAATGTGAGCACATAAAGTACTCCACAAATTACACCAGGAAATTAACAGGATTAATGCATGCATAAAGATTGACAAAGGAGGGCTTAATATGGTTAGTTGAGCATAAAGCGAAATTGCAGTAAATAGTGTAAGTAGATTCAACAACTACATTTGATACAATAAATAGAAACAAGGTTATAACCAAATAATATCGTTAGTGCAGGCTCCAACTAGGCACTAACCTATCCACGGGTATCCCACCCGGACCATCTTTCCAAAAGACATCCAAATTTTCCATAAACCAGATTTTATTAAACCAAAGTCTAATCTGTGAAAAACCTTACTCATCATGTCCTTGACCGTGGATGGCTATCCAGGATAGTTTGTTACTCTGCAAAGGTGTACAACTTTACCCATAAGACATGTCCTCTCGTAATGCCACGCGGTTAGCACACTGCCTTAGGTGTGCGGCTGAGAGTTCATGACAAAGCCTTTACAATGTTCCGTTGTCAACTAGATCACATCGCCACTAAGGTTTCACCACAACATGAATCCACATGTTGAAGCCCCCTCTTGTGCCATGTGAGACTTCTCGCGGCCTGTGCCACGCTTATATTCAGCCTATAGCGAGATCAAGTTGGAACTTCACAAATTATTCGGCCAAGTCTGTCCCATACCATATTTGTGGTAGTACGGTGTGACTTTGTAATAGTAGCTCACAAACCGGTCCTTAACTTGACTTAGGCCTAACCACATACCCCTTGTGCCTGGCAATTGATGTTGTGTTACCAAACAACAATGCATGCCAGCAAGCACCCACCACCATACCAATGCATAAGTCTAAACCAATTTTTAAAATTTTATTTGGAAATATTTCGTAATCATTCTTAACTCACCAAAGACAAGAATATACTTCAAAAATTTATCATTTTATGTGAAAAAGTATCCCAACATATGATTATTCTAAGCATGGCTAAGCAATTCTATAAAATTTCTAGTTAATACTAGTATACCAACTATGTTTTTGTCTAGGGTGACAAGACATAATTGTGTTCAATGTCAAGTTTGGCTATACAAAGGATTTAGGCATAACTAGAATTTAAACTAAATTTAACATCTTTGTGATGATCTACTTAACCACATGACTAAGGAATTGTATGGGGCAATGAGCATGTCGTCTCTTGTGGGTAAAGTGTGAAAACTCTGCAGAGTGAAAACTATTCGAATAGTCATGCCCACGGTCAAGGGTGGACATGGGAACTCAACTATATATAGTTCTATTTCAAAAACTTTGTGGGTGGAATTGGAAAAGTGCAGGGCAGAGAAAGGCCCTAGTTTGTGTTGCCCTGGGTGTCGTCCCAGTAATATGGTAACTGCTATAATGTTGAAAGGTTAGTATATGGTGTAGAAACCATGTAACGGTGGATGGTATCTGGATCACTACTATTATAGTACTCTTTCAAGCATTGATAAAAATTCTGTTTCAGTAAAAATTGTTAGGTCATAGGAAATTCTAAGTATCCTATTGTAAAAGCAATTGATGGCAAGATAAAATAACCTGAGTCTTTCCTTGGTAAGCCATGCATATTACTTATTGCATTCTGTGTATTGGCTCGTGGAGCACGGTGGATTTGTGTTCACCCTAACATTACTAAAATGAGAAACTAGGACCCAAGACCATTATGCATATGAGCATACCCCTGCCGCAGATGGAGGAAACAATGAAGGAAATTAGGACGGCTTCTACGATTTAGTGTCCTAAACAAGTAGACTTAATGGAGATTGTGCGAAACATATATAATCTTAGATAATATATGTTGCACACATTTACCCCTCAGTCGCTTGCCTGTGGACTATGGTCTTACTTTTGCTTTTGCTTCTACTGTTATCTTTGTAATGTAGACATTTGGCCTATTCGGCCCTTATGTAAACTGTCGCCTGACGCGGTGTATTTCAAACTTGGTTATGTAATATTATGGTTTATAATGCTTCATGTGATGTATGAGATGATGCAACGATGTACCCGTGAGCACTATCTACTGATCCAGGGAATAGTGTGGTGTTACACAAGGGATTCTGGATTGAAAAAATCTGGGTCCGACAAATATGTAACTATATTTTATGGTGAAAATTTTTGAATCATCACAAAGTTTTAGGACAAAACTCTCCTACTTTCAACATTGACAAATTTAATACAAGCGTCATAGGAAATTACTTATTAATTCCCTTTATTTTAGTTAAGGAGTATTCATAACTGAAGCTCATATTTGTTGTAGTGAACTTAGAGGGCAGTTGTAGATGACTCCTAGTCTAGGTCTTGCTCTACTAAGATAGGCCATGAATCTCTATTTATCAAAATGCAATGTACAAATGTGACTTGAAATTAAGTAATTCCATTTGGAGCTTTTAGTATTTTCTATCCTTGATTTAGCTTCTAGGCTCTACTTTGTCATTTTGATCTAGCATGACTCGGCTTGTGATACCTCTAGCTTCACAAGTGATTTTGAGATGGATTGACATAATTTAAAACACTATAATCACTATTTTGCTAGGTTTTTGCTTGCTTTGCTATATATGTGTTCATATGATCTTGCAAGCTTCATTTATAGAATGGCTTGGTTAAATACATTCTCAATTGGCTTGGATAATTTTCAAAATATGACTAAAACATCAATAAAATTATCCTTGTTGGAATGTCTCCACTTTTAGACTCATTTAGTTTCTTCCTCAAATAGTGTGATGAATTCATTGTCAAAGGGACATAAATTTGTACAGTTAAATGCATGCATAGGTTACGGGGGAGAATTGGGAGGAATTTTAATTTTTGAGTTTTCGACGGTTGCAATGATTTTCTCTTGATATTTGACATCCTTTTGTAAATCTACAGTTCTTCTGTGCCTTCTCACTATGATCAAGGTCATATAGAACATTTGTTCTTTCTTTTGGACCAAGAGTGAGAATTTTCTAAAATTCTCAAGTTTCCTTGTATTTGTGTGGTTTTTGATAAAAACTTATTCTTTCCTTTACCCTCAACCCATTTCAGTGCTCTCTTGGTCATTCTCATGCGTTGAGCTCATTTCTAGACCAAGGATAGTTTGTCTTTGGAAAACCTCTCTCTTGTTGTGGCTACTAACCAAACAGTATATGAGTGGACTAGCTAAAGAGGGATAGAGACGGGAGAGAGAGAGAGAGAGATCTTGTGTGTTAAATGAATGGATCCCACTTCTCATACCCCTCTTGGGGGGATTATATACATGAATGGGGTAGGATGCGAAATTCCCATCCTACCCATTTGATAATTACAAAAGGTAAGAGTACATTGGTACATTCCTCTATATTATTAGGCCTATTACATATTGGGCCAATTGCAAGGCTCGGTCACAGGGGTTGTGCCACCCCTACAATAGTACTCCCTCGACAGCAAGCGCAGAGGTCCCAATGGGCGAGCTCACGTGACCAACTATCCCAGCCCCCTGTCCCCCGCTAGCATGCATGAAGGTCCTGATGGGCGATCTGATCCAATTGGTACCTCCAACCCCCGGGGTGTGGATGCTATAAATCTCCTAGCATAGGGTTCTTTCGCGTGGCCCGGTCTTGGGCGCCGTGTAGGAGCATAGGAAGTCTGACACCGAGGCTGCGACCTGTTGCCAAGGTCGTATTCCTAGCGTGGGCAGCACATGTTGGCAGAATCATAGGTTAGGTCAGTCCTTCGAGGTGATGCCTATGAGGACTGTGAAATCCCACAACGTAGCTGAAGGCACCCCATCGAGGTCGTGCTTTGATGCAAAGCTATGGGTGAGGCTACCACTCCAAGGTGATGCCTACGAGGAGGGCTGTGAAGTCCCGTTATGCAGCCGAGGGAGGTCCGTTGAGGCCACTTTTTCGAGGCGTAGTCATGGGTAGGGCCATCTCTCCGAGGCGATGCCTACGAGGGTGGTGAGTCTTAACCGTGAGTTGGTCAGATGTGTCGACGACAACGAGGTGGTCAGACAAAATTCATGCGACCACAAGGCGGTTAGACGAGGTGTCGACCATGAGGCGGTCGGACAAAGTCACGATAATAATGTGGTCAGATAGTCCCAACCACGTGGTGGTCGGATAGTCCTGATCGTGAGGTGGTCGGATGAAGTCCCAACTGCAACAAGATTGGACAAAGCCTAGACAGTGAGGTGGCTGGATGAAGCTGTATGACCACGATGTGATCGGATGAAATCCCAACTACAATGTAGTCGGACAAAGTCTGGACTGTAAGATGGTCAGACAAAGCCATGGCCATGAGGCATCGGATGAAGTCACGACTGCGAGGTGGTCAGACAACATGTCCATGACCACAAGGTAGTTAAATGAAAGTGGACGAAGTCGGGAGCAGGACTAAGCCCTGACACGTGTGGTCCATCCCACACAGGCCGAGGACCTGTGTTTGTGTGCTCTGTCGATGTAGCTGTGGCGGGGCAAAGCCTTGTGCGCATGGCTCGTCCCCCAACCTTCGGACTTGGCGTTGATGAAGTCGGCGGTGGGTCAAAGCTTTGCATGCGCAATCCATCCTCCACCCTTCGGACTTGGCATCGATAAAGTTGGTGGAGAGACGAATCTCTGACGTATGAGGTCAGCGCACGGTGTGCCCCACCCTTCACACTTGAAGTTGACGAAGTTGACGGCAAGATGAATCCTTGTGCGTGCGGCCCGTCCCCCGCCCTTCGGACATGGTGTCGATGAAGTCGGAGGCGAGATGAATCCATGCGCGCACGGCCTGTCCCCCACACTTCGGACTTGGGGTTAATGAAGGTGGTGGCGAGACAAAGCTGGGGCACGCGCGCTCCATCCCCCCTTTTAGACTTAGTGCTGACAAATTCGATGGTGCAACAAAGCCATGATGTGCATGGTCTGTCCCGCACACTTCAAACTTGGATGATTCATCTTTGACCACGAGGTGGTCGGACGAAGTCTTGGTCACAAAGTGGTTGGATGAAGGGTCTATGACCATGAGTTGATCAGATGAAGCGTCTACAACTGCATTGCAGTCAGACTAAGCGTCTGTGACCACGAAGTGGTCGGACGAAGTCTCCACTGTTAGGTGGTCAGTCGAAGCATCTAGGACCACGAGGTGGTTGAACGAAGCATCTATGACCACAAGGTGGTTGGACAAAGTCTTGAAGTTGGCGGTGAAGACTTGTGAGCACATGTGCTCTATCCCGCACCCTTCAAGATGAATCCTTGTGCACCAGCCCATCCCCTGCCCTTCAGACTTTGTGTCGACGAAGTCAGTGGCAGGTCAAAGCCTTGCACACGTGAGAAACATCTACGACTACAAGGTAGTCGGACGAAGCCTCGACCATGAGGCAGTTGGACGAAGCATTTACGACCACAAGGTAGTCTGATGAAGCATGTAGGACCACGACATGGTCAAACAAAGTCTAAATCGAAAGGCAGTCAGACGAAGTGTCTACAACAACAAGGTGGTCGGATAAAGTATTGACCGCGAGATGGTTAGATGAAGCACCCACGACCATGAGGTGGTTAGACGAAGTGTCTATGACCACAACATGGATGGACGACATCTCAACCGCGAGGCAGTCAGACGAAGTGTCTACAACAACGAGGTAGTTGGATGAAGTATCGACCATGAGGCAGTCAGATGAAGTGTCTACGACCATGAAGTGGTTGGATGAAGTGTCTACGACCACAACATGGATAGATGACATGTCAACCACGAGGCGGTCAGACGAAGCATCCATGACCACAAGTGGTCGAACGAAGTCATGAAGCTGGCGGTGAAGGCTTGCGCACGTGCACGCTTGGTCCCACACCCTTAAAGACGAATCCTTGCATGCAGCCCATCCCCCACCCTTCGGACGTGGCGTCAATGAAGTCAATGGTGGGTCAAAGCCTTATGCATGTGAGAAATGTCTATGACCATGAGGTGGTCGGACGAAGTCTCGACCATGAGGCAGTTGTACGATGACGAGGTGTTGATGACCACAATGTGGTCGGATGAAGTCTCAACCATGAGGCGGTCAGATGAAATGTCTATGAGCACGAGGTGGTCTGACAAAGTCATGACCGTGAGGTGAACAAATGAATCATCTATGACCAAAAGGTAGTCAGACAAAATCCTGAATACGATGTGATCGGATGAGGCATCTACGACCATGAGGCAGTCGGATGAAGTCTCGATTGCGAGGTGGTCGGACGAAGTCTTGATCGCAAGGCGGTCGGACAAAGTCTTGATCACAAGACGACTGGACGAAATGTCTACGTCCATGAGGTGATCGAATGATGTCTCAATCGTGAGCTAGTCAGATGAAGTGTCTACACCATGAGGTGGTTGGATGAAGCGTCTACGACCGTGAGGTGGTCGGACAAAGTCTCAACCATGAGGCAGTCGGATGAAGTGTCTACAACCACAACATAGTCGGACGAGGTATGGACCACAATGGAGTTGGACTAAGTGTCTACAACCACGAGGTGGTCAAACAAAGTCCTGACCACAAGGCGGTCGGACAAAGTGTCTATGACCATGAGGTGGTCGGATGTAGTCTCGGATCAGACAAACCGTCTATGATCGCTAGGTGATCGGACGAAGTCTTGAAATATGCGACTCACTTGGGTTACAGTTCATGATAGGGACTCCCTGGTGGGATAGGCAATGCATACGATGCGCACCATCTATACTCTATAGAGTTCATGCGGAGATCGCAGACTCTATGCAGCCGTTTATACTCCATAGATTTGCTTGGGACAGCTGAGTTCCCAACATTTTATACTCCGTAGAGTACGTTAGGGCGCGAGGCCACCATTGAAATTTTCATACTTCGTAGAGTTGTCTGGGACAGCTACGTTCCTAGAACTTTATACTCCATAGAGTACATCGAGGCATAAGGCCACCATGCGATTTTTCATACTCTATAGAGTTGCACAAGGCCACCATGCAATTTTCACAAAATTATGGCCCCAAGGAGATCGGGCAAAATTACGACCACGAGGAGGTCAGACGAAGCCACGACCGTGATGTGGGCAGATGATGTCATGACCGCGAGGCGGTTAGACAAGGTCACGACCGTGAGGCCATCAGATGAGGTCAGGACCACACAGCGGTCGGACAAAGTCACGATCGTGACATGGGCAGATGATGTCCGGACTATGAGGCCAGATGAACATCTAGACAAACGTGTACAGCCACTTCTCGCTCACCTGGAGGTGCGGAGGCATGGAGCCGAGGCTAATAGAGACCGGAGGGTGCGAAGGTCGGTGGAGGCCACACATGGTTTGGTAGTGCCGAGACCGATGGAGGCCGGAGGGCACGAAGGTGCAGAGCCGAGGCTGACAGAGGCTAGAGGGCATGAAGGCCGACGGAGGCAATGTGAGGTCCGACGGAGGTCAGCGGAAGCCACGCAAGGTCTGGCAGAGCCGAGGTTGGTCAAGTCAGAGGCGCGGAGTGGAGACCGACAAAGGCCAAAGCCGAGACCGACGGAGGCCAGCGGGCATGAAGGTCGGTGGAGGTCATGCGGGGTCTAGCGAAGTCGAGACTAACAGAGGCCAGAGGGTGCGAAGGCATGGAGCTAAGACAGATGGAGGCTGGAGGGCGCAAAGGTTGGTGAAGGCAACTCGAGGTCCGGCGGAGGCCAGCAGGGGACATGTGAGGTCTGGCATAGGCGACGTCCACATGAAGTCCAGTGGAGATCGAGTGAAGTCCAATGGAGGTGACGTCTGCGTAGGGCTCGGTGGAGGTTCAGTGAAGTCTGCCAAAGACCCTGTGAAGTCCGTCAGATGCAGGCATTGACGAGGACACAACCACGAGGAGTCGATTGGGGGCCAACGATGCCACGATGATGAGGTGGTCAGACGAGCATCAACAAAGCTTCGACCCTGAGGGGGTCGGACGACATTGCCGAAGGTGTGATAGGTGTCAACGGAGTCGGCAGCGAGACAAAGACTTCGAAGTGCACACTCCATCTCCATGCTTTGGACTGGCATCGAAGAAGTCTCGACCACAAGGAGGTCATAGCTATTGGTGAAGAGTTGGCCACGACACGGTCGTAGATGTAGCCTTAAGCATCTACAACTATAGAGTGGTCGATCAAAGTCTTTGACCACGTGGTGGTCGGATGGGCATCTACGACTACAAGGTAGTCGAATAGAGTCGTGGAGCTGAGGCTGATGAAGTCCAGAGGGCGCAAAACCGAGATCAATGGAGACTAGAGGGCGAAGGCCAGCAGAGGCCAGCGGAGTCCACGTGAGGTTCGATGGAGATCGCATGAAGTATAGCGAAGACCATGCAGAGATTGGCAGAGATCGAGTGAAGTCTAGTAGAGGCAACATTCGCGCAGGGTTGGACAGAGATCGTGCAAAGTTTGGCAGCGGTCATGCAAAGTTTGTCAAAGATGACATCCGCGTGGAGCTCAGTAGAGATAGTGTGGAGTCTTGCAAAGGTCATGCAATGTCCATTGGAGATGACATCCGCATGGAGCTCGGTAGAGATCGTGCGAAATCCTTGGCAGAGATTGTGCGAAGTCCTCGATGGAGGCCGTGTGAAGTCCATCGAAGATGACATCCATGTGGATCCCAGCAGAGACCGTGCGAATTCTCATGAAGGACATGCGAAATTTGTCAAAGACGACATCCACACGGAGCTTGGTGGAGACTGTGTGAAGTCCTCAACAGAGATCGTGTGAAGTCGTACGAAGTCCATCAAAGACAACATCCATGCGGAGACCGTGCGAAGTCTTGCGAAGAAGTCAAAGATGGGCGCTCCATCTCCAAGTGTCGCCAAAGTCACGACCGTGGGGTGGCCGTAAGTGTTGACAAAGTCAGCGGCGAGGCGAAGGCTTTGGAGCACACACTCCGTGCAGAATCCTCGTCGAAGATGTGGGTAGCGAAGACAACATTCACCGGTGTTGTTCATCCTGGGGGCTCGGCACGGAGACTCACATAGGCTCGACCAGTGCATGCATGCATATCGATCGACACGCTATGGCGGACGACTGTACCCATGCACACGGAGATCTCATGCGTAGGGCATACGGAGGCTAACTCCCTGGTGTCAAGATGATGGCACATTGAGATTGATGATCGTGCCGACCTGGGCATCGCGGTTGACGGTCGTACCGACACAGGCGTCGTGGTTGATGACCATGCTGGTGTAGCCAACTTCAGCGATGAATGTGCTAATATTAGCATTGGAGCGAGCTCCTCATGCCAGTGCTAATCGCACACTACCCGGGATGCCAGGGCGTCGTTGCCATAGGGTGGTGGGCCTCTGACCACCGGTCGCCATGTGTTGGACTCGATGGTCACTACTGTCGAACTTCTCTTTCGCTAGAGACAGGAGAAAGAGAGATCTCATGTGTAAAATGAATGGATCCTACTTCTCATACCGCTCTTGGGGTTTATGTAGGATCGAAATGGCAACAGAGCGGGGGTGAATGGTGCCTTCAAAACCGCCCCAAGCATTCACACACACTTCTTCTTCGATAGCTATAATAGCTATGAAGCAAGAAGATACATGCTCACTGGAAACCTAAAAGAATCTCAAGTAGAAAGAAACACAAGGCAAAGAAGTAGATTAGAAAGCAGCAACCAAGAACAGGAAGTGAGGCTGGTCTGACTGCAATTGTGATAACGGTCTCACCGCCGAGCCTCTGCCAGTCTGACCGCCAGTGCGGTAGCGATCTGACCGCCAAACCCTACCGGTCTAACCGCCAAAGGGGGAGCGGTCTGACCGCCGAGGAATTCCCGGTCTGACCGAAGAACAGAGTCTGATTCAGGAAAACGGCGAAGAAATCTGCTGACCAAAAATACTCAGACTGCAAACAGGCTAATCGGTGAAAACAAAACAGAGATCAAATAAATCGATCAGAAATCCTTCCAGTAACTAGAACAACTGAGAAAAATCTTTTTGAGACAAAGACCTTGATTCCCAACTTGAGATAAATCGAATTTCTTGGATGAGAGCAATCTGCAGATAAACTCAAAGAAGACAACACAGTAACTACCGCAAGACTGAAGCAAAGAATAGAAGAAAAGACACTAATCCAAATAGCTTGTGATTCTCAGGAATTTTGATCATGAGTCTTTTGATTTCAACAGGGAATGACTTCACAACGAGAAAACACAAGCCTAGAGCAATCTTTTCGCTGAGACAACAAGAGAACCCAAATCCTCTACCAACAAAAATAGTGAAACCCTAGAAACAAAGCATGACTACAGCAAACAATTCTTGGAGAGAAATACTACTGTTTTAGATCTTTGCTCTCAGGAAATAATCAGCAAAGACTACCTTTATTCCCAGTTCAGAGCAGAAACACACCTCAGGCAAATCAAAAGAACTAGAGAGCCAGGAAGCAAGCATCAACTGAAGAGTCAGAGGAGATAAGATAGAACAGATAAAACAGAATCATCACAACACAAAAAGACCAGCTCAAAGATTGAGGAGAAGACATGAATGATTGCATTAACAAAATTTTGTCCAGCCATTACAAAGCAGGTCTCACATCCTGAGCAACTCACACAAATGAAAACAAGAACACAACCCCACACATGAGCTCTCCAGACACTACTCATGCAGAAAAGGGACAAAAGCTTGAACTACTCTGCCCAACAACTCCCCATACAGAGAATGGAAGAGGCACATGCTCTCTGAACCCTAACCCTCTCTATTTATAGTCTTCCACTACCGAGTTCACAAATTGCTTTACCCAATAGTTCCAACAACTCTACACTTTACCCATTAACTCGAA
Source organism: Dendrocalamus latiflorus (assembly GCA_017311315.1). Lineage (NCBI taxonomy): Eukaryota > Viridiplantae > Streptophyta > Magnoliopsida > Poales > Poaceae > Dendrocalamus > Dendrocalamus latiflorus. The sequence goes on from CM029656.1 coordinate 15,013,686, forward strand.
TCGAATCCGCTTCCACTTTGCAGCCTTGCGCATTTGACCAAAATGCCACTCCTGCACCTTCCTGGAAGCTTCCACTTTTCTTGCAATCCAAGCCTCGCAGGCACCTTGATCCCTCGCCGTCTTCGGCATCTCCTGACCGCTTTGACCTCAGCACTGCCTGTGCCTAGTCCGGCCATCTCATGCCTCACCACGACTTAGTGTCAAAGTTCTGCAACAATCATAGACAAGAAAAACATCACATAGCACCGCTCGAAATACTGTAACCATACATTTGCATCAGTAGAAGGTACTTAAGCACGAAATACACAAATCAAACTCAAACACACAAGTGTCAATTACTCATCACAAACACAGGGTCACCTCCACATGGTCTCTCAGTTTATATACATGAATGGGGTAGGATGGGAATTTCTCATCCTACCCCTTAGATAATTACAAAAGATGATGGTACATTAGTACATTCCTCTATACTATTAGGCCAGGCCAATTGCCAAGCCCAGTCATGGGGGTTGGGCCACCCCTACAACAGTTGTCAATGTTTTCGTCAAGGGGAGATTGAGGGGCCATGAGGATAGATCTATGTCAATTTATGATGAACAATTAGTAGCTAGGTTGAATTGAATCTAAGATTTTGCAAAGACAATTATCATAAAATTCAGGTTGTTGTTAGGATCAGGTGGTAGTACAAGCCAGATGCCAATGGTAGTGCCCACCTGGTAAAGGCGGTAGAATGGTCATGAATTCATGGTACTACCACAGGTGTAGTATGACCAATCGTTAGATGCCAGGTCCGGTAGTACTGGTGTAATACTGCAGTATTACCGGAGGAATGGTATGACCAGGCCATGCATGGCGGTACTACCGAGGCAGTAGTACCAGCCTTGGTAAGTAGTCATACCTCTCCCCTGTTACCATAAAGTGTTTGAGGAGTAGTAGTACTGGCCAATGGGTGGTGGTACTATCGGAGCTGTATGACCGGCATGGGGTGTACGGTCATACCAGCTGTAGGTAGTAGGTTCTAAAAATTGGGAATTGTAGGAGATTTGACCTTGGGGTGATCTTGGAATTTATATCAAGGTTGTATTATATTGCATGGTTATGCTAATGCGGGTCAAATTGTGAAGAACTTGTACCTAAAAATGATTTCTTGATCTTTGGATGTGTAGGAAAACTTGGAGGTAACTATGTTTGACGACGGGTGACCGGGACTAGGTCAAAGTTGATCGAGGTCCAAGCGGTTAAGAAAGTCATGTGGGATGTTTGGTCTCAAGCATGGCACATGGCAAATCCAAAGAATGTGTTCGAGGGAAGGTTCGAGCAACAGTTGGATCAAGTTAGCTTTGTCAGTTCAAGTGTGGCATGGTCTGGTGAGAACCAAAAATGGAAGAGAATTGCCGATGGAGGGAAGCCATTGATCAACCTACACATGGCGTGTGTGGTGGCTTTCACAACAAGATGAAGATGGAGCCAAGGGAAGGTGCCTAGAGGTTTTGACAAAGGCATTGCGGGAAAATGCCAAATACCAGACTTGAGGCCTACCTCAAAACCACATCATTAGGATATGCAAAAGAAGTAGTTTAGGGTTAGGCATCGTGTGTGTTGTGTGGATCAAACACTTGTGTGTTAGTAGGTTGATTCTTGTAAATACTTTGAAACGCATGTTTGTGAGTAGAAAACTTGGTATTGTGGAGTTAACAAATTTCTCCAGTCCTTAGTAGATCTAGACCAACTAAGGGGACTAGTTTAGCCTATGTGATGAAGGTGAGATGTTCTAGGGTTTGCAAGGAAGTAAGGAGATTTTCTAGGCTTAGTCTAGTTCTTCATCTCCTTTATGGTGTGAGTAAGAGTTTGGACTTGTGGAGGTCCATTATAAACTAGCAAACTATAAAAATATTTTCTATTCATATGATAGCTCAAGTTCTTGCCATTCTTGTGCTCTTGTCTCTCTTTGCATGAGTTCTTATTCTTGCTTGATGTGATTTGGTTCTTTTCATGGTCCTCTTATTCTTGCTATGATCCATGATGTGTAAGATACATTAGTAGGTCCTTAGATCAATATTTTCCCAGCTAGATCACTTCTATTGCAAGAATTAAGATCTTACCTGGTTTCCCTTGTCTTGACCAAGATTTGCGATATTGTGATCTTGGCCTCTCTAGCCTAAATTTTTGCTTAGATTACCATGTTAGGATATGTGAGAGATAATATGAGATTTTGCACAACTTAGATCCTCATGAACAAGAAGTAATTTGAGTTTTAGGATTTGGTATGTTCTTATGACCTAGGAAGCATTTCTTTCAAATTTGATGGGATGAAATCTAGGAACTTGTGTTTCTTGATTTGATTTGGTTCTAGACATCCTTGACTTGGTCCATTCTAATTTTGGTAGCATTTGAACAAGGTTTTATCAAGATCATCTTATTTGTATTTTTGTCCCAAGGGTTTTGTGCCTGGGAATAGGGTAAACGGTAGTACCAGCCTCCCTGGAGCAGTAATGCATAGTGCGGTCATACCGGCCTGAAGGTGATGGTAGTACTATTGTGGTCATACTAGCGTGCACTAAGCATTACTATTGGTTAGACAGGCAAAGCTAGGTTGTTGCTTCTTATTGATCCCAGATATCTGTGATTCTCTTGTAGGAAGTATAATCTGAACTTGATGACTCATAGTCATTTGAGTGAAGATTTAGCATACTTAGAGAGGAAAGAAAAGCTCATGCGACTATTCACCCCCTTTGATTGTTAGCATCAGTCCAACACTTCTTCCAACCAGTGAGCTTTAAACCGATATAACTGTATCATTCGATATTCCTCCCTATATCACCACTAGGCGATGATCAGAGTGATGAGGATCTTCATGGATGACTTTAGCTCTTGAAAATTTGTTGCACCAATCTTGATTTACAATAGCCCTATCAAGGTGCTCTTAGATATAGCTAGCAGCCAAGTAACTACTGTTTCTCCAAGTTAAAGTGTCACCCTCAAAACTCAAATATGAAAAATGATAGAAATCAAGCACCTCCCTAAAATTGTCCATGAACTTTTGAGCACGAGGCACACCTCCTTCCTTTTTAGGATTGAATAGATTTTCATTGAAGTCACCCATGCACAGCCATAGGCTGTCCATCTGGAGTTTTAGAACTATGAACACTTCCATGTTTTTCCTTTATCTTCTTGCTTTGGTTCACCACAGACTCTAGTAAGATGCCATGTTAAGACATTAGCCTCACTAACCTATGTATCAATACGAAGCCTTGACATATTTCAAATATTAAGATTTATATCTCTTCACAAAAAAGAGCAAGGCCTCCACTCCGTCCAACAGGATTTCTCATGAACATGTTTGTTAAATCCAACAGCCACCTAAATCTTTCCATCCTCCACTGGTTTCACATAGGAAAAGGATGTTGGGATCCTCTTGCATCTGCAAATTTAGAAGCCCATGAACTGCTGATCGATTCCCAAGTCCCTAGCAAATCCAACCTATGATCTTCATTTTTGTTCGTAGGGCTGCTGCAGCAACCCCGCATCCACTTTTCTCTGTTTCTTCAGCACCACTTCCACTTGTTGATCACATTCCCCATCAACACAACTAAATGATTCTCCTCCTACATAGTCTAGCATGTTATGCAAAGAAGCCACAACGTTTATCCTTTAACCTCCACTTGCCATGCTAGTAACAATGCTAGGGTGCTCTCCTTTTTGCCAATGGTACATCCCTGCTTTCTTTTCTTTGATGTCAGCTGTGATACCACCCCATTATTTGGGAATAGCTCCTATGATGTGGTATAATTTTGTATCATTGCATCTCCCTGCCCATGGGGTGCAGTCCTCTTTTCTTTATTCACCAGTGGTGGTATTGCCTCATAACCATCTTCAATTGCATCTTCGGGGGCTAGAAATTAGCCTTCCTTGACCGAAAGGAATAAATGGATGCCCTCACCATTGAATTTTACTAATAAGGAGCTATGCTTTTTTGAAGATACCCTACTTCTAGTAGTAGATGTAGCTGTCTGATTCAGTCCAGCCACCTTCTTCCTTTTCTCCTCTAGGGCTCAAATTTTGTTACTATATGGGAGAAAACTATGCTCTTCCTAGTCTATCGGGTTTGGGCATTCAAGTTCTGAATGTCCAATAATACCACACGAAAAACAAAAGAAAGGCAATATCTCATATTGCACATTATACCACATCTTTTGATCTTGACTCTCTGAACGAAGGTAGATACAATGATGCAAGGGTCTTTCAATGTCGATTTCCACTCTTGACCACAGAAAAGGGCCACACGCCTTACCAATCTCATCTACTTCCACCTTCTGGACGTTCTCCACAATGTTAGCAATTCTCCTTTCCCATTTTTCGTTCATGCAAACAAAGGTGAGATTTAGGATGTGGATCAAATTGCCATTTATCAAACCTTACATCTGATAGTTGGAGAGTTACATTGTATTCGTGAAGTACCACAGCATGCTTTCCAACCATCTATGGTGAACCATCTAGCACTCTCTCCTTGTAATCTTTGATTTAAATTCAACAATAAAAAGATTGTCACATGCAGATCTCACAAAAAGATCACGTGGATTGCCCCTGGCTGGTCTCATGGCTGCCATTATTGTATTAACATGCAGGACTGACGGAGCCAAAGCTTTACCTATTATCGCCTATTCTAAAGTAGCCCTATCAGTATCTTCTCCATCCTCTAGAACAAATTTTTCTTCTTCTAAAGCTAAATTTAAATGTCCAAAAGATCAGTAACTCCTTCACCTATTTATCAAATATCCTCTCCCATCTCCATCATTCTGCATTTTTTATCACAAAATATTTACCTTCTCCACCATTGGGACGGATACCTTTCGCCTCGTAGAAGGTTCACATAGTGCAACCAATGGCGGGCAGAAATGTAAGAGTTTCCCCTTAGTTGCCGAGAATCACAACCATGCAAAGCGCTCCTAAGTGGGAAACCAAACCAAATCGGCCTAACAAACCTCCCTAAGACCTCCAATTAATTTATCTGAAGTGAAATCATCTGAAGAAGGCGGCCCCGAATCAAGCTTCGAAGAAAAATGCCATGAAGAAAGACTGTGTAACACCCTGGCTTAACTAAAGCCCAAGATGTCACCTATTACCACTACACTACCAATTTAAACAAATCAACAGGTATTGATGACATATAGATATCAAGAAATAATATCCCACAAGAATTTGAATATAAATTTCAGCAACATGATTAATCATAAATCTAACTTGATACAAATCAAAGAAACACCAAGAACATCATAAATAAATCTAAACAAAGGAACACATCATCTAGCCATATTACAGGTGATATGAAACAAAGGGAAACCACAAATTGACCAATTATTATAGTAAATGATACTAAATTATTCATGACTAAAAGTGATATATTGCTAAGTTTAGTGAAGAGTTATAAAGTGAAAATATCCATATGCTACTCCCTTCAGTGCATGTTGCCTTCAATGATCACCTAAAAGCAACAAATAAGCAAGGGTGAGTCCACGACTCAGCAAGTACAAAGTAGAATAATAAACAAGGTAAGCATCGTTTTAATATATCATATTAATTCACCATTATCTCATCATCACATGCTCATTATCATCAAGTTCCATACACATGTCTCTTTTCCATGAATGCAATACTCAAGACTCAAAATGCTCTTTTGCATGTACCATTATAGTTGAGTGTTCACCCGTTGATGACACACCCTTGTCCTATCCTTTTTCATATAGGGTCACCCTGCCCTTTTTCATACAAGGTCACAACTTAGACTCTCGTCCTGTCCTTTTTCATACAGGGTCTCACCTCCACTCCCGTGGAGTGCTACCAAGTAGGTCTTTACAACTTTAATGCTCATATGCAATGTAATGATTATTTCTTTTCATTAGTTAATCGACAACATCAATCAATTGCCATAATCATCAATATAACCATAAGCATATAAGCAATTTAAGAACAAGAATCATCACAAAATCATCATGGCAAGTAATTGCATAACAAACAACAAGTTCAGACACTTGGATACCATTCACTTGTCTTTTTCTTAAATGCATCGACCAGAATGATTTGAAGGTGACAACATACCCTAAACTACTCCTCCTATAATAAATATCCAATCTCAATACATGCCACAGTAGAGCAAGACATCAAAAAATCGATAATGCTCCTACACGCTTCCTAAAACCACCCTTTTTCTCCTTTTACTGGACAATCTCCACTGCTGTCCTGGATTTATTTGCTATTTTCTAGAGCTCAAGAGATTTTATTTGAATTTCTAAAAATAGAAAATCCTAAAAACCCCTAAAAAGCCAAGTGGGCCGAAGCCTATTCCCTCCGGCTGATCCAGCTGACCTGACCTACGTCTCAGCCCATCCCACTTCCACTTGCGCCACGCGTCGCTCATCCGCATCTGCTTCGCTCAGCGGATGACTGCCATTAGTTAGCCGTCGGCCTTCTATCCTCGCCTGCGCCCCTGTATCCCATGCGTCCACGTGTCATCACATGCTTCATGGTGGAATTGGGTTGAGATTGAAAATTTTTAAGGCCTTGTTGTGATCTTCTTGGTCGACATGCAAAAGGAAGCATGTTATACTGGTGACATTACAAGATGGTCATATCATGTGGGTAAAATTTTACAACCTTTGTAGAGTGTAAAACTATTTGAATAGCCGTGTTCCCAGTTGTGGACAATGCTCGGTGATTTCACACAAGAGGTAGAGTTTTCATAAAAATCTGAATGAGTTAAATTGGGAAGTGAATTGCTAGTTCACTGGTGGTTCATTACATGAATGGTTGGTTCATGTGTGGCTCATTAGAGTGGATGGTCAGTTCACTTGTGATTACTCTCAATTCCTTTGATTATTTACTTATTAATCATTTTCAAAGTTTGCTTTCAATCTATTTATTGTATTTACTTTAAATCATGGCTTAATGCATATTAACCTTTCAGCAAATTAACAAACGACTTAATTAGTACTCTATGTATTCATGGCTATATCCATATTTGCTCAGTTGTGGAAGAGAGGCCATATCAACAGGAGGTACCTGAAGGAGGATACTTCGATGACTTCGTGGATTAGGACTTCGCTCCCTAGTCGATTGTCTGTGGGCATGTCAAATAGCTACTATGCTTATTTCTGTTTTCCGTTGCAAGTTTGTTAAGTCATTCATGCTATTATCTATAAGCTTGGCAATAAGGTCGCAACTCTGATAATTATTAATAATATTTGAGTCTTTTCTTAGTGAATCATGATATGGTTGATATTTCACCTATGTTTATACTGTGTGCACTAGCGTGATCCTAGACTAGTGTGATATACACATAGAGTCTGGATTTGCATATTCGATTTTTGACAGAGGTAGTATCAGAGCTATATCAGCTGTTGGACGGAGCCCTAGTTAGAATGATCAAATTAGCAAAATTTCAAAATTTATATTCTAAATCAAGCCAACCAAATGAATATCTAGGAATTTCATATTCTTACCCCATTCTTAGGATTCTTACTCTTTGCTTTCTCTGAGATATTATTATTAAAATTTAATTTGACTCCTTATTCTCACAATGTCCATAGATGCCTTGAGTGTTCCTTAATCAAAGTGAAGGTTGACAGGAAATTCTTCAAGCTTTCCTATGAAGTTTGGATCAAGAAAGCACCCAATATATTTCAAGACAAGATTAAAGATTACCATGAAGATTAGAAGCCATTAGATTTGGACCCTAATATAGTTTTAATATCGTGTAGGTTGATTTGCCTTTTCTTGCTGTTGTGTGTGATGTGAGCTGCAGTCTTACTTTTAGCATTATGATGCAGTCATGTCAAAAATCTTTATCTGTGGAGTTTATTGCTTCTTTTGTTAGCCATTCCGGCTAAGTGAGTGTTTTAATTTAGAATTGCTACTAGAATATCCCCTTAGATGAGTTTACCTCTTACCTTTGCTATTCTCTTTTTCCTTGTTAACCTGGGTAACATCTTGTCAGATGGTGGATACACGAAGTTTAGCTAATTGTAATCAAATGCCTTCAGAACCTCAGATCCTTCAGCTTAGGGGCAACAGCTAGTTCATGGCAGCTCAAACTCAACTCATGAACACGATGATGTAGAATTTAACCAATATGATGAATCAACAGCATCAGACAGCCGTTGCACCTTAGCCAAATCGTCTGTCATTCATATTTGCAGAATTTTTAAGGACTAGACCGCCAACTTATTCCAATTCATCTGAGCCTTTGGAAGTAGATGATATGATTTGTTCAATGGAAAAGAAGCTAAACCTTGCTCAGTGAACCAAATGAGAAAACTTCTCTACGCTGCTCACCAACTGGAAGGTGCCGCATCAGAATGGTGGGAGAACTATTGTGCCGCGCATGAGGACCAAGAGGACATTACCAGGATAGAGTTCACCATAGCTGTTCGCTATGTCCAGAACTATTATGTTAAGAAGATTAATTGGTTTTGGAGACCTCCTATCAATGGTAGTGTGTGGAGATATCCAAGTGCTAGTGATTGTCATTTAGTGGGGAATTGTAAAAGTTTAGAAATATTCTTGCACCTATGATAATGATTTTATCTCAATTCTTGTAATTGTGGTCAGATTTAGACCCAATTGAAATGGCGACATTAGTCAAAAACATTCTTGTACCTGATATTTTGTGAATACATTGAAAGGTCGCTTTCATATTCTCTTAAACATGCTTCAAAATCTCCAAAACTTGCTTGAAACTCTATGAATCGTGATGAAACTCTATGAAACTTTCTTGACACTCTATAAAACGTGACAAAACTCTTTAAAAACATGATTTGAAATATGATGAAACCTTGTTGGAACCTGCTGAAACTTGATAGAACTTTGCAAACTTTGCTTGAAACGTTTGATGCAAGTTTCATGGAGTTTAATTCAAGTTCCATTAAAGTTTTATGGCAATTTGTAACCATTGCGCTCTTGCTTCCTGTTTATTATTTTATGTAAGTTTCAAGATATCTCAATCATAATTATGTAAGTTTCATGAACTTTTCTGTAAGTTTTATAAAGTTTCGTTCAAATTTTGTACCAATTTGTGACCATTCATCTCTTACTTCCTCTTTGTTGCTTCATGTAAGTTTCAAGATGTCACTATTCGATTTTTCTAAGTTTCATGAAGTTTCAGTAAATTTCATACAAGTTTCATTAAATTTCATACAAGTTTCATGAAGTTTTGTTCAACTTTCACTATGTTTTATAAAGTTTCGTTCAAGTTTCATTAAAGTTTCATGCAAATTTGTAGCACCATTGTTCTCTTGTTTCCTTGTTTCATATAAATTTTAAGATGTTTCAATCATAATTATGTAGGTTTCATGTAATGTTTCATGAAAATTTTAGTAAGTTTCATGCAAGTTTTATTCAAATTTACTACCATTTTATAACTATTCTTCTCTTGCTTCCTGTTCGTTGTTTCATAAAAGTTTCAAGATGTCTCAATCATAATATTATTGGTTTTATGCAAGTTTCAGTAATTTTATGCAAGTTTTATAGGTTTCATGCATGTTTCACAAAGTTTTGTTCAAGTTTCATGAAGTTTTATTCAAGTTTTATGAATTTTCTTTCAAGTTTCATTAAAGTTTTATGCCAATTTGAAACATCAGTGCTCTCTTGCTTTCTCTTCATTATTTCATGTAAGTTTTGAGATGTTTCAATCACAAATCTATAGGTTTCATGTAAAGTTTCATGAAATTTTCCATAAGTTCCATACAAGTTTCATTATGTTTCGTTCGAATTTCATGCTAACATGCAACCATTCCTCTCTTGCTTTCTCTTCGTTCATTCATGTGAGTTTCAAGATGTCTTGAGCACAATTTTGTAAGTTTCATGAAATTTAATTAATTTTTATACATATTTTATTAGGTTTCATGGAAGTTTCATGAAGTTTTGTTCAAGTTTCATTTAGTTTGATTAAGTTTTATTCAAATTTCATAAAGTTCCGTTCAGGTTTCATACCAATTTCTAACACTATTGCTCTCTTGTTTCCTCTTTATTGTTTCACGTAAGTTTCAAGATGTCTCAATCATAATTATGTAGGTTTCATATAAATTTTCATAAAATTTTTAGTAAGTTTCATGCAACTTTATTTAGGTTTCATGCACATTTGATGAAATTTCATTCATATTTAATGCAATTTTGTAACCATTCTTCTCTTGCTTTCACTTTGTTGTTTGATGTAAGTTTCAAGATGTCTAATCATAATTTTATAAGTTTCATGAAGTTTAAGTAAGTTTCATAAGGTTTCATGCAAATTTCTTAAAGTTTCATAAGTTTTGTTCAAGTTTCATTAAAATTTTATGCTATCTGCAACACCATTGCTATCTTGCTTACTCTTCTTTGTTTCATGTAAGTTTCGAGATGTCTCAATCACAATTTTGTAGATTTCATGCAAAGTTTCATAAAATTTAGTAAGTTTCGTTTAAATTTTATTATAATGTGCAACCATCTCTCTCTTGCTTTCTTTTTGTTGTTTCATGTAAGTTTCACGATGCGTCAATCACAATTTTGTAAGTTTCATGTAAAGTTTCAGTATATTTCATTAGGTTTTATGTAAGTTTCTTGTAGTTTCATTCAGGTTTCATGAAAGTTTTACGCCAATCTATAACCATTTCTCACTTGGTTTCTCTTCATTGTCACATATAAGTTTCATTTTGCCATGTTCAGAGGGGCAACCAAACTCATACCAATTTTAATCCTCTGTAACAATGCTTTTTCTATTTACTTAAGTTTTTTATCCTCATATCCACATTTGTTGTGTGGTCATTGTAAAATTTTTTGTGCATCCTTTTTAATGTAAAATTTCATCCCAACATAGGGTTTCATAGGCTACGATTCAACTCATCATGTGTCTTTGTCATATGGCAGTAATGTATCAATAGCTACACCACCCTATTTTCTGAACATCATCTATTCCAACACAGCCCCAACAAACAACTACTTGAGATGCGCATGCTATCCAAGGGAGATCATATTCCATGTTAGTGCCCAAATGACAACTCCACATGAAACCACGCAGGCACTACTACAAAATGAGTCATCACAGACGGTTTGGAATAGTCATCATAGACGGTTTTCTGAACCACCTGTATTTATGTGTTTGTGATAATCGAAGGTTATCACAGACGGTTTGTGAGCCGTCTGTGATAAAGACAACACAGACGATTTGTAACTAGAATTGTTTTGTGAAGAAAACTATTACAGACGGCTCGAACCAAAAACCGTCTGTGATACTCACACATCACAGACAATTCTAATTACCAACCATCTGTGATTGGCGAGTGTTGTAGGGGTGGCCCCCACCTAAGCCCAGCCGGCCTGTTAGAAGGTTGTAAGGCTCATAATGGGGCATGTATAATGACATAAGTGCCCCTGAGAGGGATACTCAAATGTAAGGGTACTGTTGTAAAAACACTCCCCATGTGGATATATATATACAATACAGGCCATGGGGGAAACCCTAAGCACTTGCTCACCTAACTCTCCACTACCATACTCTCTCTCTATTTGGTCTATAGCCACAACAGTTGACTCCGTCCGTGGGGAGGACAAGAGCAAGCCTCAAGATCCGAAAAAGGATGGCACCAAAGAAAGCTTCGTCGGCGGTGGCGAAGAAGAAGGCGGTGGGTGCGACGAAGTCTCGCGTCGACATCAGGGCTTCGGTGTCGGCAGCCACCGGCGTGGGCTGCGACGTGGGCGTGGTGGCGACAAACACCGGCGTGCATGCCATGAAGACCGACCCCGCCACCGTTGACACGACGACCGACCCCGCCACCGTTGCTACGACGGCCGATCCCGCCACCGCTGCTACGATGGCCGATCCCGCCACCGCTGCCACAACGGCCGATCCCGCCACCGCTGCTACGATGGCCGACCCCGCCGCCGTTGCCGCGACGGTCGACAACGCTCCGCGCGGGACGAGCGACCCCACCGCAGGCACTGCATTCGCCGCCGGTAGCACCGACCGGGTGGGCGGGGGCGGTAGCCCCAGTGCCCAGGTTGGCACGGCCGCCGCCCTCACACCCGACGCGGGAACGGCGAGCGATTCCAGTGGCAATGCGGGCCCCATCATCGACTCTGGAGTCCACCTCGCCACCACGGCAGGCAATCCGGGGGTGCAGGCCGTGATCGCCGCTGTTCCGGCTGTGCAACCAGATGCACTGGTTGCCCCGGCCATGACTACGATGGAGAACGCCCTGCTGGCGGCCCTCAGCACGTTCCAGCGGGAGTTGGCGGACCTCCGCGGGGCCGTGCACGATATGCAAGAGGCTCGGAGCCAGCAGACCCCGCCGACGGTCGCGCCGAAGCCCATGCCACAGCGGACGGACAGCCGCGACGCCCCCACGTCCAGTCGCGTCCTGCGGCGACACGTGGACCCAGAGTCCCCGCTCTCTGTAGGTTTGCAACAGGTGGTGTGGCCGGACGATTTCAAGTTCCCCAATGTCATCGAGCCGTACAAAGGCGACACGGACCCTCGGGAGTTCGTACGCGTGTACGAGACCGCCATCGAAGCCGCCGGCGGAGACGACACTACGAAGGCGAAGGGGCTCCCCATCGCGTTGCAAGGAGTGGCGCTCTCTTGGTTTTTCACCATAAAGCCAAACTCCATTTACACGTGGGAGCAGATCCACGACCGCCTTTATAGCAACTTTCAAGGAAACTATGTCAAACGCGTCGATGCGGATCAGCTCTTCGCGGTCAAGCAAAAAACCCTCAGAGAAGCTCCGGGACTACTTCAGGCGCTTTGCGAAGGTACGCTGCCAGGTCAAGGATATCAATGAGACAACCATCATGAAAGTAGCAGTACAGGGTCCGCGGGGGACGCCCCCGAGCGCAGTGACGCCGGGGGGCATGAGGGCTCGTCAAGCGGTAGGCGCAAGCCCCGGCGTAATCAGCGCAGGTCTCAGAAGGCTCACCACGTCCTCGACATAGAAGACGTCCCCTAGGAACCTACCCGCACCCACACGGGAAGGGCCGGGGAGGCTGGAGATGGGGGTGTGGAGGCGGCTGCGACGAGAGACCGTGCGTGGAGCAGGAAATCCTGGACTACGGCAGGTGGTGTGAAGTGCACGGCTACGATGATCATATCACGCGGGCATGCACCGCGGTCATGGAGCTACGGCAAGCAATCGCCAGAAACCGAGCCTTCGAAGCACGGCCCCCCGCCGTAGCCCACGTGCAGCAGCTGCAGGAAAGCCCCACGCAAGCTGCAGCCATAGAGGGGGGCTAGCACCGCAACATTAGCGTCATCTCCGGAGGCTCCTTGCCGCAACCGCTTCCGGGGACGCCGCACTGCAGCATTACCTTTATGCCAGTCGACGCCCAGGACGTGGAGTTCCCCCACCAAGATTCCTTGGTCATTCAAGCTGACATTGCCGGCTGCGAGGTCAGGCGTGTCCTCATCGACGGAGGTGGCTCTGCGAACATCCTGGTGGTGGGGGCTCTCGACCGTATGGGGATCCCTCGGGGCCGTTTAGGGCTGTCGGGAACCCCGCTTCAAGGTTTCGGGGGCCAGCCGCTGAAGGCCTTGGGCCAGGTACGTCTCCGAGTCTCCTTTTGTCAAGGCGATAATGCCAGAAGCAAAGACGTTGTCTTCGACGTTGTAGACATCCCGCACCCGTACAACACCATACTGGGCCGACTCGCTATCAACTCCTTCGGGGCGGTCCCGCACCATGCCTTCTTATGCATGAAGCTCCTGGGCCCGCAAGGTGTCATCACTATCTTCGGCGACCAGGATCTCGCCAGGCGCGTGGATTCTGGCGCCAGGAGTCCACACCATAGGGTGCACGTCCTCGCTGACAAGGTGAAGGCGGACACGCCATCCACTCCAGGGTGGACGCCTAAGCCCCGGCTGGATGACGGGGTCAAGAGGGTACCCCTCCACGCTGAAGGGCAGTTCGTGTCCATTGGTGAAGGCCTTCCCCTGGAGGTGGAGCAAGACTTGCTCCAAGTTCTCTGAAGCAACGCGGACGTCTTCGCATGGTCCCCAGGGGACATCAAAGGCGTGGACCACGCCCTCATCGAGCACAACCTGGCGGTCCGCCCCGATGCCAAGCCGGTCAAGCAGAAGCTTCGGCGTATATCCATGGACCGGCAGCAAGCAGCCAAGGTAGAGGTAGCGAAGCTCCTCCAGGCTGGGGTTATCCGTGAAGTTCAGCATCTGGATTGGCTTGCCAATTCGGTGTTGGTCAAGAAGGCTAATGGCGCCTGGCGTATGTGCATCGACTTCACCGCCCTCAACAAGGCATGCCCGAAGGACGACTACCCTTTGCCGCGCATAGATCAACTGGTCGATGCCACCGCGGGGTGTGAGCTCATGAGTTTCCTGGACGCATACTCCGGCTACCACCAAATCTACATGGCCAAGGACGACGAGGACAAGACCTGCTTTATCACGCTGGTTGGGACTTTTTGCTTCGTCAGGATGCCCTTCGGGCTGAAGAATGCGGGCGCAACCTTCACCCGCCTCGTCGCGCTGGTGCTGGCTGCTCAGCTCGGGAGGAACGTGGAGGCCTACATCGACGACGTGGTAGTGAAAACTAGACAGCTCGCCTTCCACGGTCGGGATCTCCAGGAGACCTTCGACAACCTCAGGAAGGCGGGCATCAAGCTCAACCCGGACAAGTGTGTCTTCGGCGTGCGAGCGGGCAAACTCTTGGGCTTCCTCGTGTCCGGACGAGGCATCCAGGCGAATCCCGACAAAGTCGACGCAATCCTTGCTATGGAGCCACCCAAGACGACAAGGGAGGTCCAAAGGCTCGCCGGCTGTATGGCTGCTTTGAGCTGCTTCTTGTCCAGAGCAGCAGAGCGGGGCTTGCCATTTTTCAAGACCCTCCGCGGTTGCGACGAGTTTCATTGGGACGGTGATTGTGCGAAGGCCTTCGACGACCTCAAGAGACACCTCGCAAGCCTCCCCACTCTAGTCGCTCTGGCGCCAGAGGCTCCTCTCCTGCTGTACCTCGCCGCTTCGGCGACAGCGGTCAGTGCTGTTCTCGTCCTGGAAGAAGGCGCTCTCCAGCACCCCATGTACTTCGTCTCTGAAGCCCTTCAGGGCACTAAGACACGGTATACGGAGCTCGAGAAGCTCGCCTACACGCTGGTCATGGCCTCGAGGAAGCTCCGACACTATTTCCTAGCCCATCCAATCACGGTGCCATCCTCGTTCCCCTTGGCGGAGATGCTGCACAATAAGGAGTCCACAGGGTGAATTGGCAAGTGGGCAGCCGAGCTCGCCCCGTTCTCCTTAACATTTGCCTTGAGAACAGCAATCAAATCCTAGGTCCTTGTAGACTTCCTCGCAGAGTGGACCTCGTTAGCTCCCGCCCAGCAGCCAGAAGACCCGGTGTGGATGCTCAACACCAATGGAGCCTATGGCGTTGCGGGCGCGGGCGTAGGTGCGATGGTTACCACACCTGAGGGGCACCGCCTGTTGTACTCGGCGCGGCTTGCGTTTCCCGCCACCAACAACACGGCCGAGTACGAGGCGCTACTCTTTGGCCTCGCGAAGCTCAAAGCACTTGGCGCGCGACGAGTTCTCGTCCGCACTGACTCGCGTCTGGTGGCGGGCCACGTGGACAAGTCATACCAGGCCAAGGACCCTGAGTTGGCTAAATGCCTGGCAGCCGTAAGAGCGAAGGAAAGGCACTTCTTGGGCATCACCATTAAGGCCATCCCTTGGGCGGACAACGAGCATGCCGACGCCCTTGCGAAGGCGGCCAGCCAACAGCTACCACCCCCCAGAGGGAGCATTCTACGAAGTCCTACCGGAGGAGGCCATCGCGCAGGACAACCAAGATGCGGCCCTCGTCCACCAAATTACCCAGCAGGGTGACTGGCGCGAGCCTATCTTCGGTTTCTTGCAAGGCATCGCGGAGCCAGATGACCCCATCGAGCTCCAGCTCCTGCAGCATCGTGCCAGGTCCTTCCAGGTGCTCGACGGAGTACTTTACAAAAAAGGAGTCTGCACACCGCTTCTGCGGTGCCTCCCACGCGAAGAAGGAAAGCAGCTCCTTGCGGAAATTCACGCGGGGCTCTGTGGCTCGCACCTTGCGCTGAGGTCGCTAGTCGGCAAGGCATTCAAGCAAGGCTTTTACTAGCCAACCGCCATCGCCGATGCCCAGGATCTCGTGCCCCGGTGTCAAGGCTGCCAATGGATGGGACAGGTCATTCGTAGGCCTCCGACGGGCCTCAATCCCATTCCCCCGGTATGGCCACTGGCACGGTGGGGCATCGATGTTGTGGGACCACTCCCCCGGGCTCCAGGCGACCTGCGGTTCGTAGTAGTCACTTTGGAGTATTTCTCCAGGTGGCCATGCAGCGCTTCCTCTGACAGAACATCATATGCCGCTTTGGGGTGCCCAGGGAGATCACCGTCGACAATGGCTTACAGTTCAACGCTGTCCCATTCAAGGAGTTCTGCGACAGCATGGGCATCACACTTTGATTTGCTTCGGTCGGGCACCCACGGTCTAACGGAGCAGTTGAATGGGCAAACGGCGCCATCTCCGCTGGAGTCAAGAAGCGCCTTGCAGGGCTGCCAAAAGGCAAGTGGCCGGGCAAGCTCCACAACGTCCTCTGGTCCCTCCGCACAACGGTGACGAGACCAACAGGATTCACGCCGTTCAAACTCCTCTTCGGCGACGAAGCAATGACGCCCGAGGAAATCAAGGCCGGATCGAGAAGAGTCCTCGTCCAGGCGCCGGAAGAAGAGCGCCAATTATCCTTAGACCTCCTCGATGGAGAGCGAGTAAGCGCAACCCAGCACGATATCAAGTACGCACGCCAGATGGTGCGCACTCGTGGTCGCTCCATATACCCGTGAGAATTTCGGCCTGGAGACCTCGTCCTCAAAATGGCGCTCCATGCGGAGACGGTCGGCAAGCTGGAATCCAAATGGGAAGGCCCATACATTGTCGCAGAAGCTCTGCAAAAGGGAGCATACCGCCTTGCCACGCTAGAAGGGCAAACACTTCGCCATACATGTAACGCAGATAGGCTGCGGTGGTACTATGTCTAGGATAAAAAGGGAAGCATGTAGCAACATCGGCACCTTACCTATTGTAAGATGCTTGCCCGCGCAAACAGGAGATTAATAAAGCCGATCCTCTGCCAAGCTTTCGTCTCGGTTTAC
The DNA here is from genome assembly GCA_017311315.1 of Dendrocalamus latiflorus. Classification (NCBI taxonomy): domain Eukaryota; kingdom Viridiplantae; phylum Streptophyta; class Magnoliopsida; order Poales; family Poaceae; genus Dendrocalamus; species Dendrocalamus latiflorus. The sequence goes on from CM029656.1 coordinate 15,030,844, forward strand.
CGCCTCCGCATGCACTCTACGAAGTACAAATAAGACGCAGCGTCGAGGCATACCTCCGTGCGCACTCTACGGAGTATAAATAAGATGTAGCGTCGAGGTCCGCCTCCGCATGCACTCTACGGAGTATAAATAAGACGTAGCGTCGAGGTCCGCCTCCGCACGCACTCTACGGAGTATAAATAGGACGTAGCGTTGAGATCCGCACGCACTCTACGGAGTATAAATAAGACGTAGCGTCGAGGTCCGCCTCCGCACGCACTCTATGGAGTATAAATAAGACGTAGTGTCTACAGAATATAAATAAGACGCAGCAGGGATGCCTCCGTGCGCACTCTACGGAGTATAAATAGGACGCAGCATTGAGGCATACCTCCGTGCGCACTCTACGGAGTATAAATAAAACGCAGCGTCGAGGCATACCTCCGTGCGCACTCTACGGAGTATAAATAAGACGCAGCGTCGAGGCATACCTCCGTGCGCACTCTACGGAGTATAAATAAGGCGCAGCATCGAGGCATACCTCCGTGCGCACTCTACGGAGTATAAATAAGACGCAGCGTCGAGGCATACCTCCGTGCGCACTCTACGGAGTATAAATAAGACGCAGCGTCCAGGCATACCTCTGTGCGCACTCCACGGAGTATAAATAAGACACAACGTCGAGGCATACCTCCGTGCGCACTCTGCGGAGTATAAATAAGACGCGAATGTTGTTCCTGCACACTCTACTGAGTATAAACAAGACGCGGATGTCCCCGCGCACGCGCGAGCATTGCCCTCCTGCGTACTCTTCAGAGTATAAATAAGACGTGGTTGATGTTCCCACGCACTCTGCGGAGTATAAATAAGACACGGGTGTTGCCCCTGCGCACTCTACTGAGTATAAACAAGACAAAAATGTCCCCGCGCGCGCGTCTACTTCGACTAGGCGCCAGCTCTGCTGCCACCCCTTCGAAAGGTAGGGGACAGAACGCTCGCGCGTCTACTTTGACTAGGCGCCAGCTCTGCTGCCACCCCCTCGAAAGGTAGGGGACAGAGCGCTCGCGTGTCTACTTCGACTAGGCGCCAGCTCTGCTGCCACCCCTTCGAAAGGTAGGGGACAGAGCGCTCACGCGTCTACTTCGACTAGGCACCAGCTCCGCTGCCACCCCTTCGAAAGGTAGGGGACGGAGTGCTCGCGTGTCTACTTCGACTAGGTGCCAACTCCGCTGCCACCCGTTCGAAAGGTAGGGGACGGAGCGCGCACGCGTCTACTTTGACATGGCTCCAGCTCCCCTGCCACCCCTTCGAAAGGTAGGGGACAGAGTGCTCGCGCGTCTACTTCGACTAGGCGCCAGCTCCACTGCCACCCCTTCAAAAGATAGGGGACGGAGGGCTCATGCGTCTACTTCGACTAGGCGCCAGCTCCGCTGCCACCCCTTCGAAAGGTAGGGGACGGAGCGCGCGCGCGTCTACTTCGACTAGGCGCCAGCTCCGCTACAACCCCTTCGAAACGTAGGGGACGGAGCGCCTGCGCGTCTACTTCGACTAGGAACCAGCTCCGCTGCTACCCCTTCGAAAGGTAGGGGACGGAGCGCGCGTGCACGCCTACTTCGACTAGGCGCCAGCTCCGCTGCCACCCCCTTCGAAAGGCAGGGGACGGAGCGCTTGTGTGTCTACCTCGACTAGGAGCCAGCTCCACTGCCAGCCCTTTGAAAGGTACGGGATAGAGCGTTCGCACGTCTACTTTGGCTGCTACTATCGATAAGCGGGGCGAAGCTGAGCGTGAAAATCCGAACCCTACATGACACAACCGCCCAGAGTAGAGCGGTACGCAACGACAAGATCTTGGGCAGGCGTCGCTTCATTCATATAAAGAGGAGGTTGCAAGGCAACTGTACAGATAGGCGTACATGACACAACGCACACCCAACCCCGGCATCACACCTACGGGTTCGCGCTGACTCCGTTGCATTGAGGAACTTCCTCGAGCCACTAGAGGAAGTCCCCCTCATGATGCAGCGTTTGCCGCAGCGCGACCTTGGCCACGTCCTCCCCGATGTAACCCTAGATTTGACTGTGGAAAGTCTGGAGGCTGGGCTGGATGAAGCGTACAGCGTCGGACATCGCCCTGGGCTCGGCTGGCAGATCCAGCTCAGGGTTTGCCAGCTCGTTGACATGCCTATACCCATGGGTGTGGAGCATGGAGAAGGCGAGGCAGGCACTGATGAAGCCGCAGTGCTCGCCGAAGGCTCTGGCACCGCGGAGGGCGAGGCTTGAGCCCTCTTCGATTAGCTCGAGCGTTTGCGTCAGATCTTCAGGGCCATGCGTAACAGTTGGCATGTCAACAGAAAGGTCCTGGAGGGCTTGTTCCAAAGACTCCATCGCCCTCCACGCCGACATAGACGCGTCATCCAAGGTCTGGTTCCTCTCTGTAAGGGATGCGGCGAGCTGGGCCTTCTCCTCCAGCGCGGAGATTTGCTGAAGAAAGGTGGTGTGCTCCTCCACTACGGCGTGCCGGACGTCCTCCGTCGCGCGTGGGAAACCACCCTCACATTTTCTGTCACCAGCAAGCGAATACGCTCGTCCTTGGCGGTGTGAGCCTCGTCCGCAGCACGAAGTTTCCCCTCCAGCACCCTCCGCTCGCGAACGCGAGTCTCCTCTAGGGTTTGGCTGAAAGCAAGAGACTGGAAGAAACCGCGGGAGTTAGAAATGCGTTGGACGGCGGCATAGGCCGTAAACCTAGCCACTTAGCCTTATCTCCGAGGCACCCAGTGCGAGCGCCAGAAGGTCTCCCCCGCACGTTGACAGCACCTGTCGATCCAAGCTGCCACCGATGCGAAGCATCTCTGATCGAGGGATGAAATCAGAGACAACGAGCCTCGGCCCCTCTACGCCAGTGGCTTCGACTGCACTGGACGCCCGCGTCGCGCCCTGCGCAACAAGGTCAGAGACTTTGCGCACACCCCCGTTGCTCGATCCTTCACCGCGTCCGGGAGACCTCGTCTCGCCTGATGTTGACGACGGAATGAGCGAGCAAATCAGAGAGAGTTTCGCAAAGTTGTGGGAGGAAAAAGAATCGTGCCTACCTTGACACCCCCTACCAAGGCATGGGGAGGTGTCCGCTTAGCCTCCATTCGGGGCATGGGGGCTTCGTCGGCCCGAGGAGCGACGACTTCTCCCTCAGCCCCGACGACTTCCTCGCCGGGCGCCAGGATCTCGGTGATCACGCCCGCCACACGGAATCGCCCTCGAGGATGCAACCGACGCTTCCTCAACCGCTCTGGTAGCTGCAATAGTCGGCACGGGCGGCAAGCCCTCGGTGGCCGTGGCAGGCAACGAGACCTCATCTTCAAGGGCAACGACACCGGGAACAGCTGCCTCGCGCCGTCTAAGGCCTCCTCGTCAGGGGCAGCGTGCCCCCAGAACCTGCGGGTTCAGACCCAGCGCCGATCGTGCCCCCCGTCTCGACGGTACCGGCCGGTGACACGGCCGATGGGTTGGATGCGACAGCGTCAGGTCAGGCCCTGCGCCGAGAGGGCAGCACCCCCACTTGACCATCGCCATCGTGGTGGCTTGGGACCTCCACCGGCACTGCGTGCTTGGGTACGGGAATCCCCAGGACCTCGCACACCCGATTTATCCGCCCCTGTTTCGCCGTGGCGGTCGCGGCCTCGCGCAGCTTGTGCTCCTTAGCTGTGTGCGGCCTGAGGAGCGCAACGACCGCATGCTCCACGTCTTTCAGCCGGGGCACTGCACACAAAGGTGGGGCATCGTTCATAAAATGTCATGCGATTGCGTGAATGGGCGCGTAGCCCGACGCCGAAGGACGTACAAGGAGCGGAGGGTTTTAGAAGATAGGATACTGTCGGATGGACGCCATCCCTCCGGGTACTGCCCCGTCGCTCGTACTGCCACCGACTGGAAAGTGGCGCCACCCCGTACATGGTGAACTCTTTAGCGAGGTCACGCATGTTGAACCAGCGGGCGACACCGGCAAGCCTCCGTGCCTTCTGCACGTCATCAATCTTCGGCTTCACATCTGGCGAGCTGTTGAACGAAATCGGCTGTCCCCAGCACAGCAAACCGCTCGCACTCATAACGTGGTAATAAAACCACCGTCGCATCCAACCAGACTCCCACTTCCCCCGCGTAGCCAACGCGGGGAAGAGCCCCGCACACTGCTTCCTCAGCACAAAGTTGACGCTGCCGATGTTCGATACCGCTCCTCCCTCGACTTTCTTTGGCTGGCAACGCGCATCGTGTAGAATAGTGAACAGGCTCGCACTGGGACGGCGACCTTTTGTCCGCGTCGCCCAACCGAAGACAGCCAGGCGAACTATCACGTTGGGGGTCAGCTGCGCCAGCTCCAACCCGTAAGCCCGCAGGACCTCGTCGACGAAGAGCGTCGAGGGCATCCGAAGCCCGACATCAAAGAATGCGACAAAGACGATCACCTCCGTTTCCGCCAGATGCGGCTCCGTCTCGTCGGAGCCGGGCAGGCGAGCCCCGGCAAGCTCCTCAATCTTTTTCTCCCGGGCGAGCCTCTGGATCATCTCCGCTGTAACGCGACTCCGTCCCAAAACACGGGAGCAACGGCCTCCCGAGTGATCCATGGCATCCCACCGCTTGTTGACTTGCGTTGGCCCTCGCACCACCAGAGGATACTTCGCTGGGGGAGGCGACGAGCCGCGCTGGCTGGACGAAGTGCTACCGCTCAGCCAGCGAGCGGGATCATCGTGACAAGCCATTCCTCTCCGAGGTGGGGTGCTAGAAAACAGGAGAAGGGGTGGATCGTGCTAGTAGCGGAAGAAAGGAGGCAGAGCTAGGCGTCCAACGGGGATGAACGTTCCCATGCCGGTGGTGACCCCTTTTAAAGCCTGCTCCCCCCACGAGCAGAAACGCAACCGGCGGGAGCCTAGCGATTCGGCTATCCACGATCAGGAAGCGCAACCGCTAATAGTTGGAGCACGCAGTGGTAGGTGGGCGAACAGCGCACGACGTGCCAGTAGCACTCTGCCATGCGTCCCACCCCTACAGGGAAGAGGTGAACGGCCGCGGTCGTGTGACTACTGACAGCCCGCGACACGCAAATCGTGGCCCACCGTGTATACCCTGTTCCTGACAACTCAGGGGGTCGGCGTGATTCCAGGTGCCATTAAGGCGCACTACCGGCGTCAACCGCTCAACCGCTGACGTCAGGCCAGGCGGAGCCCCCACCCTACTCAACCGCTCGAAGCTATGCGTGGGAGCCTCACCCACCCCGCGCCCAGGAGAATCCCTGGCGCGAGGTTCGTCTCCGCCCTGTCTTCGACTCCGCTAGCATCTTCACCTCCGCTAGCACCTTCCACTCCGCTGGCATCTTCAACTCCACCCGCACCTTTGACTCCGCTGGCATATTCGGCTGCGCCAACCAGGGGTCATACGGTTAAGGATGCCTCCGGCATCCCTTCTTCGTCAGGTCCTCGGTGTGGGCTGGAGGATATGTGAGACAATCAAGCTCCATCCAAAAACAAAGAAGGTCATAGGCCACAAGGACGGAGGGGGCCAAGTGGCTCGGCAGCATGGCTTCGGCCCGTGAAGCCCTTCACCATGAGAGGCTCCTGTTGTAGGGGTGGCCCCCACCTAAGCCTAGCTGGCCTGTTAGAAGGTTGTAAGGCCCAGAATGGGGCATGTATAATGACATAAGTGCCCCTGAGAGGGATACTCAAATGTAAGGGTACTGTTGTAAAAACACTCCCCATGTGGATATATATATACAATACAGGCCATGGGGGAAACCCTAAGCACTTGCTCACCTAACTCTCCACTACCATTCTCTCTCTCTGTTTGGTCTATAGCCACAATAGCGAGTATCAAAGATGGTTGATATATAGAACCGTCTGTGATAGTCCTTCATAGACGGTTTATACGACAAAACCGTCTGTGATAATTCATTGTATACCTAAATTTTTTTTCTATTTTTAGCTATCCTCAAGAAATGATGTTACCTATGCCCTTGAAAACAAGCAAATACAGTGGCAAACACAATAGCACATTGCATTGTAGCATAACAAGATAACGAACCCAACTCTTTAACATGGCAAGAATATATAAGAAGTAGAGATCCTAACAGAGAGTAGAACCTGGATGCATTGGATGACTGCCGGATGTCACCGGCAATGGAGAGGCGGCGGTAGCACCACCTTTGTGGCACAACGGTGAGATCGAATAAGACACTCTTCGACACTTACAACAAGAGTGTGCTATGCAGTCGACCGTGGTGTCACAACGGAGGCGCTAGCTCACAGCGGTAGTTTGTTATAATGCACATATCAGAGACAATTTGTTATATGAACCATCTGTGATAGTTTCATAGACGGTTCTAATTAAAAACTGTCTATGATAATGCATATATCTCAAACGGCTTTTAAACATAACTGTTTGTGATAGTTTCAAAAATGGTTTTAGCCATGAACCGTCTGTAATAATCAAAGCACAGACGGCTCCACATGAATCGTCTGTGATGAGACGTCCAGTATAGTTTGTTTTGTAGTAGTGAGGAGAGAATGAGTGACACCATCTGACAAGGTTCACATAAAATAACCATGAAACAAAACCATCAGGTTAAAGAGGCATTTTTGCCAAACACATTATATATAACATTCATGAACTATATGGAGACCCAAAAAGGAACTTATCTGAATCACCAGTGCATGAAGGAGGGGATAGTGGTGAGGCCTGCTTGTGGACGAGGCTGATATGAAGATTTTGCGAGTGCTTCTGCCATGCATGATGGAGGATGAAACACAGGAGCTACCGCATGTGAAAGCAGGCAACACACGCTAGAGAGGAGGCCCATTATAAGGGGAAGTGTGAGACCATGTGGAGGTCACCCCATGGTTGTGATGAGGAATTGACTTTTGGATTAGAGTATATGTGGAGGTTGAGTTTGGTTTTTGAGGATTTTGCAAAAGTTTGCTTTCTGTTTGTCGACTGTGTGGTCATACGGTCTGATCGACAGAACAACCACAGGGTGGTCGAAAGTGTCAATGCCTGAACGACCATGTGTGATCGATAGTCAAAGCCTGTGATCAATGGTCGTAGCTTTGTATTGGTCATGACCGGTAGCTGTAGCCTATGTGAGCACTGATCTTAGCGATCGGTTGTGGTAGTCATGAGCCGTAGAGATCGATAGTTGTAGCCTATGCCAGCGGCAATCATAGTGATCTATTTTGGTAAGTCGTATCAGACTAGTTGGTGACCTGAGGTTGTTCTCTGGAAATATTGGTGTTCTGATCAGGGTTGACCGGAGTGTTTGTTGCTAATGTGCACTTGTGGATATTGCTTGGTTCTAGGATTAGAATCAGTAATTTGGGTGCATACATTTTGTGATAGGAACGGGGTCCCGATCTTCCAACAGGTTCTGGATATGTTTGATTTGGTGGAGGCGCGACACAATTCGATCCGACTTCCGAACAACACGTTCCGAACCCCGCAATCGCAGCACCATGTCTCCTTAGGTTATCAACCGTGCGCAGCCCGGTTGACCTCGCCAAGAAGGCTAATCCTCACCTACGAATCGAAGAACACAAGCAAGAACAAGTAAGAACACAACTGAATTGTAGATGTATTGATTTAGCACTCGAAAGTTGGGGTCTCACAAACCGATGAACGACGAAACTGTTCAAAGACAGAATAATCTAAGCAAAATCCAAACCCTAATGGTGGGGGTGGCAGCTGGATATAGAGGAGTGAGGGGCATGCAAAACACCTGGATGCGCCCTAATGGGCTCCAACATGATACAAAGCCGAATGGCCCAAAAGACGGTAGCGCAGCACCCTGACAGATTCTGAACGCTCACTTGTTTGGATGATTCCTGTTGACTCAAAAGGAATTTTTACATGGGACTAGATCCATTGGAAAGGCCGCCTTCTCAGCTTTCCATCCATATGTAGAACGTCCAAAACGGAGCCCGGATGCGATCAGGGCATCCGTTTTAGTGCGGCCTGGTCCTGGACTCCGAATTGGATTCGAAGTCGGCTTGAATTGGGCCTCCAACATGATTCGACCGCCCTTGCTGGACTTGTGCGCCTCGTAGCCCTTCTCCAAGTACTTCCAGGTCCTCTCCATGGTTCCTAATCATAATTAAATCATTAGGTAGCAATCGATTCTCAAATGAACAAAAAGAAGTACTTAGAAACGAGCTCACCTGTAAATTCAATTGTCGGGCGCGAGCTCTAGTGATTGGTCCTTGAATATCAAGTGGAGGAGTGTTGTGTGTATCCGAAGAAGTGATGTCCTCATCATCCTCCCCCTCTTGAAGTGGAGTTGTCCCCAACTCAGCCTCATCTTCTTCTCCCAAGTATGGCTTCAAATCTGAAATGTTAAAGGTGGGACTAACCCCAAACTTGGGAGGCAACTCAAGTTTATATGCATTATCATTTATCTTCTCAACTATCTTAAAAGGACCAGCAGCTCTAGGCATCAATTTTGACTTTCTTAACTTAGGAAATCTATCCTTTCTCAAGTGCAACCAAACAAAATCACCCGGTTCAAGTTTAACTTCCTTTCTACCTTTACTACCAGTGATCCTATATTTTTCATTCATCTTTTCAATGTTTGCCTTAGTAGTCTCATGCATTTTGACAATAAAATCAGCACGCTCCTTAGCATCATTATGAACTCTCTCACTAGTAGGCAAAGGTAAAATATCAATAGGGGCACGGGGATTGAATCCATACACTACCTGAAAAGGACTTACCTTAGTGGTGGAGTGTTCCGCTTGATTATATGCGAACTCAACATGCGGCAAACACTCTTCCCACAGCTTCAATTATTCTTCAAAACAGCTCTCAACATGGTAGACAATGTGCGGTTCACCACCTCGGTTTGGCCATCAGTTTGTGGGTGACATGTTATAGAGAACAACAACTTTGTACCCAACTTGTTCCATAGAGTACGCCAAAAGTGACTCAAGAACTTGGCATCACGATCTGAAACAATAGTAGAAGGCATACCATGCAAACGAACTATCTCTTTGAAAAAGAGGTCAGCAATATGAACGGCATCATCGGTTTTATGACATGGTATAAAGTGAGCCATCTTAGAAAAGCGATCCACAACAACAAAAATGTTATCCCTCCCCTCTTAGTCCTGGGCAATCCTAAAACAAAGTCCATAGAAATATATGCCCACGGAATAGAAGGAACAGGAAGAGGCTTATATAAACCATGTGGATTCAAGCGAGACTTAGTTTTTTGACATGTAGTGCAGCGAGCCACAAACCGCTCAACATCTCGCCTCATCTTTGGCCAAAAGAAATGTGTGGCCAGAACGTCCTCCGTCTTCTTAGCACCAAAATGTCCCATCAAACCGCCTCCATGCGCCTCCTGCAACAACAAAAGACGAACGGATCCAACTGGAATGCATAGGCGGTTAGCTCTAAACAAAAACTCATCATTGATCACGAATTTATTCCATGCTTGTCCCTCTTTACAATGCAACAACACATCCTTAAAATCAGCATCAAAAGCATATTGTGCTTTAATAGTTTCAAGACCAAAAATGCGACAATCAAGTTGAGACAACATGGTATAGCGTCGAGACAAAGCATCAACAATCACATTATCCTTCCCTTTCTTGTGTTTAATGACATAAGAAAAAGATTCAATAAATTCAACCCACTTAGCATGTCTACGATTCAAATTGGTTTGACTACGAATATGCTTAAGTGATTCATGATCGGAATGAATGACAAATTCTTTAGGCCATAAATAGTGTTGCCACGTCTCTAAGGAACGAACAAGAGCATACAATTCTTTATCATACGTGGAATAATTAAGAGCAGGACCGTTCAATTTTTCACTAAAGTAGGCAATAGGTTTGCCTTCTTGCATCAAAACACCACCAATACCAATTCCGCTAGCATCACATTCCAGCTCAAAAGTCTTACCAAAATCCGGAAGTTGGAGCAATGGTGTGTGTGTAAGCTTGTACTTCAAAAGATTAAAGGACTCCTCTTGTGATGGCCCCCAATGGAACACGACGTCCTTCTTTGTCAACTCAATCAACGGTGTCGCAATGGTGTTGAATTCCTTGACAAAGCGGCGATAAAATCCTGCAAGGCCAAGAAAACTCCGCACTTGGGAGACCGTCGTGGGCGTGGGCCAACTCCATATCGCCTCCACCTTGGCTCTATCAACCTCAATTCCCTGTGGAGTCACAACATAGCCAAGAAAAGAGACTCGATCCGTGCAAAAGGTGTACTTCTCAAGGTTACCAAACAAACGCGCATCTCTCAAAGCATTAAAAACAGCACGTAAGTGATTCAAATGTTCATCCATGGACTTGCTATAAATCAAGATATCATCAAAGTAAATGACCACAAATTTGCCAATGAAAGGACGTAAAACCTCGTTCATTAATCTCATGAAAGTGCTAGGTGCATTAGTTAAACCAAAAGGTATGACTAACCACTCATACAAGCCGAACTTAGTTTTAAAAGCAGTTTTCCATTCATCGCCAAGTTTCATTCTTATTTGGTGGTATCCACTACGCAAGTCAATCTTTGTGAAAATTATAACACCACACAACTCATCAAGCATGTCGTCTAGCCTGGGAATAGGATGATGATACCTTATAGTAATGTTGTAATGGCTCTACAATCTACACACATATGCCAAGAACCATCTTTTTTGGGAACCAAAAGAACAGGAACAGCACAAGGACTAAGGCTCTCACGTACGTACCCACGGTCCAAAAAGTCTTGGACTTGTCGCAGAATCTCCTTAGTCTCTTCGGGATTGGTCCTGTACGCCGCACGGTTTGGCAAACTCGCTCCAGGGATCAAGTCAATCTGGTGCTCAATCCCTCGAATGGGTGGAAGTCCTGGAGGTATCTCATCAGGGAAAACATCTCCAAACTCTTGCAAAAGGTTAGTGACAGGAGCAGGCAAAGTACAAGGCATATTATCAAGAGAAAATAAAGCATCTTTGCACACAAAAGCATAGCATGTATCATTAACATCATCAATTGCAGCAAGGTCTGATTTTGTGGCAAGCATAACCGAATTTTTCAAATGGATTACTTGCTATTTTTCAGATTTATCATGTTCCTTTGGATCATTAGCAACAGCAGCTCTCTCCCTATCGGCCTCTATAATTTCAGCTGGGGTCAAAGGTAGTAAAGTAACGTTCTTTCCCTTATGCATAAAAGTGTATTTGTTACTACTACCATGGTGTAAAGCATCATTATCAAATTCCCAAGGTCGACCCAATAAAAGAGAGCATGCTTGCATGGGAACCACATCACAATCAACATGATCAGCATAACCACAAATGGAAAATGGACTCGGCATGTTTGTGTTACCTTAGCTTTTCCAGAGTCATTTAACCACTGAATATGGTATGGATGTGGATGCGGTCGCGTGGTCAAACCAAGCTTCTTGACAAAATCAGAACTCACCAAGTTGTTGCATCTTCCTCCATCAATGATGACACGTGCACGCCGGTTCTTGATTGCGAAGAAAGTCTGAAACAAATTATGGTGTTGAAGCTTATCGGGTTGTTGTACGTGTGTACTGAGGACTCGCTGCACAATGATGCTCTGTAGCGTCGCTGTGGACGCCCCACCAAGGACCAGGTCGTGATCACCATCGCCATTGTCGTCCGAGGCAGTAGCAACATCATCATCCTCCTCGACATCTGAGTGCTGATGTAGCCTCCATCTTCTGTGGCGATGTATGCCCGTTGGCTAGGGCAATTCTTCTGCACTTGACCAAGCCCATGGCAGCGGTGGCACTGAATGTCGGAGGAGCAGCCCGTTGAAGCCATGGAAGAAGAACTCTTGGCTGGACCCTGCAAAGAATTTTTTGTAGAATCTGCAAGGCGTGTTGTGGAAGGTGGCTTCGGTGGCGCTGCTGCAAACTTGTTCACAGGTGGTGGAGGAGAATGAAAACTCGAAGAAGACTTGGGCAGTCCCGTCGATGTAGTCGTTCGCGGCGTGTAGAAGGGTCGTCCGGGGCTTGCCTTCGCTGATTCCTTGCGTCCCTGCAATTCTTTTTCTGCAAGCATAGCAAGCTGGAACAACTGGTTGACAGTAGTAAAATCTTTATAATCAATAATGTCCTGAATTTCACGTCGTAGCCCCCCGTAAAAACGACAAATCTTATCCTCCGTTTCCTCAACAACCCCACAACGCACCATACCCTTTTGAAGCTCAGCATAATAGTATTGAACAGAACTATCACCTTGTTCTAAGCGCTGCAATTTTTTTCTCAAATCACGTTTATATGAGGGAGGAACAAAACGATTACACATAGCTTTTTTTAACTGCTCCCATGTATCAGGTTGTAAGCGCATGGTACCCAGTTCATTCCACCAGATAATAGCAAAGTCCTTAAACTCACTGGTAGCTTGTCTAACTCTATGTTGTTCAGGAACCAAGTGAGAATTAAACTTCTGCTCTACCGTTATCTCCCAATCAAGATATATTTCAGCATCATAAAGACCAGAAAAAGATCGAAAGGTAAATTTGACTTTAGCAAAAGGGTCATCGTTACCATGACGGTTCTGGTTATTACCTCCCGTACCATGTCGGTTTTGCTGAAGACGCCGATGTAGTCGTGCATCTTGTGTCGCCCGTTGATCAATATAGCCATCCGCATCATACACTGTGTCATCATCATGATGATGGCCGTCATTGACAGGTGGCAGGCGTGCCTCCAATGTGTCCATCCGACCAGTGAGGTCAGCCATCCGCCGCTCCACCCGCTCAATGCCTTCCATGGTGTTCAACTGGGCAATGGCGGCGACGATGGTGTCCATTCTCGCGCTGAGATCAGTGAGTGAAGCATTTTGTTTGTCGAGCGCAGCTTGTAGCTGGGCGCGACTAACACACTCGTTGAAATCGCCCGGTGTCCCGTCCCCTTCGTCTCCTGCTATGGTAAGTGGAAACACAGGGAAAACAAAAGGATTATCCCTATCAACTACAAAGTAAGGGCAGTGGGAACCCACAAAGGAAGTGGCTTACCAAGCTTTTACAAGTGTTCTTACCAAAGCAAGGCAAAAGATACCTAGAGAGTGTGATCCGGCGATTGCAAGGGTCAAAAACTGTGCTATCTGGAAGTAGGTATATGGAGCTTGGCAGGCCAAATATGTTAGTGGAACACAAATCAATAACAGATAGTAATGCTAAATAAATGTCCAAAGCACTGGTCCTAGTTGCTGGTCTAAATGTGTCCTATATTAGTTATGATATGATGAACAAGGAGTCAAGACCAGAATAGTAAAGCAAAGACAGCAACAAAGATGGCCAGGCAATGAGAAACTTAATTCAGCATAAGCACAAAACAAATGAAGCTCTGTCACCTAAAACTGTGCTCTGTCACGGTTTTTTTGGGCACAGATAGCACTCTCAGCACTATAACCCCAGGTGCCGAAATTTTTCTTTTTTTATTTTTTCCACAAAGCAGAGCACAGAAATAGGAACCACACAAAGTTTCACCTCAATCTGATGTAAGGTGTGGTCTACAGAAAATGATGAATGTGCTGTAAATTCGGTGATGAAATTTCGGAGCTCGAGTACTGAACTTTCCAGGCCGAATTTGGGCAAAATAAATTCACCAAACCTGGCAAAGCCGAGGAGTTTTAGATGCACAATTCAATTTCACCCAATTTGAAAAAAAATCGCCTAATTTCGAGTCCGTATGAGAAAGTTATGGCCGTTTGAAGGAGGGCCTCCGTGTTATGGTTGCTGTAGAGGCCGAAACGAAATCGGGTGGAGGAAATTGGTGGAAATTGGGGGTGGAAGCTCGGGGAAAGGTGGGGGATGGTGCTGGGTGATCACGAGATGCGATGGATGACTCAAAAACCGAGGGCGGGATATGGGTGGGAAAACAAAAGTTGATGGCTAGGGTTTGTATGAGAGGTAGCGGAAGCAAGACAACCCGAAACAAAACACGATCTAAACCAGCAACACAACTCGACTAAGGACACAAACTCAACACTACAGACTCTGAAATCAAATTGTGCAAAAGGCTAAACGAGATCTGGGACAGGAAACAACCTATGACTACAAATTGTTTTTGTAGGGCTTTTTCTTGGACTCTAGGATGAAACCGAAAACAACAAAGGTAGCGTAAACTCGAACCTGAAGGAACACCTGAAGCTCTGATTACCACTTGAAAGGAACGGGGTCTCGATCTTCCAACAGGTTCTGGATATGTTCGATTTGGTGGAGGCGCGACACAATTAGATCCGGCTTCCGAACAACACATTCTGAACCCCGCAATCGCAGCACCACGTCTCCTCAGGTTATCAACCGTGCGCAGCCTGGTTGACCTCGCCAAGAAGGCTAATCCTCGCCTGCAAATCGAACAACACAAGCAAGAACAAGGAAGAACACAACTGAATTGTAGATGTATTGATTTAGCACTCGAAAATTGGGGTCTCACAAACCGATGAACGGTGAAACTGTTCAAAGACAGAATAATCTAAGCAAAACCCAAACCCTAATGGTGGGGGTGGTGGCTGGATATAGAGGAGTGAGGGGCGTGCAAAACCCCTGGACGCGCCCTAATGGGCTCCAACACGATACAAAGCCGAACGGCCCAAAAGACGGTGGCGCAGCACCCTGACAGATTCTGAACGCCCAATTGTTTTGACAATTCCTGTTGACTCAGAAGGAATTTTGACATGGGACTAGAGCCATTGGAAAGGTCGCCTTCTCAGCTTTCCATCCATATGTAGAACGTCCAAAATGGAGCCTGGATGCGATCTGGGCGTCCGTTTTAGTGCGGCCTGGTCCTGGACTCCGAATTAGATTCGAAGTCGGCTTGAGTTGGGCCTCCAACATGATTCGACTGCCCTTGCTGGACTTGTGCACCACGTAGCCCTTCTCCAAGTACTTCCAAGTCCTCTCCATAGTTCCTAATCATAATTAAATCATTAGGTAGCAATCGATTCTCAAATGAATAAAAAGAAGTACTTAGGAACGAGTTCACCTGTAAATTCAATTGTAGGGCGCGAGCTCTAGTGATTGGTCCTTGAATGTCAAGTGGAGGAGTGTTGTGTGTATCCGAAGAAGTGATGTCCTCATCATTTTGATTGTGCAAATTGATGATCTTTATGTATTGTGCGGTACTACGTGATTGTTTGCTTCTTGGTGTTGGTTGCAGGACTTCGAAGCTAGGTCATGGTGAGGCGTGGAAGGACTGGGACTAGACACAGGAGGTGTTCAGGTCCAAACCGATCAGGGAGATGCTGAAGATGAGTATGGCTTGCGAGGTGGTTGTAAGCCGGGACGACGAGGAAGCAGAGTGGAAGCTACCAGTGGTGGACTTGATGGACAACGGCGAAGTGGACCAGGACTAGGCTCAGGGAGGAGTTGAGGTCCAAATGGTCGAGGAAGCTGAGTCCTGTCATGCACAAGGAGAAGAACGTGCTGCGCCAAGTGATTGGCAGCCCTGCAGGACATCGCCCCGCCATTTAGCAATATCCCGGATGACCGCGCTCGAAATTGGATTAGTGCAAGGTCATCTACAATGACATCGGAGGACGTCTCCTTTTGAAGCCCTGCAGATCAGCAAGTGTCCCAGCGCCTGGTAAGATATCGATCGAACTACATAGCTTGTAATTACTCCACAACTCGTACTAATTGAAATGACATGTCGTGCTCTTGCAGGAAGTGCTGAGTTTTGAATCTACCCTGGGATCATTCTAGCGAACAAGGGAGAATGATATACTCTCCATGGCCCTGGGAAACAAGGAGCACCCGGGCCGTACGAGAGGTCTTGGCCTTTACGTTCCTTGGAAACATGGTTTCCAAGATGACTCCGAAATGTATCGACGTAGGAAGAGAACCAAAGCCGAGCGTGAGGAGCGGCTACGAGAAGAGATCAAGGAATCTCTTAGAGAGGAGCTAAGAGAAGAGCTGACTGATTATATCAAAGATGCGGCGCGGAAACATACAGAAAGTCAGTAGACCGCCGCCGCCGCTCCAGTGCTAGCTAGCCCTCACAACCGTCCGAGTAGTTGCGCGTCCAATCTGACGGAAAGCGAGGCCAGATTTTTTGTGGATGACATCCAGGTAATAATTATTATCTCTCGAATGCTTGCTCCATTGATAGGCCTATTCGAGTAGCTAATTTTGTATCGTTATGTAGGATCCTACGAAGTGCAGGCTCCAAGTGACATGTGCCTCCGTTCCCTTGTACGCTGCTTGGGGCCAGGCATATCAGTCTGGTATCGGGGCCATCGTGCACGGTCAACCTTTAGCGCCAAGCTACGCAAAAGTTAATGTGGACGGTGTGCATGCCAATTTTGAGGTCGTCCCGCTACCGAAGGCCCCCAACGACGAGATCGTGACTCTAGGGCAGCCCATTGGAACATTCATCCAGTGGCCCAAAAGCGACATCTCCCTGGAGGCTTCTTCACCGGTGGCCGGACCAGAAGGGCAGCGCGAACCAGAGCTAAATGCACTGGTGCTATCTCCACAAGGGCAGTGCGAAGCAGAGCTACCTGCACCGGTGCTATCTCCACGGGTGCTATTCTCGCCAAAGCAACTTGCACCGTCTGTACCATTACAGTCGACCTATAGTCGAGGCAGTGGCCAGGGCAAATCAAAGACGAAGGATGATGATGATGATATCCCGTACCTACCATTGGCCCGCAAATTCGTGCTAGGCGAGCCAATGATATTCCCGGAAGAGCACCTCTTAACCCTAGGACTTGGTTGCCAAACAATACACGCTTGGTATATGGAACAGTCCAATAGGCCAGAGGCAGAACAGCGCTCAGGTATCACTGTCAAATTCAAGCGGAAACATTTCCAGCACAAAATTCAGGAATGTGTCTTCGCGGTGACCTTTGACGATATATTTGGTCTTTTCACGCTCAACGCTCTCGACGTCTCACTCGTTCGATGCTGGACGCTGTAAGTCTGTACAATCACAGTCACTGTTCACGTAATACCGATATATGTCACAATTTGTTTCTTTTCTATGTATATATATAGATTCATGCTGACCGAAGCTAGATCATCGAAATCACCAATTGGTTTCCTGGACCCACGCTTGGTCGCCATTGATACCATCAACGAGGATGCATCCTTCGTCGAGAGCTATATTACAACAGCACTGCTGGCTCACCGCGATAAGGAATTTCTTCTTATGCCATACAATGAGCGCTTCCATTGGATTTTAATTGTAATTATACCAAAATGGAACAAGGCTATATACCTTGATTCTCTAAGTAAGAACAAATCCAAGTACACAGCTATCGCCCAAATACTCGATAGGTAAGTACATTGTACATTGTACTCTTTCTTTCCTTCCGAATGACTAATCTAACTTTTTCGAATAACGAAGGTCGTTCGCCACATACGTTGCACAAACATGTGACTCGACGACAGCGGCCAAGCCCTTGAAACATGTTCGTAATTTTCGGGTATTCGCTAGCTACACATTAATTAAACCAATACAACACTTAGTAGTAATGCCTCTTGATTTAACACATTCTATATTTTGCAGTGCCACTAGCAGCAGCCGGGTAACACGTGTGGATTCTACGTGTGCCACCATATGAGACTACTCCTCGATTCCTCGAAGATCACCAATTCTAAGGTTTGTCAATCTTCCCACATTTATTTCATTATGTACGCGCATTGATATTCCTATCGACAAGCTGCGCCCATCCCTACAACTGCATTGAAACAGCCGGACTTTGCACTAATTCGAGGAGAGTTCGCTTGGTTTTTGTGGTCTAAAGTCATAAGATCAGATGGAGAGTTTCACTGCGCACAATGATTTTTTATTGCTCTCATCACTCCGGAATCGAGGTCTCGCGAAAGGAACGGATCCATAATCAACGAACTTGTCAGGTGCACAAGCAATACTTGAATGGCAATCATGCACTATCCAAGTATAGCTTGTTCACTCTGACAAGTTCGTTGATTATGGATCAGTTTCTTTCGCGAGACCTCGATTTCCGGAGTGATAGAGCAATAAAAAATGCAATGTTACCATCTAAGTGCAAATGCAGTGTAGATCTTTTGTAATTATGTATTTGTTAATGGATATTTTATTTCATTTCAATTAATTGATTCGTGAAATGGATGCTTTATGTTTGTGAAATGAAGTGCGATGTGAATTAGATGTTTTATGTTTGTGAAATGAATTGAGATGTGAATTGGATATTTTATGTTTCTGAAATGAATTGAGATGTGAATTGTATGTATACATGTATATCTTGATCTGTTTGTTTCAGAGGGCATGGCTAGCATTTCCTGATGCTAGCCAATAAACAGAAATAGATTTAGAGGTAGAAAAGAACATTACAAACGGTTTTTAGTTACAAACCGTCTGTGATAGGTAATAATCACAGACGGTTTGTAAGTAAAAACCGTCTGTGATAATTAACTATCACAGACAGTTTTTAGTTAAAAATCGTCTGTGATTATCACCTATCACATACGGTTTTTCACTAAAAAACGTCTATGATTATCAACCGTCTGTGATAACCTTCGATTATTACTGACCTATAAATTCAGACGATTCAGAAAATCGTCTGTGATGATGTTTCTGAATTATCTGTAATACGATTTTCTGTGGTAGTGGAGGCTAGTGATGAAGGTTTCGCGAGTACTTCTGCCATGCACGATGGAGGACAAAACACAGGAGCTACCGCGAGTGGCAGCAGGCAACACACGCTAGAGAGGAGGCCCGCGATACGGGGAAGGACGGCCTGACGATGAGGTTTTGTGTGCGCATGGTGCATTCTGCATGCGTGATGGAGAAGGATGCGTGGC
The DNA here is from genome assembly GCA_017311315.1 of Dendrocalamus latiflorus. Classification (NCBI taxonomy): domain Eukaryota; kingdom Viridiplantae; phylum Streptophyta; class Magnoliopsida; order Poales; family Poaceae; genus Dendrocalamus; species Dendrocalamus latiflorus. Next base: position 15,049,610 of record CM029656.1, read on the forward strand.
TTGGTGTGAGGAGTCGGCTGGACGGCGAGGCCAGCGCGGGCGAAACCTTGGGGACTGATGCGATGGAGGAAGACAGGTGGAGCTGACGTACATGCTCTCGCGCGCAGCGGTGCAGGATAGCAGCGAGCTAGCACGCGGGGGAGGTGACAGCAATGTTTCATGTGGAGCAACGAGAAGAGGACGATGGTAAGGCTTGTTTCAGTGAAACACATGCATGCTGATTAGAGTGACATGATTATTAGTTGCCGGCCTATAGTGAGATGTTGTACCGTCGGCAACGGACCCGACGGTATAGTATGCCGTAGCCGTGTCCGAAAACCGTCGGTGCTCGTGGCCCACCCGTTGGCAATAAGAAATGCCCTGCTTACCAGCGTACGGAATTTCATCACATATTGGACTCAACACTGCACGGCTGGGCTGGACTCATTAGAATACTAGTTTCCATTTATATTTATATTTGCTTTGTTTGCATGGCTACCTGCATTAGTTGGATATAAAAAAGGGGTAAATGTCAGCTCTAGCTCACCGGTCCATGTTGGCTCAGATAAGTAGATGAGCGCTTGTGTGATGTGTGTTTATATAATCAGTATTGCTATACAATATTTGACTGTTTTTTAGAATAAAAACAGTTAGATTGATCTGAGACGTTAGATCTCCATCCAACGGATCCACCCATACAATCCCCCCTCCAAAAAAATGACTCCCTCCAAAAAAAATGATCTAGGGTGTTGGATCTCCAGCTAACGACTTAAAATCTAACTATTTTTGTCCTAAAAAACAGTCGAATGTTGTATAGACACTCCCTTTGGCTTTTTGTTGAGCTTTTTTGCCGGTTCTTTTTTTCCCGTATTTGTTTGTATTATACGCAATGGGCTAACATATTTTTTATATTTTTAAATTTTTTTAAATTTAATTATGCTAAATAAGCCTCTGTCAGCTACAGTGTTTTTTTTCAGCCAGCTACAGTGTTTTCAGTCATAAGCTATGAGCTTTTCAGCCGAACCGATCATCACCATAGCTAGGCACACGAGCGCATGCATATCCTTATAATTGGCGCTTAAAAAGTACATCGTGTACACATTCAGATGCAGCTATGACAGTGCGAATAGAAGTTCTAATGGTAGAAATATTATGTGCAATCAGCGACACCATATGTATAAAAGCTGTTATACCAGATTAGTGGTCTGCTCATTATTTTTTTTTGATATCTTTTGATTGTGACCCATAAATAGTAATAACCGATGAATTCTAATAATTTATAGAAGTAATCAATAGAAACGGCTGATAAATATTAATAGTTTATAGAAGTGGCCAATAGGATCAGATGATGAATAGTAATAACTGAGAAATAGTAGTATATTATGAAAAAAAAAGTTGTAATAAAAGACACTATAATATTTAAACCGTTATGTAACTATGGAATTATAATATAATAAAAATATATAATGATTATGATATATAAAAAATGTAAAATAGTAACGGATAAAAACAGTCTATAAAATCTAAGACAATTGTAGTTTTTGCTTTTAAAAGCAGAAGACCGAAGCTAATAAGGGCAGTCCCAATAGGTGGTTTCTATGACATTAAATAAGATGCCAAGTAGGCAAAATGCTGATATATCATTAGAGTTAAGAGCAAGTTTAATAAGGCTGACTGTGCTAGCTATAAGGGAATCCATGTCAGCATAGTCCTATGTGGAGGGGAGAGAAAAGGAGAGAGAGCCAAGCCGGCTCCCATGCAAGAGTCAGGCTATAGCACAGGAAAAGAGGCGTTATCCATGCATGTACCAATAGAACTAACTGCTATACCCATGCATGTATTAAATGACCAATACCCATGTATGTATTAAATGATTGAGTGCTCTTGTAGAGACAACTTATAGCCAGCTTATTGTATGAGTTGGCTGCATCTTACCTTTTGATGACATGGAAATGTATTGGAGGTATCAGCTATCTATACTATTAAACTTGCTCTTAAGGAGGAGAGATAAGGAAATGATTTCTTATACAAGAAACCATGTCTACACGGGAACCAAGATAGAAAGAGCTGTGATAGGTAGATAATAGGATAGAGAAGATAGATGATTGGATAAAAGTTTTATTTGTAAAAACTATCCATTGTGAGTATAGTTTTCATAGGTAATGTCTATATTAATTGGCAAATATAAAAATTACCTTATAATTTCTGCATTGGGAGTACCTAAACGCCCCACATCGAGTCGACTGCCCGAGCTCGTCTCGCCCATACGGGGCTGCCACCGCGGCATTAACTGGGCGCATTCAAGCCACCCTACTGCGCTCCAACCACTTCCTCCGCTCCACGCCTTAAATGCCCGCCTCCCTCTCGTCCCCATACCCTCCCTTCGAAGCGAGAAGAGGGGAGAGAGAGAGAGAGAGAGAGAGCAGGAGGGAGGGAGTTGAGCGGTGCTGCGTCGAGGCGGTTCTTGGTTCTTGGCTGTCGGTCGAGATGTTGAAGATGGCGGAGGAGAAGGTGATGGCGGCGCCGGCGAGCGGCGGAGGGGAGGACGGGCTGCAGGCCGGGGACCAGTCGGCGGCGGCGGCTGTGCGGGTGCGGCCCGTGGAGACGCTGCTGCGCGCGGCGCCGCTGGGGCTCTGCGTCGCCGCCATGGCCGTCACGCTCCGCGACTCGCAGAGCAACGAGTACGGCGTCGTCTCCTACTCCGACCTCGGTGGATTCAAGTACGTCGCTTGCTCGCCTCTTGCCTTCGAGCGTCTAGTTCTTGGCATCTTTTTCCTCTTAATTTGCTGCGCGCACGGCCGGATTAATGCATGGGTGGCTTAATTCTTTTGGTTTTGCGGCGAAAAATCGAAGGTACCTAGTGTACGCCAACGGGCTGTGCGCTGCCTACTCGCTGGTCTCAGCGTTATACACCGCCGTCCCGCGGCCGGCGACGCTGTCCCGCTCCTGGGTCGTCTTCCTCCTCGATCAGGTTACTTGTTCGCTAGTTCCTCCTGTGCATCACTTCCTTTCCTGCTTTGAATATCATGGTTTGATTAATTTACAGGAGCTTAATTAGTCCGAGCTAAGAGCCTTCTTTTATAGCACAGCTGGAATTCAGTAGGAATTTTGTTGCTAATTCTTGGTCGGCTTTTTTTAAAAAAAAATCCCTGCAAATTTCATTTGTGTTTGCCTTTAGAATTAATTAGAGCTAGAGATTAGACAAATTAAGGCTTCGGAGCAGAGAGGATCTGTGCACGCATAATTCAGTGTGTTTGCCAATAGTAGTATTGATTTGTTCATGCTCAATTGTGTACCATCAGATCCTTGCTTTCTTGCTCTGTGTCACAAGGCTTTACGATAGAATAATTTGGTATATTAACGTGCAAGGCGTATGGAACTATGGATGCAGGTGTTCACCTACCTGATCCTGGCCGCCGGTGCGGCGTCGGCTGAGCTGCTCTACCTGGCGTACAACGGCGACAAGGAGGTTACGTGGAGCGAGGCGTGTGGCGTGTTCGGCAGCTTCTGCCGGCAGGCGCGTACGTCGGTTGCCATCACCTTCGGCTCCGTCGTCTGCTACATCCTCCTCTCCCTCCTCTCCTCCTACCGCCTCTTCAGCTCCTACGAGGCGCCCGTGCCCTCGCTCGGCAACAAGGGCATCGAGATCGCCGCCTTCCCGCGCTGAGCCGTGGCCGCGCCGGCGTCTGTGGCCGATCGGACGGTGCCGCCGTCGGTCGGAGACTAAACACACTAGTAGTACCTGTGGGTGGGGTGTTTGGTTGCTTGGTGTTTGTGTGTAACTAGCCGAACAAATAATACGTAAGTGTTTATAGTTAATTTCCAGCTACGTATAGTGCTTCTGCTCTTCTATTTTTTTTGAATGATCCAATTCAGGAATGCAAACTTAATTCTGTGATAATTGGCGCTTAGTTATTGTTTAGGTACTGAATTGTTTTTGTTTATATAGTAGAATAATGTAATTGATATAATGTCTTTCTTAATAGTGATTTGTACCATTTTTAAAGGACGATAAATAGTCGATAGATGTTACTTATCTCTTTATTTATTTTGAGATTAGTATTATTTTTGTTACAGATAAAAGGATAGAAGCACTGCTCAAAAGATTTATATATACATGTTTTGGAATTCATAGGAAAATTAATCGGTAGAGCTTCCACCGATTAGGAACTTGTGGAAGCGAACAAACCAGGCTACTTCGAAGTAGAATGTGATCTCTCAAAATTAAGCTTTGTTTTGCACGAGATTAGTATCATAATACATTATAATAATAATTTTGGTACGTCAGTCTTGGATAAATTAGCTACTTGCAGTAACATTTTGGTTAAAATGTTGTGGTGGTAGAATTTTACTGTAAGCAGAAGCTGGGGAAAAACTATTTCTTTTCATTTCAATGGTAATTGTCTATTCCTATATAATCATTAAAATATGAATTCGCATGTTGAAGTAGTATCCAACTGAAAATATATAACTAGGTGACGGTCGTGACAGCTTAAGTCGACGAGAGGGCAGGATTTGATGCCTTCTCAATGAGTTGCGGTTTGGGATTTCGGTGCAGACTGGAAATGCTAGCTAGCAGCTAGCTCTAATTGTTCAGATCGAAAATCTCAGAAAAGAAACAGACAAATAACGAGACCTATTAATGATTTTGCTGGTCCACACTAAGCAAACTCTGCATACATTGATTTGGCCATAGGGATGTATATATCTTGTTTCTTGCTGATGTCTTTTGCCTTGGTGTGAGGCTAGTCAGTGAACTGTAATTAGTTTGCTGTCGCTTGCCCGGGTCTTGGTCTTGGTTAATTTGTGAAAGTGTAGATGGTTATGTTTAACATGAGATATAAATTAAGAAAATTTGTGAAATATCACAGGAAAATACAAATACGGTGAAAATTTGCCACTACTACAAAAAGTCTAATACTAGACGGCCAATCACAGACGGTCTGTGATCGACACTAACACAGACGGCTTTAATTTGGACACCCCGATGAACCGTCTGTGATACTTTATCCTGGGATTATCACAGACGGTTGTTTATTAAAAACCGTCTGTGATAATGACGCTAGGCATTTATTGCGCTGCTCAGAACCGCATCTGTCTTCATTTCGATCCAAATCTAGCCGGTGCTTCACTCTTTCGCCCAGGAGGCAAGCTAGGCGATTTCAGGCCAACTAATTAGGTGGGAAGAGGTAGGGATTGAGCTTTGAAGATTCATACTTTCCTGGTTGCTCTAGATATGGTTAGTAATGGAATTTATTTTTCTTTGCATTACAATTTAGATGTAAGTAATTGGTGAGTGTTATTGAAGATGGTTTGCAAAATTGTTTGTTATATAATAGCTGTTGTGTTTATAATATGAATTAAGCTAGCAAAGCCTGAATGCATGTGGTATATATATGTAGTAATAATTAATTAATTTAATTTTTAATACTAAATTGTTATATATATATACATAACGTAGGACCGAAGCTGGATGTATGCCGCGAGGCGTGTGAGTGAAGAGTACATTAATGACGTGTCTGCTTTTACAAGAGCTGCCGAGGAGGATATGTTGAATAAGGGGTGGAATATATGTACTGTCTATACACTGACTGCGAGAATTTAAAGATGTTTAAGAACCGAGGGCAAATTGAAGAGCACTTGATTCGGAGGGGTTTCAAAAAGGGTTATACGTGTTGGACCAGTCATGGCGAAGTGAATGATCATATGCCGCCGGATGACATCGCCGGTGAAGTGAATGATATGTCGCCGGATGACATCGCCGGTGAAGTGAATGACATGCCGCCGGATGATGTCGATTGTGGTTCGCATTCGGATAGGTTGCACGATGACAATCTGGATCAGATACTTCGCGATGTAGAAGAGAACTATGATGAGAGAGAGTATGTTAAATTCCGGGGCTTGATGGAGGACTCGGAGAAACCTTTGTTCACGTGCTGCAGGTCAAAGTACACGAGGTTGTCGGCCGTGCTTGAATTGTTGAAATTGAAGGCAAGCAACGGTTGGTCCGACAAGAGTTTCACGGTGCTGCTAGGCCTTTTAGTGGACAACTTCCGGAGGGAAATGAGTTGTCTAAAACAACGTATAAAGCCAAGAAGGTTTTTTGTCCGTTGGGAATGGAAGTAGAAAGAATACATGCATGTCCGAACGACTGTATCTTCTACCGTAAAGAGTATGCAAACATGAATGTATGTCCGGTGTGCAACGCATCCCGATACAAACGTAACAATCAATCAAATGATGGCGAGGGAACAGAGACGAAGAAAGGACCTCCTGCTAAGGTGTCATGGTATTTTCCTATAATTCCCCGTTTGAAAAAGTTTTTTGCAAATCCAAAGGAGGCAAAACTGCCACGTTGGCACTCGGAGGAGTGCAAGAAGGATGGAATGTTAAGACACCTTGCTGATTCCACCCAGTGGAGAAACATCGATAGGTGTTTTGCAGACTTTGGTGCAGAACCAAGTAATATAAGGTTTGGAATGAGTACGGATGGAATGAATCCTTTCAATAGCATGAGCAGCCGACATAGCACATGGCCCGTGACTCTCTGCATCTATAACCTTCCTCCTTGGTTGTGTATGAAGCGAAAGTATATTTTGCTATCGATACTTATCCAAGGGCCAAAGCAACCTGGGAATGATATTGATCTGTTCCTAGCACCGTTAGTGGAAGATCTAAAAGTACTATGGAACGAAGGGTACAGATATGGGATGCATACAAACGAGAGAACTTCACTTTGCGCTCCTTATTGTTCTGCACCATAAATGATTATCCTGCCCTTGTAACCTATCGGGCCATAGTACAAAAGGTTCCAAAGCTTGTACTCACTGTTTAGATGATACCGAGAGTGTGTGGCTGAAACACTCACGCAAAACCGTCTACATGTGTCGCCGCCAGTTCCTTCGGAGGGCTCACCCATACCGCAAGATGAAAAAATAATTTGACGGAGAGAAGGAGACGGTTCAGCTCTAAGGCATTTTAGGGGAAAAGAGGTTTATAATATGGTTAAGGATTTATATGTTGTCCTCGGAAAGGGACGTAAGTTGGGGGCTCATGAGAAGAACTCTGGAAGAAGAGATCGATATTTTGGGACTTACCTTATTGGGAGTACCTAGATGTTCGACACTACATCGACGTCATGCACGTAGAAAAAAATATGCGACAGCTTGATTGGTCTCTTACTGAACATTCGTGATGAAACAAAGGACGGCGTCAACGCACGGCTTGACTTGGCTGATATGGACATCAGGTTTGAGTTAGCACCGACATGCACTGATAATGGACGAACGTACCTTCCCCCTACGTGTTACACTCTGTCCAAGGCCGAGAAAACAGAACTATGCCAGTGCTTGCATGGTGTCAAAGTTCCGTCTGGTTACTCCGGCAACATGAAGAAGCTTGTTTCGATGCAAGATTTGAAGTTAAATGGCATGAAGTCTCATGATTGTCATGTGCTGATGACACAGATGCTCCTTATTGCAATTAGAAATATTTTGCCGATCAAAGTCCGAGAGACAATCATGAGGCTATGTTATTTCTTTAACACAATTGCTCATAAGGTCATCGATCCCGAAGGACTAGATGCTCTGCAGGACGAGGTGGTGATGACTCTATGTCATCTTGAAATGTATTTTCCTCCTTCATTTTTCGATATCATGGTCCATCTCATTGTTCACGTTGTGTGGGACATAAAAATGTGCGGGCCCGTATTCCTACGTAGCATGTACCCATTTGAGAGGTTCATGGGAATTCTCAAGTCCTACATACGGAATCGATCTTGGCCAGAGGGTAGCATCGTCGAAGGTTATGCAAGCGAAGAGGTCATTGAGTTTTGTGTCGATTATATGGCTCAGACTCAACCGATAGGTGTGCCTCAATCTCATCATGAGGGGAGGCTTAAGGGTATCGGAACTATCGGAAGGAAAGCAATCACTGCAGATATTGACATGTATACTCAAGCCCATTTCATAGTCTTGCAACACATGACTGAAGTGGCGCCTTATGTTGACCAGCTCAAGGATGTACTTCGGCAACATAATTTAGAGCGGCCGGTTGTTAGGATCATGAGGCAACACAACAATCGGTTCAACCAATGGTTGAAGGAGCAAATTGCTAGGAGCTCACCAAGTGAGACGCTGACATGGTTGGCCAAAGGGCCAGCATTTATAGTTGTGACATGGCCAGGATATGACATAAATAGGTACATATTCTATACACAGTCTCATGATGTAAAGAGCACTAACCAAAACAGCGGTGTCCGCATAGATGCGTTCAGTACCGATGGGTCGAGAAACTCATACTATGGGTTCATAGAAGAGATTTGGGAGCTCGACTACGTGGTTTTCATAATCCCCTTATTTCGCTACCGTTGGGTGCATCCCCCACATGTGAAGGTTGACAAGTACGGTGTCACTACCGTTGATCTCCAACGTGTCGGGTACAAAGACGAACTATTCGTACTCGCCAACCAAGTTGTTCAAGTTTTCTATGTAATCGACCCGGCAAATAAGAAACGCCATGTAGTTCTTCATGGAAGAAGGAGAATTGTCGGAGTAGAGAATGTAGTGGACGAGGAAGAATACAATCAATTTGACGAGTTACCTCCTTTTGGAAATAGCATAAGGGTCGACGACGAACAACGTGATGAAACTAGTTATGTACGCATTGATCATCATGAAGGACTAATTTTTAAAGGAAATAAGCAAGTAGAATGAGAATGTGCGACATATATGTGGGCATTTGCATATATGTATATAACAATGCATGTGTGTGAATTGACATTTATGTATACAACAATGCATGTGTGTGATGTATTTGTGAATTTGCATTTATGTATATGTGAAAATGTGTGAAGAAATACATTGTGTATATGTGAATTTGCATTTATGCTGGTTGGTGTTGTATATGAATGCAGCTGGTTGGTGTTTGTCTTAATTACTACAGTCGGGGGCAAAGGCTTATCACAGACGGTTCTAAGTTTAAAACCGTCTGTGATAGTATAGTTCTAAACTTAGAACCGTCTATGATATTGATATCACAGATGGTTCTAACTTTAGAACCATCTGTAATAAACCTCCCTATATATACCCTCTAGCTAGGGTTTTCCCCTCGCCAGCCGCCTCCCTGAGCCCGTCGTTGTCACCTCTGCCGCTAGGGTTTTCGTGAGTACATGGTTTTTCCCTAAGAATTTTCTACGTTAAATCATTGTCTCCTGTTCTTTTGATCATCTACCTTTGTTGTGCATATAGTTTTAATATGTTGAATATATCACTCATACTGGCAGTGAATGTTTTTATGCTTGTTAATCAGAATTACTCAATATGCCGATCGATATAATTAATAACCTGATCAATATTCACGTAGTATAATTTCTACTCCACAATTGCTTAATAATGCACCAGCTACCAGTCATATATGGTTTTTTTATATATGGTGTTATACTATCACGGTAACATATATTGTTAACTATTATTCTTAGGTTCACTTCCGGGAGTCATTTTTAATTAATGTCTCAGTTAATCTTAATTAATTTCACCCCAAGGCACAAGCAGTTAAGCCAAATAGATTGAGACACAAGATTTATCTACACTTGACTATTTAAGGCACGCGCATTTATACTATATTTCCTCATCTTCCTCTCTTCCTAACATTGAGCCTCTCTTCCTCATCTTCCTCTCTTCCTCAACGAGGCCCCTCTCCTAAAGTGATCATAGATTGGATTATCATAAGCCTCCTCATTCTTGTTGAGCATCATGTTTCACTTTTTTTTTTGCTTCCTCGTCTTCCAATTCAATATGATCACTTTCTTATCTTATGGTATGACACTTTCTTATCTTATCCTAATAGACCCACAAAATGAGCAACATGTCACCCGCGCATTCTTCAACATCATCGCCGAATGCGTCCGCTCCAAAATCACAACGCCGAGGAAGAGGGCTATCGAAGAAGCCTGAGGGCCGATTTACCATCACAGAGGTCGATGGATCTGGGACCCCTCTCCTTCCTCCCAAAGCAGTAAGCGCATTCCGAAGAATGGTCGGAATTGTTGCACGAGAATGAATTGAGATATCGAAACCCTGCAGACCAGCAAGTGTCCCAGCACCCGGTAAGATATCGATCGAACTACGTAGCTTGTAATTACTCCACAACTTCGTACGAAGTGAAATGACATGTCGTGCTCTTGCAGAAAGAGCTGAGTTTTGAATCTACCCTGGGATCATTCCAGGGAACAAGGGAGAATGATATGCTCTCCACGGCCCTGGGAAACAAGGAGCACCCGGGCCGTACGAGAGGCCTTGGGCTTTACGTTCCTTGGAAACATGGTTTCCAAGATGACTCCGAAATGTATCGGCATAGGAAGAGAACCAAAGCCAAGCGTGAGGAGCGGCTACGAGAAGAGATCAAGACATCTCTTGGAGAGGAGCTAAGAGATGAGCTGGTTGATTATGTCAGAGATGAGGTGCGGAAACATATAGAAAGTCAGCAGGCCGCCGCCGCCACTCCTGTGCTAGCTAGCCCGCCCAACCGTCCGAGTAGTTGGGCATCCAATCCGACGGAAAACGAGGCCAGATTTCCTGTGGACGACATCCTGGTAATAATTATTATCTCTCGAATGCTTGCTCCATTGATAGGCCTATTGGAGTAGCTAATTTTGTATCGTTATGTAGAAGCCTACGAAGTGTAGGCTCCAAGTGAGATATGCCTCCGTTCCCTTGTACGCTGCTTGGGGCCAGGCATATCTGTCTGCTATCGGGGTCATGGTGCACCATCAAGCTTTAGCACCAGGCTACGCAAAAGTTAATGTGGATGGTGTGCATATCAATTTTGAGGTCGTCCCGCTACCGAAGCCCCCCAACGATGAGATCGTGACTCTAGGGTAGGCCATTGGAACATTCATCCAGTGGCCCAAAAGTGACATCTCCCTGGAGGCTTCTTCACCGGTGGCTGGACCAGAAGGGCAGTGCGAACCAGAGCTAAATGCACTGGTGCTATCTCCACAAGTGCAGTGCGAACCAGAGCTACTTGCACCGGTGCTATCTCCACGGGTGCTATTCTTGCCAAAGCAACTTGCACCGGTGCCACCATTACAGTCGACTACCATAAAGTCGACCTGCAGTTGAGGCAGTGGCCAGGGCAAATCAAAGACGAAGGATGATGATGATATCCCGTACCTGCCATTGGCCCGCAAATTCGTGCTAGGCGAGCCAATGATATTCCCGGAAGAGCACCTCGTAACCCTAGGACTTGGTTGCCAAATATTACACACTTGGTAAATGGAACAGTCCAATAAGCCAGTGGCAAAACGGCGCTCAGGTATCACTGTCAAATTCAGGCGGGATCATTTCCAGCACGAAATTTAGGAATGTGTCTTCGCGGTGACCTTTGACGATATATTTGGTCTTTTCACGGTCAACGCTCTCGATGTCTCACTCGTTCGATGCTGGACGCTGTAAGTCTGTACAATCACAGTCACTGTTCACGTAATACCGATATATGTCACAATTTGTTGCTTTTCTGTGTATATATATAGATTCATGCTGACCGAAGCTAGATCATCGAAATCACCAATTGGTTTCCTGGACCCACGCTTGGTCGCCATTGATACCATCAACGAGGATGCATCCTTCGTCGAGAGCTATATTACAACAACACTGCTGGCTCACCGCGATAAGGAATTTCTTCTTATGCCATACAATGAGCGCTTCCATTGGATTTTAATTGTAATTATACCAAAATGGAACAAGACTATATACCTTGATTCTGTAAGTAAGAACAAATTCAAGTACACAGCTATCGCCCAAATACTCGATAGGTAAGTACATTGTACATTGTACTCTTTCTTTCCTTCCGAATGACTAATCTAACTTTTTCGAATAACGAAGGTCATTCGCCACATACGTTGCACAAACATGTGACTCGACGACAGCGGCCAAGCCCTTGAAACATGTTCGCAATTTTCAGGTATTCGCTAGCTACACATTAACCTATACAACACTTAGTAGTAATGCCTCTTGATTTAACATATTCTATTTTTTGCAGTGCCACCAGCAGCAGCCGGGCAACACGTGTGGATTCTACGTGTGCCACCATATGAGACTACTCCTCGATTCCTCGAAGATCACCAATTCTAAGGTTTGTCAATCTTCCCACATTTATTTCATACTTGTCAGGTTATATATGTACGCACATTGATATTCCTATCGACAGGCTGGGCCCATCTCTACAACTGCATTAAAACAGCCGGACCTTGCAAAAATTCGAGAAGAGTTCGCTTGGTTTTTGTGGTCTAAAGTCATAAGATCAGATGGAGAGTTCCACTGTGCACAATGATTTTTTATTGCTCTTATCACTCCGGAAACGAGGTCTCGCGAAAGGAACAGATCCATAATCAACGAATTTGTAAGCTGCACAAGCAATACTTGAATATCAATCATGTACCATCCAAGTATAGCTTGTGCAGCCTCACAAGTTTGTTGATTATGGATCTGTTCCTTTCGCGAGATCTCGATTCCGGAGTGATAGAGCAATAAAAAATACAATATTACCATCTAAGTGCAAATGCAATGTAGATCTTTTGTAATTGTGTATTTGTTAATGGATATTTTATTTCATTTCAATTAATTGATTTGCGAAATGGATGCTTTATGTTTATGAAATGAATTGCGATGTGAATTGGATGTTTTATATTTGTGAAATGAATTGAGATGTGAATTGTATATATACACGTACATGTTGATCTGCTTGTTTCAGAGAGCATGGCTAGCATTTCCTGAGGCTAGCCAATAAACAGGAATAGATTTAGGGGTACAAAAGAATATCACAGACGGTTTGTAACTAAAAACCATCTGTGATTGTAGTTAAAAACCATCTGTGATATTGATATATCACAGACGGTTTTTACTTACGAACCGTCTGTGATATTTACACCACAGACGGTTCAAAAACCGTCTGTGATAACCTTCGGTTATCACTGACCCATAAATTCAGATGGTTCAGAAAACTGTCTGTGATGATGTTTTTGAACCGTCTGTAATACGGTTTTCTGTAGTAGTGTGCTTTTTCACTAAACATAGAAGTTTCTAAAAATTCTCAACAAAATTATTAGATGTACGGTATGATATATATATCTATGTAAGATAAAGGTCAAATTCAATAGCATTTATTAGATTAAAAAAAAGGCAAATACTTAGTCAAAACACTATTTCAACGAGTGTTTGTCTTTTGGTATCTTTCAAAAGAGATTACATATGATTTGAAATTTTACAGAGATATAGAACATAGTTTCCTATATTTCATAATGTTTTGAAAATTTGTGAGAACTTCTAAGTTTGAATTTTCATAGAATTTTTACGGATTCACATTTCATTGGATACGGCACCCAGATCTTATCCACGATTCAATATTCTTAATTAACATATTTTAAGGTTAGCTCTCGGCTCATATGTTCCCACTGCTACAGACAGCCCTATTATAGACGGTTCGGAACCGTCATCACAGACGGTTCCTGAACCGTCAGTGTTTATGTGTCAGTGATAATAGGTGGTTATCACAGACGGCTCCCAAGCCGTCTATGATAACTCACATTACAGACGGTTAGTACCAAAAAACCGTCTGTGATAGTCGAGTATCACAGACGGTTTTTTATAAAAAAATCATCTGTGATACTCGACTATCACAGACGATTTTTTTATGAAAAATCATCTGTGATACTCGACTATCACAGACTATTTTCATAAAAAACCGTCTGTGATACTCGACTATCACAGACGGTTAATAACAAAGACCGTCTGTGATATTGTGTATATCACAGATGGTTAATAACAACGGCCGTCTGTGATACATTCATTTCACAGATGGCTCAATCTTTGAAACTGTCTGTGATATATATATATATATATATATATATATATATATATATATATATATATATATATATATATATATATATATATATATATATTACAGACGGTTTTTAATAACGAACCGTCTGTGATATGAATTGCAACAGCCATTTTATTTGCCATTTTTTGGCTAGCCTCAGGATATGCTAACCATGCCCTCTGAAAGCAAGCAAGCAGATTACAGATAAATGACAGATAGGTTAATTGCAACTCAAAGTGAATTACAACAAAATTCGCTACACAGATGAATGTAACAAACGGCCAGCAGATCACATGCATATATAGAATGAAAATCGTTACACTGATCTGACAAATGAATTAAATTGAATGAATCATTTGTACAATTGAATCCAATGTTTCAACATCTAATTATCACCATTGCCGGGGTGGAACTCTCCAGCCTTGTTTATGACCTCTGCTACTAAGAATTCAGAGAGGCTTTCACGAATTTCGATGAGTTTGTCAAGAGCATATGTACTTTCGTCGAAGTCTACCCGCTGTCGCTAGGCGCAATGTTAAGTCATTAATTAGCATGTGTGTATATATATATACACACATATATATATAATCAAAAAATAATAATTATTGGAAGGACCTGACAAACCTCTGAATCATTGATCTTAGTATCCATGATTTCCTTCATATGGCGGCAAACGTAGAATCCACATACGTTGCCCTGTAGCTGCTGGTGGCACTGCAAAAATAGAATTACATACATAGGTATTGTTAATTCTAGAGGCATTATAACAAAAAGTGTGATATAGGATTGTTGTGTTGTAGCGGGTACCAGAAATCGCGTGTTGTGTCGCAGCGTGTCACTGGATTTGTTGTGTATTTCTCCTAGGGCAACATAAGCGGTAAACAACCTACGTGATTCAAAAAAGTTAGCCTCAGCTGTTGCAAACGAATGAAATATTACAATATAGTTTTGTATGGAGGAAATGAGTTTACATGTTAATTACTTCTTGCACACGACTGAAGTCGTGGTTGCTCTTAAGTAGGGAATCAAGGTATATTACCTTGCTCCACTTTGGTACAATCACAATCAAAATCCAATGATGTCTAGTCATGTGTGTCGCCATAGTGATTAATCCTAAGTTCATGCTGCATGTAAAGTACATATGAAACATATGTGTGGCAACTAGTGAAGCACTTACCCTTGGTTGAGGGTACCATGACGTACTCCTTGTCGCTGTGAGCAATCTATCCCCTCGTTATGTAACCTTGCATGAAGGATGCATCTTCGTTGATAGATTGCTCGGAGACCAAGTGAGGGTCGAGGAAACCCACTGGTTGTCGCGATCGCCAGACTTGTTGGATTATGTATCTATATATAAAGAAAGAGTAATGACATTTATCTGTATAACGTGAATGTAGAACTTCATTGTACAGTACACTTACAGTGTCCAGCATCGTAGAAGTGAGGCGTCGAGTTCGTCGAGATTGAATAATAAGAATAAGTCTTCGAATGTCATGACGATGTAGCCCGAGTCGTGGAGGAAATGTGCCTCCGTATATTTCAGAGTGAATGCATTCTGCCGGTTGGGCTTCAGGTTGGAATTCTGCATGTACCAGGCATGCAATGTATTACAAACCAAACCAAGCCGGGGTAATTGTGACTCGGGGACCAACGACACTCCTAGAATGAACTTCCATGGCCCGGGACGCGGCTTAATTTTCTTCGCATGAGCCTTGGAGCCTCGCTTATGATATGTTTTTGGTGGCATCTCGGCGGGAGCTGATGCAATAGGCTTCACTAGATTTGGAGGTGGAGGTGTAGCCACCGGAGTCGATGTGACAAGTCCAGGGCGATGTCCTTCTTGGGCAACTGAATGAATGTGTGGACAGCATCCCCTAATGTCTTAATCTCTTCGTTTGGGGGCTTCTCAAGAGGGACAGTCTTAAAAATATCATTAATCATGTCCACCTGGACCTTTATGAAACCGGTGTCTACTTGTACACCGTGCGCCAGCATCCCAGGCAGCAATGGATACGCCATCCCGCGCCCAGCGTCAACGGGAATAGAGCCAACAAGCCTGACTCTGAGGATGCAAGGCATGGGCTCCTACATAACGACACAAAATGAGTTAAGGCATCCACCAGAGAGATCTATGTACCATTCTAAGGAGGTATATTACCTGAATGTCATCGATAGGTAAGTGCGCATCGCTATGTTCAGTAATTGGTGTGGACGCGCAGCTACTGCGACGTTGAGGGGGACTGGGTACCGCAGTAGTAGGGGTGGGTTGTGATTGGTTGCGGACTTGTCTCAGTTCTTCCCTCAATGAATCTATCTCTCCTCGAAGTGAGGCAGTCTGCTCTTAAAGTGAGGCAGATAGTTGTTCCTCAAGTTGAGCATGAAGTTCCTGTTTTATTTGTTCGTTGCGGTACGCCTTGGATCTCTTCCTACTCCTATATGTCTCGGAGTAAGCTGGAAATCCGTGCCTCCAAATATGTAAACCCCCAAGCCTCGTGTGCGACCTGGGTGCTCCTTGTTTCCCAAGGCCTGTGATAGTAAATCTCTCCCTATATTCTTCAAAGGAGCCACGAGAAGATTCGGTAGTCAATGATTGCTGCAAGAGGCAATTAATCATGTTATTTTTGAACCCATGAAGTTCAAGAGGTGTTAACAACTATGTAGTTTAACATATTTTACCAGACATTGGGACATTTCCTCATCTGCAAGGTTTTTGAAAGAGACACCTGAAGATGTGGTTGATGACCTCGCTCTTAACCAGTTTCAAGCGCGCTCGCTTGCGATCCCAGCAAATGGCGGGGAGACCTCCATTTGGATTGCGACCTCATCCTGCATCCTCCACTGCGGGATTTTACCCTTGTACCCAACGGTGCCGAGTCTGTGAGGGTGAGTGTTTTGTGACTGGAGAGCCTTGTGCGCCGCACTTTGTTGTTGAAATTCGGTCGTTGTCTTCATCTGCACAAAGGCCTCCCATGTTTCCGGCGACACGAAAGGATACTTCGTGAAGGGCGTGAGATCCTTGGCCACTTAATGCGTCACAAGATTGCTCTTAAAATTCTTCCATGCTTTTCCTATTGCGAGGAGCGTCTACCGTTGCACGAGTCCCTGTACTTCAGCTGGGATCTCGAACGAATTTGTAATTTCCTCCTATAGCTGATTTTTGTGATCTTTTGTCAAATCTTTCCAGCTTGCTATGGTGATGGGGACCCGTTGCCTTCCAATTATCCCGCAGGTAGTCCGAAATGATGACACTGCTTTCGTCGGTTGCAGAGGGACCCCATCCAGAGAGACCACCGTGATGGTCATTCGGCCCTCTGGCCTTTTTGATACTCCTCGGCCACGCTTAGTTTTCCCAATCTTGGGAGCTTGAGACCCAGATGACGACGATGAAGACTATGTGGATGCCATCTTTCTTCTAAGAAACAACTGCAGTGAGTTATGGGCCTTCCAAATAGACTTGGACGACTGTGTGGACGTAGTGAGGTATGGGCCTAAACAAAGTTCTATGAAGCAAATGACACAAACCAGTGTATCAAGTTCATTGAACTGGATACACTGGAGTGTGTCACTTACTTCATGCCCTTTGAAGGTCTATGTGGCTTATATTAAAAAATTTTGGACGACTGTGTGGACGCAGTGAGGTATGGGCCTAAACAAAGTTCTATGAAGCAAATGACACAAACTAGTGTATCAAGTTCATTGAACCGGATACACTAGAGTGTGTCACTTGCTTCATGCCCTTTGACAAAAGTTCTAAAGATTGACTAACTGCAGTGAGCTATGGGCCTTCCAAATAGACCTTGTAGCTAACAAGTGTAGCATATGTTATTGCTACAAGGTTCTATGAAGTTACTGCAGTGAGCTAAACAAAGTTCTATGAAGCAAATAACACAAACCAGTGTATCCAGTTCATTGAACCGGATACATTGGACTGTGTTACTTGCTTCATGCCCTTTGAAGGTCTATGTGGTGTATATTAAAAATTTAGCAAGCTAACATGTGAAGCATATATCATAAAGTACTAATAAAGCATATATCATAAAGCTAACATGTGAAGCATATATCATAAAGTACTAATAAAGCATATATCATAAAGCTAACATGTGAAGCATATAACATAAAC
The DNA here is from genome assembly GCA_017311315.1 of Dendrocalamus latiflorus. Classification (NCBI taxonomy): domain Eukaryota; kingdom Viridiplantae; phylum Streptophyta; class Magnoliopsida; order Poales; family Poaceae; genus Dendrocalamus; species Dendrocalamus latiflorus. The sequence goes on from CM029656.1 coordinate 15,067,590, forward strand.
TACATGTGAAGCATATATCATAAAGCTAACATGTGAAGCATATATCATAAAATACATGTGAAGCATATATCATAAAGCTAACATGTGAAGCATATATCATAAAGCTAACATGTGAAGCATATATTGTTGGTGATATGCCCTAGAGGCAACATGGAGATGTTGAATATATCACATACTATGTTTATGATACATTGCTTTGTTCCTTGAAATAGACATTATCATTATTGACCAATGAGTATGTGACTTATTCATGAGACTCTTAATGCCAAAATGTTACTATTTCTAAATGATCCCTGATTATATATCATATGAGGAACAAATATGATTCAAAGATTAGCATATGTATTGATTGATGATCATGTCTCATGGATCATGGTATGGAGATACCAAATCAATAATATGGACATGTGTTAGTGAACATATGTTGGATAGACCCGCCATGAGACACTGCAGAGATTCCATGTGTCATCAGTTGGTCTCAAGTAGTGTTTATGTAGAATCCTTAGACTTGAGATCATCATGGTTCCCAACATGCGTAGTAGCTTATTTTGGGACTACTAAACACTACTCCGTAACTGGGTAGTTATAAAAGTAGTCTTCAGGTTTGCCATGAAACATGTAGTGGGATGTGAATGGTCAAGACAGAATTTGCCCCTCCTTATGGGAGAGATATCTCTGGGCCCCTCGATGTAATGGATTACGAAAGTGCATGGCCATGCCAAGGTGATTGAGGAGTCAATCACGTGTTTATAATCCATCACGGAATCGAGAGAGTGATTGAGCTATTAAGAGGATGACACAGGTCACGCCTTGAGCTCAATCTATATCGTGAGGCAAAGGGATTCGTACACGAGAACATTACAGGTTCAGCCGATATGATCTTTACGTATACTTTGGGGGTTAATAAGTCTTACTAGAGGCCACTATTAACAGGGTGACCGGAAAGGCGTTTCCGGGTCACAACCAAGTATACGTGAACCTACAGGGTCGCACACTTAACGGGTTGGAACACTAATTCGAATGTGATTCGGATGTGGGCTCAATTCGGATAGAGATCCGGATAGACTCCTATTGGGCCTCGGTCCACGAGGCCCAAGTGAGGAGGTCTATATATATGGAGGCGAGGGGCTGAGGGTGCATGCTTCTGTTAATCCCGAGCCAAACCCTAGCCGCCACCTCCCGAGCCAAACCCTAGCCGCTCGCGAGTGCTGGTACACTCGCGATCGGCGTTCCAGCCCCGGACGTGTGGATACCGGTGGAGGCGCTGCTCGTTGCGGCGTTGATCGGCATCAACAATCTACAGATTGGATCTTGCACATGGTGTGGTTGATCGCGTGGAGGAGACGATCTGTTCGGGACCATCGACTAATTCCACTACTACCTCGACGCGCGTGGTTGGATCGGCTTCTCCAACTCTTCTTCCGCTGTGCTGTGCATCTAGTGGTAACGATCCATGATCCCTCCTTAGCATGATGTCCTGGTGTGCGCGGTAGAAATTTTTGTTTTCTGCTATCGTAGCCTACGCGCGTTCCTTCATATATCATAAAGCTAACATGTCAAGCATATATCATAAGTACTTCTCGGGAGGGAGCGGCGTCGGAGCGGCGTCGGGAGGGACTGACGGCGGGAGCGAGGGGCGTGGGGAGGGACCGGGGGCGGTGTCGGGAGGGAACAGCGGCGGGAGGGAGCAAAACCTAGCTAGCAGGGGCACTGGAGACTAGAGAGTGCGGACTCCGTAGACCTAGCTGCGGGTATTTATAGGGAAACTATCACAGACGGTTCCTTAAATGAACCGTCTGTGATAGTTATATCACAAACAGTTGTATAAATATAACCGTCTGTGATATGCATATTATCACAGACGGTTCTATAAATATAACCATCTGTGATGTGTTATCACATACGGTTTCTTCCGATAAACCGCCTGTGATAGTTCACTATAAATACCCGCAACTAGGTTCCTATGTCATTTTACAATTACAATGGAACATAGTTACATTTATGAAAAACGCAAGCATAACCATAAATATAACTATTTCATAGTTACATTTATTACACTTGGCTATTTCACTTTAAATAAAGCCCTTCACGATGATCGACACGCATATAGCTTGCTTCATTGCCTTGTTCTTCCTCGAGCCTGATGCCGTCTCCGAATGGAGGCAAATCATCAAATTGATTGTACTCTTCCTCATCCACAACATTCTCAACTCCGACAATCCTTCTTTTTCCCTGAAGAACTACATGACGCTTCTTATTTGCCGGGTCGGTTACATAAAATACTTGAACAACTTGCCTCGCGAGTACGAATGGTTCGTCTTTGTATCCTACACATTCGAGGTCCACGGTAGTGACGCTGTACTTGTCGACCTTTACACCCCGTGGGAGTTGGACCCAACGGCACCGAAATAGAGGAATCTTGAAAATTACATAGTCAAGCTTCCAAATCTCCTCTACAAGCCCGTAGAACGAGCTTGGGCTAGCGGTACTGACATGCGCATCATAGGCATCTATGCGGACACCTGAGTTCTGCACTGTGCTCTTTCTATCCTGATCTGTTGTATAAAATGTGTAGCCATTAATGTCGTATCCTTGCCATGTCACAATTATAAATTTTGGCCCTTTTGCCAACCATTGTAGTGTTTCACTTGACGACCTCCTAGTCAATTGCGCCTTCAACCATTCGTTGAACTGACGGTTGTGTTGTCTCGTGATCCAAACTTCTGACTGGCCTGCATTCTCTTGACGTAGCATGTCCTTGTGCTCTTCAATATATGGGGTCACTTCAGTCATGTGTTGTGAAACCATGAAATGGGCTTGAGCATACGTATTTTGATACGGAGTTATTGTTTTCCTTCCGATAGTCCCGATACCCTTTAGCCTCCCCTCGTGATGAGATAGAGGTACACCTATCGGCTCGACCTGAGCCATGTAGCCAATATAGAATTCAATGACCTCTTCTGTTGTATAACCTTCGATGATGCTACCCTCCGGTCGAGATCAATTGCGTACATAGGACTTCAGAATTCCCATGTACCTCTCGAAAGGGTACATATGACGTAGAAACACGGGGCCGCATATTTTTATCTCTTTCACAAGGTGGACAATGAGATGGACCATGATATCAAAAATGATGGAGGGAAATACATCTCTAGATGACATAGAGTTGTCACCACCTCGGTTTGCAGAGCATCTAATCCATCGGGATGAATGACCTTCTGAGCAATTGCGTTGAAGAAATAATATAGCCTTATGATTGTCACTCGAACCTTGTTCAGCAAAATACTTCGAATTGCAACAGGTAGCATTTGTGTCATTAGCACATGACAGTCGTGAGACTTCATGCCAATTAATTTCAAATGTTCCATGGAAACAAGTTTCTTCATGCTGGTGGAGTGACCGGATGGAACTTTCACACCATGTAAGGACTGGCACAGTTCAGTTCTCTCGGACTTAGACAGAATGTAACAAGCTGGGGAAGGTACGTCCGGCCTTTATCGGTCTCTATCAGTGCTAACTCGGTCCTGATGTTCATAGCGACCAAGTCACGCCTTGCGTTAACACCATCCTTTGTTTTATCAGGAATGTTTAGTAAGAGACCAATCAAACTGCCACATACATTCTTCTCTACGTGCATGACATCGATGCAATTGCAAACTTCTAAGTGCTCCCAATAAGGCAAGTCCCAAAATATTGACCTCTTTTTCCACATGTTCTTCCTCAATTTACGTCCCTTTCCAAGCACAATATTTAAATCCTTGACCGTATCATGCACCTCTTTCCCGCTAAAAGGTCTTGGTACTGAGTCATCCTCTCTTTTTCCATCAAATTATTTCTTTATCTTGTGGTATGGGTCATACTTTGGAAGGAACCTACGGAGATGCATGTACACAGTTTTCGCGAGTTGTTCAACCACACACTCTTGGTATAATCTAAGCAGTGCGGACACGCTTTGGCTCCTTTTGTACTCAACCCTGACAGGTTATCAAGGGCAGAAAAATCATTAATGGTGCATAACAACATGGCGCGTAGAGTGAAGTTCTCTCGTTTGTCTGCATCCCATACATGTACCCCTTCGTTCCACAGTATTGCAAGATGTTCCACCAATGGTGCTAGGAACACATCAATATCATTGCATGGTTGCTTCGTCCCTTGGATAAGTAGTGACATCAAAATATACTTCCGCTTCATACACAGCCAAGGAGGAAGGTTGTACATGCACATAGTCATGGGCCAGGTGCTATGTCGGCTGCTCATGTTACCAAAAGGATTCATTCCATCTGTACTCAACCCAAACCTTATATTTCTCGGTTCTACACCGAAATCTACAAACATCCTATCGATGTTTCTCCACTGGGCAGAATCAGTAACATGTCTTATCATTCCGTCTTTCTTACGTTGCTCCCAGTGCCAACGCATCAATCTTGCATCCTTGCGGTTTGCAAATAAACGCTTCAAACGGGGGATTACAGGAAGATACCATAACACCTTAGCAGGAGGTCATTGCTTCACCTCGATGCCCTTCCCATCGTCAGAGTCATTTTTACGCTTGTATCGGGATGCTTTGCACATCGGACAAACATGTAAGCTAGCATACTCTTTACGGTACATGATACAATCATTCGGACATGCATGTATTCTTTCTACTTCCATTCCTAATGGACAAAGAATCTTCTTGGCTTGGTAGGTGGTTCTCGGCAACACATTTCCCTTTGGAAGCATGTCTGCTAGGAGACCTAATAATGCCGTGAAACTCTTGTCGGACCAACCATTGCTTGCCTTCAATTTCAGCAGTTTTAGAACTGATGACAACCTCATGTATTGCGGCTTGCTTTCCGGGAACAAAGGTTTCTCCGAGTCCTCCATCAAGCCCTCGAATTTACCAAACTCCATCAAGCCCTCAAATTTACCAAACTCTCTCTCGCTATAGTTCCCTTCTGCATCACGTAACACCTGATCCAGATTGTCATCCTGTGACCTATCCTCATGATCGGAAGAACAGTCCACAACTGGCATATCGTTGTCTCCCTCGACTATGTCATAACTACCTTCTTGTGTACTTTTCTCTTCACCGTGACTGGTCCAACATTTGTACCCTTTTCTGAAACCCCTTCGAATCGAGTGAGCTTCGATATGCGCTGAGTTGCTAAACATCTTGAGATTATCACAATCAATGCATGGACAATACATATATTTCATCCCCTTCTTTAACATATCCAGCTCGGCCACTCTTGTAAAAGCAGATACGCCATTAATGTACTTTTCACTCACACGGTTCTCAATGTACATCCAGCTTCGGTCCATCTACGCTACACAAGTAACAACTAGGTGTCAAAAATGATTATTTAACCTAGCTATCATCTCCGGCCTTCAATTACAAAAACATGCATGCATATAAGTTATTAAAAGTAATTGAGTACTAACCTCTTATCTGATCACTAAGAAGACGGCGATATGTTTTCACCCCGAACTCCCTAAAGCCGGCCGCCTTGCTCCACCGATGCAACGCAATGAAGACAGATCTGGGTCGATATCGAGGAAGTACACCCAGTAATTAATAGTGCACAATATCACAGACGGTTCCAACCACAAACGGTCTGTGAAACCAATATATCACAGACGGTTCGTGTTAATAACCGTATGCGAATTATCACAGACGGTTATTAACACGAACCGTCTGTGATGTCCACAATATCACAGACAGTTTGTAATACCAACCATCTGTGATTGGTGCGTATCACAAACGGTTCGTATATAGAACCGTCTGTGATAATCCTACATTATCATAGACGGTTATTAACATTAGGACTGTGCAATCGGTTTTTTTGGTTTAATCGGTTCGGTATATACGGTAAATACGGTGTTTGTAGTTCGGTAATATACTGTATTTTTAGAAGTACGGTTCGGTATCGGTAAATCCCAATTTATTTCGGTGCGGTATCGGTAAATACCATATTTACCAAAGTTGACGCGAATTGCAAACGATATAGCGACTAGCGAGACAATTAGGCGATAATACATATACTATTGGCAATAGAATTAGAATTTTAGAAACACTCTAATGTAGTATGGAGATTCGATGACATATGCATAAAGTAATAAAGCATAATAATTAATGATGTTCTTTGTCTATTAAAAATATTTGTCTCTTAGTCTTATTTTATTTGAATAACTTGAAGCAGAGAAACACTCATCGGTGAATCACTTGAGCTGGATGTCATCTTCTCAAGTTCTCATGCAATCCCGCCAGTGGTCCATCGTAGATGTCAGTTTCATGCGTTGGCCCATCTAACACGCAGCACGCTATCGAGGATTGCGCTGGGTCGCATGGCACCACACGCAATGGATTTCCGGAGACGGGCCAGGCCCATCATCTGTGGGAACAAAGGACCGAAGCATCCGGAGAGTCGCTGGCTTCGCTTGTTCGGTATTTCGGTTTTTAATCGGTTTTTCCCGAAAAAACCGAATGAAAAAAACCAAAATTTGAAAACCGAACCGAATACCAAAAACCGGTCAAACCGAGTTGACCGGTTCGGTTCGGTTTTTTCGGGTCGGTTTTTTCGGTTCGGTTAAAAAATGCACAGCCCTAATTAACATGAACCGTCTGTGATGTCCATAATATCATAGACGGTTCGTAATACCAACCGTCTGTGATTGGTGTGTATCATAGACGGTTCCTATATAGAACCGTCTGTGATACTTCACTCGATAACTTAAATTTTTTTCCTTTTTTGTCTAGCCTCAAGAGATTAAATAATGTTACCCATGGCCTTCGAAAACAAGCAAATAGAGACGCAAGCACAACAACACATTCAGATCTATTACAGCTAACGAACCCTTCGTGGTACGACGGTCACACTGAACAAGACACACTTACGACACTTACGGCAAGAGTGTGTTGTGCCCAGTATGCCGCTGTGCCACACAACGGAGGCGCTAGCTCACGGCAGTAGTCCGCGTTGTGGAGGAACAAGCCAATATAGAGGCAAGCACAACAACACATTCAGATCTATTACAGGATAACAAGCTAACGAACGCTTCATGGCACAACAGTGACGCTGAACAAGACACACTTACGACACTTACGGCAAGAGTGTGTTGTCTAGCCTCCCGCCGTGCCGCGACGGAGGCGCTAGCTCACAGTGGAGGGGAGATGCATGTAGGAAGCTAGCTAGTGGATGAACTCACGCGTGACTAGTACTGGTGGAAAGGTAGATGGGGAGTTATTAATAAGGGCCGAGCCGTGGGAGGAACTAGTGCCTACCATTCGATGTGGAGAGAATGGACGGGTGAGATCGAATCCTGGGTATATGCTAATTATCGGTGACATGTAATCATCACAGACGGTTATTAACATGAACCGTTTGTGATGTCCATAATATCACAGACGGTTTGTAATACCAACCGTCTGTGATATTGATATCAGAGACGGTTTGGAATACGAACCGTCTGTGTTAATGCTTAAATATGCGCGCCCTAATCCTGCTCTTCTACACACTGTACGTCCTCTCCTCATCTTCTTCATCACCACATTTCTCAATAATGACATCTAAAATTCTTTTGATCTCGTTCCTCTCATCTATCCATCATGAGTTGTTCGGACGCAACCTTACACAGGCGGCCAACAATTTACGTCTGGAGCAGCTCCTCCGCTCACGCCCTGCTCTCCTTCCTCGACTCGCTTCCATCCATCAACTGGACCTCATCATCCACCGTCGACGGAGGTGTCTTGTTGCCGCTCAGGATAGGAAAACCGCCCTCAGCCTCGTTCTTCTCTACAATGTGCGCAAAACGGAGGAAGATCTTGCGGCAGTGCAGACACACAAGAATAACCTTGCCGATCAAGCAAAATCTGCCGATTTTGAGGAAGCTTATCATGGCATCCTGTTTGAGATTATGGAACATGTTAATGATTTATCCAGGCTTGAGGAGGAAGTGGAGAGGGCAAGGACAATCTTGACGGCATTCGAGAACACAGCGGCTGATCCTCCAACTCCAGAAGTCGACGAAGAAGCATATGAAGCCCAGAAGATTGAAATATGGGAATCCCTTTTTTTGCACTTTTGTAATAAAATTGCCTTTAATTTGACTCTCGTCTCAGTATAGCTTCTGTAGTTCATACGACAACGGTCTGTCAGGTTTACCACAGACGGTTCGTATTAAGAACCGTCTGTGATATTTTCACAGACGGTTATTAACACGAACCGTCTGTGTTGTCCAAATTATCACAGACGGTTCGTATTAAGAACCGTCTGTGATGTCTCAATTATCACAGACGGTTTGTGTTAATAACCGTCTGTGAAAATATCACAGACGGTTGCCAGTATAAACCGTCTGTGACAGTTTAATCACAGACGGTTCTGTATGAACCATCTGTGATGTAGCCGTCCAGTATAGCCTCTTTTGTAGTAGTGTCCACATATCCCACAGTTATTGTGATTAACTTCGAACTGTTCACATAAACGACGCTGTAGCAATTTTTTTCTTCAAATTTAGCTTTTGAATATCTATTTTTATAAATTTAGTATAATTCTTAGCTTGATAGCCACGATAGGTGACTTATATCTCTTGCCGTAGTACTAAGCTCAGCAAGAAGGCAAAAGAGCACTAGGTGGCCAGAGCAGGGTAGCTCTTCCACGTGCGCAATAGGTCAGCGGGCCCTAGTGGGCTGCCATGGTACCACTTTTTGGCAGCTACCCCGAGCTTGTCAGGCTTGGCGGGTAGCCTTAGCCCCGTGATGCGAGAATTGCCGGTGACTTGCATGGAACAGAAAAAGCAAAAGTGGAGAGAGGAGTAAATATACTCTATAAGTAATGACTAGTTTCAGAATCATACAACCATCCACTGCTTGCTACGCTAGGAATTCATTGTTGATGTGATATTATTTTATGTTGCCCTTTCCTGCCATTGGCCTGCTAGATGAGTGTGATATAAGGCAGCTTCCATTAATATCTAAAGGATCATATGGAAATGGTCATATTGTTGATTGGTTACTAGTGATGTAATATTAGTATCCACATGGATTATACGTTTAGTATGTTTAGCCATGTTTTAGGCAGCGATCAGTTCGGCTGATGAACAGTGCTGGAGGCTTATTTGGCACTATTCATAAGTTTCGTCTTTTTCTGAAATTTTGGCTTTTTGTTGAGCTTTTTTGTCGGTTCTTTTTTTTCCTGCATTCGTTTGTGTTATACGTAATGGGCTAACATATTTTTTTTATTTTTAAATTTTTTTAAATTTAATTATGCAAAATAAGCCTCTGTCAGCTACAGTGCTTTTTTCAGCCAGCTACAGTGTTTTCAGCCATAAGCCACGGGCTTTTCAGCCATGTTGATCACAGCCTTAGTATGTTGGACTCATAATCATCACATGTTGATTAATTTTGACTTAATGAAATACTAAATTGTGATGGTTAGCTACAGTTATAAAATTTGAGTATTATGACATGGATAGTGTCATTAGTGTTGATTATACAAAATAGTTTTCACTTGGACCAGTGATCGTGAAATAAAGGGGGAAGTATGGTCAGCACTTTGGGATATGGATGACTCTACTGGGTAATGTCTAAGGGCTTAACTTTGTGAACCATTGATTTGAGTCTTATTGTACAACTGTATGTCCAGTATGGGATGAATTTGACTTATTAATTTATGATGTTTCAATTTGGTTTCGCTATTGAGATGAAAGTGAGTGTCAGTTAGACATTTTCATGGGGCACAAGAGGGGGCTCTCTGACTAAGTAGTTAGCCTACTCGGCAGCGAAACTTTAGCGGGCAGAACCGGGTTAAGACAAAACATTGTAAAGGCTTCGTTGTGATCTTCTTGATCAGCACACTTAAGGAAGCGTGTTATACTAGTGATATACAGGATGGTCATATCATGTAGGTAAAGTTGTGTAACCTCTACAAAGTGTAAAACTATTCAATAGTTGTTTCTCTGGTCATAGACAATACTCAATGATTTCACATGAGAGTAGAGATTTCATAAAAACTAGTTGGGTTAAGCTTAGGAAATGAATGGTTAATTCACTAGTGGTTCATTACGTGAATGGCTAGTTCACAGGTGATTCATTGGATGGATAGCAGTTCACTTGTGGTTTACTTGATTTCTTTGACTTGATTACTTATTGTTTTCAAAGTGCAATTTCAATCTATTTATTATATTTACTTTAAATTGTTGCTTTTTGCAAAATAACCACTCATCCATCATTTGGTAAGTCTAGCATAACTATATTGCATCTTATTACAAACGACTTGCTAAGTACTTCATGTACTCATGGCTATATCCATATTTGCTCAGTTACTGAAGAAGAGTCCTATCGGCCAAAGATACTTCAAGACGAATTCTTCAGTGACTTCTCGGATTAGGATATCACTTCCCAGTCGATTGTTTATGGATATGTCGAATGGCTACTATGTTTATCGTTGTTTCCTCAACTAGTTTTTTGTTAAGCCCTTCAGGCTAGTAAATTGTAAGTTTGGCCACAAGGTCGCTACTCTAATAATTAATAATATTTGAGTCTTTCTTAGTTAATTGTGATCATGGTCAGTATTTTATCTATGTTTTTACTATGTGCATTAGCGTGATCCTAAACTAGTGTAGAATTCTCAAGAGAGTCTGAATTTGCATATTCAGGTCTCGATAGCAGGTGGGTGCATGGGCGTACAGGGAAAGGACAAGCGCGTATGGGAGAAGGGAATCCAATTCCTCATGGGGCAGTGGTAACTACGGTGGTGATGCGATGCGACATTAGATCCTCATTTATTCACACATTAATTACATTGTGTTTGCATGCGTGTATAAAACACGACTGCAGTTGCATTGCTACCGAGCGAGAGAGAGCACAACCAGGGAGGGAAAGGAAAAAAAAGTGAAATTTCCTATCCAGTGAGAGTGTAGGGAGGCAGGGCGGTTATGATTTACCATCCTTTGTAGTTAGAAGCATTGAGTAGCTGGTGATTACCTTTGGAAAAAGGTACGCTTCATGCACGTGTGAGCAATGAGCTTAATATATCTTTAGCATTTCATTAGCTTAACTATGGTTTTTATAATGTGGAATGCATTAGGTAGCCATGTGTAGTTGATATATGTGTTTATGTAAGTAGCCATGTTTATTTATTATAAATAGCTGTAGAAATGCGGCCCAAAAAATAGATAAAATATTTTTATGTATGTCCGCACGTATATATTTATCGCTCTCATGAGATTACATAATGGTCATTATCTAAGGGCCTGGGTTTATTTTCCTAAACTAAAAATCAGAAGCTTCATTATATCTTTAAATTATTACTAATACCCCCCTATTCAACTGTTGATTGTCAGATTAGATGACATTGTGCCATGGGACTACACCCATGGAGAGGTTAAAGGAGAGTTTATCGACATACTGCATGAACTAATACAGTGTCTGTGTTACTACCCAAGAAGGAGACAGGGAGGCTTCAATGATGAAAGTCTTCCTGTACACAAGGGAAAACGAGCACACCCCCCGCACCTTCTGTATGGAGCACTTGAGGGCACTTCCGTCGATGCCCTTTTGAGAGACCATGTGGAGGTCATCCCATGAGTGTGATGAGTAATTGACATCGGTTTAGGAAAGTCGAGTTTGATTTGATTGGTTCGGTCCTTGACGTTGCGTGGTGCAATCAGGCTCGGTCGGACTTGGTCAAACCTGGTCAAGATGCTTAGGTTGCATATTCTGCTGTTTCGACAGGTTTGGACTTTATTATGTGTAAGTATGACTTACTGATGCTATTTATGCTTTAATGTATCGAGTAGTGCTATTTGATGTGTTTCTTGTTTGTGATGGCTGCAGGACGTCGAGGCGGAGTCGTGGCGAGACACAAGGTGACCGGACTAGACACGAGCGGTGTCGAGGTCAGAACGGTCGAGATGTGTCGAAGACGGCGGAGACTCGAGGTGGTTGCGAGTTGTGGACGACAAGGAACGCGAAAGCTTCCCGGAAGGTGCAGGAGGGGTGAATTGGTAATTTCGCGAGGCTGCACAAGCGGGAGCGGGTTCCGTTGGATTTAGCGGGCGTAACGGGGTGGAGACCCGTTAGCCAAAGGCTATAAATAGGAGGGAGTGGCTGCATGCCCCCTCATGGCTTTGAGAGAGAGTTAGGGTTTGCTTTGGTCAAAAGAGTCTTTAGGAGGTGGTTTTGCCTTTGAGGCTTTAGTTGGTGAGGCTTTAGTTGGTAGGAGAGGCAGAGGTTTTGTTGTTGCTTCTTGTCTCCTTCGATGTGTTCTTGGTGAGAGCTCCTCCCTTCTAAGCATGTAGTGTGTGTGTTCTTGAGATGGAGAGGGAGAGGTAGAGGAGATCCTTTGTAATCATCCCTGTTCTAATGTCCATGCGTATCGGGACTCCTCTGTAATCCTCTTTTGATTTGGAATGGAAATCTGAAATTTATTTCTCCTGTTTGTGCTCTCTGTTCTTCGTTCATTCCTTTTGGAGTGATTTCTTGATTTTCTGTATTTGAGTTGGTTCTTGCTGGAAAGGTCCAAAATGGGTTGCTATGAAATGGGAGATGCTCAAAGGCCATTTGGCTAGTTGATCCTAAGAGCAAACCAAGTCTAATTTCAGTTCTTCTCTTTGAAGCCTTCTCTGTTCTTCATTTGCATTTCTAGGGTTTTGGTGCTGTTCTTGATTCTCTTCGTGTGATGGCTTGAAACTTGGTTTCTAGAGTCCTGAGGCTATCAATTAGCTTCCCTCAAAGTTTCATCGCTAGAGGATCAAGGATTTGTGAGAAATTTGGATTTTGGTGAAGCCTCTGTAGTTGTTCAGGTTTTGGCATTTCTAGGGTGTTGGTGCAATTTGGGATTCCCTTCTTGAGATGGCCTGAAATTTGACATGATAAGTCCTGTGGTTATTGAGAAACTATCCTCAAAGTTTCGTGGCCAAAGGATCAAAGTTGAGTTGGGAATTTGAAGTTTGGTGCTGCTCAAATCCCAAATTCTTGTTCTTGAGTTGGGTTTCTTTGGTCTCCTAGTCTCCTTGGACTATTGTGGTCATTTCCTTGCTATTCTGGACCAAAAGAATCAAGGAGAAACCCAGATTTGCTCTGCTGATTGAAGTCCCAGAAGTTTGCATTTTTTGCTGTCAGTTTTCAGCTCCTGTTGTGCTGTGAAACCGACGGGCGGTCTGACCGGGACATGTTGGGCAGTCAAACCGGTGGCCTTGCGGCGGTCAGACCGGTGGCCTTGCGGTGGCCTGACCGGCATATGCTTGGCGGTCAGACCAGCCCTTCCATGGCGGTCTGACCGGCCATAGCAAAGCGGTCTGACCGACCCTTTTATATCAGCAGCCAACTTCAGTTATTTCTCTTGCCTATTCTTTTCTAAGGGTTGTTGTTCTTGGTCTTTCAGGAGGCTTAATCTTTTGGTTTCTTCTTCTTCATAACTCTGTAGTTATCGAAGAAGAGCATCTTCTTGAGTGGTTACTATTTGAGGAATCAAGTTCTAAAAGTCGACATTCACCCCCCCCTCTGTCGCCATTTCGGTCCAACACCTTTAGAATGCCACCTGCTTGGCTTGTGCTCGTCCGTGTGAGATCCACATGGCCGCCATGCTAACCTCCCCATATCACTACTATCCATCCCTCCGAGAAGGAGCACGCTACGGTGAGACATTCATCCCTGGCTTTGAGGATGACCACTCCTAACCTACCAGGTCCAGCTGACCCAAGCTATGGGAGCCACCTAAACTGAGGCTCTAGAGGAGATCTCGGACCTCCACCAGCTACAGCCAGGCCGAGGCTCTCCGTACTTAGCTCGCTAAGTATGAGAAGACCTTGGCTGCAATGGAGCATGAGAGGGATGCTACAATCACCAAGCTCAAGCAGACTATAGTAGCACCAGCAGTCTACGCGCCCAGCTCCCCTCGGACACCCATCATCCCCACCAACCCCACTCTGACTCAGCCTCTCACCAGAGGACTACACATGAGGAGTAGCGCACGTAAGAACGTGTAGTGCCCCAGCGCATCGATCATTCTCAACATTGGAGAAACCAGCCAAAGCTACAATCACTCCCACTCTTGCTTAGTTTAACCAGCTACAGTCACTCTTGTTCTCGCTCCAATTGACCTATGTACTAAAAAGTAGATGTGTAACATATAATGTATTGTATCCACATGTCAGAGCACGGCCTAAGTGTCATGTGCAACTTGACAAAAATATTATAAATGTTATGTAGCCATCTTAGACATTATGGTTTATTTTTATTTTTCTTATTCGCCTTGTTTCCGCAATGAGTGGATAACATGCACCAGCTTTCATAGTGATTTCATAGCACATACTATCTTTTTATTGCCTATAGACAGCACGCAATGGCTTTCCCAGTGATTTGACAATACAAATCAGCTTTTTTAGCGAGTGCACAACACACACCAGCTTTCCTAGTGATTTGACAACTCACACCAACTTTCTGTTTTGAGTGGACAATATGCACTAGATTTTTTAGTGATTTGACAACACATAACAACTTTCCTAGTAATAGGACAACACGTACCAGCTTTTCTAAGTGATTTGACAATACGTACCAACTTTTCACAGCGGGTGGACAACACGCACCGGCTTTTCCAGTGATTTGATAACACACACCAGCTTTTCACAGCGAGTGGATAGCATGCGCAGACTTTTCCAGTGATTCGATAATACGTGCTAGCTTATCATAGTTAGCAAAGGGCATGCACTAGCTTTTCAGTGATTTGACAACACATACCAGCTTTTCCCAGTGAAATGACAATGTGTTCAAGCTTTACTTCCAAACATTGCCCACTGACTACCAATAAAATTTGGCCAGCCCCATGATCAGACCCATTACTCTGGATCGAGCTGATCTCAAAACAAGGGAAAGAGGAGAGGAAGAAGAGAGGAGAGATACAGGACATTACTGTGTCACTAGTGGGGATGTCGAACTACAGAGATATGCTTTACAAGCGAAAGTGGGTGGCCAGGAAGAAGGGATCATGCCTCGATAACTCTTGCAAGAATGCACCCATGCTATTGGAGTTTTCATGGCCATAGTGCAATTACGGCAATCCAACACATATCATTCAGTCGACAAACATGGCAAGCGCTAGTCGAGTGCACTACACATGTGCTGAAGTTCTTGTAAACTCATATAATTTTCTATTTCACATTACATGTTCCATATCGCACATCTCTAACCCACTTCGCCCATGCTGGCAAACCACAGAGCGCTGCTACTTCTTCCAATGGATAGACGGCCCGGATATGTACGATAGGGCATTCATCGAACATAAATACATGTTTAACTACCTGGTGGCACCGAAGAAATTCACATGGTAGAAACCTTATACCTCGGATAATAGTGGAAAGGACAAGGGTAAGGCACCAGTAGTCCCTAAAGCCCCTGTTGAACACCAGGTTATCTTTGACTCCGACAAACCTACACAAGTTGTAGAAGCCAAGAACCAGGCCTAGTCGCATGGGTTAAACCCCACGTGGGAGTGAAGGGAAAGGCTCCGATGTACCCAAATGTGTATGATGATTGACTAGAACTATAGCTTCCAAAAGGCGTACATGTATCTTAACTATAGTTGGGGTTGATGATTCGCACATGCTGACACTTGTATTGTATGAGTAGTGAGGCAAATGTATGCATATAACCAAACACCACACGCCATGTAATTCACGCATTCATTGCTAACTGCTTTGTTGGCCTACATATGGCCTATTGCGACAACTATTTGAAACAACATATCTTTACTACTTAACATAGGAAGTTTATAGTGGTGGTTCGTCTACCCCTCCAAACCCCCTTGCACATTTCTAAAAAATTCTACCCACACATAAAAAAAACATAATAGGATTTCTTAAGGTGCATCAAAGCTCGCATTTTCATGTTGTTTGCATGGGGAAGTATTTTTAGAAGTGAGTTAACAAGTCGAGCTAGAGCAAAATCCAAATTAACAAGTATAATTGAAGCAATTCTAAACAAAGTCAATGAGTTTTTTCCACCCTTGCCATTTTTTGCATCTTAGCCTTGCCCGCTAGCCAAGCCTGCTACCAAGCCGGCGCAGCTCGACAAGCACCTGCCAAGAAGGGGTGGCTCGATAGGTGCCTGCAAAGCTACACTGGCTCGATAGTGGCTGGCCTATCGTGCTAATGCATATCGTGTTAGCTCACCCAGCTATGCTGCTCCTCTTCTGCCAAGCTACAACAGCGCGGTACGCGCGGTAGGCGATATGTATCACCTGCCGCGCCTTTTGAGCTCGGGGAGGGGAGTATCTTTGCCCAAAAGGTATGCTTGGAGACAAAATTGAAAAAAAATGTTGCAACAATTCTAGTTATGTAAATAGTTCTACATTTTGAATAATGGGGTTCAGGTTCATGCATGTCTAACTCCAAACTTTCTTTAATTAATAGTCCCTTGGTCGACGCTGGTGTTGTCTACAACCTAATTTAAGTATGTCAACCATGAGTGGCAGGGATTGCTTATGGTTAGGAATAACCTAATCGTCCTTCATGGCTAGAATTTGGAGGTAGTAAAAGAGCCATTTTGATCAATGAGATGGGTTATCCTCTACTATTTTTGGCTTCATCTTCATCCTTCCCTCTCCTTGATATTAGAGTAGCATGTCCTCCCTACCCCCTCTTTTGCCCAACATCTCCCTATCCTTCCTCCTGCAGTAGCTGTCAACATACAGTAGCTGCTGCGAGCCACGCATCATCATTTTGGAGTAGGAAAGGCAACGATGGTGCATTGGATAGCCAATACCTTGTGTGACACATAAGATCATAATAGAGAAACAACCATAGACATCATGGGCAACAATGATAGAGAGCACAAGCACGACGTTCCACGTCGACCACCTTTGTCGATCTTCATCGGTAGGGAGCAAGAGGGCGTGTTGGCCCAGTTTATGTTTACGGCCACATTGAAGCTTCGATCTTAGTAGTTGTAGCTTGTTTACGACCACGTTGTGGTTTATGACCACTCAGCTGGTTACGACCACCCCTTGCTACTATATGCATACTAGTGACCGAGTAACGACCACTCTGGCTTACAACTGCATATTCCCGATCGGCTCATACTCATATCCTTGTTACAACCAACACGTCCTCGTAATGACCATGCCTTCTCTGCTGCATATGTGCTTTTATCTTTTCCTTGATAAGATTTATGACCACACTTCCACTGCACTTTGCACATACTTGTAACCGAGTTATGAGTATTTGATACTTCGACTGCAAACACTAGTGCCTTCGACCACAACCACTTTGCTGCCTCTTTGAGTACTCCTGTACTCATCACCTTTGAGCACCCTTGGTTCTCGATGATTTCACGCACTCGATAAAGCACGTGAACATAGTCCTTTTCCCAAGAGCCAAAGCACTTCCATTTTCTTCTTTTTTTCCCTCAAATTCTCGATCACAACTGATCACTCTTGTTCACTTGTCTTTGATTACATGACTAGACTACACCTTATAAAGGCTAATTACATGACTCATAAAAGGACTCAACAACACGACTCAACTTCTACTACGGACTCGTACTCGGACTCAACTCAAACACAGTTACATACTCGGATATGACTAAATAAAAAACAAGATTAATTTCAACATTCACCCCTTTAATCTTGTTTCTCCACCTTGATCATGCTGATCTTCTCTTTTATCTTCTAGAACTTGATCATGCCGATCTTCTCATCTCCCATCCTTTTCTTGCATTCCCGTGCATCATTTCTTCATCCTACAGCATGTGCTTGCT
This sequence comes from Dendrocalamus latiflorus, assembly GCA_017311315.1. Lineage (NCBI taxonomy): Eukaryota > Viridiplantae > Streptophyta > Magnoliopsida > Poales > Poaceae > Dendrocalamus > Dendrocalamus latiflorus. Next base: position 15,085,324 of record CM029656.1, read on the forward strand.
CCATCTTGAGGCTCGCACAAACCAATGCTTACCACGTCTCGCACCTGGGTTGAACTCGTCTTCCTTTGCAAGCTTGGGCTGGGCTAGAACACCTGCTCCCATAGCCGTTTTGGCTTTGCCGTTACCCGAGCCTTCTGCTCCCTTCGTCTTCCACTGTTGCCACACTAGCATCCACACCTGCCCGATCTTCCTCCACTGGCGCTGTAGGTGACATCTTCCTGTCGAGCGTTGGACTATTGCATGCTCGTGAGACCTTCCTCTACCTTCTGCGTGTCTATGAGACTCATCGCCTGGTCATCCCGAGCCATTGCAATTTGCCCCAACTGCACGCGCATGAACGTGCATGCCTGCAAATGCCCCTGAGCCACTGCTTATTGTGCTTGACACACCTATGTAGGGTCTGCCCACACTGCTGCTTTCCACGCCACATGCAACAAAATTTTTCCTTACTTGAAAATTTTGTTTTTATCTATCTCCCGTAGGGATGCATCGTCCTTTTCCTTCGGTGAGACCTGCTAGTCCCCATGATGTGTGTTGATACCACTGTTGGCTTCAACCACGCAACCTCCGACCACTCTGTGCTCCAGAACCTCTAACCACTGCATATTCTGATCCTTCGACCGCACCACTTGGAGCTTTCGACCAGTAGCACTTGAACGTTTCTGACTTTGCACTCGAAAGCTTCCAGTTACTTGAAACTCCTCTGGTACTTGTATCTTCTCTGGATGCCTGGGACATCTTGGGACACCTCCTGCGCCATGCATGGTCGAAACCTTTTGAGCGTCTGCACACCGCCTGTGCGTCTGACCTACTCTCCATGTGCAACCCCTATGCATGGAATCCATGGCCTTGACCTGAGCCGCTGGCTTCCGTGCTTGGCGCATTTATCCCTTGGGACTCATCATGCTAACCACCCTCTCGAGCTTGCTCTTTGCTTCTACCTGGCTCCTCCAAGCTGCTCTTCAGACAAGTTGATTGACAAGTTTTCAAGGAAATTTTGTACAATTGGCTCGCAGATCTTTTCACTTTCATCAACAGATCATTGTTCTTTGCATAGACATGCAAGAACTCATCCTGCAGCACCACCCTACATTCTTCTTCTGTCATCTGCCTAAGACTGAGTACATTGTTGAACAGTCTCAGTATAAAATAAATTTCAGACACCAACTTCTGATTACTATTCTTGCATTGCAACAACATCGATCCTTTGCCCTTTATCTCAACCGTGGAGCCATCACCAAACTTAAATTTACCCAAAATCTTCTCATCAAGCTCCTAAAACATGGAGTGATCTCCCATCATCTGATTGCAGGCTCCATTGTTCAGGTACCACCAATCAGTGTGATCATTGTAGCCTTCCTCCGTGCATAGTTTTTCTCCACTTTGGTAAGGTTTATCTCCTCATCCTTCTTGCTTTGGCAGTCCGAAGCATAGTGACCATACTTGTCACAATTGAAACACTTTATGTGCCTACAACACTCTGACACATAGTACCCATATTCATCACATTCAAAGCACTTGATATGTGACTTGTCATAGGATCTTTTACCACCGCCTTGTCCGCAGTCACGTCCCCGACCATTCTCGTGATGTCCTCTCTCGGTGCTGCTAGAGCCCTCCTTCATTGTCTTCGAGTTCCTCTTTTCCCACTTGGTTTGGGTAAGTAGCTGCTTCTCTCCTTTGTCCTTCGAGTGCCATTGACTCTTGAGTCCTTCCTCGAAGGTTTTGAGACAACCGATCACTTTTGTGAGTGACATTGCTACGACATTGCCAAACTATTTGATCGTTCCAATAATCTGGAGGAATCGATCTGGGACCGAACTGAATAGTTTTTCGAGAACGACGCTCTATTCTAGATTTGCACCGAGAGAACGGATCTCACCCGCTAGAGTGGTGAGTTTCAAGGAGTACTCGGCAATTGTCTTCGAGTCTTCCATCTGCAACTTACTCAGTTGCCGTTTGAGCACTTGAGTGTGTGCCTTCTTAACGCAATCTTCGCCTACCCGCATCTCCCTGAGTGCGATCCAAGCTTCTTTCACCATCTCCTTCTCAGCGAACAACATCATCACGTCTTCTGGCACCGCTTGTGAGATGGCCACCATCGCGTCTTGATCCTTGTTACCATCGTCGTCTCCATCTTTGATTGCTGACCATACCCCTAGCAAACACAAGATTACCTTCAATTCATTTCTCTCAACATCGGGTATTGAATCAGGATCGTGGTGCTTCTTATCATTAGCTTGATGAGCGCGCCTGTATTCGATGGATCGAGCTCGTTACCCATGACCTTGATGTGCGCTCCTGACTTTGACGGATCACCAGCATTGCCAAGCATCGCTTCGTCCCCATAGGCTCTAATACCAATTGTTGGCCCAGTTGATGTTTATGACTACTTTGAAGCTTCGATCTTAATAGTCGTAGCTTGTTTATGAGCACATTGTGGTTTACGACCACTCAGCTAGTTACGACCACTCCTTGCTGCTGTGCACGTACCCGTAACCGAGTAATGATCACTCTGGCTTACGACTGCGTCTTCCCAATCGGCTCATACTCATAGCCTTGTTACAACCAGCACGTCCTTGTAACGACCACACCTTCTCTGCTTCATACATGCTCGCATCTTTTCCTTGATAAGATTTACGACCATGCTCCCGCTACGCTTTGCATGTACTCGTAACCGAGTTATGAGTACTTGATACTTCGACTGCAAACACCAGCGCCTTCGACCACAACCACTTTGCTGCCTCTTTGAGTACTCCTGTACTCGTTATGTTCGTGCACCATTGGTTCTCGATGATTTCAACTGCTCGATAATGCATGCGAACATAGTCTGTTTTCCTGGGAGCCAAAGCACTTCCGCTTTTCTTCTTTTTCTTTCCCTTAAATTCTCAGTCACAACCAATCGCACTTGTTCACTTGTCTCTGATTACACGACTAGACCGCGTATTATAAAAGCTAATTACAGGACTCATAAATGGACTCAATAACACGACTCGACTTCTACTACAGACGCGTACTCGGACTCAACTCAAACGCTGTTACAGACTCGGATACGACTAAATAAAAAAAGATTAATTCCAGCAAGGGGCAACAAAGATCGGGCAGCCACCGGTGATAAGGATGCACCCGTCCGCTGCCTCCAGCAACAACAAGAAGAGGCTGCTCTCCAAGCAGTTGTCCATGAAGGGGATGACTCCGGAGGTCATGTGGGAGAAGCGGCAGCGACAGATACAGCGGCAGAGGAGCAGCATGGGCAGGCAGGACGCCGACGACGAGGGCTGCACCAACATGAACGCAACTGCCACCGATGGCATGGCAAACTCTAGCACCGAGCGGGTACACAAGGGCCTGACCGATGAGGACCTCGATGAGCTGAGGGGATCCATGGAGATAGGGTTCGGGTTCGACGAGGAGAACGGTGGCTAGTACCTCTGCGACACTGTTCTTGCCCTCGATCTCTACTTCGCCGTCAACCGGCAGCTCTCAGAGCCTAACCTGCGGGTGTCCACCAGCTCGTTGTCATCCCTTTCATCGGCGACGTTGTCGTTGTCCACTCTCTAAGGCATGCCGAGCCCAGGCAGCCCTAGCGCGCATTCTTCCCTCATTGACTCGTGGAAGATTTGCAATCTAGGTAAATAACACCATTTCTATTCGTTTTATCCATTTCCATTTCTTGGTAAATAACAAAATTTTCTTATTGCTGTGATGCAATAGGAGATAACTGTCGTGGATCACCGGCAATCTCTCGCCACCGGCGAACTCACAAATGCGCACTTAAGAACACGATGAACATAGGTGTTTGGTGTTGCAAAACGGGGCAGCTTTTTCTGATATATTGCATGCTTATTTAAAGAGTAGTAACAAGCTAAAGATGACTACTAACTAACAATAATAACAGCATGAATACATAGCGTTCTGCATGATAGACTACTAATTGATTAAGAATATTAACGGCATGAATGCATGGCGGTCTGCATGCCGCAATTAAACAGGAAATGCTCCATTACTAATCTGAAACGAAAAAAGTAAAAACTAACTAGTAACTGAAGCAGTCATGGAGAGACACTTGGAATAGGTTCAATATTTCCCCCCTAGTTCTTGATGTGCTCACCGATCTTGCTGACGCCGATCAACGCACGCAGTTGCTGGAACCGCACGCATCCTAGCGCCTTGGTCCAAACGTCCGCTAGTTAGTTTTCTGTCGAAATGTGCCGAAGGACGATCTTGTTCCCGTCGATGCACTCCCGAATGTAGTGGAAACGAGTGTCGATATGTTTGCTTCGGTTGTGAAAGACAGGGTTCTTGCTAAGGGCGATGGCGGACTGGTTGTCCACCTTGAGCTCCGGCGCTTCAGACTTAGTGCCGAGCATGTCGTACACGAGCCGAGCTAGCCAGACGCCTTGGCAGGCTGCTGTAGCTGCCGCAATGTACTCTTCCTCGCATGAGGATAGAGCCACCACCTTCTGCTTGGAGGACTGCCAGGTGATGGGGTTGCCGCTGAGAAAGTAGACGACGCTGCTGGTACTCTTGCGCGTGTCGACGTCGCCCGCCATGTCGACGTCACTGTAGCCGACCAGTCGAGCTTGTTCATCCTCCCTCCTGGCGTAGTGAAGACCGTAGTCACGCGTTCCCGCCACGTACCGTAGCACGCACTTCACCGCGTTGAGATGGTCCTCGTGTGGTTTTTCCATGAAACGGCTCAGATAGCCCACCGCGTAGGCAAGATCTGGCCGGGTGTGCACCAAGTAACGTAGTCCACCGATGACACGCCTGTACTCGGTGGCGTCCACCAGTGGAGCAGTGCTCTCCTTACTCAACTTGAGCCTTGGTTCCATCGGCGCCGGACTGGGGTTGCAGGTGCTCATGCCGCTCCTCTCAAGCAGCTTCCCTGCATAGGCAGATTGGCAGAGCGAGATGCCGCTTGGCCCTTGGTTCACCTCGATGCCAAGGTAGTACGACAGCAGCCCGAGGTCGCTCATGAGAAAAACGCGCTTCATCTCGAGTTGAACGCCACGATCTCATCGCTGCTGGTGCCAGTGATGATCAAGTCGTCGACGTAGACCCCTGACTACTAGCCGCGATGACCCTCGACTCCGCAAGTACATGTCGTGCTCAGAGCTGCTCCTCTGGAAACCAAGTGACACCATGGACACATCAAGCTTGGCATTCCAGGCCCTCGGTGCCTGGCGGAGACCGTATAGCGCCTTACGAAGACGCAGTACTTTGTGCTCGCTGTCGTTGATGACAAAGCCCGGTGGCTGGCTCACGTACACTTCCTCCTTGAGGTCGCCATTGAGCAAAGCACTCTTCACGTCCATGTGGTGGACTTCCCAGCGCTCGTGGGCTGCCAGAGCCAGCAGTGCCCTCACGGACTCCATTCGCGCGATCGGAGCGAAAACCTCGTCGAAGTCGATTCCTGCACGCTGAACATAACCTTTAGCGACCAAACGCGCCTTGTGCCAGATGACATTGCCGTGCTCATCGCGCTTCACTTTGAAGACCCACTTGAGCCTAATCGCACGGTGCCCAGTGGGGAGCGCGGTGAGCTCCCACGTGTTGTTGTCCTCGATCGACTTCATCTCCTCACGCATCGCCTGACGCCAGCTCGCCTTGCGCTCTACCTCACTGAAGGAGATAAGCTCATCCGCCGTGGTGAACTGCAACTCCTCATCGAGCACTAGGGCACAAGCCCAGGCGGCGAGGCTGGTCCAATGACAGCGTCGATGGCGGAAAACCGAAGTGGAGCATCATCGTGGTCCGCGTCCAAATTCTCCTCAGGATCTGTCGATGGCGAGACGAACTCGATCGACGCGAACTGCTCCGGTGGCGCCATGGGTGCAGGGGTCGGCGTTGGTGTGGGCGACGGAGACATGTGAGTTGGTGATGCCGCATCAGCTCGAGGCGTGCCGGAGATGTACTCCATGGTGTACTCAACATTGAAGGGCTCACCGTTGCTCGGATCACCACTACTTTTGTCGCCCCAGCTCCATTGTCTCGCCTCGTTGAACACGATGTCGCGTGACACAATGATACGCTTGGTGGAGGGGTCGTAGCAGCGGTAGGCCTTGGAGCCGTGCTCGTAGCCGACGAAGATGGTCGGCGTGCTGCGATCATCCAACTTCTTGAGTTCCGGCTGTGTGGACTTGACGTGGGCGACGCAGCCAAAGTTCCTGAAGTAGTGGACGGTGGGGCGCTCGCCGTGCCAAGCCTCAAATGGGGTCTTGCCGTTGACCGCACGTGTCGGGGCACGATTGAGGATGTGGACTGCGGTGTTCACGGCCTCACCCCAGAAGTAGCCGGGAAGCCGCTTCGCCTTGAGCATACACCGTGCCATGCCGACGATGCTCTGGTCACAGCGCTCTACCACCCCGTTCTGCTGCGGTGAGTAGGGGGCAGTGAGCTGCCGCTGGACACCGCGCTCGGCGCAGTATTCGCCGAACTCCATGGAGGTGAACCCCCCCCCCCCCCCCCACGATCGGTGCGGAGGACCTTGAGCCACCTCCCTGACTCAACCTCCACGGCCGCCTGGAAATTCTTGATCGCCGCCGATGCCTGATCTTTGCTCGACAGCAAGTGGAGCCACATGTACCGGCTCAAATCATCAACAAGCAGTAGGAAAAATTTGTTACCACTTGGAGTTGTGGGCGTGATGGGCCCACACAAATCGCCATGGACGAGGTCGAGGACGTGCTCCGCTCACCGTAGCGCCTTATCAGGGAATGGCATGCGCCTTTGCTTGCCGGCGAGGTAGCTGTCGCACACCTGATCAACCTGATCAAGCGGCGGCAACCCATGTACCATCTCCCGTTGGGCGAGCGCGTGCAATGACTTGAAACTGAGGTGCCCATACCTCGCATGCCAACGCCAGGCCACCTCTAAGCTATGCATCGACAGGCACACCAGTCGCCCGATGTGGAGCTCCAGGATGTAGAGGCGCGATGCAGAACGACGCACCCGAGCAAGAAGGTCGTGTTGCTGATCGTAGATGCACAGGGTGCCGGAGTAGATCTCGATCCGACATCCGGCCTCCTCCAGCTGACCAAGACTTATGCTGTTCGCCGTCAGACGAGGAATGTAGTACACTCCCATCAGCACGCGATGCTCGCCATTCTTGCAAGTGAAAATGATCGTGCCGCGTCCTTCAATCTCCACCGCGGATCCGTCACCGAAGCGGACGGTGCCGCAGACTCCCCTGTCGAGGTTGGAGAAGGCAGTGCGCGCGCCCGTCATGTGGTTGGTGGCGCCGGTGTCGAGCACCCATCAACGATTGTCCTGGTCCTCCCGCGATCCGAGCTACGCAAAGACCTTGGCCTCGTGGATCTCAACGTGGCGTGACGATGTGGGTGGAGCTGGAGTTCGAATCAAATCGGCGGGCGGCGCTACAACTTGAGTGGGTGGTGAAGAGATGGTCACATGTGCCATCAACAAAGTGGATTCATCCTCTTCTCCCTCCGCAACGTGTGCTTGCGCCTGCTTATTTGGCTTGCTGCGGCAGTCCTTGGCCCAATGGCCAATTTTTTCGCAGTTACGGCACCGGTCCGCCGTGTTCTCCTGGGCCGTCCCGTTTGAAGACGAGCTGCCCTTTGCCTTTATGCACGCCGCCACCAGCACCGTGGCCACGACATGTTTTGCCGCTGCCGCTGTTAGAGCCACCAGCTTCGCCGTTGTCGCGCAGCTTCATCCGCCCCAGCCAGTCCTCCCTGGCGAGAAGAAGACGGCCCTTGCTATCATAGACGGGCGCGGACAGTGCTGGCTTTTTCTTTCGCTGCTCGATGGCGCGCAGACAGCCGGTGACGTCCTCGACGGAGAGCTGGTTCACGTCGAGGAGAGTCTCGATGGAGTACGCGATCTGCTCGAGGTGCTCAGGGACAACCTGGAGCATTTTCTTCACGATCTCTCCATCGGTGACGTTGCCGCCAAGGATGCGGATGTTGTTGGCAAGGCTCATAATCTGGAGTGAGAAATCATCGACCGACTCCCCCTCCTTGAATGCGATCTCCCCAAACTGCTTGAGCAGCTGTTGCGCGTTGGCATCACGGACGCGCTGCACACCGACGCGCATGGTTTTGACCGCCTCCCAGGCGGAACATGCCGTGCGCTTGCGCGCCAACGACCCGAGCATTTCGGGCGGCACGGCATGCAAAATGGCCGCTAGCGCGAGGCGGTCTTCACGGTACTCGACGACCTCGCCCTCCTCCGGTTCGACGGCCTGCCATAGCCCTTGGGCATGCAGGTTCACGCGCATCAACAAAGACCATTCCTGGTAATTGGTGCGCGTGAGCATGGGGTACTGGACCGAGCCGCCCGTCTCCTTGACGACGCGCTCGATGACAACTTCACCGCCGCGATGGCGACCTCGGCGCGGCATAGGCGAGTGCGAAACCCGTCGACGGGGAGGGGGCGATGGCAAACGATCACCACCGCCAACAGGAGCCAACTGGACGGACATGACGACCCCGGGAGCGTAACAGCTCTAATACCAATTATCATGGATCACCGGCAATCTCTCGCCGCCGGCGAACTCACAATGCGCACTCAAGAACACGATGAACACAGGTGTTTGGTGCTGCAAAATGGGGCAGCTTTTTCTGATATATTGCATGCTTATTTAAAGAGTAGTAACAAGCTAAAGATGACTACTAACTAAGAATAGTAACAGCATGAATACATAGCATTCTGCATGATAGACTACTAACTGACTAAGGATATTAACGGCATGAATGCATGGAGGTCTGCATGCCGCAATTAAACAGGAAATGCTCCATTACTAATCTGAAACGGAAAAAGTAAAAACTGACTAGTAACTGAAGCAGTCACGGTGAGACGCTTGCAATAGATTCAACAATAACCCTCAGCATGTGAAGACAAGGCTTAGGCACTGGGCTCAAGAAGTGGCTTGTACAGTGAGGCACTCCAGCTAAGTGCTGTAACTGCTCTTCCATAACTATTGTACAATCCGATTGTACCTACGAACAGAACATCGTAACCTTGTTGCTCTGATGACGTCCATGGTTGTTGTGTATAGATTTAGCATGTATGTCTTGATGACAATTGTTGTATATACGCGTCGTCCCTGTTTCTGCAAGGACATGATCAATGTCTGTTCATAGGGGTAAATGATGCCTTCAAATTTAACTTTCCAAATAAAACTTCAAAATTTTCACTTGACTAACCACGGGAAGCTAGGAAGATTAAATTTTCTCACCAATAAAGAACTCACAAAAGCGTGGAAGTAAACAAAGTTCAACTCCTCTGGACCGGTCGGACCGCTATGGGAGAGCGGTTGGACTAGCCTGGCGGTGTGACCACCGGAGATGACTAGTCTGACTAGCCACCGGTCGGACTACAGGCCTGAGGGCGTTCGGACCACACCTTTGTTCATAGAATTGGAAATCAACCCGAGCCAAAACTAAAAATAGTGCAATCTTCAAAATACATATCCAAATAATTGAAACTTTGCACATACCTTACTAAGGATATCAGGAATCTAATCTATTCAATGATCGTATGAAGCTTCACTAAAGTTCTAACCTTTCCAAAAGACACGTATAAAGCACCAAAAACGGACAAAACTCAAGAACTTGAGGTATAAAATGGTCGTGGGTTGAGGATATTAAAGATGGCCCTAAATAAGTTCCCACATATCATAACAAGTAAGTGCACCTAAAGATTAGAAGCCAAAACTTTCAGAACAAGATTTCACTAGAAGGGTTTCAAATTGAACCAAATTGGGCAACCTTCAAGATCATGTTATACCTGGTCCCTAGGTGGATATAATATGATCCTCATGAGGCGTCTTTATCACTTACATATCCTTAAAACTCAGCAAGATCAAGAGGGAAGGAGAGATGGAAAAATACGAACCACAACAAGTGTAAAATCAATAGGAGTAAGAACATACCATGAAGCATGAACAAGACTTATCTATTGTAACTTATAAATGAAGGTTTTATAGCCAATCCAACTAGATGATAGAGCTTTCATAAGAGTACTCCACCAAAGCTTACACCACAAGGAAGTCTCTCTCTTAAATCTTAGTGAAAGGATTGTTGGTTCATAGCATGCCTCCAAGCTATCCCACTCATATAGGTGAAGCAACCAGCCCATATCTAATCCAAATAGATATTATCTATTAGCACAATCAAAAAACCCTGTTAACTCAACACATACCAAGTTTTACACTCATACATGACTTATACATGCTTTTCAAAGCGCATAAACCTAAATCCATTAAGGAGAAAGCTTTCCATCCACTTAGCTTCCTCAACGTCTCCTTGATCTAAACCGCTCTTCTAATGCCCTCTAAGTGCCATGGTTTTGGTCCCATCATCATTTTCGATATTATGGCTTTCCCACCAAAACAACCCCGCTTCGATCGTGCACTTCACCTCTTCTCCGAGCTTAGTCCATGGTCATCTCATCCTTTGCAAGCAATCTCTATGCCTGCAATGTGTAGGTTCACCAATGGCTTACACATCGGTAAGTCTCTCTATCTTGGTTCCCCTCCACCACGCCTCATTTGCACCAATCGTACCATTCAATGAACTATTGCTCGAACCTTTCCTATAATATCCCTAGTCTTTCATGTGCCTTGCTTAAACTCAACCATCCTATCTGGTTTCGTTGATCGCACCTTAGCTCATCTCGAGCCTAGTCCTGGTCTACGCCGTCAACCATGCTTGTCTCCAAGCCTCCTATACATCAAAGACCAAAAAATCATTTCAGGGCACAAGTTCTTCACAACTTGATCGACATTAGTTCAACATACTTTAGCCACCATGAAAGCAATAATCTAGAATTCCAAACCTCATTTTCAAACCCTCTCGATCAGACCGGTCTCACCACCATTAGACAACCGGTCAAACCACTAGCCCCAGTTGGACCGCCCCCATGGGCGGTTTGACCACTTGGGTTGTGCACCCAAAATGCACTTATCTGAAAAATAAGTACCGCATACTAGAAGCCGGTATGATCGAACCCCCCCCCCCCCGGTCAAACCGCACCCTAAACACCGGTACTACCACACCACTTGAAGATTTTGAATTAAATCGAGAAGGATCAAAGCACTCAAAATCCAAAGTGCAGAGAGCCGGTCAGACCGCCAATTGGTGACCTGTCAGACTGCTCTTGCCAGTCAGACCGCCCATTTGGCAGGTTAGACTACCAAACACTGATAAGACTGAAAACTTACAAACTCTCATAAATTCAAACTACAACTCGATACGATTGCGAATTGTTTAGCACATATAAACCATGGACATTCTCAACATAGTTCTACAATGTCAAAATCTTGATTGGTCACTTATTTAATCATCACCCAGTGTAATTTAGTTTTCTTGTCGATCGACTTTTTTAGATGCTAGCTCTTTTTGATCGATTAATTACTTGCAGTTCATATTGCCAAAAAAAATCATTTAATTGGCGCCCATCTCTGTTGGAATTTAGTTTTGTTTGCAAATGGAAAGTGAACTTGAAACGAACATATTGGATACACATTTTTAGATGAAAAGGTCAGAGAAGGCCCCCGTCTCATTTTTTTAATTCATGAACTGAACGACAGTAGTGTAAGCTCAATTTAATACATATACAGAAAACTGTGTGGAAGATCAACTGCATTACTCTAGCACAATTGACAAACAGGGGAAACAAAAAAGGAATAGCTATATGCATCATTCAGACAATTTAATCAAAAGCTCGTGCAGGAGCACGCAGGGAGTTCAACTGTTTGGTTGCCCTTCAGAAAAAAAAACTTCTGATGCATGACATTCCCTGCCTGATGTCCCATTCTCAGCAATTTTGCTCCTAGAGAATTGGTTTTTACCTTCTAAGCAAAGAGTGGATCATCCTTAGAACCAGAGGCGGATTTGAGCCCATGGCAACATAGGCTTTAGTTCGGGGCGTAAAAAGAATACTAGTGTATAGCCTAGGTAATTTCAGCCTAGGCCAGGATATAAATTCTATAATTTAGCCTATGTTATTCATAGTATCCAGTCTTCTTCCATCGAATCGAGCCCATTGCTTGTAGGCTACATCCCTCCAGCCCTCCCAACATAGCCCAAGGCCCAAGTCCCATGGTCCAGCCAAAAAATGGCCTAAAGCCATTAGCCTACCTGGATGCCCTCTTGAACCATAGCTTCAGCCTCCATCTTCCCGTCTGTTGTCTCCTGAGTCTCCTAGGTCCCAGCCATTAGCACCCAGCAGCCGGTAGGACCACAGGAGCCACCACATCCTCTCCTCCAAGAGATCTTCTTGTGTGCATCCTTGGGAGCTGCGCCGCAATCGACGTTGCGCGTTGCGCCGTGACTTGCCGCCGCTGGGGCCACATCATGACTAGACCATGCACGCCGCTGCCAACGTTGTGTGCTAGTCAGCGCCCAGCAGCAAGCCCCCTCGGGCCTTGGTTCCTCTCCTCACGTGCTGGCCGGCGGCAAGCCCCCTCGCTCGGCGCCTAGGGGTCTCCACAGTTCGCAGCGGCATGGCCCACCCTTGGCCAAGCTGCCGAGCACGAGCAAGTAGTAGCCAGCCTGCCCAGCTAGATCTCTTTGTGAGAATGAATCATGAATGCAAGTTGCTAATTTCGATCTCTCTGTGAGTTAGTATGAATTTGAGTATTTGACAATCGGTGAATTGTGAATCTGAAAATCAAAATTATTTGAGTGTGAATTATTTGAATTGATTTCTGAATCAGACATTAAGTGAATATGAAAATTGAAATTAATGTTATTATAATTTTCTATATGTAGGACAATAATATTTAGAAAATTTAGAAACACAATATGAAGAGGACAAAGACGTTGTCATCCTATTTTTCAGCTCAGACCAACGAATCCGCTCCAGAAATAGTAGCAACTGGAGGTAGTCACACTGAGCAAATTAATCCCCGTGTTGTACTTAATCCAAATGGCATTGTTGGTGATCCGGGATTTCGAAAACCAATTGAGGAGTTAGATGTGGATATATAAATTACTTTTTTGTATTGTCTTTATATGTTCTGGATTTTATCCTACTCCTTTTATTGATGAAGAGATGAAAGAAATGATGGGCTAGGATAAAGAACAAATATTTTCCATTTAGGTATTTAAATTGTATTTCTACCGACTACTACATTGCTATATTATGAAATTTATTATGTTTTATATTGAAGCAATGAGCTAAAATTATGATGTCATTTATGTATTTTTGAAGTACGTTAGAATACCATAATATGGGTATAAAAATTACGATATTAGTCACTTAAAGTTCAGTCTGAAGCGTGATGCAATCCTAGATCCGCCATTGCTTAGAAGCACCCTCCCAAATAACCAAAACATGTTGCTGAAAAGATAAAGCATTCCTGAATTAAGTGCCGAATCCTCTACAGGGAAGCTGGTTGCAGACCCAAAATCAGCACCCAACTGAACGGCAAAGATCTCAGGAACAGTTTCCCACACATTATGAGCTTCCACACGAGGAGAAGATCACGAAGTGATTCTTCTTCAGCACAAAAAGAACAAGATTTCCTGACCACTTTCTTTTGTCAAACTACCCCTAGTTAGCTGCTTAAGTCTGAATATTATGAGCAACAGTCAATTTCCATAAGGAGAAGAATATGCCTTGGAAGTCTTAACTTTCAACTGAAAATTTTAAACTAAAAAATTCCTGTTGGGTAGCTACCCCTAGGCAGCCAGATATTTCCATATCGGAGAAATTAAAACCTGCTGCCGTTTCCTCGCACGAGAGAGTTTCGGGCGGCGTGGGCGCTTCCTGTGATATCCACGTCGCCCCGAGCCCTTTGTTCCTCGCGCCAGGTCTCTCTCTCCCTCCAGATCTCCCCCGCGTCCCTTCCTCCCTCTCGCAGTCTCGCGCGGCCCCCTCCTCCCCCGCTTCCCCGCCGCCCCCCCCCCTCCTCCCCTGCCGCCTCCCCCCTCCTCCCCCGGTCCCCCGCCGCCGCCCCCTTCCCCCCCCTCCCCCACCGTCTCCCTCGCTCACCCGCCGGCCGCCGCTTCCCCCCTCCCCCTTCCTACCGCCTTCCACCGCCTCCGCTCCTCCCACCCGAAGCCCCTTGCGCTGCGCCTCGCGTCGTCGCTCTCCGCACCGGCCACCCACGCCGACCTCCGCGCCATGGCCGCCGTCCTCCTCCGCAAGCTCCTGTCCCCGACCCCCTCCCCGATTCGTCCAGCGCCGCGGCGGCCCCGCTCTGGCCGCACCGCATCTTCTACGACGCTCACGGTCTCCTCCTCAAATCTCCCAAAACCCTAGCTAGGTAAGTTGGTCGCCGCCGTGATCTGATCCCCCTCCCTCGAGCAAAGCCTTTTGCTTCCTCTTCTCCGTAAGATCGATCTCAACCTCTGCTGCTTGCTCCTTGTACAGCTCCCACTACAATTCCGGTATGGATATCTACGGGCATTTGCTCAGCGACACGCTGGCGAGCACGAGCAACCCGCCAGAGGGGGAGGCCCACCTACCGCCTCTGCCACCGGTGCTGGGCGGCGAAAGCTGGGTGGGTGACGACCGGGGTGTGAGCAACCCGGGGTACACCAACGCCGGCTCAGCCCTGCCTCTGCAGCTACCGGGCGGCGGACCGTGGGAGTGGAACAACGAGATGATGCCGAGCGGAACCGGGGAGGAGTACGGCCAATTAATTCACGGCGGCAGCTTCCTCAATCCGGTCGGCGGAATGCAGAACTCGCTAGACCATCGCGACTTCACCGACTTGCTCATTGTTGCACAATCCTTGGGGATGAACCAAGCGGACGTCGACTCGCCGGGGATGAGCCAACCGGCCGTCCACTCGTCGGGCATGAGCCAAGTCCAAGTGGGCGCTTACCCGCCGGCAATGGGCTACTCGTTGCCGATGCCCCCGGCTGCCGGGCTGAACCAATCGGGCGCCTACTCGTCCAGGCTGACCCAAGTGAGCTCTGACACGCCGGTGCTGACCCCAACGAGTGTTGTAAGGTCTTACGACCAATTCCGAACGTCTCAATCTCCTCCGATCGCCTTTTCAACGTGGTCGTAAATTTACTGTAGCAATTTACGACCGCTCCGCGATATTGCTGCCGCTGCCTTCCTTCAGCCGCTCAAGATACCGTGATCGAAACCTTCTACGATCACGCAGTGATGCTGGCGATCACTGTTCACCGTGGTCGAACACCTGTACGACCACGTTCACTTCCTTCAACGTGATCGGAGTTGCTTCCGATCACGTACTGGCCTTCTCGGTGTAGTCGTAGCTCGTTACAACCACCTTCGCTTCCTTACGACCACCTACACCGTGGTCGTAGCCTTCCCTGCCTTTACGACCACGCTCTGCACTCCTTCAACGTAGTCGAAGAATCACTGTTCCTTTGCCATGGTCGTAGCGCCTCTCGATCACGCCCACAGGAACTTCGCCGTGGTCGTAACTCCTCCCGATCACGCTTGCGGTGATCGTGAGTCCTTCCGACCACGCCTTGCACAATCACACGACAAAATAATGCTTTGTGTGTTTCCCTCTTTTTGGTATTTTCTCAATAGCTTGGTACATTGAATACATGGCTCTGAGCCTCTTTTTATACCCGGCTGTCCTCCTTCAACACGGGTTCGACTACGATTATACTTCGGATTCCAATTCCGATTCTAATACGACTTCTACTCTGTTTCGTCTACGACTCTGAATTGCGGCTGCAATTCGACTTCGATTACACCCAAATTTTGCACATGACTCTAAAACAAGATTATTTACAACATTCTCTCCCTAATCTTGTTTTTCGACTTCGATCATGCCAATCTTCTTCCTCATCTCTGAAAACTTTATCCGCCCCAGCGATTTTGTCAATATGTCTGCTTTCTGTTCTTCGGTTCTGATGTAGTTGATAGCGATCTTCCCTTCTTCGACACAATCTCTGATATAATGATATCTTGTGTCTATGTGTTTGCTTCTATCATGTAGAACCGGATTCTTGCTCAACGATATTACAGATTTGTTATCAACCCTGAGCGTCACCTTCTGGATTGTCTCGTCCGACAATTCATTCAATAGTCGAGCGAGCCAAACTCCCTGACAAGATGCTGCGCTCGCTGCGATGTACTCAGCTTCATAGGAAGACAATGCAACCACCTTTTGCTTCTGAGATTGCCAGCTGATCGGACTCTCACCAAGCACAAATATTATGTCTGTCGTGCTCTTTAGATCATCGATATCTCCCGCCATGTCGCTATCACTGTAGCCCGTTAGCTGCAACGACTTCCCATCTCCTCTCTTGTACTGAATCCCGAGATTCAGAGTACCTTTGATGTATCTCAGGATGTGCTTCACGGCATTCATATGCTCCTGAGTTGGTTTCTCCATGAAACGACTTACGTATCCGACCGCAAACGAGATATCTGGTCGGGTGTGCACCAAATACCGTAGACTTCCGACAATGCTCCTATACGTCGTGGCATCAATTTGCGATCCTGGGCCTGTCTTGCTCAACTTCAGATGATTCTCCATTGGGGTTTGACATGGATTGCACTCTTCCATACCCGACTTCTCTAGAATCTTTCTAGCATATCCCGACTGACAAAGTGTTATGCCGTTGTCGGTTTGATTTACTTCAATGCCGAGGTAGTAGCACAGAAGTCCCAAATCGGTCATTTTGAACAGCCTCTTCATCTCTTCTTTAAACCTTATAATCTCCTTCGAACTCGATCCAGTAATGATCAAGTCGTCCACGTAAACGCCCACGATCAGTCTGTTCTTCGCATCTCCCCTTGAGTATACCGCATGTTCAGAGTTGCTTCTTCTGAACCCGAGTGCCGTTAGACTTTTGTCAAGCTTCAAATTCCATGCTCGTGGTGCTTGCTTAAGTCCGTAGAGAGCTTTGTTCAGCTTCAAGACTTTCTCGGCTTGCTTCTTGGATTGAAAACCCGGCGGTTGAGAAACATAAACTTCCTCCTCAATGTCTCCGTTCAAGAACGCCGTTTTCACATCCATGTGGTGAATCTCCCATCCACCGTTTGCTGCCAATGCAAGAAGTAGTCGTATAGTCTCCATACGAGCTACTGGGGCAAAAACTTCTTCGTAGTCGACGCCTTGTTTTTGAACATACCCTTTTGCCACAAGTCGTGCTTTGTGTTTTACGACTTCTCCCTTTGAATCCTTCTTTACCTTGAAGACCCACTTTAACCCGATCGCTCGAAAACCTTTTGGCAAATCGGTGAGTTCCCAAGTGTTGTTGTCTTCGATAGATTTTAGCTCTTCCTGCATAGCAGTTCTCCAATGTTCATCTCCCGTCGCTTCTTCATAGCTTTCGGGTTCTTCAGCTGTTGTGTACAGTAACAGCTCATTCATCTGTATTGACTCAGTTTGAGCATAGATCTCATTGATGCTCCTCATCTTCGGCACCCTGCCGTCTTCTTCATCTTCAGTATCAGGTGTGGCTTCCTGATCATTTTCATCAATCGTGTTCGAGCTTTGAGGTGTGATCGTAGCTCCTTCCTCCATTGTCGTATTGTCGGTGTCGACCTCTTCGACATCGAAAGTTATCCACTTCAACTTATCTTTCTCAATGTCTTGATGTTCTTCCCACTCCCAATGTTTGTCTTCTTGGAAAACCACATCTCTGCTCACATGTAGCTTGTTTTCGACTGGATCATAGCACCTATATGCCTTGGTACCTGATTCCGAGCCGAGGTAGATCATCCTTTTGCTCCGATCGTCCAGCTTCCTCAGGTAAGTCGATGATCTCACATGTGCCAAACAGCCGAAGACTTTCAAGTGATCGACGTTCGGTTTTCTTCCCGACCACAACTCGTATGGAGTAACTCCATCCAACGACCGTGTGGTCGCTCGATTTAGCAAATAGACCGCATGTCTTACGGCTTCTGCCCAAAACCTCCCGGGTAGGTATCGACTCTTCAGAAGACTTCGCGCGGTTTCGACCACGGTTCGGTTTCTTCTTTCTACGACTCCGTTTTGTTGAGGCGAGTACGGAGCCGTGAAGAACCTTGCAATGCCCTTCTCTTCACAGATTGAGTCAAACTCTTTTGCGAGAAATTCTCCTCCTCGATCAGACCTAACCGCTTTTACCCTCTTGTCGACTTCGTTTTCAGCAAGAGCAATAAACTTCCGAAAGTTTGACTTTGCCTCATCCTTGCTCTTCTGCATGTACACCCACATGGCTCTGGAGTAGTCGTCCACGACTAGCATGAAATACTGGTTTCCAGCGTCGGTGCGGGGTGTGATCGGTCCGCATAAGTCGACGTGAACCAGCTCGAGTGGTTGTGAAGCTCTAAACTTTGTTTGCTGTGGGAAGCTGCTACGAGTTTGTTTCGCCACCAGACAACCTTCGCAGACTTGCTCTGGGTGGTCGATTTTCGGTAATCCGACTACCATCTCTTTCTCTGCCATTGCTCTGAGACTTTGGAAATTTATATGACCAAATCTCTCATGCCACAGCCAGGCGGGATCTTCAATTGTGGTCTTCAAACACTTCTGCTTGCATGTTTCGATCTTGATCTTGTACAAACGGTTCACAGTCCGTTGTACCTTCATCAGCAAATGTTCGCTGTGGTCGAACACCTTCAGATAGTTCCCTTTGAGCTCAATTCGACAATCTTCTTCAGTCAATTGTCCAAGGCTTATGATGTTGCTTCGTAGATTCGGTATGTAATATACATCCGACAATCTTCTCTGGCTACCATCCTTGCACTGCATCAGGATCGTGCCTCTCCCTTTTATCTGAACGGTTGAGCCATCTCCGAATTGTACTTTTCCGAGCACACTCTCGTTTAAGTCGTGAAACATCGAGTGTATGCCCGTCATATGGTTACTGGCTCCGTTGTCGAGATACCACTCTCCCGTTTGCTCCATCAGACTTGGAAATACCTTCTCCTCGTTTAACAGAACCATTGTCGGTTCGTCTACAGTGCAGAGCGACAACAGCTGTGTTGGTTCTTTGTGCTCAGTCGTTTGAGCCAGATTGACCTCCTCTCCCTTCTTTTTGCTCCGGCAATTCGCAGCATAGTGACCATATTTCTTGCAGTTATGGCACTGGATGTGGCTCCGACATTCGGCTGCGTAGTGCCCAAACTTCTCGCATGTGTAGCACTAGACATCAGACTTGTCGGTCTGACGGTCGCCGCCTCCACGACCACCTCCTCGACCACTTCGTCCACGACCTCTGTGGTCGTAGCCTCGACCTCGTCCATGAGATGCACCGCGGCCGGTCGATGTGCCGCGACCACGACCACGACCACGACCGCCCCTCGATGACGAGTCTCCTCGGTCTTTCGCATCTTCTCTTACGAGCAGCGCTTGCTGACCGTTGTCTTCTTGATAACTCTTTAGGAGCTGCTCGTGTGCTTTGAGCGCTCTGGTTACTTCCTCAATCTTCATCTTCGAGAGATCTTGAGAGTACATAAGCGTGGTTACGACCGGAAGAAACTTCTCTGGTAGCACTCTCAAATACTTCTTCACCGCCACCTCATCTTTCAAGTCGTCGCCGAGAGATTTGATCTCGTTCACGACTTCGTTGAATCGACCAGAGAACTCTTCTACGGTCTGACTCTTCCCCATCTTCATGGCTTCAAACTCACTTCTTAAGGTTTGAAGTCGAACTTCCTTCACTCGATCTACTCCTTCATGCATGGTTCGCAGAGTAGTCCAGACTTCCTTCGCCGTCTCCTTGCCGACTAGTTGCCGCATCATCGAGTCGGGCACAGCTTGATAGATCGCTGCCATCGCCATCTTGTCGAGACGATCATCGAGGACCTTGTCCTTTTCCTTTGGTTCGACCGCACCCCAGACGCCTTGCGCGATCATGTTGACCTTCATCTTCATCGCCCAGACCGGATAGTTATCCGAACTGAGGATCGGGTACTGCAGCGACACGCTCTGCTTCGCCGTATCAGCCATGTTTCAACCACGGCTCTGATACCAATTGTTGTAAGGTCTTACGACCAATTCCGAACGCCTCAATCTCCTCCGATCGCCTTTTCAACGTGGTCGTAAATTTACTGTAGCAATTTACGACCGCTCCGCGATATTGCTGCCGCTGCCTTCCTTCAGCCGCTCAAGATACCGTGATCGAAACCTTCTACGATCACGCAGTGATGCTGGCGATCACTGTTCACCGTGGTCGAACACCTGTACGACCACGTTCACTTCCTTCAACGTGATCGGAGTTGCTTCCGATCACGTACTGGCCTTCTCGGTGTAGTCGTAGCTCGTTACGACCACCTTCGCTTCCTTACGACCACCTACACCGTGGTCGTAGCCTTCCCTGCCTTTACGACCACGCTCTGCACTCCTTCAACGTAGTCGAAGAATCACTGTTCCTTTGCCATGGTCGTAGCGCCTCTCGATCACGCCCACAGGAACTTCGCCGTGGTCGTAACTCCTCCCGATCACGCTTGCGGTGATCGTGAGTCCTTCCGACCACGCCTTGCACAATCACACGACAAAATAATGCTTTGTGTGTTTCCCTCTTTTTGGTATTTTCTCAATGGCTTGGTCCATCGAATACATGGCTCTGAGCCTCTTTTTATACCCGGCTGTCCTCCTTCAACACGGGTTCGACTACGATTATAGTTCGGATTCCGATTCCGATTCTAATACGACTTCTACTCTGTTTCGTCTACGACTCTGAATTGCGGCTGCAATTCGACTTCGATTACACCCAAATTTTGCACATGACTCTAAAACAAGATTATTTACAACAACGAGCGCTTACCCGCCGGTGATGGACTACCTGCAACCGTGGGCCCCAGCCGCCGACGTGCCGCAGGCGGTGCCTGAGAACGAGATGATGGAATTGGCCGAGATGATTGGCGTGGCGGTGGAGTGCGGCAACAACGTGTTCACGACGTGGTCCGAGGAGGAGGAACAACATTTGCTCGACCGCCTTGCTCGGTACGTGCGTGCTTGCAATGGATTGTTTGCGTCAACATCGTTTTCTATGAGCAATTTTGTATGATACAAATAAGTAGTTTGAATCCTCTACTATTTATCTCCTCTTTCAAAGGCATGCGAACGAAAACATTGCCACCAAGTGTTTCAAAATTGCAGATGGGCTTAAAAGGAAACTTGCAATGGATGTTGCATTGCGAATCCGGTGGTTAGAGGTAATACATACATAAGAAAGTGATATAACATAAGAACAAGTGATGGAAAAGCTCATGCATGTGTTCCAATTTCACACTTCAGCTTCCTCATTTTCTTTTGGTCAAATGACTATATATACACAAAGTTTTCTTCTTGTAGGAGAAGAAAGCTGCTAATCAGACAGGATCAGGACCAAAAAAATCTAGAGAAAAGGTTACACAGGTACACGCAATGTTTCTGTACATTTGATGTTCAGTACAAAAAATTTTATGTGTAGGACAATGGTCCAAAACATTTTTTAAGAAATCGAAGTATTAAACTCTAATATCTAGACTACTGTTTACAGATCTTAACAATTAGTATCAATATCACAGGATAACTGCAAGATATATTGAATGATGTTATGTCTGGTTATAAAAAAACACTTAGAATTATTTTTGTGCTATTTATTATTTTTGCTCAGCTGATGCTAACAGACGGTGTTCCACACTTTTAATCCGAAAAAAGTTAGGTGCACTAAGATTTCAAGTTGTTTAGCCTTATTAGATGACGTACTGACATTATAACATTCTTAATTGTTATGATACAATCCAATTTCCAATCGAGTGGATTTGCACCTAATTCTGGGTATATATCTTTTGACTAATATGTAAAGATATATTTTTGTCTTACTGTAATGTTTATGTGTGATTAATATTATGCTCATCTGTGACCAGTATTTGTGGACAGAGGGAATACTAATTATAGTGCTAACTTATGTGTACATATGGAGAGTTGATGTAGCATAGAAGGGACCATGACACTTGCCAGTCCCCCCTCCCTCCACCACCTGTACACATGCTTCATCATTTCAAAGTATGTGCTATTTCAAAATTATTTGATAGTTTAATTGTTGGGCAGCCTAATCATGCATTTGCTTCAAGCCTTAGATTTATAAACACCCAATGGTTGCTTAATATTTCTTGCTTAGATATTCTTTTTTTTTTTGGATTTCCTGTAATGAAATGTATGAATTGTTTTGATGCTCGTTGTTCACCTCTGATGTGTTGTTGGCTTGATCCATCACCAGCTGGTTACTTAAGATTGCATGTGCGTAGAGACTTTTGCTGAGGGTTGTCTTGTTGAGTTTTGGGGAAAACTCTTTGGGGGAGGGGCTACACCTGGTTTTTTTTTGTGGAGTGTGCGTGGGATCAAGGGTGAGGACAAGGTGTAAGGTATGTTTAACTCTAATAGACACCAAATTACTATGGCTGAGGTGAGCAATCATTATTACTATTGTTTCTTTGGTGTAAGGTATGTTCATTTGAATTTTTCATTTGATGTAAGGTGTAAGGTATGTTCATTTGAATTTTTCTTTGGTCTCTCAGTTCCTCTACATGCACTTTGTATTATTGTTTTATGATCTCACTTCAACAACGTTGTAGGGCGCCGCGAAGCGCGCTTCCTTTTCTAGTAAAGTTAAGAGTCCAGTTTGGTGCCAAGGGAATCGGCGTCCCCATTCGCAAATCCAGCATAATGGAACGTCTCAAAAATAAAAAATATACATGAATGTAGTATACATAAGGTTATATAAACCTGCAAAATTTGAATTTAAAATTCGTTCCGGGTACCAAGAACCAAAAAAGACAAGATGCGCCTTTTCATATCCCATCCCAAAGGTTACCAACAGACCCATTCTTGAATTTCCAAACCAATATATAGTTCGTCCAAACTCTGAGTTGCTTTCCATTTCTTTTCTGCCACGATGCCATCTATAGCTAAATTTTGTTGCTGCACTTGACAGAACCAACTTTAACAATTATGGAATGATCACTGCAGAAAATGTAAGGACTATCTCTTAGTTCTATGCCTCTAACCAACAATTTTCTATATTTTATCCTTCCCTCGAGTATCTTTTGATTGAGGAACCTAGGACGGCTACATTAAGCTCTCTTTAAGTTTTGGATCCCATATAACTTCACATTTAAGTATATATGGTGTTTGAACAACTTTGGCTATAATTTGATGCTGAAATTCAAACATCATACTAGCCTAATTAGATGTAAAATTAATTAAAGTGATTCATATATACAACTTCAAGTCGAAGGAATTGCGCTCTGAGGAATTAGTGTTAACGTAATAATTGCGCTCTGAGGAATTAGTGTGTTAACGTAATAACACAGCAGGAGAAATAATAAATCGGCTTATATGGGTCACGATTGTACTGTGGCTGGTCACGCTCAGTCCACGCCTACTTAACCGGCCCATAGGCCTCCGCTCTGAGTTGCGACTTGCGAACGTTGTGAGCTTTATAACCTATAGTTTTTTTAAAAAAAATAGAGGATTAATAACCTATATATAGTTTAATATGGTTCTTTGATCGTCTTACCCTATTTGTATACAGCTCCATATGGTAGAACTATTGTAAACCTGTAATTGAACAATATTTGACCCTCTTAACAGGAATTAATGACATCGATTGACAAGTGCACATGTGTTGTCGCCCTGCATGAGTCCCTCTTTTCCGTAAATTGGAAGCTAACTTCAGGATATTTCACCAATAACACAATATTATACGTGCAAACGATTTTGCACACATCTCGAGCAAATTCGACTGGAAGGCTTGGGGATGAATATGTTATAAACGCAATTGCAAGCAAAAGAAGGTAACATGTCATGTGCGATAAGCTAGGTAGAGATAGAGGGCATCGTCAAATGCCCTTTCACCCGGACTCGAATCAGAGTACCTTCTTTCCTTAAGTGAATGTCTGAGATCTTGATTACCACAAGTAATTAGCACGGCCAAAACATGTTGGAAACAAAGTCTACTCTATCACTCGCAATTCACAGTGGACACAAGATGGTACGTTATCAAAGTGGAAGAACACAGAACGCAAGTGGACACAAGAAGGTACTCCCATCGTTTTCAAGGGCCATAATTACCACAAGTACTTAGCACGGCCAAAACATGCTAGCAATTTCTGGCGGCCAAACGGCACGGCAGTACGCTGGAACGGTAGCTTTATTAATTTCTTGGCAGCATAGCATAGCTATGGTCAGGGTTCACCAATTTTGGCAAAATTTTATTTACTTCGTTCCTTTCGTTATCCTCCAAGAGAAAAATGAGTTAGTCAAATTCTGGTCGATTTTATTCTTATTTGAATTTTGCCTAAATTTTAGTTAAATTTTATCAAATATTTAAATAACGTTTGAACATTTCGACCGAATTCTTTACCGAAAGGACGAAATTTCGTTTCCCTTTCCTTGCCCTTCGATTTTTTTTTCAAAACGAGAAATTTTCCCCTGGATATAGCCAGCACTGGATCGATCGGAGGAGCGCGCGCGTCACTGACCGTGGCAGCGCATGAAAGCGACGACCCCAGCCGAGCGCGCCCCTATAGGGCCCTGTAGACGCACGCGGTCGCGCTTGCGGGGCACCACGTACGTGTATACGAGAGGAGGGCCGCGCGCGGCCGGTGACGGCGCCACGCGCGTGCACGCGCGTGGCCGGGGGCGCGGCGCTGGCCCGAGCGCGCGCGCCGCGGGGCCATTCACGTGCACGCCTCGGACGGCGACGTCGATCGCGCGCGGTTGTCACTTGCGCGCACGGTGAGAGGGACGTCGGCGGGGGGACACGGACGTGGATAGATAGCTGCGCGCGCGTGCGGCGGAGGAGATCCAAGATTCCAAGTGCAGCTCTGCTGACGGCTGGCCTGCTTGGTTCACGGACGAGCGCAGCCCCACGATCTGGAAAAGGTTCCGCCTCAACACCTGTGTAGAACGTAGAAATAGTATATGCTTTTTCTCCATGTGGAACTGCATTTTTGGGCGCTGTATTGGTCGCCAACTTGCCGGTAGATTGGCCGACAAATGGATCGACAGTGGGACACAAGGATGGTAACAATGATAATACCATGTAAGGATGAGCGGAGAGTTGGTAACAAATGTGCCTGGTGGTGACGTATCTAGAACAAAAATGACATAGAATTTTATACTCTATGCGTGTTCTTATTGATATATCCATCGATAATGTAGTAGATAGTAATGTATTCTAAATTTTATATCTTTAGACTCGCTATACTCAAACCAACTGTCATACTGATCAAACTATGCAGGTTAAATTTTCGTTTTTACTTCTCAAACATTATATATGGAAAGTCATATGTGTGAGGTTGGCAAAGCCCACTATTCAAGTACTTTCTTCTTACCATATTTTTTTGATTGGGGAGATAGTCGTTTATTCTTTTCCTTTTCCCTAGATTAAACTGAATCTTCTCTTCTCAATTGATTTTTGGACTTTCTGTATTCGTAACATTTGCACTTGAACCTGGTACCTTTGTTTTTAAAAATTGCTCCATGACTACGGACTATCTGCCATGAGGAGATGACAATTATTGAAAGTTAGAACACATTGAATAATTAGATATTGAAACATATTGAAAAATTCTCTAATTTAACTTTGCACAAAACGAAACAAGGCATTTTAAAATTAAAACCCTGACCCACAAATATTATAAAGATCATAAAATTGAAGCCTTAAAATCTAAATCACAAAATTTAGTAACTATTTTGGTCGGCTGGTCATTCCTTTATTAGCTATGAAGATCATCGAACATTTGAACTTTGAAAGCAAGGGGCTAGGACGAGACGACGAGTTGACGACCTCACCAATTACTATGACCGTTGGCCATACTACATACAACATACATGCACCGAGATTTACTTCATTTGCATGCATGCGTAGTGAGATTAACATACTGAGAAATCTAATCATACCATCCGACGCACACAGACACAGGTGAGAAGCAGCCGGCATGCTCCCGGACGACGGCAGCTTTGGCGCCGGGCCTGTCACCACTGCAGACGAAAGTTTACGTGTGCGGCGTGCCATGTGAGTAACAGGGAAGGCAGGTAAAGCGTCGTCAGAATCTGGCATTGGTTACTTGTTTGGCTTGGGACTAGTGCTAGCTTAGGCCTTGGGTTGGTATTGGCTTGGGGCTAGACCGGCTAGTGGCTCACGCTCGATCGGTTCAAGTAGTCTCTATTATTTTTTTCACTTTTCATGGTCGATTGATATGCTATGTCATACCAACTTCAACTTACATATACTTTTTAGGAGTGTCTTGCTTTGTCAACATCCTGCATATTTTCCTTTTCTTCTCTCCCCATTTGTCAACGTACTTAAACCTTTTTTCTTTTAGATAAATGTAATCATTGACATGTGAAGGCACTAGTTTTTAGCATATGAGATACAAACTGTATAAACTTGGACTCTAAACAATAAAAATTAAAATCGGTCTGGGGACCTATGCTCACGCACCGCTGTAGGTGCATCCGCCCCTAAGTGTGCCAGAGGCTGTGGAGAGGCTATGAGGCGTCGAATGTGCCAAAAGGGAGGAGCAGGCATGCGTTTGTGCTACTATCGTGTTCTCAAGCCCATTTTAGCATGTACTTTGGCACATTTCACTTTAGGTTAGGTTATGGACAATTTTTTCTAGAAATAGCTGTTGCTATAAGTAGTAGAAACATGATAATTGTGTTGGTGATATGCCCTAGAGGCAACATGAAGATGTTATATATATCACATACTATGTTTATGATACATTACTTTGTTCCTTGAAATAGACATTATCATTATTGATCAATGAGTATGTGACTTATTTATGAGACTCTTAATGCTAAAATGTTGCTATTTCTAAATGATCCCTGATCATATATCATATAAGGAACAAATATGATTCAAAATAACGCCGCTTTGGTATTTTGGTACGTATAATCCTATACCGTTTGGTATTTTGGTAGAAATACAAAATAACGCCGCTTTCTATGGTCATTTAGCTCATGAGATGATCACGGGCCAGAAATCTCTAACTAATGATATGAATCTTCCCCTAATAAATTGATCTACACTGAATCGTTAGGTTACTCCATGAGAAATGACAATTTACCCGAACGAACAATGAGTACATGTACACTGTCAAATACTACCTCAGGAAATAAAAATGACTACCTTCTAGCTGAGATCATCAAATGTTAGCTAACAAGAGATTGCGTGTGTGTGGAAATTGGATTCTGAGGTTAAAAATATTTGAAGGTAGGCACGCATAGAAGATAAAAAACTGTTTATCAACTATATAGAGATTCTTCTGCAATAACACGTATGGAACACCACTTTTAGCAGCCACGCCTTGTCTACATCACTCTCAGACCATTGCTCTCTACTCCTATCTAACGCAAGTGGGCCGCGACCACCAAAAAGCCTTCTCTTCGAAAACTTCTGGACCCGGCTTCCTCGGTTCCTCCATGTAGTCTAGCACGCCTGGGGGCAACCAACCTAGGCCTAGATCGAATCCTGAGGTTGAACAACAAACTGGTGAACACAGCAAAAAAAGCTTAAAACCTAGAGCAACAGACTATTCCCGAAGCTGAAGCTCCAGCTTCACATAGCCCAAGAGATCATCCTACGCTGACATTTCACAAGATAGTAAGATTCTATCGGCGAAGGAGAGTCAGCTTCGGACGCATCCCAAGAAAAGGGTGATGGGGCTGGCGGTCGTTGAAAAGTCCGGCAAGAGGCGGGCATCTCGCATCAACTAGCTCAGGAGGGAGATGCAAACACAAAAATTTTCACATCAGGATAAACTGTCATAGGAGAAGATAAACTGTCGTAGGAGAAAGAACTTCATCCAGTGTCTCAGCACTGCCCAGGGTGGGGTTGTCTCCCACGAGGATAGGGCAAATGTGTTGTCTGCCCACTTTCACTAAGTCATGGGCCATAACTTGCCTGCTGCCGCCTCCTTCAACTGGGACACGCTCCAGCTACCGAGATTGGATTTGCACATTTTAGTTATCCCGTTCATTGAACAGGAGGTGCATAGGGATATTGGAGCTGCCGGTAGACAAAGCTCCAGGCCCTAACGGGTTCAACGGAATCATCTACCACGCATGTTGGGACATTATAAAGGGTGACTTCATAGCTGCCCTCCAGGCCTTCTTCAATTTGAGAACAAGCAGCTTCCCCCGCACAAACGCCGCAAGTTTGATTTTACTGCCGAAGAAAGATGGAGTCCAATCTGTAGGGTACTTCAGACCTATCAACCTCACACATAGTGTTTCCAAATTGTTGCCAAAATCATGGCATTACGCTTGGTGCCATTCATGAACGAGCTTGTCTCCCTAAGCTAGAGCGCCTTCATCAAAGGTAGATGCATGTAGAACAATTCCCTATATATATGCAACCTGGCAAGAAGGTACCATCGAAGTAGAACCTAGTCACTTCTTAAATTGGATATTGCAAAAGCTAGTGGGACTAACTGCTAGCCCTATTGGAAAAAGAGGATTCCCATCTCAATGGAGAGATTGGGTCTCTTGCCTCCTTTCCACTGCCACCTCTAGGGTACTCCTCAATGGGGTTTTAGGGGACAAGATACAACACCACAAAGGCTTACGATAGAGTGATCCATTATGTATTTTCTTCTTTATCATAGCAATAGACCCACTACAAAAGGATCCTCAATATCGCAACGAAACTACATCTCTTGCACCCTTTGGGAGGTCATGTAGTCACCCTTGGAACATCCCTTTTTGCGGATAATGCCGCCATCTTCCTAGTGCCACACCAAGATGATGTATGTACATTGATCCAGATCCTAAACAAATTTGGTGACATGACAGGGCTACACACCAATCCTTCAGAAAAGTCAAGTTGCACCAATTAGCTGTGAAGACATCAACCTACACGAGGTATTGCGTGACCTACCGGCCCAGCATGCAACCTTCCCTTTCAACTACCTTGGCTTACCACTCACAATAAAAATGCTTAGTCAGGTGGACTTTCAAAAGCTCGATGACAAGTACGCGACCCACTTGTCAGGATGGCATGCTAAGCTACTGACACTTGTGTGTGGAAAGACTTGTGAAATCCGTTTTGATAGCCCATTTAACCTACGTCTTTACGGCCATCAAGGCAGGAAAAAGCGTGATCAAAACCCTGAATAGGCGAACAAGATGCTTTCTTTGGGCTGGCTTAGAGCATCTAACAGGTGGCAAGTATATGGTCAATTGGGATAGAGTATGCAGACCCACACACCTTGGGGCCTTGGCCCCCTGGATCTTGAGCGCTTCGCCAAGGATCTAAGGCTTAGATGATTATGGCAAGTATGAGGTGTCTAAACCAAACCTTAGCAAGGAATGAAAACCTCATGTGATGATCAAGATTGGGTCCTTTTTGCTATGGCCATCGCTATAATGATTGGAAACGAAGAGAAGGCGGGGTTCTAGAGTTTTTTTGGGTAGGAGGAAACAGATTGTGTGATATTGTGCCCACTGTCTTCAAGACCTCCAAGAGAAAGAACAGTACTCTACGAGCCACTCTAGCAGGGAGCAACTGGCTGTAGGACCTCAATTGGGCAGCCAGCCTAACTCCTCAACACATACACAAGTTGATTGCTATTTGGGGGCACATCTCGGCCATGAACCTTCATGAAGGTTTGGAGGACACAATCACTTGGAAGCTCAAAAAACCACTATGGACTATCTTGTCTGGAAAACTTGAGCACCCCAGAAACACAAAATTTTTGCTTGGCTTGCCATCCAGAATAGACTATAGATGGCGAATCAATTGGGCATGCGAGGGTGGCTGAACCAGTTCACTTGTCCCCTATGTACATAGCTGCCGTTGTCCATCATTCACCTATTGATAGAGTGCCGCTACACAAAGATGATATGGAGATCCATTGCGCAGTGAACCGCTTGCGATTCTATCAATCCGATTACTTGGTGACCTTCTCTTCTGTTTGTGACGGGTAGGAATCGGTTATATTCACGCTTAGAGCACTGCAAAAAGCGATGGCAACACTGGTAATAATGCTTGTCACTTGATAAATATAGAAGGAGCGAAACGCCCGAATTTTCTAGTCCACGACGACTCCACTGGGCCACTTGATCTCTACCATTAAGGAGGAGGAGGCTATAGTCTGGGTCCTAGCAGGGACCAATAGACCAGCAGAGCTGTCAATCATCCTGTAACATCTTAATCAAACATCGTGCTTTTGGCCTTTTCCTGGCCTCCCTCGCCTTACCCACCCCCAGTCTCACGCCAAATTAACTTTTGTATTTTTTTTCTCCCTGTGAATTAATATACAGCAGCTCTCCTGGATTCCAAAAATCAGCTATATAGAATACTGCACATGGCCAGATTGATCGCTATCTTGGAGTAACTTTGTAAGGCCCTACCATGCATCCATGATAGTCGACAACCTTAGTTATATAAGAGGACGACGTGTTCAGACTGTCCACTCCCTTTCGTCGATCGTATCATACCTATATATACCTGGCTTCTACTATCGCATACTATCCCATTATATATTCAATTACATAAAATTAAAAGGTATCATTATTAATTAAGACCATATGGTCGTCAAAGTTATCCACATTCTAGGGTCAATTTTCTATTGTTGTTAACTATGTTATGCTCCGTTGTAGAATATAATCAACTAGTCTATTAATTGCGGGAAATTTTAAAAAAAAATCTTGTGAGATTTTCATTATTATGACACCAAAATGATGTTCCTCTAGTAGTCATTGTGTAAAAAAAACATAACGGCATAAAAATATTTCTAAGCCATGACAATAGCAAAGAGAACTAAAAAGGCTATTCCAACAACTTGAGGAAATTAAATAGTAGTATCACTATTATATATTTTAAGCACGGCTTAAGCGCCGTCCGATTATCCTACGTCGGCTAGTAGATTTCAGCCACACAAAGCACCATGTTGTTCCAGCTGTCTTTACCATGAACCTTTTGGTTTTGATTTCTTAGAGCATCTCCAAGAGGTGCCCAATAAATTCACACCTTAAATCTCTTTTTACAGATCCTAACCACGATATAAGGTCCCAAAATAATCATTCCCTCCAACAGATACCCTAAACCAGAAAAACAGTATTGAGAGCCTAGATCATCCTCTATAAGTAGAGAGCGAGAGCCTATTTTTTGGGTGTGTTCTATTTTTGGGAGTCTATTTAGGAATCTGTTGGAGCTACTTCTTACCCTTCAACTCTAAAATTTAAATATTAAGAGTCATGTAGAGTATCTCTTGGAGATGCTCTTAGACGAAATAGACTTGCCCTTTGTTTGCAACAGAAAAATTCTGTGTGAGCTTCTTTCAACAAATATGCAATAGACCAGCAGTACTACACACACACATACATATTCTACCCCTACTTCGAGATAATCAAATAGCTATTAATTGTTTTATAGGCTCATGCTTTTGCTCTTTTTCTATTACTATACCGCTGCGTAATTAAAAAGAATGCATTATATTATTCCAGCACAGATTCTCTGTCCAACCCCTCGCATATTGATTACATTCATCCCTGAAAAATTCTCCGCATTCTTTATACGTGACTTCAGAAAACAGCTTATACCGTCGCAAACGAAAAAAAAAAGAGAAGAAAACAGCTAATATCTTTTTGTACTAGAACATTTTCGGGAATTCTTTTGCCAGTTTTCAAGAATTTTTACGTGTACTTCATTTTACTTAGTTAACAATCGCATCCACCTATCCATGATTGTTTGCTGAACGCTCACCACGTTGTTACAAGTGTATTCTGCTACCTCCTAGACACACGGAAATGCGCTCAATTTTTCAAGTGTTAGACGCAAACACAAAGGAAAAATATCACAAATTTCACAGTGCGGCAATGCAACACACACATGAATAAGTGTTTCAGTGTGTGTTACGTACTCTAGCAGACAGGATTATGAGTAAGACATTTCGCTAGTGTACATTCATAAACACACAGGTGGTGCCGCCGAGGCGCAGGATTGTTGCAATTCTCATAGCGAAGGTATATTTTTATAGAAAAAAACCTTTCCTGTCTTTGTACTTTCAAAATCATTTTTTATAGAAAGGAGCCATTATTCAAACCAAATCCCCCCTAGATTTGTTTTTTTTTTGACACACACCAGTTTCCTTGTGAAAAAAGCTCGTAAGTTTAATTTTCCAATGCCATAGTGTGTACGTGTCTACTTCATAGCTTCAAGGGAATAACAAATTTGTAATCTGTCAAATCTACAAAATGCCAACTTACAACAAAAGATTAAAATCTAAACCGTAGACAAGGCTATTATGCTCATCAATCAAAAGAAATAAGGAGCAAAATAGCCTACAAAAGAGAAATTGTCAACAGAACAGTTAGTTAAAACATGAAATATGATATTGTGAGTACTTAAACACACTACAAGTTTTTATATCCCTGATCCATGCATGTTAGTTAGGAATTTCATTCAAATGATATATGGAAGCTAATTAAGGTCCATTTAATTTAAAGTTGCAGGCAACAATTTACATCAAATTTGAAAGTTCAGAACATGTTTACACTTTCTTATTAAATATTGATATTTATTTTGTGGGGAGAATTTACAGCTCATGTAAGTTTATATCTAGTGAAAACCAGCTACATATGAAACCCAATGAAAACAAGGCATGGAAGTTTTTAGAAAATTATATCCAAAAATACCATATGTATGGGATATTTGGATAGTTTTCACAGGTTTTCAATACTTAGCTAGTTTTCACAGCCATAGAATATTTGGCCTATAAATATTGCCAAAAAAAAACTAAAACAGCAGTGAGGCAATTGACTATTTTGCCTACTGTGAATGATCTTGTGAAAACATTTTTTTTTTAGAGTGACTATAGTACGTAGAGTAGTGGGCAAAAATGTTGAGGAAAAAGTTTTTTTTGTAACTAAAGGATGTATGCCATCCCCATTTTTAAATTGTTATTAACAATAACATAGTAAGCTTGAAACATAAAATCGATAAAGGTTTTATTTGATGTAAACCTGCCTTTTCTCTTATCTTTTGTAGTAATTAAAATCACCAAGCTAGAACGTGGTGTGAACAACCACATACGTGTATACTCCTGAATTGTTAATATCGATTTTAAGATTTTGTAATGTCACTTTCATACAAAAATTATAGAAGGAACTATTTGTAGAATGAGACCTTGTTCTATGTGACGTAAACATACTCTTAAGTAGTAGTTAGCATCCGTGTACCAGCTGACTAGGTTGTATTGGAGGACACATTTTAGGAAAGAAGAATGGTGTTGAAAGCGATGTCAACTGAAGTATAATAATCGATACAAATATGGGGGAACTAAAACATACAAACGTAGTAAAAACTTACAGATTAATTAATATTGCATTTCACAGCGCATGAATGATCGATTCGTGCCCCGGAATCGATCAGTCAAGCTCGACAAACCATACACGATAAAAGCTATGTACAGACCGTTCTGAGATTAATTAAGCAGAGACTCCGACCCCCGTAGTTAACCGCAGCTAGCGCTCGTGCTGGCGCCAAACTGCAGCTACATGCATGCAAACCAGGCGCGCGCCCTCGCGCGCGCAGGCGCGCAGCCATAGCACACGCAGAACCGTTCTATTACACTCGATCGCAATTCGCACACACATACAATACATACGTTGGTATGGCGGGCGGCCGGCGTGTAGGACGGCGACATCGCCGTCTGGAGATGGATTACATCGGGCAGGCTCGCTCGCCGGGTCGCTCGATCAGGCGTCGCGGACCTCGAAGACGTTGCGGGTCTTGACGACGATGTCGTACATGTGGACGAGCTTGAGGCGGGCGAAGTCGCGGGGCACGGAGATGAGGTGCACGGTGGAGCGCTGGTGGAACTGGAGCAGGCAGGGGTCGTTGAGGTAGCGCTCCCACCCCAGCTCCCGCAGCCGCCGCTCCAGCACTTCGTACGACGTCACCACCTCGCCGCTCGGCACGTGCACCAGCACCTTGCTCGGCCGCGCCCCGCTCCCGCCGCCGCGGCCCCCCGCCGACGCGTCGCTGTCCGCCCGCCGCATGATCCCGTCCTCAAACACCCACACGCCAGACATAGCTAGCACTGATCAATATAGATTCTTGCTGGCTAGCTACAAGATTTTGGAGGTGACGATGATCGTCAATGGTGATTGATGCCTTAATGGTGCAAACGGGAGGGGAGAGGGGGCAGAGTTTATATACAGGGGAGGAGGTGCTGACGTAGGCGGCGGCGGAGGGCACTGTTTGGCTTCCTGTTCGATCGGCTAAGGTGGGTCCCGCCGGCTAACCGGTGGTGTCCTTGGAGAATTTTGGACACTGTTGGACCCTGTGCATCAAGAATTCCGTTTTTGGCCCCCTGTGCAAAACAATTCCAAAACTGGACCCCTCTCCACCGCGGGATCGCCACACGTACGCCGCCACCTGTCCCGGTCGTGCGGTCTGGTACCGCACGACCGGACTGTTCACCGGGTCGTGCGGTACCAGTCCGCACGACCCGCCTGCGCCGCTCCTGACCGCGCGACCCCACCGTGCGAGCGCGCCATCACCCGGCCGGCCGCGCGTCCCCGCTCGCGACCGCGCGTCCATCGCTCCGACCGCGCGTCCCTCCTCCGGAGCGCGCGACTGGTGGCCCGAACGCGCGAATAAGCCCCGACCGCAGGAATCTTTGCCGACCCCGAGCGCGCATTAGGGTTTGGCTGGAGTTAGGGTTTCAAATTTCCGTGATTTTTGCAATGTTTGGTAATTTTGTAGTTGTAATCTGGGAAAGAATTTGACAAAGTTGTAATAAAAGTTTATGTTCATTGCAAATTTTACAAGCAAAAAAAATTATGCTAAATTTGTTTGCCGAAGGTTTGAGCGTAGAAATATCGATGCATACAGTGGTAAGTGACTTTTAGGGTTTGGGCTGTTTTTAGGGTTTGCAATCTCCGTGATTGTTTCAAGTTTTGGCAATTTTGTAGTTATAAACTGGGTAAAAATCAGATAAAGTTGTAATAAAAGATTATGTTCATTGTAAGTTGTAGATGCATAAAGAATTTTGGTAAAATTTTTTTAGGAAAGATTGACCGTAGAACGGTCGATACATAAAGTGGTAAGTGATATTTCGAAGGTTAGTGAGAATTCGTGTACGTGAATCATGGAATGATAAAATATGAGATATTAAACTTCATAATACAGTTGGGAGTAACATGCCGCGTAGATTTTTATTACATGCATAACATATAGCATGATATGCGACTAACCGACCCAACTGCTCGTACGACCTACTGTGTGGACCGGGGCCACTTTCCCTTCCTTGCCCGCTCGGCGTTGAACTCCTCCGCGGCCTCTTTTGCCTTAGCCGCAATTTCCCTCTTTCTCTCACGCTCCATCTCGCGAGCCTCCCGCTCCCTACGCGTGCACGCTTCAAGATGAGCTTGCGTCTCGCGCTGTATACGCAGGGTGTGCTCGTACTTGCGGCGCTCCTCCTCCAGCAACTCCTTCTCCTTTGTGACATTCCACTCCTCGAAGTCGAGGGTCCATTGGTCCTCAGGGTGGATCTCAAGATCGATCCATTTGCGGTAGCCACACAGGGGCTCCGGAGACTGTAAATACATGGGAGATATTGTTAGTGCGTGCTGTGAAGGAGAAAAGGTAGGGGGAAAGGAGAAAAGATATTGTTACCGGCTGCCGGTAGGTTGCGGTGTCAAAACGGCGGTTGGGGTAGTCACTGGAGTAGTTTGCGCAACCCCAGTAACGCATACCTAGACTGATGCTGTGCTTAGACTTGAAGAACTTGCACACGTCCCCGCACCAACAAAGGGGAGGTGTCTCCCCCTCAGGTGGTAGTTGTGGCGAACGCTCGGTGGGGACGTCCGGGATGGGGTTTTTGCTACGCGGGCGCTCTGGGGGGGACCTTTCATCGTAGCACGATGGGCTTGTTCTACCCGGGCCTGTATCGCCCTTATTTTCTCATCGCGTGCGGCATCGCGGGCCGCAGCTGACCGTGCTATGTCACGGGTCTCCTCCCAATCCTTCATCATCTTGTCCCATTGCTTCTTCTTGCCTTTGTCCATCCCGGTTGGGTAAGGGAAGCGCGATGTAGTATGGGGTTTGGATGTGCAATGTTCGCTGGAAAATGGAATGCATACCAATTTATAGGGGCCGTTTTGTCTCTACTCGTACGTCTAAAGCTGGTCCGCGTGGTCGTAGCAGTGAGTAAAGATGGGAGTGCTGCGATATCACTGAAAAAAGGCCCTGTTTTGTAATGTCTCTGAGCAAAGCTGCCCTGATTTGTCATCTCACTGAGCAAAGCTGACCTCTTGTTGTCATGTCACTGAGAACAGCTGCCATCTTTAGTACTGTCACTGCCCAAAGCTGGCATGTTTTGTCATCCCACTGAGCAAAGTTGCGCCGTTACGTCATGTAACTGCGCAAAGCTGGCATGTTTTGTCATCTCACTGAGCAAAGCTGCCCTGTTTTGTCATGTCTCTGAGCAAAGCTGCCCCGTTTTATCATGTCACTGCGCAAAGCTGGCATCTTTTGTCATCTCACTGAGCAAAGCTGCCCCGTTTTATCATGTCACTGTGCAAAGCTGGCATCTTTTGTCATCTCACTGAGCAAAGCAGCCCTGTTATGTCATGTCTCTGAGCACAGCTGCCATGTTTTGTCATCTCACTGAGCAAAGCTGACCTCTTTTTGTCATTTGACTGAGCACAGCTGCTCTCTTTAGTAATGTCACTGCCCAAAGTTGGCATCTTTTGGCATCCCAATGAGCAAAGCTGCCCCGTTTTGTCATGTCACTGCCCAAAGCTGGCATCTTTTGTCATCTCACTGAGCAAAGCAGGCATATTTTGTCATTTCACTGCGAAAAGCTGTCCTCTGTCATCTCTTTGAGCAAAGCTGCCCCGTGTTGTCATGTCACTGAGCAAAGCTGGCCTCTTTTGTCATTTCACTGCGAAAGCAGACCTGTTCTGTCATATCTCAGAGCAAAGATGGCCCGTTATGTCACGTCTGCGCGAAGAACTGTCCTTTTATTCGTTTGAGGTGAATGTAGCAAGTTGTCTCGTTTGGTATAAGTAGCACGGTTGGGGTCCCAGCACATTGTTCAGTCGAACAAAGAAGTACCCTGTCTTTCGTGCTTGAACAAACCATGTCGGAAGCCGAGGGGCCAGTGGGATTTGGGTCACCGAAGGATGACATTCCCTTAGAAAGGAGGGATATGTTCGGTCCACAGTACCGATTGATGCCAAGTCGGCGTGCTCAACCGGCGTGGCCGAAATGCAGGCACAATGAGTACGCGGTCGTCCAGATCTTGGATTCCCCGAACGATGGCGGGCGACGTTTCTTCCGATGCTCACGCTCCGGGGTACAATTTAGTAATATTACATTTTTGTATTGCTTATGGACCCGCGAAGTT
Organism: Dendrocalamus latiflorus; assembly: GCA_017311315.1. Taxonomy (NCBI): domain Eukaryota; kingdom Viridiplantae; phylum Streptophyta; class Magnoliopsida; order Poales; family Poaceae; genus Dendrocalamus; species Dendrocalamus latiflorus. The sequence goes on from CM029656.1 coordinate 15,122,587, forward strand.
AACCGTCCCTTTTTTGCAGATGGCAAAATGCGACTTCTCCCGCTGGATCGACCCTCCTCATGAACGGTATGTTGATCGTTATGTGGATACATTATGGGCTCGAATATGGGACTTGGAGTACCGAATGGAGAGCCTCACTAAGGAGAACAACGACCTCCACGAACAGATGCAACGCGAGAGGGGCAACGAGGAGGTCGTGAATATAGGAAGCTCTTATGATCCCACATGTTGCTGCGCGAACCCGAGCTGCATATGTGCATGCCACTCCCACGACGGCCAGCCACGTCCGAGGCGGCCCCCTCAGCAATTCTCCATGTGGGTGCCACGAGGCTCGTTTGGCATGTAGGTAACGAGGGTTATGGTTGTGTCGTATTGTAGTTCATGTATGCGTTGAATTAAAATGTTGGGTGTACTACTTTCCATAAATTCTGTATGTGCAATGTATGTGTTGTTTCGTGTTGTAAGTGTGTGACGCCTTCATTTTCTGGGACCTTCAGGTTCTGTGGCCTCTTTCCGTAACGATGTAATGTGCAACGTTGTTAAGCATGTGATGGATTGGTTGTTATCTTCGTGGAGTTGTTATGACAAGCCAAAAAAATGCAATACTGAGCAAAGATGCCCCGTTTTGTCATTCCACTGGGCAAAGCTGGCCTGTTTTGTCATGTCACTGCGGAAAGCTGGCCACTTTTGTCATGTCACTGTGGAAAGCTGGCCCGTTTTGTCAAGTCACTGGGCAAAGCTGCCCCGTTTTGTCAAGTCACTGGGCAAAGCTGCCCCGTTTTGTCAAGTCACTGTGCAAAGCTGGCCCGTTTTGTCGTGTAACCCAGCAAAGCTGCCCTCTTTTGTCATGTCACTGAGCAAAGCTGCCCCTTTTTCTGAGGTCACTGCGCAAAGCTGGCATGTTTTGTGTCCGCACTGAGCATGCTGTCATTGCCTGATGCCTTCTTATTCTGTGGTCTTTGTGCGTGAGGCTGTCCCCCCAGGCTATAAAAGGGGGTCATTCCTCACCTAGTCCCGTGCCTTGTTATCACACAGCCTATAAAACGGAGCCATCCCTCACATGTTATCAGTCACCTCCTGAGTTAGTTGTTCACAATCTTTGTAGTTTTCTTTCGTGCTCACTCCCCCGGAGTAGGCAATGAGTCAGCTCAGCACGTCTTCATGGGCACCCACGGTGATGTGCCCAAATTGCAACACGGTGGTTAGACGTAGGACATCACAGACGGCCGCGAATCCTGGCCGACACTACTACAAGTGCCCCCAACACTCGGTAAGTCTGATTGTTTCGGGTTCATTCAAATCGTGGTGGTATGTTTAATAATCGTCTTGTCATGGAATCGCAGGAAGCTGCTGGTGATTGCCGATTCTGGGTGTGGGACGATGAAATGGGAAATAGGACAGACACTGTTCGCCGTGAGAGAGTTGTCGTGGGGGGTTGCGACCCCGTCGGGATGCGACATCGTTTCGACAGACTAGAGTGGAAGATAAATTTAATGTTGTGTGCTATTTTGTTTCTTGTGTTTATTGTTATCCTAAAGTTTTAGTGCTGGAGGTTCTCCTCGTGTATGTTGTCAATGTTTTATGCTATGTTGTCGTCAAGGTCTTTTGGTAATGTTTTATGTACGGTTGTGTTGTATTTTAGTTGTTGTGTTCGTTGGTGTGTTGGTGGTTGTACTACTTGCTACATTTCAGGTACGTGCAATGTATGTGTTGTTTCGTGTTGTCATTGCCTGATGCCTTCTTATTATGTGGGTTGTCCCGTGTTGTCATCTGTCTGTTGGATGTATGCCCTAGTAAATCAAAGAACTTAGAGCAACCCTTTTATACTGGAAACCATCTTTGAACATCAAACCATCAAGCACTTGAAAAACATCACAAAAATTACAAAAGCACAATTAAAAAATTCATTCATCATCTCCTTCTCGCCGCCTCGTACGGCGCAAATGATCCTCTGAGAAGGTGAACCTACTAGGGGAGCGTGGTGCATCGCGAAGATCGTAGCGCGAGGGCTGTGGCCGAGGCGGTGGTGGGTACAACTGTGTGGACAGTTGCGACGGCTGGCCAAAAATCATAGATCCCAGCCATTCGGAGGAGGTGTCTACGTCCTGCTTAGATGGTACAACTGAATTAGGCAATGGAAAGTACAAAAATTGTTATTATGTATAGCTTAGAACGTTAGTGCATACCGGGGTATGTGGCTGCTGAAATGACGATGTCGACGGGTAGTCCTGCATGTACTCCTGCGATGACATGCCTTCATAGGTCTGCCCAAACCACCTGTCCCGATCATCTAGGTTGCTCTGCACGGTAGGGAGATACGAGGGCATGGGCCCCTCTGGTTCGTCCGCAGAGTCAGGATCGCCCTCTGGAGTGGGCCCACGTCGGCCTGGAGAGCGCGGTCGCTCGTCCGTCGCCCTCCGTGATGACAATGCCCGTTGCGACGTGCTATCCCGTCGCAATTGCTGCAGGACGAACATGTGGTTAGACATAATTGGTAAACGAGTGCATGAACAAATAGTTGGCAATTGTCAAACCGCCGGACCGAAGCGCGTGAAGGCCGAGCGAGCATCCGGAGTGGGCCCCCCTCGTCCTGGAGAGCGCGGTAGTTCCTCCGTCGCCCTCCGTGATGACGTCGCCCTCCGTAGCAGCGTGCTATCCTGTCGCAATTGCTGCAAGACGCACATGTTGTTAGACATAAATGGTAAATAAGCCGATCAAAAATAGTTGGCAATTGTCGAACCGCCGGTCCGAAGCGCGTGGAGGCCGAGCCACCGTAGCTGGCCCGACTCTCGGACTGGGATGGACGCGACGTCGATGGCCGTGCTGATGGTGGTGCTGACGGCGGCGCGGAGGGAGGTGGTGGTCCCTGGCCACGTCCGCCACCGCGTGTAGCAACAACGTCATCTCGGTGCCGACCACAACTCAAGCCCCGTATCGCACCCCTTGCAGTTTCGCTGATGCTGCGCATATAACCTACCCACCGAGATTCGGTATTTGACTTCCTACGTCGTATAGCCTCATTAGCCTCGTCGTCGATATGATGTAATCGGTCCACCTGCAGTGAAACAAACAGTCAGTTCAAACGTACGGAATGTACCAAAACATACATAAAATGTGCACACGAATATGACCCACACGACAAGGAAACATATAGAATGTGCGAACACATACAAAATATGGTAATGTGCAACACATAGCTACATCGAGCCAACAATTCAGCGTACACCTCCTGAGTAATACATTACATATGGATTGTAGTGCTGGTACTACGGAGCGTTGCTTGATGATGGCCTGTTTGGGCACTGACTGAGGGAGTGGCCAATCGTCTTGCATAGCCTACACTTCGGGCGCCGAACACGATCCCCTCGCTGGCTCTCATCCATGTCGTTGCGAATGCGACGGCTTTGTCGTCTTCCACGACCGACATGCTTCAGTGCATCGTTGGGCACCCACTTTATCTCCCCCGGCCATAATTCCCTGTAGTGCATGTCTACCCCGTAGGAATGGAACTCTGCACTCCAGGTTGCATACAAGTGCTGCATGTCGTAGTACTTGGAGATGTACTGTGTCGACGCCTGGTTCCATACAGCGCAGGCCGCGTACACATGGGAGCATGGCTTGTGCAGAAGCTGGGGCTTGTTGCAGGTGCAAGATGCTTCATCACCAATCGTGCATACCTGCTTGCGCTCCCCTCTACTGTGACCCATGACGTACTTCTGCCTTAGGCGGACCTCAAACTTCCTCCTTAAGCCATCAATGGGCTGAGCAATGTGGCATCGAGCCTTCTCCATCTTCCTGTCCATGAAGGCCTGCATGACCTCAGAGTATTGCTTGTTTTCCTCAAGGTGCTTCTGCGCCATCATGGCTCTATTCACAAAGTACCCGACGGTACGGTTCCAAGTCTCAGCCACGATTGCCGTGATCGGTAGGGATCTGACGCCCTTCAAGACACCATTGTAAACCTCGGACATGTTGGTTGTCATGATCCCATACCTTGCCCCACCGGTGTCGTGCAACAAAGACCACATTTCCAAGTCAGATGCATTGGTCTGAACCCATTGTGAGAATGCTCTGACTCTTGTCGATCCCCCCTCCACGGCCCCTGCTTCTGTATGCACATGCTTCGTAGCCTCCTGATCGAGCTGCCTCCGCAAGGTGTCGAACTTCCGCGTTTGGTTCTGCATGCATAGCTTCTTGAACATCTTCATTAGGTCCTTGCTACGGAACCTTCTGTGGAAGTTCGCTGCAATATGCCTCATGCACCAGCGGTTCTTCACATCAGTCCACTGGAAGGGGGGCTGCGTCCCATTCTGCAACGTCCGCAACGCAAACAGCAAGCCTGCATTGCAGTCGGAGATAAGGCACACCTCAGGGCGTTCTTGCACTACGGCATGCTTCAAATTGCAAAGGAACCATAGCCAGCTATCTGTATTCTCGTTCTCCACAATTGCAAATGCCACTGGGAGTAACTGGTCATTTGCATCGGCTGCAACTGTGGTCAGAATAGTACCCTTGTACTTGCCGGATAGGAACGTCCCATCTACGGTTAGCACTGGACGGCGCCACCTGAACCCTTGTATCGCCTGATGGAAGGCCCAGAACACCCTGTCAAGAATGAAACAGTTCGGGCCCTCCGTAGGATGAGCCCTCTGCTGCCTGTTTATGTACGTGCCTGGGTTTGATTGTGAAATTTGATGCAGCATTCTTGGGACCAGGTCGTACGCCTCCTCGTACGTCCCATACATTTGATGCAGCACCTTTCGCTTCACCCGCCAAACCTTCTTGTAGCTCACTTCGTAGCCCGCCGTGTTCGCTACTGCTGCCATTAGAACCTTCGGGGTAATTGACACATCCGCCTGGACAAGGTGCGCGACCAGCTCCGCAAGATACGATGATGTCATGTTGCGGTGTCTATGTACTGGGCCCGCAAGCAACTGTGATCTTGGAGCACCGTTATCCGGAACTCCGTGCCAACGCCCTTGTACCGTTGTGCACGGACTTTGCCACCACATGACCCGTCGACACACTTCACGACGTACGTGTCCGGCTTTGACTTGTGGACCCGATACGTCCGGCTTATGTTGACGGCATGTCTAGCAATAGCATGCTGGACAGCACTCTTATTACGGAAGCACTGTCCCAAAAAGAGTGCACCCTCGCTGAACCCCCATTCTCCCTCCTCCCCCTGTGGCAGAACTAGGGCTGCCGCTGCGATGTCGTCCAGTCTGGACGACACGTACGCACCTTCCGTCGTCACAACACGACCTACCACCCCTCCAGTTGCACCTTCGCCATCCTCGTCCTCTCCAGAGCTGCCTGTTTCCACCTCCTCCTCCTCCTCCTCCTCCTCGCTGCCCTCTTCTTCCACCTGGTCCCCCAGATACTCATGACAGTCAATACGGGCGGCCCACCACCTCTCGTCCACACCTTCGTTGGGCTGGAAATTCTCCGCATGCCTCCTGTTGTCTTCATCAACCACTTCCTCGCCCACATGTTCTCCCGCAGAAGCGTCTTCATGACCGCTGGCCACTACATCTCCACCAGCGGCAACTGAACCAACCATGGCTGATGATTCTGCCCTCTCCACGAACTCCACATACACCATTGGCCTCCCATATATCGCAGCATCAGGGTTGCACACGACCTCCATGTAGTTCGCCCATGAGGCATCATTGGTCACCTTCTGAAGTTGCCATATGCTCTCCCTTCCATCATCCACCATTGAGGCATAGACTGCCTCGATCCGTAACTTATTCCTTGCGGTCTGTCGATCGAACGTTGAACGGACACACCTCCGTAGCTCAGACAAGCTCATGGCGCTCAGACCGGGTGCCCGGATCACGGTCCGCTCGCAATTTGACAGGTCCGCCCCATACGGCCCATCACGTACGAGACCACTCCCATAAAACACGAACAATTGTTCAATGCCAGCCATTGCGTACCTAACATAAGTAACAATCGTACCATTTTAGTACACAGCATGTAACAATCGTACCATTAAAAAAATTGCAACATACATCACATTACATATTCATTTCATTTTTATTTGCATTGGTCTTATTTATAAAATTTCTTTCGTTACATTTTACTTAACGTCAGCTTTCACTAACCAATTTCAATTCCATTTTTTCCCCGATTACTGCAACATTTCCATTACTTATAATTATCTTCCTAATGCGGCTTTCACTTATAAAACTTTACATAAATCAACAAAATAAATCTTTGTAATTTCATGTCCTCAGTTTATTTCATTTCACTATACCTTCGTACTACTTCCCTGGTATTTCTATTATAATAATCCAAATTTACTCCCAATTTTAATTTTACACGTTGCATACGGGCACACTAAGCATAGTAATTATCCAAATTGTCTCTAATCTAACTATTGTTCCTACCACCTACAAATGCTCTAATATAAATATGTACTTTTTCAACACCTACACATGTAAGCACATATGTTCACCAAAAACTAACTACATTACAATACGTAACTTCAACATAAAATACGACATTATCTACACTACAATAAAGCATGCATCATATGTGGATTTTTACCTACACAATAAAGCATGCATGTCTTTGCGTGTTTGATGGTGTATACATGTACATCTTTTTGTAATCGCAAAAAAAAAAACAAATATGCGGAAATTTCCCTTACGTCCATCAATCTATCTACATGAATACGGTACTCAAGCAAACTCTAATTACTTTTACCCTTCTATATATGCCTAATCGTTTCTAGCTTGGATTGCTCAGTATATTGGACCAAAAAATGGGATCTAGTAACACATAGTATTAGTTAAAGTAGAGACGCCATGTAATGACCTGAATTTTTCAAAAATTTGAAGTTTAATTGAATTTTCAAATTTCATTGCAAATTTCAATTCCTAAGCCTAATCTCCATATTTATCATCCTAATCCCGCACTAATCTTAAAGCAAATCTCCTCCCCTCCACCTGTTTTTGCGCGGCACTGTTCATCCACCCGAAACTACCCCGCCGCCTGATCTTTTCTTCGCCACCGCGGAGCCGTTCTCGTGCCTTCCCCACGCCAGCGCACCCCTGCCAACTCGCCACCTCGCCCTTCGGAGCCCTTCCCCGCCAGCTAAACCCCCTTGCTGGCCTTCCCGGCCCTTCCCGCCCGTGAGTCACCGCCGCCACGACCTCTCCTGGCGCCGAACCGCCTCCGGACGCATGTGAAAGCCAGAGGCCCCTTCAACCGCCCTCACACATCCCAGTGAAGCTCCCTGTCCGCCCAATTAGCTTCTCGTCGCTCTCACCGCCGGCAATCACCGAAAACCCCTATGGTGAGCCCTAAACCGCCTCTCGCAATTTACCCCATATCCTTCCAATTCCCCGCTGTTGCAGCTCCCTCATGAGTCCATGAGCTTACCCGAAGAGCCGCCTTAGCCCACCGGGCCCTCCCCTTCCCTCACCGGCGAAGCCGCCGCTCGGCCATGCCACCCCACCGTGGCCGGCCTCGCACGGTCTTCCCCGGCGTGAACCACCGCCACTCCGAGCCTCCCCTCACTCCACTGATGCTCAAGGACTATCCCTTTCGGCCGATTAGCCGTCCGTCTGCCCTAGAGGCACTAAGGACCCCATCGAGCTTTCAAGCTCACCGCCGGCAAAGGCCGCCTCCCTGGCGGCCGCCAAACCCCAAAATGGAACCGGGACAACTCCATGAACCCGCCCATGTCCTCCGCTTCCGTCGCGCTGCACCCCAGCTCCGCCGAGAACTGCCGCCCGTTCCTCTGTTTCCTGCACGCGCGGGCGACCGGTTGAAGAAGAAGAACAATAACCGGTCAGTTACTGTTCATCCGACCGCACTGCTCCGACTCGGCTGAGCCGAGTCCACTCGACCGAGCCGGTTACATCCGACCGAGCCAGGTTGAAGCGGTCACGCCGAACCCGTTCGCCCGAACCCGAGGAACAGTACCACTGAGCCCGATGAACAGTAAACCCTGACCCGGTACTGTTCACCCATTTTAAAAATTCAGAAAAATTATTAAAAATCCCAGAAAAATCGACAAGCCCCAAATATACTAAAATGCACTATTTTGACCAATTTAATATCCCAAATTTAAATTTGGCATCCATCTCTCCCAAGACTCTAGAAAAATCCAAAAATCCCAAAAACACCAAATCACCCCATTTCGACAAGCTCAATATTTTGAAGCCAAAAATAAATTTCAACTCTCCAACATTAAATCTTATAAATTTAAACTTCCCTTAGGCCATATAATTTAGCTTGTTAAATTGCGATTCTCCATAAATCAAAATGACTCCTTTTTGCCAAATTAAATCCTGATGAAATCCAAAATCCGTCTAATTCAAAGATTGATTATTCAATTCTAAAGTTCTATGTTTTACTCTCAAAATCCGTCCAACTCCCGTATGCATTTTTCAGTAGCCCAGAACCTATCTAGTCGGGTTTTAGCCAAGTTAACCTACTACATAACGTTAAACCTCGACATTCCAACCCAACCCATTTCTCAGGTCCATTCTCTCATATCAGATACCAATAATCTCAAAAACCTAACTCGGTCCAAACTCATTTCGTTCACCGAAACCTTAGTACCACCTAAGCCCTTTTATTAGCTCAAACCTGTCTACACCCTGTCCACCCTCGCTCTACCACTAAGGTCCTAAGCAACCTTGAGAAATATTCTAACTCAAGAATCCGACACCGTTTATACACTCTCTCATTCGTCGAAATCCATACAATGCCTTTTTGCATTGTCGATTATCCTAAAACCATAGCCTAAGTTTGCTCCCGTTAAGCCAAACTCTTTACCACCTAAACCCTGGCCACGCCACCTATTTTCTTTATGTCGTTTTTGGTTATTTACTTGTATTTTGTTCCCAGCTTGCATTCTGCAAAACAGGGACTGATGTGTGTTCGTTTTTACGTTAGAATTCGGACCACGCGAGTTGGTCAGCAGAAGGACTACAGGAGTAAGTGAACTGATAATTGCTTAAAACAAAGGTTTAGAATGGCATGCTATCTAGATAATCCTACCACCGATAAAGAGCCCTGTTTACCTTGATGGCCATATTCACCTTGACAACCTTAGTAAGACTTAATATATGATGTAAATGTATACAATATCATTTCATTCAACATGTTACACTACTAAGTGACTCTGGCTGTTGGCCGGTAGAATTGAAAAACCCGGAGAGGGTAGGGTGGTATGGGACACCGTACCCTAGGCCGGTGATGCTGGTGTGCAAGTTAGGGTAAAAAAGGGTGTGGAGGTCCGTGTGGAGGACTTCGTCCACCGCTTTACCCTAAGCCTGAGGCTGCGGACCTCAGGAAAAAGATAAGGGCAAGAACCTTGTGCTAAGTAAGAGACACAGTGATCGCCCAACCACAAGTGTTGATACGTCAACCCTGGTCTAGTAGTTGCTCAAGTTCGATTGAACCTCTACAGACGCAGTCTGGAGGCACCGTGCGAGTCCATATGGAAGGGGCTGAGTAGGGCCGTATGGAAGTTGGTTATTTTATTTGAACAATCTGACCGATCGATCTGAACCTCGATCATGTGTTATGTGTGCCGCACAATAGTAGGCTATGGTAAGTCAGGAGTTGCCTGAGCTTACTGGGAGGCCTACTAGGTAGAGGCTATATAAAGAATTGAGCAGTGAAAAGCCTTGTTTTCTTAATGTCAGACGTGGAATTAAGAAATCTTGTAGGTAAAGCAGGGCAACTCTGCAGAGTGAAATAAATGGTATTCGAATACGACGTGCTTCCGGTTAATGAAGCTGTGTTAATTGGGTGATTCCAACAACGAGACATAAGTAGTGTTTCTGATGCTGTTAATTTGAGTAATGATGAGACTTTATCTGATAACAGCAAACCCCTGATCTTAAGGAACAATTGTTTTAAAAGTTTCCTTTGGTTTGCAAATAAAATTGCATCCACCTCTTAATAAAAAAAGCTATACTCCCTTGCCTTTGAGAATCCTGGCAAATAGTTATATAGTGTTCCCACATGTGATTTGCTGAGTACGGGATTGGAGTACTCAGGCTTGCATAATTTCCCAGATACCAGAAGAAAAGAAGATGCTGCGAAGGTTCGTGTTAGGGTTACGTCTGCACTCAAGCGTTCCTGTGGAGTTTTCTTCGGCTCTTCTGTATGTAAGTTAAGTTTTGGGCTTGAATGCCCTTATTGTCGTTAAAGCTGGCCATTAGGTCTTACTTTAATCCAATTAACTCTTTTTAAATGGCTTATAAGCAGGCATGATACTTCTGTGATCTGCAACTGAACTCCTGGGCGGTTGCGGGTGGTAAGGCGTCCTGGTCCCAAAAATTAGGGGCGTTACACGCCACTCCTAAACCACACATCTAATGCAAGTAGAAAACATAAAAAGCGTCACTGATTATGCTAATAATTATTGTAGAAGGAAAATCTTTATTTAATAACGATAAGAAATATATATGGCAAGCAATCACACTTGCTGCGACAACTTGACAAGTTGGATAAGTGACGGCTCGATCGAATGCACAGCCGTCCGTAGCCCCTGCCTAGAATGGGAAAACAGGGTGTTTTCGACGAAATCTTGCATTTTATAGGATATCTTAACATTATTTGTCTTTGGTGAAATTATACCTATGCCATGATGTAAGTACTTATTCAGAGTTCGAATACAAAATGTTATTGGCTTATATATGTTTACGATATCAACATCCAAGGGATGTGCATGGAATGCTATATAATCGCAGGGTTCATCATCAGTCCCATGCTTGAATTTTTTTTCTCTCTCTGATCAGTGCAAACCGATATCCATGTTACATCGTATCATTGAATGAATGACATCCTTCAATGAATCAAGTCATAAATATAGCTTTTAGTTAAAATGACACTGTAGCGATGGCTGTTAGAAAAATAAAGAAAAATAGAAAAAAAACTATATATCCACGCATAATGCCAAAAAAAAGAAAAAATCATGTTAAGAAGAGATGGAGGATTGGGCTGGCCCAAATCAAAATTTGATTTTTGGTTTTCTTGTGAATTTAATTTTGAGTTTTTGATGTGCATTCAAATTTGACTTTCAATTTGAATTCAAGATAATTTGAAATTGGTTTATAAATTGTATTTTCCAATTTTTGAATTCGCTTTTCAAATTATCTTTGCGATCGTAACTTCTTTCTTTTGGATCTTCCCATTAAATCATGTTTTGATTTAATGAATTAAATTTGAATTAAAGTTTTCAGATTTTGAATTCATAATTCATTGCTTCCAATTTCCCATATCTTTTATTTTTATGATTGTTATTTGCATTTGGGGATTGTTCCCTATTATTAATTTGCATAGCACAAAATTCAAAAAAATCCCAAATAAACTTTCAGAAGACAATTTTGAATTCTGACAAAATGCACAAAACTTTTAAATTTTTTATAATTTTGAATATCTGAAATTTAGAATGTTTCAGGGCCTTAATATAAATCTCGTTTCATATGCAAAGTGACGAGCCTCCGGTGTACTCGTGTACTGCAGCAGCTATCAAAAGTACCAAACAAATATTCCTTCCATTCTCTTTTTTTGACAAACATAGCGGTTTGAGGACGACCCCTCCGATCAGATAATTGATATGTTATGTCCTACAGCGACCGTGGTGACATATTCCGTTTGCTCGCTTGCGTCCAACTACGTCTAAACATTTGGAACAACGAATGGGAGAGGCCACCAAGACTGTCATAAAAAGTTATGGGCCTGCGGATCAAGATAGATGTGATAATACGAATTGAGTATAAAAATATCTCTGTATTTGTTTTTTCATAAATAGCTCGATCACCCTGTAAATTTACCATACTCAGTAGTCGCCTGCCGAGCTACCAAGCTTCTCAGTTCGGCAGGTGCCTACCGAGCGTGATAGGTGTATGGAGAAGACTATTTTTGAAAGAACGAACATTAAAGATTAAATTTATAAGAATAATGACTAGATTGATATTTTTTGGCTCAATTCTGATAATGCAGGCTGCCCATTCACGTCTAAGTCTACAATAATTTCTTAGATTCCTGCAATATTCTTTTAATCTGAACAGTATTTGTAATTTCAAATTTTGCCCCATGTGTCTAATCTGCCCAGATATGCCAACACGTGTTCGGGCGGGGTTGCGGTGCCTTTCAGAAACACTTAACGTGACAGTTTCCACAATATCTGCCCACACTCCACGGTACGCATGACAAAGAAAACACTAAGCCTAAAAAATAGTTAATAAGAAATAATTACATATATTTTTATTAATTGATGTGCTACAACTATTTAACATATTTCAAATATTTAAATAGAGATAGAAAGTAAAAAATTGTAATAACTACACTCTAGATTTTCTAACGGACAAATATATTCAAATAGATATTCCCGAGACCCTGGACAAAAATAGCAAAATGGAGATAGTACTACTTATGTGGATGCACTAATTAACATGATTCCTTTTATGTTGTAACAGAATTTTTTTGGTAGAATCAGTTAATGTTTTCTACAATTAACTATATTGTAGCGACACATTACATCAATTAATGCCAAACAAGTCCTAAGGCCAGTCTCAGTGGAGATTTCATGTCCCAGTTTCCAACACACCCATATTTTGGAAATAGTGCAGAAGAGTTTCATCCCCATGAAACTCTCTCTACTCCCATGAAACTTTTACCATCTCTCTCTTCATCAATACAGTGCCATGTCAGCGTATTTAATGCCCATGAAACTCCATGAAACCCCACTGAGACTGGCCTAAGGTCATGGTTAGCATTACAATTAATGGTTTCTAAGAGCACTTCTCTTTGTAATACAAAGGTTATCTATATATTTTAAACAAGTAATCCGCACTAACTATAATTAATGCTATTTCTCTCCTCTCTTATGCAGCATTAATTCATAACCTCGGATAAAAATTTAGTGTCATAGATATTCCCTTTATTGTCTTCTAATTCTTTTAAACTCTACAATGTTTCACCTTGATTTATTCAAACATTACAACCAATAAATTGATTTCTACAAGTTCCAACTGCAACATCTGGGGTTTCCTTATAGTTTAGCTAACTACTAAAGCTTTTCTTACCAACGAATGTTACTCCCTCCCTCCTTTTTTGCTTAACGTATTAGAAAGCATGCCCTCAAACTACCGTCAGATTGGCTATATGAAAATATATCGTTAGCTTTATCTTCAAAATACTTTTTATAATTTTATAATTTTATTTGTACATCTTATGTACAATTATAAAAAGTCAAGTAATTAAAAAACAGAGGGAGTAATAAAATTGTCGAAGATTCTATAAACCAGCGCTAGTGCACAATACAACACAGCCTAACATTACAGACTAATAACAATTTGGCCTTAATTAAAGTTTTTTCTTTGCAAAATTAGTATATTGAGTGTACTTTACGTCCTTCGTTTGCATTGCGACCATTTATCCTTGGATGTTAAGATTCCTAAGATCTTTTTATACATGCATGCATTATTATGATTTCTGCCCTTTGAATCGAAAAATTATACACCGAATGTTCTTTGAAACTAATATTGATTGTCCTTGATTAGACAATTAATTCATCGCAGATATTGCTATATTTATACGTTTTGAACAAAAAAATATATTAGTAGATTCCCAAGAGTAAAAGCCATTGATGACCAATTCAGCAGAGAGAGCCGCACCCAAAAAAAGTGACAGCTAGCTAAAGTTAACGTGGACAATGTCTTTAAAAAAAACTTGAACTGTTCACGCATATGACCTGTAGTGATGTTTTCCAATTTGGCCCTTTAACATATTTTTTGCAAAAATAGGCCACTTCCAGAGCTCAAAAGGCATAGTAGGGAACACGTGTTATCTAACATGCTGACACAGCACAGCAGGAGGCCTGGTGTGTGACTGGGTGAGCTGGCATGGTAGGCGGATGGTGAGACGTGGTTGGCAGGCGTTGCCGAGCTGCCGTTATGCAACAGGCTGCTGCCGAGCCACCCAGGCTCTGCAGGCGAGCGCAACGTAGCGGAAGGCGCGGAAGTCAGCGGACAAGCGTGCGTGGGAGGGAATCTGATTCCTCACAGGCAGCGATAGCACACGAGCGATCTTATTAATGACACAACGCGATGCAGCAACACGACATTAGATTTGTTTTATTCGCATTATGCTGCAGTCGCACGCGCATATAAAATGTGACCCATAGTCGTTTGCTGCCCAGCGAGAGAGAGCGCAGCCAGGAAGGGGAAGGAAAGAAAAGAGATATTTCCTGTTGAGCAAGTGCGCAGGGAGGCAGCACGGCTGTGATTTACCATCTTTTGTAGTTGGAAGCATTGTTGATCTGGTGATTATCTTCAGAAAAAGGTATGCTTTATTAGCGTTTTATTAGCTTAACTATGGTTTTGTAATGTGGAATGCGCTAAGTAGCCATGTTTAGTTGATGGATGTGTTTCTATAAGTAATCATGCTTATTTATTATAAATAGTTGCAGAAATGTGGGCCAAAAAATAGCTAAAATATTTTTATGTATGTCCACAATATATATTTATCGCTCCTATGTGATTATAGAATGGTCGTTGTCCAAGAATCTGGTCTTATTTCCCTAAACTATAAAGTAGATGTTTCGTTATATCTTTAAACTGTTACTAATACCCTCATGCTCAGCTATAGATGGTCGGATCAGATGGCATTAGACCATGGGACTACTTCACATATGGAGAGCACGAATGAAAGTTTGCTGACGTACTACGCAAACTAATGCAGTACTTGCGTTACTAGCACCGTCCCATCTTCAGGGGATGGAAAACCCAAGAAAGAGACAGGGAGGCCTGGATAATGGAAGTCTTCTTGCACGCAAGGGAAGGCAAGCACCCCCTCCCCCTGCATCTTCCACATGGAGCATCTGAGGAGCACTTCCACCGACGCCCTTCAGGACGCCGCCCACTTGGCTTGTGCTCGCATGTGCGAGATCCACGAAGCTGCTACGCTGACCTCCCTATTTCACTATTATCCATTCCTCCGAGAAGGAGCATACTACAGTGAGAAATTCATCCCTGGCTCTGATGATGACCTGCTCCTGACCCACTAGGTCCAACTCAGCCAAGCTATATGAGCACCACCTACACTAAGGCTGTCAAGGAGATGTTGGACCTCCGCCAGCTCCTCGCCACAAGCTATAACCAGGCCGAGACTCTCCACGCTCAGCTCGCCAAGTGCAAGAAGGCCCTAACAGTAATGGAGTGTGAGAGGGATGTTGTAGTCACCAAGCTCGAGTGAACTGCAACAACAGCAACAGTCCATGCTCCATCTCCCGTTGGACCCCATCAACCTCGCTATGACTCTGCCACTCACCGAAGGACTACGCCTGAGGAGCAGCACTCGTAAGAGCATGCAGCGCTCCAGCCCGCTGATCATCCTCAATATTGGAGAAACCAGCTAAGGCCGCAGTCGCTCCCGCTCCAACTCGGCTAACTATAGTCATTCTCGTTCTCGCTCCAGTTCACCCATATTCTAAAAAATAGACATGTAATGTGTAATATATTGTATCCACATGACAGAGCGTGGCCTAAGTGTCATGTGCAACTTGACAAAAATATTATAAATGTTATTTAGCCATCTTAGGCCTTGTGGTTTATTTTTTTTGTTTTTCTTATTCATCTAGTTCTTCAAATCCTTTCCCAAGATATTAGTGAGTGGACAGTATGCACCAGCTTTCCCAGTGATTTGACAGTAAGACCAACTTTTCACGACAAGTGGATAGCACGCACTGACTTTTCCAGTGATTTAACAACATGTACCTGCTTTTTGTAGTCTATGAATAGCACGCACCAGTTTTCCAAGTGATTTGACAATATATACCAACTTTTCGCAGCAAGTGGACAACACGCACTAGCTTTTGCAGTGATTTGATAACATGTCTAGCTTTTCTCAACTAGCGAACAACACACACCAGCTTTTCCAATGATTTAACAACACGTACCCACTTTCCACAGCTTGTGGAGAGTACGTACCGGCTTTTCCAGTAATTTGACAATACATAACAGCTTTCTGCAGTTAGTGGACAGCATGCATAGCTTCTCCAATGATTTGACAACATGTACCAGCTTTTCACAGTGAGTGGATAGCATGCACTAGTTTTCTAAGTGATTTGACAACACGTACTAGCTTTTTTCAGCGAAATGACAACGCTTTCAAGCTTTACTCCCAAGCAGTGCACAACAACTACCTATAAAATCTGACCAACCCCCACGACTAGACCCAAGACTTTGATTGAGCAGATTTCAAAACTAGGGAAAGAGGAGAGGGGCAAGAGAGGAGAGATATAGGATGTTGTTGTGCCACTGGTGGGGATGTCGAACTACGGAGAGATGCTTCGCAAGCGAAAGTGGGTGGCCAAGAAGAAGGGATCATACTCCAATAATTTTTGCAAGGATGCACCTGTGCCGCCAAAGTTTCCACAATCATAATGTGATTGTGGCAATCAAGCACCTATCATTCAGTCTATACACCTAGCAACCTCCAGTCAGACGCAGGCTGGCACGATCGAGGCACATAAATGACAAATTTTGCATTCTAGGACTGCTCCGTACAGATGTACATGTCATCTCAAACACGTAGTAACAAACCATGAAGAAAACGAAGCTCTGGAGGTCTAGTTCAGAAGAAATCAAATGGGAGAGGGCTTGATTGCAATTCCTGAAGAGGGCTAAATAGCAAAATTGCCAATTCCCCAATCACCTCATAACCCTAGCCGCCGCCTGTGGAGAAAACCGAGTCTGGCATTATCTTCTTCCTTGACCCTCTTGCTCTTCTCACCTCTCTCTCTCTCTCTCTAGCTTCAGCTGTCGCCGTGGCCAAGCCAAATGCGATGGTGCGCCATCGTGCCTTCCCCCTGCTTACCTCCCTTCACTAGCCACCTCCACTGTGTCTCCATCTTGATCGCCACATCCTCCATTAGCGTCGCCCCCTTATCCTTCAGTGACCACCCTACTACCGCTGCAGCACCACAGCCGGCCACCTCTGCTCTCCATCCTCTACCGAGCCACCTCCTCATTCCCCCCAACCTTCTCACCTCCACTGGCCACCGACCTCAACCACGGTGCGCCACCTCTCTCTGCCGCCTCCCTTCTTTGCTCCACCGACCATTGCTTCTTCTTCCCTGCCTCCCCTTTGCTCCTCCTCCTTCTACTCCTCCATCTCCTCCGTCGCGCCTCCCATCTGCCACCAATTCACCATCGATCTCCTCTATAGCACCGACACTGACGGTGATCTCTCCTGTACCAGATCCACCAAGCTCCTCCACTTCAGCTGCTAGTTCTCATCACCACGGCATCAACATCTTCCCCAACTCTGCTTCTTCCTCTACAACCTCCGCCACTCCCTGCAGTCTCCCTCCAGTGAGCCACCAAGTCCTCCACCGAGATCCACCAAGCATCGGGTCGCAGCTCTCCATCGCCACCGACGCGTCTCCTCTGCTACTTCTACTCCCTTCGCTTCACTCCAATCCCCAATTCCTCTTGCCTTCCTATTTTTTCTAACTAATGTTTACCTTAATTGATGTTAATTACTATTGTGATATGTGTTTGTGAGATGTGAATTGTGTTGTATGCATGTGCTCACTGAGATGTGTTATTGTGCTTGTTTAATTTGTTCCTGAATTGCTCCATGTTCATGTTTAGTGTATAATCAGTGCCTACAATGTGCTATCTGTGTTGTGTTAGTGATCTTTGTGTTAGTTAAATTTGATGTTAGTAATTTGTGTTAGCAATTGTCATTTATGATCTATGTTTAGCTCTGTCAGTTGTTTTATGTGTTAGATGTCGGTGTTAGTTTCTATGATGTTTGAGTTACGCGAATTAGCTAGCCGGCGACCATTCCCTTCCCCTTGTTGTATCGACCCTCTCCTTGCTTCTAGACTCCCTCTTTTCTCCTTTCTATGGTCTATCGATAGTTAGGTCATGCGTGCGTTCATCGTAGTTCTGTGTTTGTGTTGTCCTGCCGCCATCGTCTAGTTAGCCATCGACCATCTTCTCCCTTTTTCTCTCTCGACTCCCTCTGTGCATCTAGACTTCCCGGTGCTTCTCGACTCCCTTCTTCTTTCTCGCGATCAGTAGTTAGTTAGGTTTTCGGTCGGTAGTCGTGTGTTCGTTCGCGTAGTCATCATAATCGTTTGTGCGTCATTCGTGTAGTCAATCGTCGTGTAGTTCGTTCGATCGTACGACGTCCATTTGTGCGGTCATTCATCCCATCGTCCTTTGATCGTTTAGTTAGTTTGTCATTTCATCCACACGAATTAGAATTCATTCAATAGTTAGTTTGTTCGATTGATTCAGTAGTTGTTTTAGATTTAGTTTTCTCCCCCCCCCCCATTTGGATTGACCTAGCTTTAGCTGAGCACCAGTAACCCCAGTCTAGTCCCTGTGGAGAACACGACACTCGCCGCTATTTCAGTGGAAACCCATGCACTTGCAGGTGTGCTATTTTTGCACGATCACCCCCACGCACGCAATGGCCTAGGGCCAGCCGGTTCGGCCAAGAGACCGAAGCCACCTCCTATTCAGTCATGAGACCGAAACAAACTCAAACTAACCTATCTAGTTCTATTCAGCTTCTAACCTAAACACACCAATTTAGATTCAAGTACTAAAATAGAATTACATGGCTACGCCAACTCAATTTCAATCGTGAATTTGGCACATAGGTCGTGAGCACACTCCAATCTATTGCGTTTGGTTTTTGGGAGTTCCTTTGGAAAATCAGGCCAGTTCTATGGAGAACTCTCAAAAACCAAAATTATTTATTGCTAGACATGTCAACTTCAAGTTCGTATTGGGCACCCCTGTGCCATTGGCTTCTTCATGCGTCTTGGGCTTCTCACATGCGCAAGTTACATGGGCTTCTCCCTCATGCGTCCAGCCGCATGGGCTTCGCCTTCTTCCTCCTCGTTGCATGCTCTCCACTCCTCTATCCCCTATGTGTTTGGTAGCTAGTGTTGATGCCCCTTTCCTTGTGCTCCATTTCTTTGGCCCCGACCTCCCTCTCCTCCCTCTCTATTTCAAAGGCTTCAACTTGTCAAACATGAGAATGCACAAAGTATTTGCATAAGGTAGTAACCAATTTTCATTAATATCAAAAGAAAACTCATTAAGAAACAAATGCACCTACTGGTTTAATAATTTGGCTTTTACTCTTAACATAGGACCCTTTAGGCACATCATGAGCAATGTCCTCATGCACACTTGATGAGTTGAAAGATGTAGTAGTATTGGAGATGTCCTCATCATCCTCCACCTATTGAAATGGTCTTCCTCGACTTTGTATTGTCTTGTACAAAGAATAGTGATAAATCAATAACATTAAAAGTAGTACTTACCCCATAATCATCTCCTAGAAGCTCAACAATCTTATAAGCATTATCATTAATCTTGGCAAGCACTTTAAAAGGACCATCACCACGAGGCATCAACTTGGATTTATGCTTTTTTAGAAAGTATTCTTTCTGAAGATGAACCCAAACCAAGTCACCAGGTTCAAACAACATTTTCTTTCTGGATTTATTTGCCTTTGTTGCATAAGAGTGTACCTTTTTCTCAAGTACCTCTTTAGTCTTTTCATGGTTTGCTTTACAAAATTAGCATACTTTGATGCCTTTATATAGGCATGCTCTTGTAATGGAAGTGACATCGAATCAAGTAATATGATTGGTTTAAAGCCATGCACCACCTCAAACAGACACAATTCTGTAGTAGAGTGTACCATCTTGATATATGCAAACTCCATATGCAGTAAACAATCTTTCTACTCTTTTACGCTCTTCTTTATCAACATTTGTAGCACTATAGACAATGTACAATGCACTACCATCAATTGTCTATCTATTGTGGGTGACAAGTTGAAAATAGCAACTTTGTCCCAAACTTAGCCCACAAAGTCTTCAAAAAGTAGCTTGTGAACTTGATGCCATGATCTGAAATGATTGTTCTTAGCATGCCATGTAATCTCATAATTTTTATAAAAAACAATTCAACTACATGCGACACATTGTCACTCTTATGATAAGGAGTAAAGTGTGCCATCTTAGAAAACCTATCTACTACAAAAAAAAAACATAATCCCACCCCCTCTTAGTCCTAGGCAATCCTAACACAAAATTTATACTAATATCTTCCCAAGGTGAACTAGGAATTGGAAGTGGAGTACACAAACCATGTGCATTAAGTTTTGATTTAACTTTGTGGCATGTTACACAATGTTGTACAAAACTATTTGACATCACATCTCATCCTTGGCTAATAAAAGTGATTGACCAACAGTTTTCTCTATTTCAAAATGTCTCATCAATCTCCCTGCATGAGATTCATGTAACAATGCAAACGTATGGACGAATCTGAAAGACATAACTTGTTAGCACAAAATAAAAACCCATCATGTATATGATAGTTGTCCCAACTTTTCACATCTTTACACTTATAATATAGTTTTGAAAATTCATGATCGGAAGCTTATAATTCTTTTAATTGAGTTAAAAGCATATTCTTTCTAGATAATACATCAACTACCATATTCTCTTTACCCTTCTTGTATTTGATAATGTATGGAAAGATTTCAATCAATTCAACCCATTTGGCATGTCTATGATTCAACTTCTTTTGACTAGCTTTCAAGTATTTTAAAGCTTCATGATCAAAATGAATGATAAATTCTATAGGTCAAAGATAATGTTGCCATATTTTTAAGATACACACGAGAGCATATAGTTCTTTATCATAAATAGAATAGCTCAGCTGAGTACCTCTAAGTTTCCCACTAAAGTATACTACGGATCTTCTTTTTTGCATTAAAACACCACCAATACCTATTCCACTAGTATCACATTCAATTTCAAAAGTTTTAGTAAAATTAGGTAAAAAAACAATGGTGCTTCAGTCAAACACTTCATTAATTCAGCAAAATCTTTCTTTTATGATTCTCCCCATTCAAAAGCAACTCTCTTTTTAGTTAATTCATTTAATGGGGCAGCAATGGTGCTGAGCAAGCCAATGGAAGCTTCAAATTTAACTAACATTAACAGGAGTAGGCCAATTTCGTATAGTTTAAAATATTGATTCACATACCTCTATTCCATGAGTTTAAACAACAAAGCTTAAGAACACCACCTTACTAGTGCAAAAAGTATATTTCTCAATATTTGCATACAATTTTTTAGTTTTAAGCATTTTTAGCACTTGTTTAATGTGTGCAATATGTCCATCCAAGGTTCGGCTATATATCAAAATGTCATCAAAATAGACCACTATGAATTTTCCTATGAAAACTCTCAAAACATGGTTCATTAAGCTCATGAATATACTAAGAGCATTAGATAAACCAAAAGGCATCACTAACCATTCATACAAACCAAATTTAGTTTTAAATATTGTTTTCCCTTCATCACCATGTTTTATTCTAATTTGATGATAGCCACTACGCAAATCAATCTTACAAAAGATAATAGAGTCACTCAATTCATCAAGCATATCATCTAACATAGAGATAGGATGATGATATCTAATAGTAATATTGTAGATAACTCTACAATCTATACACATCCTTCATGTGCCATCTTTCTTAGTAACAAGAATGATAGGAATAGCACAAGGACTAAGATTTTTATGTGCATGCCCTTAGTCAAGGAACATTCCTTAGGGTTTGTGTGGTATGGTGGTCAATTTAGGAGGGATACTCCTGGTACCAAGTCAAATTGATGCTCAATGCCTCTAATGGGAGGTAGGCTAGCGGGTATCCCCTCCAGAAACACGTCTTGAAAATCCTGTAAAACATTCAAAACAATATTAGAAAGAGAGGTTAACTCATTAGTGAAAGCAATTAATCTTTGTACAAACGTACAAGTGCACTAAATCTAGGTTTTCTCTCATCTCTCTCATTTCAGATTTGGAAGCTATCATTACTAACTCTTTTCTGTCATTCTTTCTTTTTTTTCACTCATATTTGGCTTGTGCCTCTTACTCACATTCTTTTTCTCTCACTGTTTTACACTCTCAATGGTCACCTCATTCTTTTACATAGTGTCGACTATAATTTGAGCGGGAGACATAGGACAGGGTATAATATCCTTATTCTTCCACTTGAATATCTATTGGTGCGACTGTTGTGTTGAACCCTTCTATCAAATTGCTATGGTCACCCCAATAGCAAGTGACACCGTTATGGGCACCACATCACACTCAACAGTGTCAATGTACTCACCAATCTGAAATGTAACCTGCACTTCCCCATAATCACTCAACTATTGCACATGGTAGGGATGGGGGATGTTATTGACATGTCAAACCAAGTTTATCACATAACTCCTTGCTGGCCAAGTTGTGACAACTCTCACCATCGATGATCACCTTACACAAATGGTTATCATCCTTCGCCTTGGTTTGAAACAAAGTGTAACGCTAATCGTTATCCTCTTTTGGATGAACATTCAACACTTTCTTTGTGACAATGAGAGATGGACCAGTCTCAAAATCACAATAAATAGCATGTCCATTATCTTCAGCATCATCATATTTCTCCAAATCTTAATTTTGACCAGCCTCATCTTCACTTGTGGAATCATATTCTCCCTCCTTGATAATGAGCATAACGTGGTTATTTGGACACTCCTTGGCCATGTGACTATGTCCCAAACATTTGAAGCATTGAAAGGCACTACTCTTCGTCATAGAGCCTAGAAAGAAGTGGTACTAGCTACTAGACTCTTCTTTACAATTGGAGTAGATGCTTCCTTCCCACTTGGTGTAGCACATGTACTAGGAGTGAAACTTCTACTAGATTGATTAGAGCTATTAGAATTGAATCGAGATGTAGTTTTATCTCCTGTAAGTGCTAAACAGGGTGTGAAAGATGATCTTTTGGATACTTTAGCATCTTGTTGCACTTGCCTCTCTGTTTTTTACCTCCTATAGGTGCTAAACGGGTGTGAAAGATGATCTTTTGGATACTTTAGAATCTTGTTGCACTTGCCTCTATTTTGGTGGCTTGATCCATCAACTCCACTACATTGTTGATGTAACACCCCAGCCAAACAATGACCTGGAATGCTACTAAACTAACAACATATTAAGGAAGAACATATATTCACCTTACAAAATTTCGGCAGAACCTCCTTTGTTTAATGAGTAAATCAAAGGTTTCAACATGCATAGACAAATGATCTGAATAATAGTAAACAATAAATATCCAATTCTAAACAACTGAATTATGTTTGCCATCACAATCGTAACCACAATACTTAAATAAAGAACGTAAGCAATGTAAAAGTTCTAAACCTTTATTACATTCTAAACTTGGTGATTTTTAATCAGTTACCACTTAAGCTATTCAACAAATAATGTTTAAGGTTCTTTATTTCTTCCAAGGTGAATGGACCGTGCAAGTACAACAAAGCTAATCTATTTTTATCCCCATGCATGCCGGTCTCATGAAGGTACCTAAAAAAACATCCAACAACAAGGGTGAGTCCAAAGACTCAGCAAGTATAGTAAATGGTAACAACAGCATATAAGTATGAAACCCATCAATTGCACTTCACAAATCCATTCACCAAATACATTACATACACATGATATGCAACATGCTCAATATGCTCAAGGTGCTCTTTGTCTTTATCTTTGTCTTTTTGTATTTTACCGGTAATGCAAAGTGTGCATCCGTCGATGCACACCCATGCCTATACCATCTGGCACAGGGACCATTGCCCATACTCTGCAAGTATGGGGACCTAAGCCAATGCTCTTCAAGCATGGAGACCTTTAGCCCGTCATAAACATGACGGGGATCTCAAGAATTGCTTGGTCATCACAGGACCAAGACTTCAATAAGCCAACATGATGCATATGTATGAAATCTCAAATTAATACAACATGCATCCGCATCAACATTGCATATGAATAACATATTCATACTACAAAAGCTCATATTCATAGACTTCATAACTTTCAAACATCCGTGATTAACACATAACTCATAGCATTAGCAACCATGAACATTACCAATCATATCACCATAACAATCATGAACAACTCAAATTCTCATAGAATTTATCAAACTATACCATTCGATAATATCTATTATATCCATAAATATACTTGCCTTAACCACGAGAAAACGGGGAATGAGCAAAAGGTGCAGCTCCTGGAATCCGTCCTCCTCCTGAACAATAATTATAATAATTGCTAAGGCAACAGTAACGAGTCTTTATATTAAACAAAAACACCCCCAAACTAATCCAACATGTTTAACTTGACTCAAAACCCCAAATCTTTTCGGACACCCTGTCCCCCTCTACACACAGTCAACTTCAAAAATTCTTATCTAATGGTACAGAAGTCCGAACAGGGCGTTCTCAGATTTTCTGGAAAGATAATTAAATTATCTAACTAAATATAGTTGGTGAGTCTCCCTGATTCGGCCAACTTCTACCCGCACCATCTAACTTTCTAGAACATCAATTCTGTAACGAGTTCTCTGGACAGCGCACTAAAATTGTCATAACATTCACCCCGAGAGTCGGAATCAGGATTTCTTGATCTTTCTGGAAAGCTAAGGAAAATATCTGAAACTTTCATAATATGGAGATCCTCTGCATCTCCTGATTTCGAATCGTCCAAACCCATCTACCGAAACCTGACAGGAATTTCCCGATCTACAGGACAGTCCGACTAGAAAAATCATAAATGTACGCGTTCTAGCACTTCATGGAAAGCTAAAGATGTCCTCTACAAATCTCTAGGAGAAGACCAGACCTGAATCCCCACGGATCTATATCAAAAAGACCGTCTAACAGAGGCTGTCCTGAGCAGATCCGAAAACCGACATTGATAATGCAATTAGAATTTACATCTACTAGGGGAAGAACATGGATTACCCTTGACGAACACTGAAGAATACCACGAACACCCCACGAATATCTCCTCTCCTTCTTTTCCTCTTTGCCCCTTCTTCTTCCCTTCCTCCGAGTCCAATCGCCTAGCTGCGAATTATTCCTTTCCCCCGATCATTCGGCATCAATTGGAGGTCTTGATCACCGGCAATGGAGGAGAGGGGAGGAGGAGGCGCTGCTGGACGGCGCAAGGCAGAGGGGAGGGGCGCACAAGGGGAGGAGAGGGGGAGGCGCAAGGGGGAGAGGGGGAGGGGCGGCTAGGGTTGGAGGGGGGAAGGTGGCGCCCCCCTTTGCTGGCCGAAATCCCCACCTGGGCCAAGGCCCAGGCCCAGGTTGCCAGGGAAAATCAGAAAACCCCCCTCTAAACTTGATATTTTATTCTTCCCTTTAAGGTCCTTTACTCCGATTAAACGATTAACGGTCGAAACTCTTCCGGGATATTACAGTTGTAGGGTTGAAATTCGGTGATGTGCTTGATGGGATTGTGCAAAATAGCCAAGAACCATTCCATAGTTTGTTCTTCTTGCTCATACATATTAGCACATCTCATGGCTATCTCCATCTCCTTGTGATACTCCTCTATTATGTGGCTACCTTGTTTCAAGTTCTGCAATTTATCAAAGAGATCATATTTATAGTGCTTATGAACAAATCGTAACATTATTTCATGCTTCATCTCAGCACACAATGCAACGAGAAGTTCGCCATGGTCTCTCCTTTAGTTCTTAACTTGTTCTCACCAAATCAATGCATAATCATCGAATTCAAGCAATGCCATTGCTAGCTTCTAGTCTTCGATGTAGTTGTGCATGCGAAACACTTTGTCCACCTTGAGCCCCCAAGTGAGATACCCCTCAGGATTCTATAAACTTAGGCATATGAAACATAAGTTTACAAAATTTCTCCTCCTCGGGTTGATCATCACCATTGCAGTCTCGACAGTGGTACTCGTCATTGTCGTACAACAAGAAGTCATTGTCAACATCTTGTGCAGCACCACCACGTCCTCCTCGACCACAGCACCCTCACAAGACCATGATCACCGCCCCCTCCACCTCTTCCAAGTGAAGGTGGCTGAATGGCATTGGCCACTACTCGGTCTCGTCATTGTTGAGCTTCTTGGGCGACACGTGCAGCAGCCTCCTCATCGGTCTCATCAAGAGGTAGTTGCACTGGTTGATGCAGGCTATCATCTTCAGGTTGAGGCCGAACTTCTCACACAATATCAACAACAACATTCACATGTACAACTTTTAGTTGTTGATTCATCTCAATCCAAAGGTCCCTCACCAAGTTGTGCACCTCCTCCTTGAGTTGTTCATGTTTCTCTTCCACTGTCGTGGTTCCAGCATTGAATTCTGGGCGCAATGTATCTTGCAATGCCTGGTATTGGAAGCGAGTAACTAGGGCATTGAGATCACCTCCATGCTCTTCACCAAAGTTATCATGTCCTCCTGAAATGGTTAGCTGTGCAAAAATAGTAAGGCACTTCCCCTTTGCTGGAATTGAGGACTAGCTTGCATGCCAAGTAGTAAGGTTAACACAAGGTGATAATCAAGTGAGTTTAATGTCAAGTAATTGCACAAACATTGGTTATATGTGGAGCTTGGTAGATAGATAGCATAACCTATACAATCTGAAATTCTAGTTATTGTAAAGCCAGGTAGTAATCTAAACTAGAATGTATTGACTAGGTGCTAATCCAATATATTTAAGTGAAGTATATGAACGCACACATAAACATAAATGTGACTTAATGCAAAGGACTGAGCTAGTAAAATGCAATATGAAATTGAGATTAAAATAGCTAGCCAAGTGTAAAAATTAAATATTAGGGCACAAGAATGCTCCAAGAAATCAATTACACAACCTAAAGATAATGACCAGGGGTATCTCACAAAAGTTTGTGCAGCCAAACTCTTGATTTTATCTCTTTTCTTGCTCACCGCGTGCACTTTCCATGCATGAACTCCCCTCTCACGCAACTCCCCCGTTTTGGTCCAAGGGCAACTTAGAGGAATAGTATGCGGCTGTTTATGCGGTCTGAGTTTTTCTTTTCTTTCTCGCATTGGATCACGCGGTTATTCTTTCCTTCCTTGCCACGGATCTTTCTTCCTGCTGCTGC
Organism: Dendrocalamus latiflorus; assembly: GCA_017311315.1. NCBI lineage: Eukaryota > Viridiplantae > Streptophyta > Magnoliopsida > Poales > Poaceae > Dendrocalamus > Dendrocalamus latiflorus. Next base: position 15,149,601 of record CM029656.1, read on the forward strand.
CTTTTCTCACTTGCTTCACTCAACCGCATAAAGCTAGGGTTTCTTTCCTCTTTGTATCCGCAAGCCAAAATTTCAGCAAAGTGTAAGTTAACTCAAGAGCAACCCTAGATGTAATTATCAATAGCTAGTCTCAAAAGATGAAAGGATATAACTAAGGCTCCAAACTAAATAAGGTGCACGGTTTGATTGGATATGCAAGTTGGTGCAACCACCAGGTCTCACACAAACCACAGCCCTTACTTTCAGAATTAAGAGTTGGTTTCGGACTCCAACTCCTCCCCAAAGGGAATTGGATAGAATTCTAGCAACCTATTCAGAATCAACTCAGAGTTCATTTCCAGCTCAACTAGAGGTCCAGATTGGTTCGCCTAGGATTCACGCAGCAAGGTTGGCGCAAAGCAAGAGAACCGTGCTGGCTAGTGTTCTTGCAACCGAACACAAAAAAATTGTGTGCCAAATTGAGGGATTCAACCAACAATTTTAAGTGTTTTTAACTGGGCACAACGATCAAGCAACACAATGGATTACCTCAGAAAAAGCAACGTAAAAAATTACTAAGATCAACAACTAAACAAAATCTAACGGACTAAAACCTAACAAAACTCATAAGAAATAACAGACTAAACTAAAGGTTTGGAATTTTTTGGTGTTGCAATTTTGACTCTAGGAATTAAAGATGATATTAAGATGATACGAAGAATGCCTGTTGGTACACCGCAACTGTTGAATCATGGTCTACTCATGATTGGATTGCTACGCAACGGTTGGAATAAAAGGCTTCCATGGTATAACTCTGCAATACCCAGAGTACAGGGCAGTGCATCTGTACATCTATGGCTGAAGGGTAGCCGTACCATGGATCTAGACCCAGTTTGGTGAAACATGGGTATCCCATAGGTCAAACAGCCTGAATTTTCAGGACAGACAGCCATCGTTCAAAGATCAGAATAAGTCAATTTTAGCTCTTCAATATTGCTCGAGTCTATAAATAAACCCGTAACTAAAAAAACCAGTTATTTGACACTACTCTCATAACCATTCACTTTTCACCTTTAAACTAGTTTCATAAGTGGTTTTCACCACGTTGGGGCACATCACTAGTTTTTTGCTATGTAAATAGCCTAACATACATGCTAATGAAAAGTAATCATATGGTTCATGATACTTTGGAGAAAAAATGTTGGAGAGATTATATTTTGCTAAGTTAATCACGTTAGCCTGATTTGTAAGGCTTGGCAGCATATCAAAGCTTATTGGGACGCCACATAAACAAAAACTAGGCAAAAACCACGATGATTTGCCGTTTGATAGTTTAAGGGTATCAAATGCCTGATTTTGAAGTTGAGGGTTGATTCCGGACTCGGGCAAAAGTTAACGTGATAAAATGAACTTATTCCTTAAACATTAGGCATCAAAGAAAACTATGGCTAGAGATCAAACAACTAATCATTAATTGCACGCAGTTCGGCAACTCAACAAGTTGGAATAGATAATATGATCATTTACACGTCCAGCCCAGGCTTTTCTAGCAGTTGGGACTATTTGGTCGGGCGGTTAGGAGTTCAACTCTCTTCTTGCGCTTACTTGGGTAGCTTACACGGAAATTCCAGTTCCAAACAACGACTAATCATACCACATGATTCTGAACAATATTGTCAAACATTTGGTATCCACATTAGTGGGGTAAATCATTTGCATAGTATCAAAAGTTTCTAGGTCTCATTAGCAAACTCTACACACACTTCAATCACTTTCCTGAGAGGAGAAAATCTGCTTCAGAGCACGGGGTAGATTCAGCACAATCTCCGCGTATGCTGAGAAAAAATTTGGGGGAGCGAGAACACAAGATCAAAACAAGTTCGGCCCAAAGTTTTATGCTTCGATGAAAGGGAAAGGCAATGGGCAAGATAGGACGAACCTTCTGGCAGACTCAAGGTCTTTAGCGCATCCTCAGCATAGGAAAGGTGACACAGTACAGATTGAGCAGTTGCTGCACTACTTGCTCTGCGGTCAGTTTGTGATATTCTCTTGGAAGAGCGAAGTGGCCAAGCCAAGACCCTCGCCTGACTTGGCAGGGTCAGCAATAGATCCGAATATCGGATACTGACTGTAACTTTGCTGCTCAAGTGGCAAAAGAGTGGGAATATCAGTCTCTAGAAGAAGGTACACTATGCAAGCTTAAGTATACAGAAAAATAGGGGCAACAACTATATTTCATGCTTCAAATCAGTAGGTGACCATGACCAAATGGTGCAAGCTAACAAACATAAAGGACAGCACCAATTATAGACGAGTACGAGGGAGTGTATGGTAGTTGCACCGTAAGAATTTGACTAACATAAATCCTAGCATTAGTAGTATTCATAGTTACCATTCAAAATCTTCCAATACAAACTCTATCATATTATAAGGAAGACAGTAGAAAAGTTCTCCAATTTGGTTCCCATATAGCTCCTTGATAAGACGAACCTTGAAAATGAAATCAATGGAAAATATTAAAATTAACAATTTGCTATCAAAGAAATGGAAAATGTTAAAATTAACAATTTGCTATCAAAGAAAACACATTGCATGAGCTGTATGCCTGTATGGCCTATCTGTCTCCGATTATCACATTCAAGCCTAGCAACCACTCTTTTCTCCTGAAAAGCCAAACACTGTTGATCATTGATTTAAATCACAATTATCACGGTATCGCGGTGATGTGGCAAAAAAAGCTGTATGGCCTATCTGTCTCCGATTATCACATTCAAGCCTAGCAACCACTCTGTTCTCCTGAAAAGCCTAACACTGTTGATCATTGATTTAAATCGCAATTATCGCGGTAATGTGGCAAAAAAAAAGCTATTGCGGAGGCTATGCTACATGGCGGTACTATCAAAAAGATGCTAATTTTATTGTTTTCCATGTAATGTAGAATACAATATCAATAGGAAAAAATTATAACAGGAATGTCAAGCAAAGTGCAACTAAAAAGTTGCAATTACAACACTTTCATGACATGTCCAACCAAAAATCGAAAAATATAAATACATTATTTTTCAAAAATCAAAAACACTCCACCTGATTTATTAGCATAAATAAAAATAATTTTGAAGCTTCAAATTTTTAAAAGTTAAATTCAATGTATAAATTGATTTTTTTAACACTAAAAAGAAATTCTCATTTCTTGAAGTAGAATATAAAATATAAAAGTATCAAAAATTTTACGCTAGAATTCAAGTACCAAATACTTAAATCAAACTATACTAAGATCAAGTTATCTTTTATAGATTTTCAAATGAAATTCTTTGGTTAAATGTCGTATTGAATTTTTTTTTACTATTTTTGAACGTATGAAATACCTTGTTTTCAATTCTTTGTGTCAAAAACTAATTTTATTTAGTTAAAAACTCTACTATACAATTAACATACCAAATAATTATTCACAGGCCTAAATAATTACAAAATGAAGCATATCGGCCGCTATTTTCTCTATCCGCTAACCGCTATAGCGGACGCTGTAATAGCGTACATCAGTACTATAGATTAACATCCCAAGGGCAAAAACCGCCATAGCGCTGCTTTAGCACCGCTATAGCTCGCAATTTCAATCACTGATGTTGATCAACCAGCCACAGAATCCTTGGTAAAACAAAAGAAAAGGATGTTATGTATTCTTTTCTAATCCAGGGTTAACAAATTCAGATGGAAAAGCACACAAAAGTCAACCAGCAGCCCAGTCTGGATGGTTTGACCCAAAAATCTAAAAGTGTAATTAGAATAGTTTCCAAGTATTTGTCCCCAAAAAAAAAGCTTGCAAGTATTTGTACACAATGATCAAACACAGACATATATGTAGAACACATACAACAATATCGAAAGCACAGTCCCAATGTACATACAATACATCCAGCTAGGTAGAATAGAATTTCAATTTTACAACTCATTTTCTGTGAAATATAACTCCATTACAATCTATGCAAATGTTCTTAAGGCTGCAAAAGCTACACAAATCTTACTGTTTCAACCAAATTTACACCCAAATAAAACTACAGATAATATAAATGTTCAATTCATCCTAATTTTGAATTCATAATTTACTATTATAATTTCAAACTTTTAGCTGGTCACGAGGATTTCTGGTGTTCAGCAAGAACCTACCAGCTATCATTTCCTGCTAGGATGTTAACCCTAGTCTAGCCTAGTGGGGGAAGAAGTTGTAGGCTCAAACACTTTGCAATTGGACGGAAGCTACCTTTAAGGGAATATGTCATGTCCAGGTAAATCTTCAGCATCTAACGATATGAAAAATAGCTCAATAACACCAAAAGAGGTGTAATTATGAAACTAACACCACCAAACCATGGTTGTCAGTAGATAACGATACAAAACAAGTGTTTATTGGGAAATGACAATATCAGCTGGAAAAAAGAGCAAAATACCCCTCCACCTTAGCCAATGATGATACAGAAGGTAGGTAATGTGCACTTCAAGGCCACAAAGGCAAGGGTCTGTGCGAGACACTAGCCTCAGAGAGGGATCACCTTAGCCAAAGACAAACCAAGGAAAAGAGGTACAGTACAGATATTTTGGTAATTTTGGACAAATAACAGTGCATTAGAGTTATTTCCAACACAATCAATCTTAACAGGTCATCTAGCAGTGGCCATCTTTCGTGGTGTTATTTTCATGATTATACACCTTTCAGGTGTTACCAAGCTATTTGGTTTGAAATCATGAGCATCAAGGTTTTAATAGGCTTGGTAGAACAAGAAAAAATAACCCAACTTTACAATGCAACAATTCCTGTGTCAAATATTTACTAACTGAACAAATATAAAGATCAAACATGTTGATGTTCTAACTCTAGTAAAAGGAATATGGAGACCACGTAAGTTATGGTTCGCATAATGCAATGCTGAACTAGATCCTTTTTTAAACAAGTAGATATGGTTCACATAATGCAATGCTGAACTAGATTCATTTTTGAACAAGTAGATAACTACAGTCTACAGGCCTATTGTTGTAGCATAGGTACACAAGGGTTTGTTAGTTATCTCATTTCTAGCATTTCACAATAGACGAGAAGGGAAATAGTATATACAGATAAATTACATATGGGAGCACCTCCTAATATCTGATACTGACCTGCTCTCTCCTGTCAACATAAGACTGCAAAATTTCTTCAAGATGATCTATAAATTTCTGTAAGAAAAAGCATTCATGTCAGTACTTTAGAACTGTGCACATAATTGACATGGGCAAAGCAAGTGCCTGTGAGAAAACTTTACAATGGCGTTAGATGACAGGAGATCACTTTCTAGTTCTCGAATCGGCAGAAAGAAAGGTAAGGTGTGCTCAATCAGTGTCATCTTTTCGAGGAATGACTTGCTTTCCAAAACGCAATGATAAATTTCACAAGGCTCTCCTGCACAATAGAATGCTCATGTTATTTAGTATAGAAAATCATGCATGTAGAGGTACCATGTCGCTGCCTTCTTTTTTAGCTAAGGTACCATGCTTCAGTTGCACTAGTATCCTATTCAGAATATCAAGGGTTTGAATGCAAAAAATATTTTTTTTTTGGTTTGAAGCAAACTAATTGCACATAACTACATATTGGTGTTTCGATAATTGCTTGCCTTGTAAAACATCAAGCCTACATATCTTACACAGCTTTACATGGTACAGATCAGACAGTGGCATGAAAAATATGAGATTGGAAATGAAAGTGTAATCACCAGCAAAGAATGTCTCATACTGTATACCAATTCTCGCACCATCCAAACAATAGATAACCTATGAAAGAGAATAAACTTAGTTCTGATATGGCATAGTAACTAATAAATTAAGAAAAAAGAATGGAGCAGATGCATAAGTGTATTACTTAAATCTAGCATGCCAATTCATGTCTCATGAAGAAATCTTTCATTCTGGGAAAACGAATAACAAAATAATGACCTGGTACAATGCAGATGAAAGTATGAAACACCAGTTTGTAGGATAGAATCTGTAGTGGCGATCAACGGTATGATTGTTTTACCAATTCTAGGCACATAACCAGAATGAGAAACCGTGACACACAACTCTTTAGCAGTTTAGCCCATGCCAACACCATTGGTCTATCATTCTTGCTTTACCCAAGAGAGTTAACCCGTTTGGTAAACTGTGACAACAAAGGATTATATAGTACACCACCAACTACATCCCAACCCTGGCTAGCCATACAGGACTAAAAACATCCACCCCCAACACCACCCCAAAAAAAAAAAGACGCCACCAACACAGCAGTTCCAAAATAAGCAATAGCACAACAGGTAGTCACGAAAGGCTAAACGCCTAAACCAGTTTGTCACGGTCGGACAGCCGGACGTAACACACCAGCAGTAATAGCATTAGCCGCAGCAGTTTACTTGTTTCGCAAGCAACTACGTTTGTTAGCTATGAGATATATTGGTTAGCTTTATCTGTTAGAGATTTAGTTTGTTAGCTATAAGATGCATTAGTGACTTATCTGTTAGTGTGTGGCTATCAAACTTTAAAATAAGCTCTGTATCCCTTAGTGGATACATTCGTTAGCTTTATCTGTTAGTGATTTAGTTTGTTAGTTATAAGATGCATTAGTTAAGACTTATCTGTTAGTGCGTGGCTATTAAACTTTAAAATGAGCTCTGTATCCCTTAGTCGACAGCAAGGAATAAACAAGTATCTTTATCTCTACTTCTTCCTCTCCCAGTTCGTCTCTCTCTGGTGCATCTATCTTTCTCACTGATCTCCTTTGTTCTCAGCCCCCTGCTGTTCTATACCATCCTATTCCACCCTATTCTCTATTTTCTCCTTCCATGTCCCCAGCACATAACATGTAATACAAGGAAAAAAAAGAGAAGTTGAGATACGTGCACAAACATAGCATTGCATCAGTAAAAGAACATTGCATTGTAATGCTCTATGGAAACTTTTTATAGTAATGTATATTTCATACATAATATTCTATCTGCACGTTAAGTATGCTTTCGGATGCATGGTTCCGAGTGTTGTCGGGCGCGTGGTCCTAAGCGTTCTCAGGCCATAGTCCTGAGCATTCTCAAACACGTGGTCTTGAATGTTCTTGGGCGCGAGTGACCCAAGTTTTATTTTTGTGAATTATTTACTCTTACTTTGGTTAGCGAGTCCTGTTTATAGCACAATTGTTTTAATGTTTGTTGTTAAATGCATGTTGTTCACCATTTCGTTGAGATATTATTAGAGGATATGCTACCGAAATCTTGTAGTGATGGCGATGAGTTCAGAGAGCTGATGAGTAGTGGTAGCATTCTGGGCTCAGATGTTGAACCGGAGTGTTACATAACAGCAAAGCAATGAGGGGGGAAATATCTACAATCCAACCAAATGATAGACTAACACAACACAAAGTGCGGCCTGCATGCTAGCCAGACATAGAACTAGATTGTGAACAAAAGTCACTATTCATAACAGAGTTACCTTATTTTTAATTCTATATGTAGTCCTTGATTGAAATTGATGATCTGCTGGAACATTCGCTTGGTTGGCCATGGACTTCCTATCAGCCTCCATATGGACCTGGTCTACCAGATGAAGCGAACTGATCAAAAACTCATAATGCACAGAACAAATAGTCTTGTCTCATGCACCAAGAAAAATGTGTAATAGGGTGCTTCAGATTAAGTACCTTCTCACGGATGGTTGCCAGCAAACCATCATTCCACTGCTCATCATCGATTGAAATCTCTACAAAATGCAAAAACCAAGGTTTAGAAAGTTCTTCAAGAGAACAATGACATAAAGCAGAGGATAAAGCTAGTTAAAATAAAGATGCTAGTATGAGAAGATTAAATGTGTGACACACTGGCTGTAACAATAAAGTCCGAGAATATGACAGTACTTATCAAATCTACAAGCAAGACCAGCAAACAAAGGACCTGGCATTATCAATAACTTATTGCTGATAGATTTTTTTTTTTTTTGGGTGTGTATGTGTGTGTCATGTGACAATTGAGAAACAAGGCAACTGTGCAAAGCAGGGTACCACATATACAAGTGTGAAATAATCAATGAGAAAGATGTAACTAAATCAGGATCATCTTCGATTAGAAATACTGATGAGTTCTTGAAGCGGAACAATAAGTTCCATCAATCTACCAACTACCATTTGAAATGAGTGGTTTTGGTTCATATTCAACATAAATATGGTTTAGATTGTGGTAGAGAAGTAAAGCTACGAATTTTAAGAGAGATGTCATATGTGTATTTCCACAGTCAAAAGTACTTATTCTACTGCGCTATTCTATGTATTTGGTAATAGCTTGGCGGCACTTAGTTCTAAGAGGTTCTGTCATTATTATGTTCACACTCAACTTGGAAGATTGTTCCGAGTATCTATGGCCTAGTGAAAGGACACAACAGAGCTTTGTTTTCCACTACATACTGAACTCCAGTTCCGTTATATTGAGATCTTGGACTATATTTCTGTCCCTGTGAGCTACAGATCCAATCCCACCAGCACAAAGCTTCAAATCGTCCATAGAATGTTATCCAGTGCAGCACGCTAACAAGTTTCCTTCAACAAATCGTGCTGTCCATTTGTAGCAGCAAGGTGGACCAGTTTCTCCACAATCATGTGCTTCTTCAGTTCAAGGAAACAAGTTCTCAAATCAATCATTCAGAACTGGGGTAAAGCATCTCGAAACCCCAGAAATATCAAAATCAGATCATATTTTACACATTGGTAAATCTTTACCAGCACTGTCAAATACTTCAATTGACAAGAATTGACCATCACCAACGGAAGGCATAAGCACACAAGGTAACCTGAAGCTGCACATGATTGTGGAGGAAATCCACCTCGCTGCTACAAATGTACAGCACAGATTGTTCAAGAAACCGCTTCAACATTCTGGGTGGATATCATTCTAGTGACAGAAAAGAGCCAAGGGAGCAAGAGTGCAATCCGAAGCACTTAAGTACACAAGATCTAAAGGATAACAAGAACAATTTGACGACTCCACCAAACAAAATTCATAGCTAGGGTTGCATGAAGCTAGCATTCCACACCATGTTGTTACGAACCGAGATTAATTTGGAGGAAGAAGAACGAAAGTTGTAGGAGTGCGTCACCAGGACAAGCGAAGATGGACATGGGAAGGAGATAATTGTATTGATTCCTGTTGTTCTGTGCCAAGAAAGTGACAAGCCACCATGGAGTTTAAAAAATATGCATGCACTTGGTGGAAGCGATATCCTGAGAAGCAATATGTCACTACTTGGGAAGAATTGAAGCAGGTCATGAGAAATGAGTTTGTGCCATATGAGTATGAGCTAGAGTTACTTCATCATATGAAGAGCATTCGCCAAGGACATCGATCTGTCCAATCTTATTATGATGAGCTGGATTACGCTATGTATCATTCCAATCTCACAGAAAAGAGGTTTGAATTCTGAGATCGCTGAAACTGTTCGTTTGAAATATGATGTTAGTATACAAGATCTTGTGAATTATGCTATAGAGGAGAAGAGAATTAAGGAGAAGCATACACCATGGTTCAATCTGAGTCCACATTTCAGTTCGCATGCCTGCATGAGTGCATCACATGAGAAAACGACCAAGTATGGAACTTTCCCTTCGATCAAAGAGCTATTTAGTGCTGCCCCATTATTACATAAGGAGATCGTGGTTGATGGTAATTGTGACATTGCTGGCCCACAATCTATAAAAGATGAGATGCTTCAAAACCCATGTAAGGATAAGAACCACATAGCCAAATTGAGTGGGAGTGATAAAAAGAGTGAATTGTGTGATTCCACCATATGTGAGGCTGAGAGCATCAAAATTAAGAGTGAGACATACACAAAAAGAAAAGAGAGAAGTAGATAATAGATAAAGTGAAGTTGATTATGAAACTAACATATTAATATATATTTCTAGTGTTGTTTCTCACATTGTGCAGGTTGACATTAAAGAAAAGAAGTCGAATGTCCCACAACCGGTACCACTGGAGAAAACCGATGAGAAGATAACCACAGTTGAAAATGAAGTTACATTATGATGATTTGATATCTACAGCACTTACATCAACTGAAGAGAATGATAAAGGTAATCATGTAGGTGCTGAATCTAATTGTGAAAAGGTGAGTAATTATGAGAACTCATGTGTTCAATCAAAAATTCCATGTTCTGAAATTTCTTGATTCAATTTACATAATATGGAATTAATTACTCATAAGGAAGTTCTTACTCGAATATCTCCTAGTGATTTTTTGTATTATATCATGTTCGATGATCCTCAAGAGCTATCTATTGTGATTCAGAATGTTGCTGAAATTCTTAGAAAAGGTGAGGACGATTTTTTCTCATGAGAGGGAGAATGATATATCTTGTCTATTGTACTAAATGGTTTATGCAAAACAATAAGAATGACACAATAATTGATTCATACATATACCATACATATGTGTTATTATTTTTATTTACTACACCTTCAGATGTGCATGATGTGCTAAACAAAAAAGTGTGAATGATAGATATATATATACCAGGCATATACGTTGTATTTTTTATTTAGTACGATTTCAGGCTATCAAAAGCCGATGACGGCTTTTCTTGAAGAATGGGAGGATGACACGGATACGCTCATGTCTTGCACTTCTCAGTTAAATATATTATTTAATTGGAATGAATTATTGAGCCGTATTAAATATTATCAGGTGAACTCTAATTTAATTGGGTCTTTAATTATTATATTTAGAGATACAGAGTTACTACTATTTTATTTAATTATATACAGACTCATACTCGATCTGTACAAGTGAAGATGCGTTTAGAAGATCTCGTCGACACTAGTGCATTGTCCATCACTTCGAGTGTACAAGATGATAAGGACATCACGACTGGATCGATTATGCGAGCACGAGCTAAAAAAATCAATCAACAGGTGAACTCGCTCCTAATTAATTTTGGCTTTAAATTTTATGAGAACTGGTTACTACCTAATACTGGTATTTTAATCGTTCTTAGGTTTATAGGTAAGAAAATTTAGTCAACAGAGCAATGCAGAGAACAGCATGCAGGCCAACACCAAAAGAACAAACATGCATGCATGCTGTGCATGCAGCCACCCGTGAAGAAAATCAAGAGAGCAAGGCTACATGGTTTTTCTACACGTGAGAGTACTATTCTAAACACAAAATGTGTATAAGCCATGAAGCAAACTTCTAATCATTCACTGTTCAAGCATGTATCCAGACGTGTGGCCCGTAACCAGCATGCATGGATTAAGGAAGGCGCACTTAAAGTCATAGTAATTAAGGAAATCATGTGGCCCATAACTTCTCACGAAGGCTTGTTTCCAATATATTATTTTTTTTTATTTCTCACGAAGGCATGCGTGCCTCTATTTTTTAGACGAGCTCAACTTTGAGTCGGTTTCGGATCCCGTTTCTTTTTCTTGGCTAGGAGTCCGCGTGCGTCATAAATAGCTGGATCTTTTTCTTTTGTAAAACAGACCATAGAAAATAGATCTATTATTTTTTCAGAGAGCCATGCGCTTGTTCCTCCTAGGTTTGGCATATGATTGCAACCTAAAGGGGAATCGGGCGTTCTTCCCCATCGTTCTTGTAATTCCTTGTGATTGGCCGGAGCGACGACGCGTCTACTTTGTGGTCACGTAGACGGGATCACAAGCGTGTGGTTGAGCGAATTCTTTTGTCGTAGGTTGATGTTCTAACAGCGATTGGCGCCATCGATTCGTCAGGTTGCACGGATCCAAATTATCTCCATCGATCCTACACCGTGAAGATCGGGCAATCCCCCGCATCATCTTGTTTTGGAAACAAAACAAGTACAGTTGATCTTACCATGGAAAGTTCAACAAAGACTACTGATAAACGTGAATTTTACTTACAGCAAAAGGGGATAGTATAATTGGTCCGCATCCACAATTTATGTGCATATTGATAATTGCTGACAAGCTTATTTCTAATAAACCAGATGAACGAAGATCCAAGGTAGTGTAGCAAATTGTACCTTTGGTTTGGGCAGCTCGTGCAGCCTCAAATTCTTTCTGTAGACGCTCAAAAATCAGCTTATCAGAATCCCTAAAGAACAAATTGAATATGTGAAAGAACAGTTTTTACCAATCATGCATTCATACATTTGGGGAACATGTGCACAAAGCAGTATGAGACAAGCAGTTATGAAGAAAAGACAAAGAAATACATGCAATAGAAAGGCCACAGCTATTCCCAAAAAAGATAATCCATGATATGACCTGAATATGGCTAGGAATAAGATTACATTTTATAAGAAAACCCTCCAAATGATATAGAGATTAGAGGTAGGGCTGTAAACGAGCCAAGATCGAGCGAGCTAGCCTAAGTTGAACCGAGCCTATGTTGAAATGTCAAACAGGAAGAAGTGGCAGCTTTCTGCAGAAGACTCTATTCCTTAAGCTCTTATGAATTAGCAAGAAAAGGGACCAAAAGTGCTTGAACAATTAGCTGGCAGTTTGAACAGAGAGTTTGAAATTTTGCTTATGCAAATTTTAACATGCATGCACAGCAACTATCTTAAACACTGAGCTGGCCAGCTCTACAAGTTAGCGGAAGCTTTGGGGGAAAAAACAAAGGAGTACCGTGAGAGGCGCTCCTTCAAATCTTCATGCCTTTTGAGAACGTTTGACACTGCATAACAAATGGGCAAATATTATTAAGCAGTACGTGTAAAGTGCTTTATTGGATTCCTATAATCACTAAGCATGTGGGTGAGGGGTACTGGGCAAGAAGATCCTCCTAAGTACAAATAATTGACAACTACTGAAAGCGAAAAGGTTATTACGCCTTGCCCGTGTGGTCTCAAGTTTTGCATCTTCATCCCTTGCATAAGTCTGCAATAAATGAAAGGAGACGGGGAAGACCTCTTAACATCCACGAGAACATATCCATACAAGACTTAAAAAAGCATCAGACATGTACATGATAACATACCAGTTCTGATAATGAGTGTTGACGCCTCCTTAGTTGCTCAACATGCTACAAAATATAAAAATATTAATCTGAAACATTTTTTTACTTTTTTCATGGCTATTGAACCAAAGCTAGCATCAATGACAACATGAACCAACCACACAAAGAATAAATTCAAGAGGATAACCTATTCTTTTAATACAACAATGCAAAACAAAGGAGAACCACTCTTACATATAACCAGCACCAGATTATGAAAATGCAGATGGAGAGAAGATACACAAAATACAGGTGTGTGCGAGCTCAGTTGCTGATTTATTGCTTTGAAGCTTTGGCTATTTTAGGAGCAAAAGTTCACTTGCAGCTTTAAGTTGTATGTATATTATATATAAAAAAAGAGAAATTGTTCGTTGATTAGTAGTCACCAAACAAATGTAACTGTTACAAATTCATAAAATGGTTCAGAAGCTTTAGTACTGTTTACTTTGATTCTAATGGTCCAGAATCTCAACATTAGGCACGCAGGTCATTCTTGCTTACTTCGGCTTGCCCCGGTGAATCACTTAGCAGAAATTATTCAATAGAAGAAGAAAATAGAAAAAATGAAGGAAACTGTGAGGAGTAACTATAAAGGCCAGATAACCCAAAACCAAGTATTGCGCCATTTTGCAAAGTAGAAAGACTGATCAACCAATTAGAAGATTATGCCTTGAGTTGTATCGAAGTTTGACAGTACTTAAGTTGTATCAAAGTTATGTACTATAGTCAGTAATAGTAGTTCAGCAAGTACTCTTCAAGTGCAATTAAGCTTACATTCTACTGATTCTCCAGGGGGAATACTGAACTGAAGTGATAAGGGGTCCAAATGAAAGGAACTTCAGGTTTTTGCTATTTGAGTTGGACAGTGACGCAGAAAATTACTCTGTGCATAGAAAAGACATTTATTTTCATATGCATTTTTAGGGCATATTAAATATATTTAATTGGGCGCACCAAGGTACAAAAGACTGAGGTATCAAAGAATCTTAGAAGGTTCCAAGTTGCTGTGAATCAATGTTGGTTGCATCCAACCAAACCCACTTAATACTCCATGCATAGCACAGAAGGTGAAACAATTGTTCTGAATCCGTAACGACATCATTAGAGACATTTAATGCTCTGACCATGCTTGTCTAGGTACACCAGTTACTGCACATCAAATATTACATTATGAATAAATCAGAGGATAAAGTATACTATTTCCATAGATAGCTAGAAGTGACTACTAAGAATTCAAATTTGTCTTTATAATGCCACTCTGTAATGTATATTAAGAAAACACTATGGCCATTTTCAGAAAAAGAGAGAAGGCATTTCCATGTACTTATAATTGATGTTCTGTATTTCAAAAAGTGTATTGGGTATTCTGTCCAAAAGAGAATAAAATGCCTATCGTCAAACATTACTTTCCTCAAGTGGATTTTTCTTCTGTTATAAAGATATTATACACATCTCCCTAGAGACTCAGGGCTGTTTATCAATTACAAAAATTCTGTAGAGCTTATGCATAGTTGTGCCAAAACTGCGCCATTTTAAAATGCTACAGCATCTATGCTCTGCCTGGTATCAAAGGGAAAATATTTTGAGTTTTCCCTCAAAAGAACCATTATCTGTCTACAATGATGAGCCATGCTAGAAGTTGGTAGCAAGTACAACATCACAGAATTCAAGGTCCATAAAAGGTCACTGAACAACACATCAACACGTCTCCCTCACTAACTCAGAGATTCTAGTCTCAACATATATGGAGCACAATTTTCCCATGAACTGTCTAACAATTAGCATATTGCAATTATGACCTCTAGAGGAACTCAGATATGTCGATTAATGACTACTGGATACTGGTACTTTGAAAATAAGTGTACATAATTTTCTGGAATGGAACTACAGTATGGTAAGCCCTACGTAAGCTGATGCTCAAGTGGCTCAGCAGTAGTAGGTACAAAACTAAGTAAAATGTTTATTTATACTCCAAACTAACAGTTGCTGATGAAAGTAAAATGTTTATTTATACTCACAAACTAACAGTTGCTGATAAAAGATTGCACTGTACAACACAAGCCTATATGGAGATGCCTCCATGGAACAAGCAAAATCAAGCACATTTTTCTTAACATCAAAAGAGCCACCTTGAGATTCAACTCGGAAAGCCCTATGTTTATGGAATTAATAACAAGATAACTGCATCTCTCGTCTCACGTACGCATCTCTTCTTCACTTTTTGCACCGTTTGCCTCTACTTCTAAAAGCCACTACTATTCATTTTCAACCAAAAATCATTGGTCACAGTCAAAAGCCATCTGCAGAAGTAAATACGAACACGCCTAATTACCTAATCGAGTTGTACTCCCTCCGTCCCGCAATATAAGTCCTTGTTCTTGGAAAGCATCGTCCCACAATATAAGTCCATTGCGGAGGCCAAATGTGTAGTTATTACAATATTTTCACTATATACCCCCACTTTAATGCTGAAAAATGGGTGGGTAGTTGCAGTATGCTATTTAATAGGGGTATGTCATATGCATGGTCCAATGGTATTAACTTTTTCTTAAATATAATGTCTCATTGGCCTGTGTGTATGGTGAGCTTTGGACTTATATTGCGGGATGAAGGGAGTAACTGACAGTTAGGCAATTGACTATATAAACTTTATCCCCACATCTATCTCCTCTTTGTGTTCTTCCTTCCCCTTCGATACCCTTCTTCTCCCTTGAACCCTCCTGTTGATGTCTCTGATCTTCCCCAAATTCTAGTGCTATTCCTCCCGTACAACTCTCAATCCTCCTCAGACCATCAGATTCGTAACATTAAGCTCCCCGCAGAGGCAAAAACCCTTGGGGTTCGGCTTTCCTAGACCATGGCCTCGGACCGGATGACACCCACAGACCTCTCCGTCACCATCACCGTGAGCTCCCCCACAGAGGTACAGCCAAAAACCTACCTCCCTCTATATAACAGTGCTTGTTCATACATTCGTCTTCGCTTTCTTTGTAATCTGGTTGAAGCTTGACGGATTTTTGGAGGTTTAGGTGATCTGGGAGGGGGGAGGCGGGTGGGGCAGGCAGCACATCTGAGTTGTAGTGAAAATTCAGTCTTGGGGTTTGGGAGATGTGGAACATTGTTGGTCACTTGGTCCTATTTGTTTAGGGTTTTCTGCTACAGTCATTGGCTGTGGATGGAGCTACGAAGCAAGAGGCAGAACGGGCAAAAGTGTTTGTGAAAAAAGTAATGGTGCAGAATACTAATGACTGGCTTAGCTGGATGCACTGAATTTTCCCAAGGAAAATATCTTGAGAATTCTAGAATCATGTGAGGTTTGCAAAGTCAGTTCATGGTTCAATTGTGGTGCATGTTAATGAATGCAGGGCTTGACTGATTTAGCATGTTCCTTTCACTGTGCACTTTAATGTGAATTTCCCTGTAGTTTTGATCTGTTTTCATTAAGCCAGTGTAATGAGCGCATTCTTTTTGGAATAGCTTGTAGACCAGCCATGTCTTGTCTGGCCAGTGCAATTCACTGCTTAGATTTCTGAGTTCCCGGAGGTGATCACTCGGAGAATCTTTGCCATACAAATTTCTTGTTTTTCTTCATATTTTGCATCATAGTTTTTGAATTTTAGTTTTAGATATTAACACAATGATTTCTACACAAGAAGGGTGAATTGATTTGTTCAAGTGTTATAAGTTATAACACAATGCAGTTGCAAAAAGGATTTCTCCATCTCAACAGAATAATTTGGGAATAGCGGAAACAATTAGGAACATTTGTTCATATAGTAATCATGCATTCCTAAAATCTGACTCTTCCATGTCACAACAAGAAAAGCACTTATTGAGAATTTTAGCTTTTACTGTGAGGTGGTGCATCAAGACTGTAGCTGTCGACCTCCTCTCCATCCTCGCCAGCCCTTGTGGGGCGATGCGCATGCTGGCCAGGGAGTCGACATGCCTGTGTTCCTGCCTCCGGCCCGTCATGGAGCTAGCTCGCCTCGCCATCAGCTCCGGAATGATTCAGCTGGGGTGGGGAAGGGCGTGGGGAGCAGCGGCTGGGGTGGGGAAGGGCGTGGGGAGCGGCGACTGGGGTAGGAAAGAGCGTGGGGGCGTGGGGAAGGGATGGTAGTTATGGTTTTTTAGCCAGTTTTCCATGGGACGTACGACGTGGAGCATGTTGTGTGTTTAGAAAGGGAAGGTTCAATTCTGTAAAACAAACGCACCCTAAGGTCAGTACATAACTACAGTGATGGTTCATATGAGTACGACGGTCAGCAGATATATATGGCTTGTTTTCAGCCTCAGATATGAGCAAAAATGAATGAAGAATTTTTTTTGTTTAAATAAACAAATTCATTATGCTAGAAAGTGAAGATTTGGCTAATTATATATAGCCCAAACTCCTCACTTAGCAGCATTCAGTTCACTTCAGGATATGTAGGTAGTTCCAAACCCGCTGCTGCAGGTACAGCACTAGGTGGATTGAACAAACGATGAATCTTCTTTCCCTTCTCAAGTCGTCATCATCACCAGAACAACTTTCCCTCCTCATTAGTATAATTCAACAAGAAATAAGGTAAACCCAATCCCTCGATAAACCGCCAAATTGACCGCTCGTAAAGCATCAAACTTGGATCTAGGGCACGTGTGGCTTCCAGGAACTCCCCCCCCCCCCCCCCCCCAAAATCCCCAAGCTGAATTCGAACAGCTCCCTTCCAGAACCCGCTGCGCCCTAGAAAGGGGAAATCGCTACACGCAACCACACCCACCCAGGCTAGGCTAACAACCAGCCGCGAGTGGATCTACCCATCTAGTCCACCACCAATACAAGCTTCCGGAACCCTACAGAGCAACCGAGAAGCGAGGGAGCCCTCACCTGCATGCTGCTGCTGTGCGCCGCCGCAGCCGCCTCGCCCCGGGCCTCCGCCTCCCGCCGCTCCTGCTCCCCCATCGTGCCGCGGTCCCCACCTACGCCGCCGCCTTCCGGAGCAGCGTAGGGGCAAGCGAGAGCCTCTCTGCCGCCGGGGCGCTTCGTCAGTGGGTCGAGGGCGCGGGCGGCGAAACCCTAGCTACCATCAACGAGCTCCCCCTCCAACCCCCGCTCCGCCCTCGCTTCTCGCGGCCTCGGCGTCGCCTTTCCCCTTTTGCCCCCTCTCGTTTTCGCGAATATTTTTGTGTGCGCGTACTGACTAGTGACTGCTGCAATAAAATATGGAATTGGGAAGAGTGAGAACCATGGACACGGTCAGACGGGACCCGGGCCGTCGTGGGATTAGTGTTTCGAGTAACTACAGTCTACAGAGATGTATGAAAGGGAGATTTTTTTAAATGAGAAATGAGAAAAGCATATAGATGCGTGAGTTATATATGATTATAATATCATGTATCAAGTGGCAAACTGATAGAATAGACCTCTCGTTCTTCGCCACAATTAAAGTCTCTCCCAATAGAGATGGCAATCGGACATAACGGGTATAGATGGTGCTTGCCTATAACTGTACCTATGACCCTGATTTACGCTCATGGGTATACCCGTGAAGGACGACGGGCGAAAAACATTGCCCATACCGTCGCCCGTGGGTACCCGTCGCCAGTGGTTATACCTGTTTACCCGTGAACTAAGAGTCACCATCTGAGAGTTGAACTAATGACAGGTACATATAACCAACAGCTGTTGCTAGGAAATATAATAGTTATCAAAAAAGTTTATAACAATCAATAGCAATTAGAGATATGGAAAAAATTATAACAATCAATAGTAATTAGAGATATTGCTATGACTGCGCCACCTGTCAATCTATATCGCAGGTAAACGGGTGAGGCGGGTACGGATAGAGCTTACCCATACCCGTGCCCGTTTACCCGACGGATAGAGTGTTCCCTCCATTTCCATACCCGTGGATAAAGAAAATATCTCATACCCAGGTCTATTAGGGTATTTACCCATTGGTATATGGGTAAACAGGCACAATTGTCATCCCTACTCCCCAAGCTTTCTTCCTCCGTCTTTGGTTGATCCCTCTCCTTCAAACTCTTCACCGGCTTCTTGCCGCTGTCAAGCAGGAAAGGGTCCCACCCCTTCTCCACCTTATGGGCCTGTTTGGGATTGCTCCGCTCCAAGTTTTCCAGCTCCGCTCCTAACTTCGCTAACCAAACAGGTCTAACTCCAAAAACTCCGCTCCAAGAAAAAGGTGGAGTTAGAGGCCAACTCCACGTTTTTTATGAAGCTCCTCAAGGGGTACTCCACAAACAAAGGTTTCCAAACTCCTCGTGGAGTTGGTGAAAAATTACTCACCACTGTCATTACACAATTCCTCTCCTCCGTGCCAATTGGATTTCTTTTCTTCTCCGACTTCTCTTCTCCCCACCCACCCGCGCTCCCACCCGCGCGCCGCCCCTTCTCCGCCCCCCACCCGCGCCGCCCGCCTTCTCCGGCCCGTCGCCCCTCCCCCCGCCGCCCCGTCGCCCCTCCCCAGATCCGCCGTCGTCCCGCCCGGCCTCCTCCTCTACGCCCGGCCACTCCTCCTCCCGCCCGGCCTCCTCCTCTACGCCTGGCCGCTCCTCCTCCCGCCCGGCCGCCTCCTCTACGCCGGCCGCTCCTCCTCCCGCCCGGCCGCCTCCTCTACGCCGGCCGCTCCTCCTCCCGCCCGGCCTCCTCCTCTCTGCCCGGCCGCTCCTCCTCTCTGCCATTTCAATCTGTTTTGTGATCTTCCTGGAAATGTGTTTTGTGATTTCCTGTGGAAATGCTTTCCATGGTTATGCATAGCTGGTGATCTGAATTTTGTGAAACCATTGACCGCCGCTTATGTTGATCTGAATTTTGTGAAACCATTGACCGCCGCTTATGTTGATCTGAATTTTATGAAACCATTGAATTATGTTCATGGAGCAGTATTTGGTGCAATATTTGGAGCAGTGGATGTATGTTCATGAATTGTGTGCTTCCTAGAGCAGTGGATGTGTGTTATACTAGTGATGAAAATTGGCCAACTGCAACCTTGAATGCTAAATAAACCTCTTGTTGGTAGATAAACCTCTTGATGCTAAATAAACTAATGTTCTTTGTTTTTTGTTTACAGAAGGTGATAAAGGCTGGTGGTCTATTTGCTGGATCCATCTTCCTAATATGCAACTTTGGTGAACTAATGGCCATCTAAAGAGTACTTGATTGGACAGCAATGGAGATCCAGTGAAGCTGTGTTCCATTGTTCTTTTTCGCCTTTTTTATCAGCACTGTCAGCAGACATGTTCTTAGTGTGGATCATGGTGTATAACGGTTCGCCTGAGATAGTTTTCTTGGTATAATGGAAGCCAAAGTGTTATCTCCATGTTATATTTTGTCTGCTTTTGTGAATTATCAGTCGAATCATCAAAAACTCATTGGGATATCATTTTGTCAGGACTTGCATGAATTCTCTATGCTCCAATCAATGCAGTGAATTATGCTCTTGAGTAAATATTTGTTTTTTGGTTTTCTCGAATAAATTAATTGCGATTATAATATTTTACATCATATTTCAATTAGCAACAAAAAAAATTCAGTTACATATGCTCTGCAGACATCAAAATATACACCAAACATCATTCAGGGGCACATTGGACCTTTCTCAGGGAAACCTCACATTCCTGGAGCTGGAGCTAGTTGCGTGCCAAACAGGACCACCTGCTCCAGGAACTCCACAGTGGAGCTGCTCCATGGTGGAGTTGGTGGAGCAGAGCTGGAAAAATTGGAGCAGAGCAGTCCCAAACAGGCCCTATATGTTATCCTCTTCGTCGGTGATTTCTTCTTCATCAGTGTCTCCGTCTAAAGCTTCTCTGGTGAACAGAACTTGCCACTACTCCTCCCTTCCACCTCTAGGCAGGCTGGCACCTTCGCTGTCAGGCACCCAGATTTTATATTCGGATTCCTCTGTGATTCCACCGCATTATTCCCTGGATCAGTAGATAGTGCTCACAGTTTACAGTTCTGAATATCAAATTACATATCATGCGGAAGCGTAATTATATTAGTAGACTTACTCATGGGCCGATTAGGCCGAAATCATTAAATTGCAGCAGCAAAAGAACGTAGCACGCAAGTGGGTCCTTCAGGATATGCCCACAGGTAGCCAACTGGAGGTTCGCTATCTAGCCCTTGACGACTTCATCTTCTCTTCCATCATTACCAAAAGTATTGCTGAAGCGCAGTGATCTGATTCCTGCTTCTGGATTTGTTATGAGAGCGAGTGTGAGCACACTAACCACCGTGCTCCGCGAGCCAATACACATAATGCAAATAAATAGTATGCATGGCTTATCAAAGGAGAGACTCGCCATTTGATTCTAACTTCTAAGAAAAAAACTGATATTAGTTCCCCATACTATGTGCAAAACTATATCAAAGAATTAGAGTAAAGCAAAGCAAACCAACAAATTAAGACCGTTTGCACTGTTTTTACTAGGGGGGTCATTTATAAAGAAAAACATCTTCTGTACTGTAATAAAAAAGGGTCATCAACAAAGAAGTATCTTGTCTGGGCATTATATCAAACATCTTTAGTGCAAATAGATACTGCTAGTATTTTGAAAAAAAAATCCATTATGATCAAGTACACAGGACTTTAGAAAATACAGTTAGTAAGTGATCAAAATTGTAAAGAGCAAATGGTGCTGACATTTTATTTTTCAAGGTGATTCCAAGAATTCAAAATGTTAAATATCAAACTGAAAAGCATATAGCTCACCTTAGGTTACAGCCACCTGGGAAATGTTCCGTTACTTAGAGTCTTCTTATTGGAGTGCTAACACGGCTAATTAAGAACCAGAAGATAGGAGGAGAAAGCATCGAGTAGATCACAGAACCCTCCCATTTCTCGTCTCATTTCTGGTGCTCTAATCGGGTAAGAATGGGGAAAGTTGCCTGCAGCAGGGTTTTATTTATTTACAGAATCTATGGCGATTGTTGAATCGTCATTGCGAACCTATGCACATGTACGAGCAGAACTGTGACGGATGGCCACTTCGTCATAATATGCCAACCATTTTATGACAAACGATAACTATCATAAACTAACTTTAACGTCACAAATTTTCTTTGGGCGATGCCAGCTTGGCATTGATATTTTCTATGACGAAATTCTTTTGATATTTTGTGACATAATTTTAATTATCATCATAAAAATGCAAGGACCGTGCAAGGCTATGACAACCCGGTTTTATTCGTCATAGTATAACAGTATATATGACAATTTCATTCTTCGTCACATGGATGATCGTCATAATAGGCTAACTTTGTTGTAGTGACAAGAGACAATCAACTCGTTGCCCCACACGATTCCTTAGTCGTGTGGTTGAGCAGACCATCACAGTGACTTTCCAAAGTATCTAGTCCCCTTTGTCATTTCACCTTATGGGAAACTGCCCACTTGCAGTGGGTCTCATCTATGCACGGGATGTTCCCCACGGTTACTAGCGTTATTCGGGCTCCACTCCCCTCAGCGCTAGTACGACTGGGAAACTTCACCCTCCACTCGGTGTCCCTTTAGGCCTTCTCTTGCCCTTGCGTATCCACTTCTATCCACTACCAGTGAGATGAGTCCGGGAATTTTGATAAATTTACTTAGCCAAGTTGCACTTTGCAGACTTGTGGTTGCACTGTTTTACACAGGAGGTCATGACAAGATTCGGTCCTTAGGAGTACCTGAGCGGTTCTACCACACTCCACAATTTTGTGCTTCCACTGCACCACATACCAGCCCCCAAACCATCCGCTCAGATCTTTAAACAAGTTGGGATTTTTGGGAGCATAAAATAATCATGTCAAAATATACCAGTCATTCCCACCATGACTATCCAAACCAGTTTCTCATGATTAAAAATGATAATGAGGCTTGGGGCATTCCAGCGCCCCTGAATATCTATGCAGTACTAAGCATGGCGTATAATTAGGGACTTATTTTCGAAAGGTTACTATTATATTTTTGTTAGGGCGACAAGGTTCACGCATTCAATTATTCCAAAGGAGGTATAATAATATTCAAGATAAACAATGGGCATATAACTAGAATCTTAAATTAATCATGCATTTGCATATAAAATAATAGCATGAAAATTGATAATTTAAACAAAAGTTATTTGCAGAAAACGTAGGTTCAACATGATCAAAGTATTGACTCGCCTGGTGCGGTTTACCGCGGTCTTGAGCTCACACAAAGTTGCCTCATGTGATGATCTTTAATTCCTGGTCTTCATCAATCTCGGCCTCGCTTGATCCACAGAATCTTCAGGATCCCGGTTTCTAATTATGTGATAAACGACTGAATCCAAATAAAAGCAAATAACTCAAAAGATCTAAATAAATCCAAATAAACTCAATTTAGTTTTATTATGAGTTAACGGGTGATTCGAGTGATTTGAGGCAAGGCCGGTGGTAGAATATGATAGCTTAATCTTTTTATTAATAATCTCTTTTTATTGTTTTGGTATTTATCAAGGAAGTTCTATGAGTTAGGTTAGATCTATGAATCAGTGTACAAGGCTAGTTGGGTATCATTTTGTCATGCGTTAATACTCCGGGCATACGCGATATATAAGCGATGTATACAACTTTTAGCCTACCGAGTTAATCTTATAGTCTGGGTATATATATTACTTCGTGACACGACATTTTATGTACCTTTAGTTACTACTAGGCATAATTAGAATCCATTGGTTCGGGTCCTAGCTTGCTATACTTAATCACGTTCAACAACCATAAAGTTAAGATTTAATTCATGGCACATTTCCATTTTGTCTATACTTCGGTTATTGCTAGGCTTAACTGTAGATTTTAACTTAAAATTGTTTATTCGAGCAAAACTTGCTTTGCAGGATCACTTTTCAATATTTGCTATTTAGTAAGATCTTCCACTAAGCTTTATTTCATGGTGGTCTAACAAATGTCAGGGCATATATGTTTATTTTATAAGTAAAGGTAAGCTTTATTGTATGTGGATATTTAACCAAAGTCACTACATCTTATTACCTAACTATAACCTCAATTAACTATTTAGACTATATTAGGTGTTCATTTAGTAAATAACCAGATATTAAATATTAAGTAACATTATTTTACCTCCTAATTAAATTTATTACATCCCTAGATTATTCCCAAATTATCCATGATTTTCACCAAAAATTCATATGAGCTCTAAAATTTCTGGTTTTAGTCCCATTGGGGAGATCTTGAATTTAGATAAATTTAGAAATTTGTCTCATTTGATTTGGAGTTAAAATGAATAAGTTATGGCTATTTAAAGTTTTCAGTTTAATTAAATCCAAAAATTATTAAAATCCTAACAGGTGGGTCCCACTTTCCAGTTTATAAATCTCTGTTTTATTGTTATTATTTTTATTCTCACGCTCTGTGCCATTGACATGTGGGACCAGCTACTGTTCTTTAATTAAGGGTGGGGTCCACAAGTGAGTGAGGGGTTTTTAATTTAATAAACTAATTTCAACACTTATGGCAATCATTAACCATTAATTAACATTAATTAACCCTCTGCCTGAACTATTGAGCTCATTATATATATTCAAATTAATCTTTAATACTCACTTAATCCTTTTTAATATTTTTCCTAATCTCTTTTAACATTTTCTAATTACTCTCTACTGCAGCTCGGCAAAAATATCCAAAAAACCTTATTCCATTCTCGCGGCCGAAGGGAATCGAACCCGGGTTGGTGAAGTGAACGCGCACACAGTTAGCCACTATGTCTCAGGGTGTTACCTGACGGCAAAGGCGAAGGAAATCAAATAAGCCGGACGTGCGGGCGTTGCAACAGAGGAGATTCGGGGCGGTGAGGTCGGCGGCGTCGCCGGCGAGGGGTGGCTGGTGTGGGTCGGGGGAAGACTAAAACGCGTTGTGCACATCGAGGTGAGGCCGGTGGAGGCGTTGGCGAGGACCGGGGGACCCTCGGAGCGGGCCGGCGACGTACAAGCGGCGGCGGCGTGGGAAGCTTCACGGTGCCGGCGGACTACAGTGGACAAGGAGCTCTGGCGTTGGTCAGAGTAGGTCGGGGGCGTCAAGGAGTCACTCCCGCCGCGATGAATTGGGGCGAAATTGACCGAGGAGGCGGCGGCGGCGGTTGAAATGGCGGCGGCGGCCGATTTCGGGGAAGAGAGCCGCTCCAGCGAGCACGGGGGTTCTTGAAGCAATTAAACGCGGTGGAAGGAGGAGGGGAGCATGAAGAAGATGGTGGTGAGCTCCAATGGCTTTTATAGGCGGCGGACTTGGCGGGGAGAACCGGGCGGCGGCACGACAGGACGGCGGGGCAGGGGATGGGCGTGGCGTGGGGCTCGGCGCGAGGAGGCGTGCAGGGTGCGGGGCTCGGGGACGCGACACCGAGGTGACCCGATGCTGGCGGGGCGGCGTAGAGCCAAGAATTAGGAGGGGGCGACGTGGAGAGCGCTCGGCCACGGAAGAAGGAAGGAGGAGGAAATAGAGAAAAGAAGGAAGGAGTAGGCGCTTGGGGGAAAGAAGAGAAGGACGGGAGGGGAGGCGCGGGGCTGGGCCCAGCGGCCAGTGGGAGAAAAGGAGGGAAGAAAGGGGGAAGAGAAAGGAAAATGGATGGCCCACATGGAAGAGAGAGAAAAAAGGGAAATGAAAGAA
Organism: Dendrocalamus latiflorus; assembly: GCA_017311315.1. Taxonomy (NCBI): domain Eukaryota; kingdom Viridiplantae; phylum Streptophyta; class Magnoliopsida; order Poales; family Poaceae; genus Dendrocalamus; species Dendrocalamus latiflorus. Next base: position 15,175,222 of record CM029656.1, read on the forward strand.
AAGAGAAAAAGAGGGCTTACATATTACTTTAAAGTTTGGATTTTTAATTTACATTTATATTTCACATTTGAGGTTATTTATTTAAATTCTTGCATGCCATTTGAACCTTCAGCCTTTATTTTCCCCATGGCTATGCTTATCATAATATTTATATTAATATATTGCATATTTTGCTTCACTTGTGTATATATACATATATAGTCTTATTTATATATACATATTCCAAAATAGGGTCTTATATTTAATTCAAGTTTTCCCCCTTTTTCTGGTCATCTTTTCATATTCGAATTTTAAATTTTAATTCTCTATTATTTGGACATATTTGTTCCTTTCTTGAACTTTTAACTTTTTGAAACCTCAACCAAATCTCAGAAAATACCATAAAATCCAAACTAAAATAAAATACATTGCAAAAATAATTCAAAACTTCGCATTTTTCAAATTTACATTTTCAGGATGTTATAAACCTACCCCCCTTAAAAAGAATCTCGACCCCGAGATTCCGGTAGAGCAGAAAGAAGGTGGGTTATATTGGCTAGCAATGGGTTTCGGGGTGTTGTTTGACGTATAGTTCCTTAACTTCATAGAGAGATGAGAATCTGCACAATAGGGGTTAGCACTTGGAGAAGTCAAAAGGGAAGAGAGATACCTTGTTCTTCTGGATAGGTCGTAGACTTCCAATTACTTGCTTTTTGACATTGTTGTCTTCACGTCTCCGTAGAATGGAGTAGTTTCATCGCCTATTGGACATATTGTTGCAGAGTTTCATATTGATAGGTGGGTAGCAATGGTCTGTGCCCTAGGGGTAGAGGTCTTTAGGGATGCAGAGGTGACGATGGGCCTCTCTAGGTGGTGGTCCTTCACTTCTACTGGGATCCCGTTCTTAGTCTTTAGCTTTGCCAATCATGACGATTTTTGCTAAAGGTACGTCTTGTAGTCCTCATCACAAGAAGATTTCTGGCCTTGCAAATCTCCTTGTACTGGTTTGATTAGCTCTGAGTCCATGTTGCTACACCTCAAAAACATACATCGTGGTAGTGCTTTGACATTTTCGTCTCTTAATGCACCCCCCTTAAAAAATGACAATTGTCATTATTCATCTATTGTATTCTTAGATGTCTTGTTCAACAACAGATTTGAGGAGCAATTCATGGGGCAAGGGCCTTGTCCTTCGCAGAAATAAGTGACCTTACTCTGTGGGCTCTCTCATGGCGGGTGGTCTCCTTCATAGTGATGTTGTTTTCCTTAAATACTGGGAGGTTGAAAAGTCTCTGCTTCTTCTTGATTGCCCTGGTTTTGTGTTACTTGTTATTTCGTTCATTTGGATCCGATGGGGTTTTCAGGAAGTGGTGAGAGGGAATAGCATGAGGTAAGGATATAATCGTGGGGATAAGGTAATCCAACCCATTCTAACTTTAAAAGAGCACATCCAGGGAGCTCGAGTGATACTGAGCCACACAAATTTTTAAAAGCAAGCTTTTCCTGTGACTGCGAAATAGAATGCCCAAGGGCAAGAAGACAATGCACAGGGACCAACGAAAATCTTGCGACAATACAATGTCTACTCGGGAAAGCACGCATAAGGGGCATAGGGTTTATCTACATAGTTCGTTTAAAACAAAACCACCTTATCTTCATGAATATCTTCAACGCTCCTAACCTTAAATTTTTGGAGTAAGGTACGATAAGAGGATCAAAATTTTCCTTTTTAATTAATAGACAGAGGAGGGAAGTGTTTGGGGGTAATTTGGTTGATATTAGCACTCACTCTTGTGTTATTGTTTTGAATTCGGGGTAAGAGAGCTCTAGAAGTAAAAATGGCTAAGGCAGCGTTTAGATGAGAAAGAATCATCTAAGAGAGATAAGAATGAGCAATATAACTTATATTTTTTTGGAAATAGCATTTTAAAGAAATATTTCTAGTCATGAAACTAATGGCAAGGCTAACTAGGTCACGACCAGCAGTCGATATGCTTTGATACCATCCCTGTCAGGCACCCAGATTTTATAATCCGGATTCCTCTGTGATTCCACCGCACTATTCCCTAGATCAGTAGATAGTGCTCACAGTTTACAGTTCTGAATATCAAATTACATATCATGCGGAAGCGTAATTATATTAGTAGACTTACTCATGGGCCGATTAGGCCGAAATCATTAAATTGCAGCAGCGGAAGAACGGAGCACGCAAGTGGGTCCTTCAGGACATGCCCACAGGCAGCCAACTGGAGGTTCGCGACCTAACCCTTGACGACTTCATCTTCTCTTCCATCATAACCAAAAGTATTGCTGAAGCGCAGTGATCTGATTCCTGCTTCTGGATTTGTTATGAGAGCGAGTGTGAGCACACTAACCACCATGCTCCGCGAACCAATACACAGAATACAAATAAATAGTATGGATGGCTTATGAAATGAGAGGCTCAGGGAGAACCGGGCGGCGGCACGACAGGACGGCGGGGCAGGGGATGGGCGTGTTGTGGGGTTCGGCGCGACGAGGCGTGCAGGGTGCGGGGCTCGGGGACGCGACACCAAGGTGACCCGATGCTGGCGAGGCGGCGTAGAGCCAAGAAATAGGAGGGGGCGACGTGGAGAGTGCTCGGCCACGGAAGAAGGAAGGAGGAGGAAATAGAGAAAAGAAGGAAGGAGCAGGCGCTTGGGGGAAAGAAGAGAAGGACGGGAGGGGAGGCGCGGGGCTGGGCCCAGCGGCCAGTGGGAGAAAAGGAGGGAAGAAAGGGGGAAGAGAAAGGAAAATGGATGGCCCACATGGAAGAGAGAGAAAAGAGGAAAATGAAAGAAAAGAGAAAAAGAGGGCTTACATATTACTTTAAAGTTTGGATTTTTAATTTACATTTATATTTCACATTTGAGGTTATTTATTTAAATTCTTGCATGCCATTTGAACCTTCAGCTTTTATTTTCCCCATGGCTATGCTTATCATAATATTTATATTATATATTGCATATTTTGCTTCACTTGTGTATATATACATATATAGTCTTATTTATATATACATATTCCAAAATAGGGTCTTATATTTAATTCAAGTTTCCCCCCTTTTTCTGGTCATCTTTTCATATTCGAATTTTAAATTTTAATTCTCTATTATTTGGACATATTTGTTCCTTTCTTGAACTTTTAACTTTTTGAAACCTCAACCAAATCTCAGAAAATACCATAAAAATCCAAACTAAAATAAAATACATTGCAAAAATAATTCAAAACTTCACATTTTTCAAATTTACATTTTCAGGATGCTACATTCGCTTCTCTAGCGAGCTTTAATCGTGTTGTGTCTCTTCCTTATCCTCGACCACGCCACCGCAGTAAGGTCGAGAAGGCATACTAGAAAGGAGTGAATGGGTGCTTTTAAAAATGTCTTTGGCTAAAATTGTGTTTTAGATGCGAGAGCGTATATCAAAATAGTTTTATATAATTAAGGCCTAAATTAACTAGTCTCACTAAATGTACTAATAACCCAAGTGAATGTCAAGGTTTGCAACCTTAGGGTGACAAGCAAGTAATTCAATTCTACGTATGTAAATTGCAGCAATGTAAATGAGCACAAGGAAGCAAAACCACAATTGACACATGATATTTTACCGTGGTATTCAAAAACTTGCCAGCTTCCCCTAATGCATATTGAGGTAAACCCAAATGAATTGCACTGACTCCACAAATTAAGCCAAACTCTTCAATTCTACTAGGGTTGCTCTTCCTCCACTCCAAAGTTGGTGAATACCACATCACTCATAACACACTAGACATTCTCCCAAGCGTCTTGAGAAGATTACTGGCACAATACCTCTAGGCTGTCTAGAAGTCGGCAACCTTCAAGAGTAATATTCCAAGTGTAATACCACCAAAATGCAAATAGGGAACAACAGAGATAAAGAAGAGTTTTTGCCGTCAGACCCATCGGCTTTTAGAATGCCGAGTAAGTAACGCTCGCAGAGGTTCCCAGACCGCCCAGGGACAGTCGGCACCGTCTAGAGAGCCGGATAAAAGTAGCACTCTCAAAGGTTCCCAAACCGCCTAGGGACAGTCGGCACCATCTCGCGTTATGGGTTTTCGTCATTCGGCAGGAATTCTATTCTTACCTTTTCCGACTTACCCGCTGAAGTAGAAACCCCTAAAGGATAAGTACAGAGCCCTTAGACCAAAATGCCCTTGGGCAGTCAGGTATGTGAGAGAGGCATGGGAGTTAGAGGAGGGCGCTTCGGTCATTTCACAAGCTAGAAGGCTACCCCAACCATGCTCTTAAACAGACAACACATTACAGCAAGCCCACATTTCTCATCTCATCCTTTCTCAGCTAAGGTAAGAGTAAAGCCAGAGGGAGCAAGCCACTCCCCATTCCCTTTTCACTGCCAAGACCGAGAGCAAACTCCAAACCCAAGCAAGTCCACACCACCAAAGACCACCACAGAGAGGAGGTGAGAAAGAGGAAGCCCGAAGGAGGAGGAACAAGGGAGCGACCAACCATGACGGCAAGAGGAGGAACCACCTGAACCCCCAACCTCGTCCTCGCCCATTCTTGTTCTAGCTAGGCAGTCAAGTAAGCCCTCACCTTCCATCCTTGTTTCGGCTCCGTGGCATAGCACGATAGCATGCAAAAGTATAGGAAGAACACATAGAGGTAGGGGATGGGGGCAAACCGTCCTGGTAGATTGGAGAAGTGGCTGGATGTAGAGGAGACATTGGGCTTTCGGCGGGCCGTGTGTCGAGGTCAGTGGGGACCCTCGGGGAGGCCGGGTGCTGGGCTCCCGATCGGCTGCAAGCCGGGGCCGATGAGCCGAGGGAGGCGAAGTGGCGTAGGGGAGGCGGCCAGCAGATCCGATGCTAGGCGGCCGACGGCCATGCCGACCGCCACGGCAGCACGGGCAGGCGCGGCCGTGCTGGCCGGGCAACGGTGCCACGCGCATCGCCGCCGCGCGCGCAAGGGGAAGCGATGGATATGGTCTAGGCTGGCCGGATCCGAGGCGAGGAAGAAGGGGGCGAGCAGCGGGAGGCCGGCGGCAGTGAGCCCAAGGCCAGTGAGCCGAGCCGCCCGCGCATCGTCGCGCCGCCGAAGGAGCACGTGTAGGTGCAGCTGAGCACGCGAGAGAGAGAGAGGGTGAAAGGGGGCGGCGGAGAGAGGCCATTTGGCCGATTAGAAGGGGGAGAGAGAAGAGGCCTGAGGAGGATGTGGTGGCTGTTCGGCCGAACCAAATAAGGAGAAGAAAAAAGAAAAAAAAGAGAGAGAAGAGGGAGAGGCCGGGTAAGAAAGAAAAGAAAAAAGGGAAAGTGAGGGGAAGAGGAAAGAAGAGGAAAGAAAAAAGAGAGAGAAAAGAAAGAGGAAGAGGAAAGAAAAGAAAAGGGGAGAAAAGGGAAAGAAATGGGGGGGGGGGTTTGGTACCTGCGCGACAGGTCCCTAAAAACCCATGCGTTTTATGCCCAAAAAAATCAAGTTATGGGCTTAGAGTCGTTGTTCCCCGTTTAAGCTCTGGTTTTGATATGGCATTAAGACGAGTTGACATCTGTACAGGTAGAGGTCTCGGGTCGGAGCCGTCCACGCATCGTCCCCGAGGCTAACCAAGCAAGTGTTTGGTAAAGCGGTAAATTCGGGTATTGTTTGTTGTTAGATGAATAATGGTGAATCACTTACCATGTTGGGGTAAGTTTACTATTTCTAGGTGCATAATGAGAAATGATGAACGATGCATGCGAGACATGACATGTTGATATGCATAGACGGAGTACTTGCATTGCATGCATGTCATGAAAAGAGATAGTGTCGGTTTAAATTAATGATGTATCTGAACGTAGCAATATAAATAAATTAGTGTTGGTTTAAATTCTTCTAGTAATGATGAAGTGGTAAGAATGTGCAGTGGTGGTAACATTCCGGCCCAGAGGGTGGGCGGGGTGTTACACCAAACCCCTTACTCGACTTACCAAATACAACACATGCACAAGTGGATATATAATCCATCTCTAGAAGTAACGCATGCAACTAGAGGCCTCTCTTCTTGCTTATAAGGTGCAACACATGTACAATTGAGAAAAGAAATTCACATTAGCTTAAGAGAATGAAATAGGGTGCCAAAGGTTCAACCACCATACTTCCAACCGACCACAAGGGGGTATTTATACCCCCATACTCAAAAATTAGCCATTGGGATAAAATTCCAACAAAAACAGCAGGGCCGGTACTACCACCAGCTAATGCTCGGTCTTACCACCCTCCTCTGCAATGGCTAGAAAAATAACAGTTATAGCCGTTGCCAGTCCAATCGCCCACACAAGGTTCGGTCTGACCGCCAACCGTCAGACTGCCATCAAAGTCAGTCAAACCCCTCGACCAAGATCGCCTAAAAAGTAGTGTTCTGAAAAAACAACCGGCACACAAAACTATGGTCATACCACTTGGGCTGGTCAGACCTCTCGTGTAGAGCCAGTCAGACCACCGACCGATCATAAGGTCGATCACACCGCCGGCCGGTCATAGAGAGAAAATTCTCCAGTAGTATAGCCATCAACACATTTCCAACCATACCTCTATCTACTCAGATCGGCCAATATGGTGGTCATACCGAAACACGATCAAACCAACCAACACATGGTGGTCATACAACTATGTAATTTTTAGCAAGGACAAAGATGCATGTACTTCAACAAATTTGCAAAATATATTCGTAAATCATAGTACCATACACACAAGGATTAAAATATGATTCATAAAAAGTTACAAAATATATTCGCACACTTTAGAATCATGACACAAGATTTAGGGACATGAACTCAGACTGTTTATGAAACACATTCACAAATTTAAGTCACATGCTATAAGGTTAGGCATGTATGAGCCTCAACTATTTGCAAACACATTCACAAACAATAGCATTGTGCTACGGAGAGCTAGAGCTAGCGGAATTGAGCCATCAATACATGATGAGACTCAAGCTATTAAATAAGACACTTCTTAATAGTACGACAACCTATGCTAGTAATCTAATTTTCCAACCAAACACTAATACCAGTAAAAGACTAAGAATATATCATTATCCTGTGCTAGTTATATTTTTGCCTTGTGTATCTACTTAGAGTTTTTACTTGATGACGATCATCTCCTCTTTAAGTTTGAGTCCTTACCTTGTTTTGCATCAACACATGATGCCATCCACCACGTTGGGATCTTAACTTGAAGACTATCAATGCCATCATTCATTCCGAACCTTGACATGGTTATCAACATGTAATATCCATTTTTTAACTTGATAACAATCAATATATGAAGCCATCCAAAGTCTTTACAATCATGGGGACATAACCTATTTCACCAACTCAGAAAAATATTAGTCCCATAAACTGATTGTCATTAATTATCAAAACTTACCATTAACACATAATGGCGAATCTAGATTCTTCAATCTCTCACTTTTTGATAATTCATAACAACCTCAACAAATAATTAGATAATAAATTGATTTGCGAGTATACATTATGTGCACAACAATTGTCTACTCTAGCATAAACTTTGAAAGCAATTAACTCATTTGAACGAGTGTTTGACTTTAAATTAATTGCTAGCAAAGCCACACATCTGATTGTCATTAATAATCTAAAACTTTCCATTAACACATAATAGGGGGACTAGATTCTTCAGCCACTAATTTGAGCACCTTAAGTGCTTTGCCCTCACCTCCTGCGCCTGCCACACTGTCGATTAGTGCCATTGCCGCCTCTTTTCCACCCGTTTCATGTCGATCTCCTCGGCACCGCACTCGCTGCCCTACCTCCCACCTTGATCTTCCACTTCCCTATGAACCCAACCTCACCACACCATCCCTCTACATCGTAGACCTCTCCTGCTCTAGAGGATTAGGTGTCGCCACCTACCCCAACTTGAACAACCTTGATATGTCTAACAGGGTTGACCTCAAGGATGCAGTGGCTACGGAGGTGGCACGAGAGATGTGGCTCCACATATTGACCTAGTTGTGGTGCAAGTTGGTGATAGACACGAGGTTGGAGCTCACTAGGGAAGGGGAGGCGATGAACAACTGGGAGGAAGAAGGGAGAAGCAGGTGCAGAAATATTAGCAAAATCCAAAGCACCATGTTTTGAAGGGACCAACACGTGGCTGGAGCTCGCTTGGGAAGCAGAGATGACGACTGACTAGGAGGAAGAAGGGAGAATCAAGGGTAAAACTATCTACAAAAAACCAACATACATATCTACAAAAAAACCAACATACATGTTTTGAAGTGGCAAATTTCCAATTTCATGTTCTGGAGTGACATTTTTCAAATTGCCAACTTTTGGAATAGTATAGATCCAATTTTGCCAAGTATTTATAGTCAGTACATCCCTACTTGACCCACATGCCAGACATAATCACACATAACAATCATATAGCACCTAACACATGTCTAACCATCTAATACTCCCTAATAGCTCTCCTTTGTCCTTGGGGATGCTATATCCCATGACACTTAACAACGGGGCTTAGTGCTGTTGCTCGTGGAGAGGATGTGGCCAAGTGTATGGAAAGCAAGGTGACAAGGTGTGGATGGGTTTGCTTAGAGTTAGAGAAGAGACAGAGGTGATAGCAGAAGGGCTGAGAAGGAAGAGCAATGACGATGTAGGGCCATCACAGCCACGAGGCAAAGGTACCAAATGAGAAAAAAGAATCCTATATGGACCACCTAGAACTTTTATAGAAAGTAAAATTATGCTTTTCTTCCTAATTCTGAAATTGTTGTAATTCATGCATATTTATTTTTTTTCAAAATTTCAAAATTTATGTATTTTAATTTGACCTATAGATAAATTATACGGTGTTTAAAAAGCATGTCAATTATGTATACTAATCACTATTGAACCTATCTCAAACATATAGACTAGAGCTATCCCACCTAAGATTCTCAAGAATAGGTGAAGGTAGTAAGCTACTGATGATCTTATCGAAACTTATGGCATGATGATCACATGCAATGAGTGAGTGACTACGTTATGCACCTTACCGACACAATTAGAGCAAAGAGTTACTACTTGCAATGGGCACGATGATGATCACAAGCTATATATAATTTTTTATGGTACCTTCTACTACTAGAAAATGATGTAGTATAAATCAAATATGGCCATTGATTTCTTAAGGATATTATAGACTTTTTTTACCACTCGTAAATAATGACCTACCAAACTAATTCTAATGAGTCTCATGCAATGGCATCGAAAAAAGTCACCTACCTCCACAACACCCCAAGATTATGGATATCCGCCGCCTATGAACCACTGAGCCATCAATAGCGATCTGGGTTCTACCTGATGATAAATCTTTTGTTGAACACAAGCATTAGCCTGTCATTGAACCACTAGTCGCTCAATAAATGCAATCATGGCTCTGGCCTCTACAATTAACTTGAATTTTTGTTGAACAACAACCATTAGGTCACCATTTCTGATCGCAAATTGTCCCTATATTGTATTCTAATTTTATCCATTGAAAAAACTACCTCTCAAATTTGGGAAAATTTTGTCTTTTCTTCTTTTGTCGTGAGGGATTTTTTCATCATCTTGGTTTTGATCTCACGCACAATAAACTCAATCTATTGGTGAATACTATTCCTTCCCTCAGAAGGTCAGAGTAAGGTCCAAGAACTTTCAAAATGTTATTCAAATTCTCCCCAATGTGTTCATCTTCAACAGTATGCAAATCTTTTTCAGCTCTAATATTCTCATGTATGCTCACCAATGGCTCCGCTGCCACCTCCAAGGCTCCAAGCCTCCAACGCACATGCTCCCTTCTAGCCTTAACTATCATAAAAATGCTCATGAAAATGTTGTTCCAATTCATCAGACTTGGCTTATGCGGCTGTAGCATCCCATTTTGGGAGTCCAAGTGCATGAAATAAAAACTTCAATTTGAATTCAAACCAAATTTAACTCAAATTTGAAATGCAAGTTCAAATTGGAAAATCCCAAATCAAACCCTAGTGGGCCAAGCCCAACCTACTCCCTGGCCCAGCCAGGCCCATGCCACCCTCCCTCGCACTGTGTGTGCTGTGCCCGCACAGTACTGCATCTTGCACGCTCCTTGCACTCTGCGTGTGTCCCTACACGATGTCGTGCCATCACAGTGCTGCACCCTCCCTCCTGTGCACGTCCCTGTGCACCATTACACCAAGTGTAACTCCACCGCCCTCCTCCCTTTCCTCGGCCATGCGCCTTGTGCCCCATGCCGTTCACCACGCTATGCCAGAGTGTGCCTGCCATGATTGCTCTGCCTCCATGATTTGACTATTGCATCTCTGTCATGCCTATGCCTTCATTGCCTTCCCTGTGCCGTGCCGCATGCTGAGCCGCACCGTCCTCCGTCGTTGCACCTCCTTCTATGCGCCAATAGTGCCACACCGCACGCCCAATGGCCATTGCCCTCCTCCTCAGCTATTTATGCCCAAAGCATGGTTGCTCGAGCTCCCTCACACCACACCATTGGTCCCTCCTCCCTCGCCTTGGTCGTGCCGAGCACCTACCGAGCCCGCCTCCATCACCACCAAGCTTTCCTCAGCCGTTACCAGACCTCTATGGTGAGCCCCGACCTCCTCCAAGCACGTCTTCGTGGTTGCCCTGCCTCCTTCATCCTCTCACCGCGGCTGATTGCTCTCTCTCCCCTTGCAGCTCACTGGAGCCACCGTCTTTCCCAAACTTCGGCCGCCTGATCGATCCACTAATTAACCACCTCTCTAGCCGATTCCTCTCAACTTGAGCATCCTTGCCACCTCCTACGTCAATCCTTGCCACTGATTGGGACGTCGTCTCCTCCACCTCGTTGGTGTCGTGCTTTCTCCCCTACACCGCTTTGGCCCTTTCCACCGTGCTGCCTCGACCCTCCTCGAACTGTGCCATCCCCTCCAGTAGGTTCTGCTCATCTTGCTAATGCTTCCCGTACCTTCAATTTACTCGCCACAGCACCGGTGCCATGGCCACCGTGCTGGCCGCACCTCTCGCCATCGTGTCATTTCTTCGGTGCATCTCAGGCGAAGCCACCCACACCCCTAGGTGTGGCTCGACCCCAGCCTCCTGTTTTTGCACTCGCCAGTGACCGTCGTGGCCTTCCTTACTGGAGACAAGCTGCACTCTATTTGGTAGGAGAAACACCACTATAGTGACTGAATTAGGATTAAGTTTAAACCTTGATTAATCTAAGCAACATCATTAAGATAAATAATCACTAACATGTGGGCCCAACCCATTAAGAAATCTTTTAATTTTAGTTTAAAGTAATTGAGACACTGATGAGTGGGCCCCTTTTACTATGTTCTGCACAGTAATCGGCCCCACCTATCAGTGAGAGAGATCTGCTTTGTTTATTATGGGATTTAATCCTGATTCAAACTTTGGAGAGATCGTTCACATCATTTTAACTCCAAATTGAATGAAACTTGTTTCTAAATGCATCTAAATATAGGATCTATCTAATGGCAATAAAATCATCAAGTTGGAGTTTATTTGGATTTTTATTTGGACTTTCAAGACGTACTTGTCAGATAGGCAAGTCAATAATTTGATCATATTGAACCTATATTTTTATGTAAGTTATATTGATTTAAATTATCAAACTGCATGCTTTTATTTGTTATGCAAATTTATGTTCGTATTAAGGTTGTAGATACATGCCTATCAATCATTGTATTTATATACACCATCCCTTGGATATTTGAACACATAATTCTTATCACTCTAGAAATCTAATGGTAACAATACTAACTATAAGTTGTATCTAAATGTCATACTTAGTCTTGCTTAGATACTCAGGGGCATTAAATTACCCTATCATCATTTAAAAATATGAAACTAGTTTTAGGTAGCCATTTGAGGAAAATAGCCGGTACATTATGATAACTTAGTTTTATACTTCTCAAAACCCTTAAACTTACTTTAACTATCTAGGCGGATGGTAAAAGGTGTTAGTGCGGATGTAGCATGAGAATATATGGTTTGTGATAGTACCACCCAGATAACTTTAAGGACCAAATCTTGTGATAGGCTCACAAGGTAAAATAGTGCAGCCACAAGTCTATAATAGGTACAACATGGCCAACTAAATTGCACTGACACAATGTGGGTTGCGCCATCCAGTGGAACACGGGTGTGAGTTCAAGCTCCATTAAGTTCATTTTGGTGATAATGATAAATGTAATTGTGAGACAAATGTGTTTATTGATTATGATATTACTTAGTTAGATTTGGATGAAAAGGTGCAAATCACAGAGGTATGCATTCGACATCACATTCTTATAATTTAATATATTCCTCGGATCCAAAATATAGATTGAACTCTATAAATAGTCAAAATTGAATATGTGCATATGTTTCCATTATACATTCATGTGTATGCACACATTTAGGGGGAATTCACTCTATGTTTTGTGATTTCATTAGTATTGATCCATGTTTCGCTTTCCACATATTGAGAATCTTTACTTTGAAACATATCCCTTAAGTATGTATAGCTTGTGTAGTTTATATATACTCATGATTGATTTAATTTAAATCAATTGTAATCGGGTTGTCATTTAGTTCCTCTATTATGTGTTAATGGTTGGATGATAAATGACAATCGGATATGTAAGCTTTGCTAGCAATTAATCTCAAAAACAAACACTTTCATTCAAATAAGTTAATTACTTTGAAAGCTTATACTAGAGTATACAAATGTTGTATACATGTTGTATACTCGCAAATCAATCATTTATCTCATTATTTGTTAAGATTATCATGAATTATCAAAAAAATATTGTGGAATCTAGTCCTTCTATTATAATTTAATGGTGAAGTTTTATTAATTATTGGCAATTGATTTGTGGACCAACATTTTCCATAAATTGGATGACTAGATTAGATTACACAAATGATAATGACTTGGGATGACTTCATGTATTGAAGATCATCAAGTCAAGATGTGACATGAAAAATGATTTCATGAGTTGAAGGCTATCAAAAAGAGGATGCATCATAAGTTGATACATGTTCAAGAGGAGATGATCATGAGTTGATTATCAAGTTAAGAGAACACCCATCATGTATAGATGGAGTTCAAATAAAGGATGCATCATGGGTTGATGCATATGAAGACAATCACTCAATGCAAAGATATAACTAGCTAGGGCTAAATATGTGTTCCTATTTTTTTTTACCAATCTTGGTGTTTGGTTGGAAGATTGGATTACTAGTATAGATTGTCGTACTATTAAGAGGGTCATGTCTAGTAGATTGAGTCTCATCATGTGTTGATAGCTCTACCTAACTTGCTCTAGCTCTCCATAGCATGATGTTTATATTTGCTAATGTATTTTGCAAATGGTTGAAACTCATGTGTTGAATTCTTATAACATAGGACTATACATTGTGAATGTGTATTGCAGGTATTTGAAGTCTATATTTCCTACTCCTTGTGGTATGAGACTTATATTTGTAAATGTGTTTTGCAAATGGTTGAAGCTCATACATAATACTTGTAGCATGTGACAGGGATTTGAATTGTGTTTTGCAAACATGAAGAGTCCATGTATGTAACATCCTGAAAAGTTCGAATTTAAAAATATAAAGTTCGTAAATTATTTTGCAATATGTTTTGTTGAAATTTGGATTTTATGGCGATTTTCTGAATTTTGGTGGAGGATCAAAACAAAAGAAGAAAGAGAGAGAGGTCAGGCTGGCCACAGCCCGGCCCAACCCCTCTCCCCGCTACTTTCCCCCGCGCGGCCCAGCCCGCCTCCACCCACGCCATCTTCCCTTGCAGCCGCATGGCTGAGCGCCCGGCTCCTCCCACTGCCCTGCGGGCCCGCGCCCTGCCGCACTCCTCTCTCTCCCTGCGCCTCACACGCGCTAGCTCCTTTTCCCTTTCTTTCTCGCGTGCGCCTGCACTTACTTTTCTCTGCTCCGCGCGTGCTCTGAGATGCTCCTGTGCCGTCCCTTCGCCGCTCCCTCTCGCTATCCTCTCTGCTCTCTGCGCTGCGCTGACACGTCCCCTCACCCCTGCCACGCGCCGCGCGCACCGAGCCTCGCGCCCGGGCAAAAACCGGCGGTCCCTCCCCGCCGCCCAGTCGGCTCCACCCTCAACTCCCCACCGCGGTGAATTGCCCCCAAAAGCTCGAGCTCGCCGGAATGACCTTTCTCCCTAAACTCCGGCCGCCACCGTCATCCACACTGCCACCGCAACCTCGGTCGATTTCGTCTCAATTCCTCACGGTGGGAGAGACACCTCGAGATCCCGAAACTCCTCCGACCACCGGCTGAAGATGTCGCCGTCGGTACGACACCGGCACCGTGCTCGCTATGGTCCCCATCCGGCTCCACCTACTCGATGGTAGACTTCCCCTCCACCTCCTCTCACTCGTGCACACTTCAATTTTGCCCTATCCCCACGCCGGCGCCGCAGCCCCCTCTTCCCCCTTGTCGCCGACCGCCCCGCGCCGCCACCCGCCCACCTCACCGCCGCTCCGTCCGACTCGCCGCCACCCATAGCTTCCTTATCCCCGGGTCAACCCATTTTGGCGGTCTCCAGCGCCTCACCGGCCGCTCCTCGCCGGTGACGCTGCCCCTATCCCGCACAATCTCCTCCCCTGATTCCGGTCGTCAGCCCATTCTGTTTGCCCCAGCCAACGCCCACCTCTTCAGGTTTAACTCCCTCCATCCAATCAGTCAAGGGGCAATATCCCAGTGGTTAGCCGAGCCATGCAATACTCGACAGATCCAGGGTTCGTTCCCCCCCAGCGGCCCTGCTAATTTATTCTTCGGTTGATTTTGCCGACCGACTGCCAGACCATCGCTTACATAACCACCTTTTCCACCCCTAACAAATCGAGTAACACTGAGATCCCCGATGGCTAGCTGAGCGTGCTTTAAGGCTCCCAAACCTTCAGGTCTTGCGTTCAGTCCAGCCAGCGGTACTTTATTTCCCACATTTTACTCTATTTTTTTTGTAGCTCTTGTTAATTGGTAAAAATCATGAAAAATTAAGGAATAGTTTAGAGAAGCTAATAAAATTTAAACAGAACGTAACTGAGATTATTTGAAGATTTAAATTTGAATTAGCTCATATAGGATTAACTATATGATTTGAATAATTATTTAAAAGAGTTATTATAAATTGAAGATATTGATGAAGGCATTATGATTTTGATTAAATATCCAAATGTAACAGAGACTACCCTTAATTAAAATGTAAACACACATGCCCTAATAATTATCTTACCACGAAATAAATTTTAATGATAGGCATTTGCTAAATAGAAAATATTGAAATACAACCTTATATACCAAGTTTTGCCCAGGTAACTAAGTTTAAACAAAAACTAGGGATAAAGATAAGCCGAACGATAGTTAAAGTAAATGCAAGATAATGAAAGTGACATTAATTAAATTTTAATGTTAGTTTTAAATGAACAATGATACTGAACATAAATTTATATAACCAGCTAGGACCCGTATAAATAGACCCTAATTCAAATTAAGCTTAGCCTAGCGATAAAAAGAAGGTACATAAAATATCACACCACAGGATGCTGTAACCTCGGACTCTAAGGCCAACTGGGAAAGCTAAAGATTTTATACATCCGTATATAATGTATGCTCTGAATATTAGCACTCAACAAAGTACACCAATTCATAGGTTTAACCTAACTCATGGAACTTCTTTGATAAATACAAAAATTAATCAAGTTCAATTAGGTTTATTTGGATTTATTTGGACCTTTTGAGTTATTTGCCTTGTATTTGTATTCAGTCGTTTAGCACGTAATTAAAAATTGGAGTCTTGAAGGATCAAGGGATCAAGTGAAATCACGAGCGAAGTGAAGATAAAGACCAGAAGCTCAACCCTTCGAATGAGACAGCTTTAAGTGAGCTCAAGACCGCGGTAAACCGCGCCAGGCGAGTCAATACTTTGATCATGTTGAACCTACATTTTCTGCAAATTACTTTGGTTTAAATTATCAAATTGCATGCTGTTATTTTATATGCAAATACATGTTTAATTTAAGATTCTAGTTATATGCCTATTGTTTGCCTTGAATAATATTACACCTCCTTTGGAAACTTGAATATGTGAACCTTGTCGCCTTAGCAAAATTATAATGGTAACTTTTCAAAAGTAAGTCCGTAATTATACGCCATGCTTAGTACTGCTTAGATACTCAGGGGCGCTGAAATGCCCATGCATCATTATCATTTTCAATCATGAGAAACTGGTTTGGGAAGTCATGATGGTAATGACTGGTATAAGTTGGTATGGTTATTTTATGTTCCCAAAAACTCTAACTTGCTTAAATATCTGGGCGGATGGTTCGAGAGTGTGAGTGTGGTGCAGTGGAAGCACAAAATGAGTAGTGGTAGACCGCCCAGATACCACTAAGGACTGAATCTTGTCGTGACCTCCTGTGTAAAATAGTACAACCACAAGTCTGTAAAGTACAACTTGGCTAAGTAAATTTATCGAAACCCCCGGACTCATCTCACTGGTAGTGGATGGAAGTGGATACGCAAGGGCAAGGGGAGGCCTAAAGGGACACCAAGTGGAGGGTGAAGTTTCCCAGCTGTTCTAAGCGTTGCGGGAAGTGGAGCCCAGCTGCGTTAGTAACTGTGGGGAACATCCCGTGCATAAATGGGACCCACCGCAAGTGGGAGAAGCCCATAAAGTGAGATGACAAAAGGGACTAGATACTTTGAAAAGTCACTGTGATGGTCTGCTCAACCACATGACAAAGGAATCGTGTGGGGCAACGAGTTGACTATCTCTTGTGGGTAAAATATACAAACTCTGCAAAGTCAAAACTATTCAAATAGCCATGCCCACGGTCAAGGGCGGACATGGGAACTTAACCAGATATAGTTCTGTTTCAAAAACAACCTTGTGGGTGGAATTGAAAAGTGGAGGGCAGTGAAAAGCCCTGATTTGAGTTGTCCTGGGTGCCGTCCCAGTGGTAATGTAAGCGGTTATAACGCTGAAATGTTAGCATATGGTGCGGATGCCATGTAATGGTGGATGGAATCTGGATCGTTATTATTATTGCATTCCTTTACACATTATGTTTTTGTGCAAAACTGCTAGGTCTCAGGAAATTTCTATGTATTATATTTTTAAATAATGATGACACTTCTCACAAAGTAAAATATCAGGAAGAATAAATAGAGTCGTAAGAAAAGAAGATGGCTGTTTGTGGTAAATGCATGAAGAGGGTGGATTCATGTTAATCATAAAAGGGAAAAGATCGTGTGGATTCTGGAAGAAATAAATTGGTGGAGCCTAAATTAATATATAGGCTAGATAGATGATTTAAATAATTTTTGGGCAATTAGGGAGTGCAAAAGTAATTGCTGGATTACAATACTGATAACTAATATAAATTCTTGGAAGATGTTGGCAATAATGGGATTAATAGAATTGGATCAAATATTAGATGAATGAATTGAAATTCTGGGGGTATTGGAGGAATGATAACAATTATTGGATTATAATCCTGATCATTAATATTCTTGGTGTATGTGTACTAGTGAGTCTTAGACTTAATCATTGATATTCTTGGTGGATGTATATTAGTGAATTAGTTAGAGACAGGTTAGCGGAAAATAAGATTGATTATTGCAAGAGCAAATTATGGTTTCAGATCAATAACAAAAGGATTGAATTGTTAGGAAGTCTTGATACATATAATTTTGGTGGGTTTAAAAGCAGATACATTAGATAATCATTAGAATTTAGAAATGAAGAGTTGATGATTAGCAACCACGAGATTGGATTGTTAGGAATAAAGAAAACACAAAAAGTTGGTGGATCTGGAATAAAGAAATTGGTAAATAGTGAACCCAAGATCGGATCCATGAATTGGTGGAAAATTTAGATTCATATGGAGATGGTAACCCCGATGTGATTTATTGAATGTTGAGACAATGTAATGGGAATTGTTTGATCGGTGGAATATGTAAATGGTGGCACTCGCTGTTTGGAGTTTTAGACAGCAATCAATAAAGAAAGTGTATTTTCGGTGGATTACGTCAATTATGGTAATCGTTGTGTGGAGTATAGGTAGCAACCATAACACTATGATTAAATAATAATAATGCTACCAAAAGCGATTTTGGCAAATAAAATAAACCCGAGCCTCTCCTTTGGTAAGCCATGCATGCTAGTTATTTGCATCCTGTGTATTGGCTCGCGGAGCACGGTGGTTTGTGCTTATACTCACTTTCACAACAAATCTAGAATCAGAAACCAGAACACTTCGCCTCAGCAACACGATTGTACATGATGGCAGAGAAGATGAAGATGTCAAGGGCTAGATCGCGAACCTCCAGTTGGCTGCCTGTGGGCATGTCCTGAAGGTCCCACCTGTGTGCTTCGTTCTTCCGCTGCTGCAATTTATTGATTTTGGCCTAATCGGCCTATGAGTAAGTCTACTATTATATTTTTACGCTTCCGCATGATATGTACTGTGATAATCAGAACTGTAATCTGTGAGCACTATCTACTGATTCAGGGAATAGTGCGGTGGAATCACAGAGTAATCCGGATTGCAAAATCTGGGTACTACAATGTACCTATATCTTTGTCATAATTCTGAAAGTGTGTAAATATGTTTTACAGCTTATTGGGAATCATGGTTTGATCCTTGTATGCATGGTACTATAATTTGTCAATGTGTTTTACAAATTAGTTGAAGTATATACACTTTTCTGGAAAAATGGTAGTACCAGCATGTATTGCACCATATGACCAGAAGACGGTAGTACCAGCATGTGTTGGGAGGTATCACTAGACATCGGTAGTACTGGCATGTGTTGCGCGGTCGGACCGGCCGGTGGAAGTACCAATTTATCCATGGTACGTTTTTTTCTAGAGAGACAACTGTTGGAAGGATTTCTCCTCCTTGGAAAACGGTAGTTCTACATGTGTGGAGCGGTACAACTGGTAAGCGATAGTACTGGACTTTGTGTAGTGGTACTAACGATTTTTCTTGTAATGGCTAGTTTTTTGTCCATTACGAGGGGAGCGGTAGTACCAGCTATATAACGGCGGTACTACTAGAATTCCTGATTTTTCAGGAATTTTGCTTTGAACGGTTAATTTTTGTGGTGTGTGTTACAAATATCCCCTTGACCGGTTGGGAGACAATCTTTAGCACTCCATTTTATTCCTTTGAGCTAGTGTAAGGTTCTCCTCTCAATTGTGCATGTGTTGCACCTTGTGAGCAAGGAAAAGGGCTCTAGATTGTATATGTTGCATCTAGAGGTGGATTTTCTATCCACTTGAGTTTATGCATTTGTTGCATGTAGTGAAAGTCAAGCAAGGGGCTTGACTTATTACTATTGGAGGTTGTTGACTCATAAACGGCGTTGGAGACATCGTGCATGGTGCTTTTCTTAAAGAAGATTGTGAGAAGACCCAGCGAGTTGTGAAGGTTGGAGCTTACCTACCCGAAGTGGAAAAGAGCTACCACTAGTGGATTGAAGTGTTGGCTTAATTTGTGGAGCCAGTCCAGTTTACCTCAACGTGGACTAGGGGAGACCGGCAAGTCTCGAAACACCACGGTAAAAAAGGAACTGTGCCAATTGTGGTTTGTTCTCTAGTACTCAATTTACATCTAAGCAATTTATATTCATAGAATTAAATTGATTACTTGTCATCCTAGGATTGCAAACCTTTGACATAGACTTAGATTATTGGTACATTTAGGTAAATCTAATTGATTTTGGTCTTGTTTATGGTAAACCAAATTGAGTTACGCTTTCGCATTATATACTTGGTTTTAGCTAAATAAAAATAAAAGAAAGTTCTTTAAACAGCCTATTCACCCCCTCTAGTCGGTCTCCTCGATCTTACAATTAGACAAGTGCTAGATTTAAGCCTCCGTGCTATGCAAGAGGGGACTTTTGGAGTGGGTGGACGTAGCCCCGTAGTGGTGGAAACCTTAGTGAGTATGGCCTTGCTGGAGAGATGCAATGTAAAGACCTTATGATGACATTATGGTGATCTTCTTGACGCAATGAGAACTTACTCGAGTTAGTATATATTTCTATAACTTTGTGGGTGTGATGTAAACTCATCGGGTGGATGTAGTCATAAATTGATTTTCCCTGGACGGATGTAACCCAATGATTATAATGGGTGGATACAACCTTGGTAATAATAACTAGCATATGGTGGATGGAACCATGTAACAAATGGATAGAACCAACATTGCTATTAATATTGTACACTTTAACTCTCTTTAATAAAAACATAGTTTAGTTAAAAATGCAAAGTCTTAGGGAATTTCTTATTATTGTAACTTTCAAATAATGTCTTTAGCAAACAAAAGAACATGAGCAAAGTGAGATTGATTTTGAAACTAAAACATTAATATCTACTTATAATGTTGTTTATCATATTGTGCAGGTTGACATTGAAGACAAGAAGTTGAATATTCAACAATCAACACCATTGAAAGTAAAAGATGAGGAGATAACAACGAGTAGAGATGAAGTACTTGCTACCCTGTTGTTTCAACATAAAGGTATAATACCTATAACATCTACATCATCTGATGAGAACGATAAAGGTAACAATAATAATGCTGAATTTAATCGTGAAAAGATGAGTAATTGTGAGAACTCAAGTGTTCAATCTGAAATTTCTTTACTCAATTTACATAATGTGGAATTGATTACTCATAAGAAAGTTCTTATTAGAATATCTCCTAATGATTATTTGTGTTATATCATGTTTGATGATCCTAGAGAGCTATCTAGTGTGATTAAGAATCTTGCTAAAATTTTATATTTAAAATCACTAGTTAGTACCTATGTCTACACATATAAGTTCAATTTGATTGGAGATTATAGTGTAGATGACAAGTTTTATGTTTACCGCATATGCATTACATGTGATAAGTTTGCTGAATTGAAATTACATATTTTGGATAAACAATCTTTTTGTGTCATATCATGATCATAATGGCATGAGTTTTAAAAATAGTGTTTGCTGTTTTAAGAGATTTCTTAAGCCTACTTGTTTAGCCTTTGATATACAATTATGTACAAGTAATCAGAGTAGCGCCATTAAAGTATAGAAGGCACTAAAAATTTTCACCCTCCTATTTGAACAACTTAATCTAGTTCTGCCTATTAGTGACTTGTCTATGTCCTTAGAAAAGTCAAGGACAACCTTTTCTTATGGGAGGGAGAATGATGTGGATGATAGTATTATAATGTATACATCTTATGGTTACTGTTGTACTAAATGCTTTATGCAAAACATTGAGAATGACAAAAAAATTGATTCATACATATACCAGCATATGTGTTGTTCTTTTTGTTTACTACGCCTTTAGATGTTCATGATGTGCTAAACAGGAAAAATGTTGATGACAAATATATAATTTTAGGCTATCAAAAGCCGAGGATGACTTTTTTGAAGAAGGGGAGGATGATGCGGATATGCTTATATCTTACACTTTTCAGTTAAAAATATTATTTGACTAGAAAGAATTATTGAGCCACATTAAATATTATCAGACGAACTCATTCTTAACTAAGTTTAATGTGTTATTCATGAGAATTGGATATTATTCCATGTTTAGATATTGTGTATTCTCAGATTTAAATGTTGGGACGATTTTAGAACCGAGAGAGAAGTCGTGGCTTCGTGGCCAAAGCAACGGAGAAGCACTCAAGTGGGACGTCCATGCGTCTGAGAGAAGCCAGCCCGTGCTAAGAGATCAGCCATGCAATGGAGAGAACACCAACTAGTTCCTGCGGTTAGGAAAGCTTAAGTCACAAGGAGAAGGCTCATACGACAATACAAGATGCCAGATTCATGTGGCCTACGTGCCTTCTAAATGACTGAACACAATCATGCTTGGCCATGTAAAACGTTTGCTTACGAAACAATCCAACATTAGCAGTCAACTAGAAGTTGTATTCAGTTTTGGTTAGCCAGACTTAGTTTCCTTTTGGACCGAATTAGGAAGCTATGGCCTTAGGCCCAATTACGTGTGTGTCGTATGGCCGCTGTATATATATGCCGTCATCATCAAATTGACGCGCGGGGGGGGGGGGGGGGGGGGGGGGGGCGACCAAATAACGAGAGACGAGATATTTTGATAATAGTTGAAAACATCACATTGCTTTGTTTTCCATGATGGATAAACCATCTTGAGAGGAAATTAGAAGTATGTCAATAATCAAGATCGTTCAACCTTTTCACTGGGAATTGGAAATACGATAAGGCTTTGCTTGGTGGTCGTGAAGTCCAGCGTATGTGTTCTTGTGAATTAAAGAGGGTTTTATTCATCATATACCCTCCACTTAGATGGAAATTCAGGATTTACCCTCCTGACCCACGTATCAGTGACTTATGACGACCCCACATGTCATTGAGGTGGGAGGGTAAATCCTGAATTCCCTAAAAAGAGGGAGGGTATATGATCCAATCACCCATTAAAGAGTGTTCGTTCTTATATTGGTAACGGAGGATTACTACGATTCGAAAGGTTACACGTGAGTATCTTGATCCTACGTCAAGAGGATCAAACGAACCCATATCAATGACTTCTTAATACAAGTGTCCCTTATTCTCTTAACCTCTCTCGCAATTAGCTAAAAGTCACAACACTTTTAAACAAAGCCTAAACCTAACCAAACAGCAAACAAATACCATCTCAGCCCTGTACTCAATAACAAAACCAGAAGTACAAGATAAAAAAGGCTACTAATAATACCACAATAGATAAATACGCTACTAAATTTTCCCACTCTCGCCTCCTTGCTCTATTAGGCCAAGAACGAAACAAAAAGGGAAAATTAAGCACAAGTAGGGCTGCTAATGAGCTGAAATTTGGTCCAAATCCAATCTAAATTCAAATAAAATTAAAGAGGATTGGTCCAAGCCTAGCTTAAATTATATAAGTCTAAGCCTGATCCAACCCAAAAATAGATTTAGGCTTTAGTTTGGACTAAGCATATCTACTTCTTAGTTGTCTAATTAGATTCGCTTTTATCTATATTTAGTAATTAGTATAAAAATATAAGGTCTAAGACTTGATCTAATTCAAAAGATTTGACCAAACTTATCTATAATTTTAGGTCATTGCAGTCCAAAATCCAACACCCATTAGCAGGGGGACAGCAGGGAGGGAGTCTCAGAACAACTACAACATTGAGACTTGAGACGGAACGGAGAACGGCACCACCAACACGGAGCCCAACCAAACACCAGCCAGCAGCATCAACCTCGCACTCCCACTACCACCTCCGTCGCAGCGGCAAGCCGCCGCCGCCGCCGCCGAGCGGCACTCGAATCCCTTTCCCGCGGCAAACAAAGCACCCCACGACAGTACGCCTCGGCAGTTCGCGTTTTGCAGCGGTAGCAGCGCGGGAAGCCCAGTTGGAGATCGCTTCCTGCACCTCCTGCCTCGCCTCCTCCTCCGCGCCTGGGAGAGCGCGCGTGCGCGCTTGCTTAGCAGAGGTGAGAGCTCCCTGAACCCGTCCCAATCCCCCCGCCTCGATCCGCCCCCACGCGCGCCGCGGCTAGCAATGGCGACTCGCCTCGCCTCGCTCGGCGCCCAATGGCGGCGCACCACTCACCAGCGGGGTTTCAGGTTCGTGATTTGGGCGCCGGGGAGTTCGAATTCGGGGGCAAAACCCTAGCTTTCAGTTGGAATTGGGGTGCTCCGGATTGGATCAGAGGGGCGAGCTGGCGATTTTAGTTTGAGCTCTGCCTTGCCGTGGTGGCGCAGGTTTGGTCGTCTGGTGGAGGTTTGATGCGGGTTCGTTGTTTGGTGGATGTTTCTTTGCTTTGTGCGTGGAGATGAGCTTGGGATTTGAATTTGGTGCGAAACCCTAGCTTTCTTTACCTTTTGGATTAGGGTGCTGTGGATTGGATCAGAGGAGCTTGGGTCCGTCTGAGTTGGAGATATAGTTTGAATTTTGAATTGTGTGCTGTCCAAAATTCGGTCACTTGGGGGAGCTTGTGATTTGGATTATCTGTTTGGTGGATGTTTTGTGTTTGCAGATGAGCTCGGAATTTTGAATTGGTGAATTCGGTGCGAAGCCTCCCTTCTTATCATTTGTTGGAATCTAGGAGTAACTGGGTTGGATTGGAAGAGCCTGAGAGCTGAAGCGTCATATTTGGTAATTTTTTCTTGTTGGTTGTGTAGGCATAAGCTCATCCAATCTTGGTAAGATGGCAGGTGGGCCCGTGCTTTAGTTTGTGGATTCTGGATTGGAAGGTTCTTGATTACGCAGTAGTTGGTTTCACTGTTGTCACGGCGTCGCCTAGGCGTCCTGGCGGCCGAAGGAGGACGCCGAGGCTGGTCGCCTCGCCTGATCCCGCCATTGACGCCGGTCTCCAGTGGCGCGGGGAGGGGAGGCGGCGGGGAGAGATCGGGCACGGGGAGGGGAGGCCAGAGGCGGCGGGGAGCTGGAGGTGGTGCGGGGAGGAGGCGAGGGGAGGCGGCGGCGGGGAGAGGAGGCGGACGCGGGAGGCGGCGGCGGGGAGAGGAGGCGGAGATGTCGGGAGAGACGGGAGAGAGAGAGAGACGGGGGAGGCGGCGGCGAGGAGAGGAGGCGGACGGGGGAGGCGGCGGTGGGGAGAGGAGGCGGACGTGGGAGGCGGCGGCGGAGATGTCGGGAGAGGAGGCGGAGAGACGGGAGAGAGAGAGACGGGAGAGGAGGCGGAGAGACAGAGAGAGAGAGAGAGACGGGAGAGGGGCTCGGGAGGAGTTTTATACGGGAGAGACAGAATGTATGTGATACAGGATTGGGATTGGGCGATCGCCTGGACGTCGCCTAGGCGTCCAGGCGCATGTCACTCGCCGTGGTCGCCGATTCCGCCGTGACAACCATGGTTGGTTTCGTTTACATGAAGAAAATTAGCTGACAAGCTTGAATTTTGCGCAGTGCGCATAAAGGCAGCATGGTCGGATCAGGGAAACTCTTGGTAGTGTTATCCTGTTTTAACTTTAGTTTGGAAGTTACACTTTTTTTTAGTTTACAGTTGACCTGGGCATGCCATTTTAGTGCAACTATTAATGCGATTTTGTTTCTTTGTGGTCAATTATTTGCATGGTGTTGAGCTCATTGGTCACTGCTGCACAAATTTCTGTGTAAAGTACCTTTTGTCCTGTAGTTTTCATAAATTGTATCTGGTTTGGCTGTTTCAACCTCTTCTTTTGTGATGGATTTTCTTTATTAGTCTTATTTTGTCAAAAACATCATCTTCCAAATGAGTGGAAACTTCCGATTTTCTAAGGCATATGCTTGACGAATTTTACTGTTCAAACAGAAAATTGATTTTAAAATTTAGAGTAAATTGAACCACATGTACATAAACTTGTGAGGTAGTTGCATCTAAGTCACTAAACTATGAAACCATACATTTAGGTCAATGAACTTGTTAAACCATGCAAAAGAGGTCTAAAACAGGTTTTGCAAGGCTGACAAGGTATCCATATGACGCTAATGCTTATGTGGCATTTATGTGGCAGCTCTTAATCTTTTCTCTCTCTCTCCTCTTACCCACCTTTTCTCAATCCTTCACATACTCTTCTCCCTCTCGCCATTGAACACCAGTTGGCCGCTTACGAGGATTCTTGATCGGATTAATATATTCGGTCAACATGAGTGAAAATAAAATCTCTTGTCTAGGCCCACATAGCTAGGGTCCACTAAGTACCTTGTCTAGCCCAGGAGTACATAAAAGTGGAAGTTCCCCGCTTTAATAAATATAATTGGTCGAAGGTTGGTTACACCCAAACAACGACCAGTTGTGGTCAATTATGACCAGTAACTGTTCGCTTCCTGAAGCAGAGTATTAACTGGTGAGCGGTTAATGGTGTTTCCGACAAAGGACACAACGTTTCAAGACACAAAAGACTCGTGCATGAAGACAAGAGGCACATGTGAGCGGTTAATGGTGTTTTTGACAAAGGACACAACGTTTCAAGACACAGAAGACTCATGCATGAAGACAAGAAGCACTTATTCAAACGTTAACTGCTAGTTTGCCACCCTTTAGATTTGTATAAATAATGGCCTACGCGTCTCCAACAACACAACGAAATCATTCACATTCATTGTCATACTCTTGTAAATACTTTTTGGCCGCATCAATAAAGTCTATTGGTGAGTAGTGTTTTCCTTTGTTATTCTTGCAAGTTCGATAGTAGGCAACCTAGTCCCATGCATTGATAGCCGCTTTCAGTTCTCGGGTTGCATCGTCTTGTCGAGAAGTGGGAGCAGCATGACCACAAGGAGGCATGGCGGCAGAAGGAGATGACATCAATAAAGGAGGGGTGCCACTCGATGATTCGACGTGTTCCTCGAATAGGGACCGCGGGAAGTAGTCAGCCGCGACTGACATGATTTGGAGCATGTGGATGGCCCTGTCGCCCTCGTTTCCTTTTTTTCTTCATCTACATCTACTAATAGCTGCATCAGCTTCATATGTATCTCATGCGACCAGAAAGCAATAAGAATTCACCTCGCAATCAATTCCATCACGACAACAAACTCATAGCTTTCTTTCTCAATCAAAACCAAAGTACTTTTGAACTCTTTGGAATGGCGCTGATGAACATGCAGATGGGCATAGCCTGTTGGGTGGAGACAGAGGCCTTTATCTTCTCATGTCAGCGTCCATATCAACGCCACATAAGCATTAGTGCCATGTGGGTGCCTTGTCATCCTTGGAAAACCTCTTTTGGACATCCTTTGCATGGTTTAACAAGTTCATTGACTTAAATTCATGGTTTCATTTTGTAGTAACCTAGATGTACCCACCTCACAAGTTCGTATATCTGTGGTACAATTTACTCTAAAATTTACTATAATCATGGCTGTTTTGTTTCCCAGAGATTCCAATACCACAGGGTTTGTTTATTTAGTGTTCTGGATCTTACCTACGGGCTATAGCCATTAGCCAATGAAAAATTTCAAGCTCCCGCACAATTTGCTGAAACAGCTTTAGATGTTGCCAACACTGACACAAACCAGTAAGACTCCCAAACATATTGCTGCAGTTACA
The DNA here is from genome assembly GCA_017311315.1 of Dendrocalamus latiflorus. Taxonomy (NCBI): domain Eukaryota; kingdom Viridiplantae; phylum Streptophyta; class Magnoliopsida; order Poales; family Poaceae; genus Dendrocalamus; species Dendrocalamus latiflorus. The sequence goes on from CM029656.1 coordinate 15,202,274, forward strand.
GAGTATATTATTTTGTTTAGGAAATAAATTTTCCTCACATGGCATTGACACATTCTACTAAACATACATTCAGTTTGCAAAGCTTTGGACCTATCAATGCCCAACAGCCCATGGAAAAATAGTTTGTGGAGGCCAACACAATTTTTAGTAATTGACTAGTCCATTTTGCTATTATATTAGATCAATGTTTATGTTTTGAATATGTGTGTTTAGAAATATATATCATTGATGATGTGTATATCCAGGTCACATAGTGAGTTCTCTCTCTCTCTCTCTCTCTCTAGTCTAGTGGGTAGGGAGTTGACACACTATTTTCTTTTCATCGGTGTTTGTTCAAGTTATGCCTACTCCAACTTGTTTGGGACAAAAGACTTTGTTGTTGTTGGTGGTGTTTGTTCAAGTTATGCCAGTCTGTATTGGATTGGAGGACTTTGTATCTGTAGTATTTTATCACTTGGAGATAAAGTTCTACACTGATTCATTGTTCTTGGATAATCCCATGGGCTATAGGCATTTTCTGTCATGCTTTTGTTGGTACTTTACACTTATAATTGCCATATTCCTAACTCAGATATTTGTTTACTGCAGTAATTTTCTGCGATTGGGCTGTATATTAAGAGAGGTCAGATTGGAGGAAGGTTACAGTATTTTACTGGATTTTTACTTGGCGTTGTACTTTCTCGTTCAATTGTATTTACATGGAATCTCTTTCCTGAGAGATGCCATCCTCTACACCACCATCAGTGCCACCAGCACCAAACGTGCAACCAATACTATCATCTGCAATAGGACAGAGCACACGTATCGACCTTCGTGAGATCAAGTCCAAGATTGTTAAGAGGATTGGGCCAGAGCGAGCAAAGAAGTACTTTCAGTATCTGGAAAGGTTCTTATCGTCAAAGTTGAGCAAGAATGAGTTTGATAAGCTCTGTCTTCTTGCACTTGGTCGTGAGAACCTCCCATTGCACAACCACCTCATCTGTTCTATCCTCCATAATGCCAATCAAGCAAGTGGACCACCATCAACGAATGCACCTAAGCTGACCGGGGATGTCAATAGTTCAGAACATACACTGATTCCTCCCGTCTGGAACAATGGTGATGCTTTGAACCAGCATGTCAAAGACAATAGACCATTGAGCAGAAGGGAAATTGCATTAACCCAGCAGTCATTACTGAATCATGATGAGACTATTATTAGGGAGAATGGTGCTCCAAATTTGAGTGATCTAAAGAGTTGTACACAGGTTCGACAAATTGAGCATGCGGAGCCACTAGCCAAACGATCACGTGTGGAAAAGGCACCATTGAATTTTCATGACTCCCCACAGAACAATGGCCCTTCCGCTATAGCTTCTAGAGAAAACTTGGGAGAAGAAATTATACACCATACCCATCCGGTGCAAGCTCCTCTTGGTATTCAGTTTAGCCCTGCTAGTTCTGGTGGGACTCGAAAACCTTCAACCCTTGCTTCTATCGTTTCAAATGATAGCTCTGTTAATTGCTACGAACTTGGTGAGCTATGTGATACTTTGTCACTGAGAAAGAGGATGGAGAAAATGGCGGAAGCAGAAGGGTTGGAAAGGGTGTCGATAGAGTGCGCTAATTTGTTGAATAATGGAGTTGATGTTTTCTTGAAGCAGTTGATTGGATCTTGTGTTGAGCTAGTTGGAGCAAGATCTCAACATGGCAAACTAAGCCATGTGGCATTGAAGCAGCAGTTGTGCCATAAGCTAATAAATGGTGTATCACTGCAAAATCATGTGCATGGACAGGGTGGTATTATACCTCCAGGGACTAACATGATCTCAATGCAAGACTTAAAGACAGTGCCAGAGCTAAACCCTCGTCTGCTTGGGGTTAATGCGTCACTTCTACTTGAAAAGATTAATTCATATGATTAATTGGATGGAGCAAGTTGGAATTTTCTCCTATCAAGATTGTACCGACTTGATGGTGTCTTGCTTCATGACTTTTATATCCAGGTCATGGCTTACTGATGGGTGGTGGAAAAGGCAGGTGAACTTTGTACGCAGTGTTCACCAAGGCGCTAGTCGGGCGGCAGACCGGTGTCTAGCGCCTAATCACCGCCTAGGCGGGAAAAATCTGCTAGGCGGGCAAGGCAGGAGGGTGGTGCTACCTAGATGGGCTAGGCGGCCGCCTTGGGGAGCAGAGTTTGTACAGTATGCTGATAATACTGTATCTCATCTTCAGGTCAACCTTCCAAATGAGCAAATATCTGCTTATCTACTGGAGGTTGTAGAGTAGAACCCATCCATTGTGTGCATCTAAGTACCAGTTAGGAGGCACAAGTGCTTCACACAGGACTACAAACAAATTGAGGGCCATAACACAGAATTGCTCTGTAAGTATACCGCACTAATATGTGCTATTTAATTGTTACATTTCTGCAATCAGTTTAGCTGATGATTTATTTGCAATCAGTTTTGTTTCAGTCTTATTAGAAATAGAAACCATTTATCAGGAATAGCTGGAGAACAATATAATGTTCTTGTCTGAGAATATTCCTTTTCTTCAGAACCGGTGGAAACTATGTTAAGGAGTAAACTGACAGTAGTTTTATCCAAGTATGGAGGCACAAAAGTTGTAAGATTAACAGTGGATACACCCTTTTGCTAGATCCCCTTATGTCTTGGGCTCTTGGCCCCGCTCATGCCAATAACATTTGTTTTCTTTCACATTATGGTACATATTGCATGGTGTCTGTATTCATCTTCTACTGAATAGAATTTTTATTGTTGAGTGCTATATATTGCAGTTATATGCTGGTGTGGCTGTGCATTTGGTACTTGGCTGTTCTTCCTTGCCAGGAAGAAGCTGTACTTAATTGATCATTTTTAACAACAACAAAGTATTTTGTCCCAAACAAGTTGAAGTAGGTTAGGAATGAAACATTCTCAGGGTCAAAGAAACGAGTCTTGTAATAAAACTTACAAGGATAAAACCCTAATCCCTACATCTTGCCATCTAAACCGAGAACTTAAAATACCGCCCCTAAATCTTCCTCTTATGTTATGATTCCGGTATGTGAATTGCTAACTTCTATGCACTCCTATCTAAAGCCAACTCTTTGGATACATTTCAATCCCTCAAGTCTCTTTTAACTGTCTCCTTCTACATCAGACTTGGTCGACCTCTTCCTCTTATGTTTTCGGCACATCTTAAAATTCCACTACGTACCGGTGTCTCAGAAGGCCTCAATTGGAGATGTCTAAACCATTTCAAGCAATGTTGGACAAGCTCCTATTCAATTGGTGCTACCCTACCCTGTCACATATATCATCATTATGGATTCAATCTCACCTTGTGTGTAGTGGCGGACCTACCAGAGGGTCAAGGGGGGCTGGCGCCCACCCTACCTTTGATTGGAGAGTAGGTACCCCCTAGCCTCCCCCAACTCCGGTTGGGGCGCCATGTGCCATGCCTGAGCTCGCTCGTCGTCAGTGTGACTGAGGAAGACAATCACATAAGGAGAGTTGGGCAGCACTTGGGCTTGGATTACTTGAATCCATGCTGTGCCAACCATGCAACACACCAGCAAAGCACACCAAATAATGAAGCGCACATGTTGCCAACCAAATAAACCAATTTAGCATCAATAGTAAGCTAGCAATAGCCCAATCGAATAATCCATTCTTGATTCTTCCTGAGCTGCCTGGCTTCGTGACGGTGTTGGCGAGTCCTAGGCGGGCAGCGGACACCTTGGAGGCGGTTGACGAAGTGATTGTTGAGGCTTGCGCTGTTGCGCGGGCGGTGGGTGTGACGGGCCGGCGGGCAGCTCAAGCAAGTGCCGGTGGGGCGCCGACCAAGCGCCCAAGCCGCCTAGGGCCCTAGCCTCTAGATTTGGTGAGTCACCATCTTGCCGGCCGAGAGGGAGGAGTTCTGGAGTTGCGCCTTGGGCGGCTCAGGCCAAACCACTGGAGGAACTGAGGAAGGGAGGCTAGTAGGGATTGTCGGATTAAGGCATTTGAGCCAGCCTGCTGTTTGACTATCTGAGGAAGGAACTCAAACTCAAGGAAGAAGGGACTCAAGTCTCAAGGCCAATGGAGGGAGCCAGAAGGGAGGCCGGAGAGCAGAGGCTGTGAGGGTGGGAGGGGATCTACAGTGGCGGTCAGGCACTCAAGTGGAGTTGTTCTGGTCTTCTGGAGTTGGGCGTGGCTGCGTGTGCTGTTGTGACTCAGTGACTATGAGGGCCTGAGGCTAAGGGGGGCTGTTGGTTGCGGCTTGCTCTGCATTAAGAGATAACAGAGGGTTAGAGGCAGCGGCCGTAACTCAGTGACTATGAGGGCTTAAGGCTAAAGGGGGCTGCTGGTTGCGACTTGCTTTGCATTAAGAGATAACAGAGGGTCAGAGGCATCAACCGTAAGGTATAAAACACAAATCTAGTTTTCAATTTGCGTAATTGTGTTTGATTTGGTGGTATTTTAGTTTCATCTATTGTCATTTATCGATTTGATTGAAAGAGTGTTTTCGGCAATGAATATTATCAAGACAGAACAACACAATAGAGTAGCGGATGAGTGGTACAGTGACTTGATGATATGCTACACTGAGCGAGAGATATTTAGAAGACTTGATGATGATAGAATCTGAAAACGCTTTCAAAGCATGAAATCTCGTAGAATGCTATTGCCTCTTGTACTAAATCCTAGCTAGTGGTATGTTGCATCCTTTTTTTCAATCTTTATAACCATTCACGATCGTAATTTCTGATTTCATCATTAAATTTGTTAATTTTGGTATACAGATAGCTACTTGCATATATTTATAGCCATTGGGAGGCATACTACCATGGTTGTTAAACCGTCACTATATCGACGATATTGCCGTCGTGGCTCACTGTGCTTCGGCATGCGAACGGCGTGGAGCTGTGGCGGCGTAACTGAGGGAGGAGACCACAAGGTCGACAGCGAGGTCATTTGCGGCAAGCCATAGTCCGGCGGCGTGTAAGGGAAACTAGTGGAGAGGCAACTAGCGGTGGATTCCGAGCCATCGGTGAGCTCTTGACCAGAGCTTGGGTAGGGGAAGTGGCGGAGGACCGACGGCTGGCGGCTAGCGACTTGGGAACAGCCGCCCCCAGATTTGGATCGAGGGAGCAGATTGAAGAAAGAGGGAGAGAGGGTGAGAAGGCGGCTAGGACCGGAGCCGCTCGGCTGGATCAGAGGGGGGTGCCAAGTGAGGAGCCGGAGTAGAGGAGGCGGACGCAAGCTAAGGCTGTTCGGCTGGATGAGGGAGAGAGACTGGATGGGGGAAAAAGAAATGGAAGAGGCAAGAGAAGAAAAAAAGGCCAGTCGGCCGAGAAGAAAAAAGAAAGAGGGGAAAGAGAAAAAAGAGTAAGGAAAAGAAAAAAACTTGGTCACAAGGGGATGGGTGCTATATGGGAGAAGGTACATTGATAGATGGGTGCTATATGGGTTCAAGAATAGACAACATCAAGGTATGCATGTTCTACTACATTATCGATTTAATTTGCTACCAAACTAGGTTAAGATATGTGCATGGCGTTGCCACGCCGCATGCCATAAGCGATATCATGGTGTGAAGGTGGTGAGTCGCTTGCCTCGCCGCATCGCTTTAATAACCATGCATGCTACCCATTACTAATGTACAATCTTCATTGTATTTTGCATTTTTATTATATCCCTGTTCTAATTATGTATGATTTTAGATTGCAAACGATAGTTCGATTTATGTTTCGTTTATTTATCTTTTGTTGGTCTTGTGCCATCAGCTTCACCTCAAATTTGGTTCTGGGTCCGTCACTGCTTGTGTGACCACAGATCGACTGCAACATCATCTCTGCTACATTTATCTTCTGTACATGTTGTCTTTTAGCCAACTAGCATTTCACTCTATATAGCATCGTAGGTCTGATCGCCGTTCTATAGAATTTAACTTTTAACTTTTGAAGAAATTTTTTATCACATAAGACATCCGATTCTTGGCGCCATTTTACCCACACCACTCTTATCCTGTGACTCATGTTTTCATTAATCTCACTTCCCCCACTATAGCATCGATCTCAAATATCGAAAAGTGTCCTTTCTAGGTAGGGGTGGAAAAATAGCTTGAGGCTCGTGGCTCGGCTCGAGCTCGTTAAATTTCGAGCCGAGCCTCCTTTATAGCTCGTGAAAAAACGAGCCGAGCTCGAGCCGCTCGCGAGCCAGCTCACGAGCTATTTGGCTCGTTTGTTTCGCGTCTCCCGTCCGTCTCCCCACTCCTTTCTGCTGCCTCCCCAGTCTCCCCATTGTCCATTCCCCACTGCCTTTGCCAGGAATCTCACCGCCTCTGTCTCCCTCCCATCTCCAATTCCCTCTCCCCATCCCCCTCTACCGACGCCATGGCCCCCTCCTCCAGCGCCGCGGCCTCCCCGCTCACCTGCCACCAGCTCGGCCTCCGCCTCCTCCGGTCCTCCCCCACCTCCCCCCTCTCCCTCCGCCGCCGCTCCACGGCCGCCTCCCTCTCATCCAAACAAATCTCCCACTCCCACCCCAAACCCCTACCCCTAGCCCCCACCGCCACCGCTCGCCGCCTCCTCCCGCCCGTCTCTGTGGCGGCGACATCTTCCCCCGCGCCGGCATCACCGCCACTAAAGCCGGTGCTGCAGGGCGCCGCCATCAAGCCTCTGCTGGCCTCCATCGCCACGGTGGTGCTCATCTGGCTCATCCCTCCCCCAGCCGGCATGGCGCGCAACGCGTGGCGGCTCCTCGCCGTGTTCCTCACCACCATCGTGGGGATCATCTCGCAGCCGCTCGGCGCCGTCGCGCTGCTCGGCCTCGGCGCCGCCTTCTTCTTTGCCCGCGGGTTTATCAAGACGGGTCTGGGAAGCCGCGTCGCCTACGCCTTCGTCTCCGCCTTTGGGGGCTCGTCGCTCGGCCTCGGCTACGCGCTCGTCTTCTCCGAGGCGCTCCTAGCCCCGGCGATCCCCTCTGTCTTCGCCCGCGCCGGAGGCATCTTCCTCCCGCTCATGAAATCCCTCTGTGAGGCGTGCAGATCCCGCACCGGCGACGGCACGGAGCGGAAGCTCGGCTCGTGGCTCATGCTCACCTGCTTCCAGACCCCGGCCATCCCCTCCGTCTCCGCCCGCGCCGGAGGCATCTTCCTCCCGCTCGTGAAATCCCTCTGCGAGGCGTGCGGATCCCGCACCGGCGACGGCACGGAGCGGAACCTCGGCTCCTGGCTCGTGAAGGCTTGCGAGCCGGCTCGAGCCTTTCTTCAAGCCGAGCCGAACCACCCTCCTAGCTTGTGCTCAAAATGAGCCGAGCCGCCTGTTGAAACGAGCTTGGGTAAGCTTGGCTCGAGCCGGCTCGGCTCGGCTTGTTTCCATCCCTATTTCTAGGCATTACTTATAGTCTAGACTGATATATCCATTATTTGCTCTGACATCGATGAAATCATACCTCATATACTCAGTTTTAGTCCTACTAAGTTTAAACCCCTTTGATTTTAAAGTCTTCCTCCATAATTCTAGTTTCCTATTCTCATCAACCAGCACTACATTATCAGCGAAAAACATACGCTAATCGACCATTTTCATAAAAGAAAAAAGAACGCTCTTTGAGAGTTTAACACAAGCTGATAAGGAACATCAAATGAGCAAAAAGTAATGATCTATCTAATAGGAGGGATCCACTTGAAAAGTACATAACATACCGTCTCAGTGGCCATAATCAACAAAATGAAAAACTATATAAACCTTTGTATTGGCTCCCTGTTTACACCAACCGAGAATTGAAAATTATTTGCAGCAGTGTAGAGGTGAAACATACTAAATTTTTAATTTACTAAGGTTGGCAGTGCATATTTGTGTATGCCAATTTGTACTGAATACATATGTATGCATCAGCTATGTCCTGTTTGCTGAAGATTGAAGTTAAAATAGTAAATCTTAATATATGCAGCTTCCTGCTAAGCAATTATTCAACCCATAGACGATCTTACAGTTACAGTATCCTCACAATCATCTGAGAAAATTTTCAGTCTTCTTTGAACCAGTTAAGATGCAGGAAAATTGCGTTCTGAGCTATTGGTCTTGTTAGTTTTCATTTCAAGGTTCCATTGATGCTTCGGTTTCTTATTTCTTCTTGATAAAGTTCTAAATATGTTCTGGACACGTTTAGTTGTTTAACCAAAGTTCATTGTTATCATGGAATGCATGTTAGTAAACCAAAATATTAACAAAGTGTTGTTCTGCATGCCCGACAACCCTGAACCTTCAGTGTCCCGATGATATACAATTGCTTTAGTATAAAAAATATCTAATTTTGCACCTAGTTCTTCTGAGGACCGGTTTGACTTTAATAAAAATACAGCTATCGAAAACAAGCTTTTCTTTTCATATTGTTTTGTGCGCAATTTTAAGCACGTCATTGTTTAAATCTGAAATCATCTGTGGTAGCCTTCTTTTTTCTCTCTCCATTTTTTCACCTCCATAGTTCTTTTGATTTTGATTCTTTTCGCAAGGTAGTAGCTCTTATTACTTCTGTTAAGTTTGGACGAGTACTTTGATCTCTTCACAACAATGCCAGGGTACCACTTATTCAGAACTCTAATTTGACCTACCCCTTAGTCCTTACCCTCTTTAATGGGTTTAGCTTTTACATTATATTGATTTCTTTTTGTTGAGGGTGAATACTTTCATAACAGACAGTTCCTTTTCTCATAGTAATGTGGTTTGTATCTTCACACTCTTTTGTTCTGGAGTTGCAGTTCATTGTTTGCCTTTTTAGCTCTGCATGGTTTTTTTTTGGGGGGGGGGGGGGGGGGGGGATGAGGGTTCTATGGAAGATTGCTAAGGTGCGAGTTTGCTACTTGTTCAACAAATATACTTGAGATTGGAGTAATTTTATTATGTTAAGGAAGCATCTCGCTTCATTTGGAGTCTGTATAAACTCAGCCTGCTTTATGTGATGTACTATGTAAGGTTATATTTTTGAGCTTTGTTTGTCTGAATTGGTAAATAACATTGCTTATAGGTTACCTCCAGGACTTGCCATTTTGTCTGAATTGGTAAATAACATTGCTTATAGGTTACCTACAGGACTTGCCAAAGGTTTTTCTGCAGCAGATATTCCCTGCAAACAATATGAAGATAGGAATGTGCAAAACTTGGTTGCTATTTCTTCATGCTGCTTGCCTCCGTTGGTAAACGATTTGGTAGGCTTCTTATCCTCAGGGAACAAATTATATATTTTTGTCTGTTCATTTTCCTGACCTGACAGGTGGTACAAAATTGCCTTCATGCAGTTCATAACCATGATTTACTAGTAAAATTGTGTCCCATCTTCAAGCTTTCACGTACAGAAGAAATACAAATAAGCCACTCCGCTGGTTGATCCATAATGGTTATTGACTGATATGTAAGCATCCGTACTTTTGTACAATCAATGTAATGTGTAACATCACTCAAATTGCTTTCATCTTTATTTAGTTCCCAGTTTTGCTGCATACCTTTTACCCTGCAAATATCTAATAGTATCTTCTATGATGCTGCATCTGTTTATTCTTCTTTCGTAATCGGATAATGCATCTGTTTACTTGATTCTCTGCATTCCTCTGTGCGACTCTAATGTGATAAAGCAAAGGAAAACATATATCTTCTTTGAAAGGAACAATTCCATAAAGGTTCCTTTTGTGCTTCAGCATTTAAAACCTACGTGGTGACTGGTGACAAGGCATAAAAAAGCCAGCGAAGGAGGTGCTTTCGTACTAATTTTAATGAAATCTTGATGTTAATGGATATAGAACAACAACAACAACAACAAAACACACACACACACACACACCATACTTTAAAGAAAAAAATATAAAAAAGTAATACCCCTTGGGTCACGAATAGATGTCGTTTTGAAGATTAATATGGTTCCCAAAACATAATGGACCACAAATTCTATTTTAATATAGAATACAATATTTTTGAGATAAACCTATATATATGATTTTTAGGTATCTAATTTAAATATTAAAAAATATTGATAACTAAAGTTTTTAAAAGTTTAACTGTACGTATCTAAAACAAAAGCATTAACAAACAACATGTATTTGTTCCTGGGAGTAACAAACTGGAATAGACCAGTAGACACCCAGTTACCGCTAGTGGCCTTGCTCGGTATATTTTGAAAATTCAGTTTTTCTATCCTTTTGGCGACGGGCTAATTATTGTTAAGAAACCTGGGCTTGGGTCAGTAGCCCGCGGCCCATGGTGGGCACCTCATTGTAGTATATAAATAGTGAGCTATACCAGCATATTATGTACACATGAATGAAAGCAATAAAGAAAGACCAAGAGTTCTCTCTATGTCTCTCTGTGTGTTCAATTTATTCTTCTGTGATTGATTCGTTCTTGTTCTAAACAGAGGAATCGCTCGGACTGGTCGCCAGCGACGGTTCCTCAACACGTTATCAGCATGACTTCGCTCCGGTGAACGAAGGTAATCATCGAAGCACAGATTGAATTTTCTAGATCGCTTTTGAATATGTATTTTCTTTTCGCGTTCTAGATTGAATCTTTACGGTGCAAATCCGTCCTAATCTACCGCGAGCAGACTTGAAATCGCCGGCACAATATCGATCGGTAGATTGCGAAACGGGGTAGATGTTGATTGTATTGTAGATTAGAAACGAAACGAAAATTTGCATGGTTCGTTTTCTGTTCGGGTTTGCATGGTTGTTGCACGAAAAACAACGAACAAAGAATATTTTGCATGATTTTCATGGAGGCTCTGCACGGCCACTGCACGAAAAATATGGGAAGATCAGCCGCCGCCGCGCCTGCATGCGCGCCGCTGGCCACCAGCCGGCACCACCGCTTGGGGCCTACCCGTGCGCGATGACCCACCACCTCCCGGCTCGAAGTCGAGGAGTCGCCCGAGCCGTGGCCGCTGCACCGGCCTCGGCCACTGTCGCCGTACCGGCTTAGGCCGCCTCCAACACTCGGAGATGCACGTGAGTCCGCGCCGCCACTCGTGAAGTTGCAGCCGCGCTTCCGCCTGGGAAGTCGCGCCCGACCGTCGCCGCTTATGGCTTACACCCGACCGGCCACTGTTGTTTGGGGATCCTACCGTGCGCCGCCGCGTGAAGCCGGCCAGGTCGCACATTGCCTCGCCGCCTCCCGCAAGAGGCACAGCCGCCGTACGGCCTCGGGCAACGCGTGCACCCGAAAAGAAGCGGGCCCCACCGCCGCCCGTGCTCGAAGACCAGCGCCGGCACCGCCGTCCCGCGCATGGCCGCCTCCGCGCCGTGCCTCCCGCTTCGCTGGCCACAGGATCCGGGCCGCTTCGGTTGAGCCGCCGCTCCGCCTACTCCACGAACGCCGCTGCACCGGTGTGTAGCCGTCGGCATAGGCATCTCCACCCAAGCGTGCGCCCCCGCAAGGCACCACCACCGCCTGAAGCGGCTCGTCCCACACGAGTACGCCGCCGCCGACCTGAAGTCGGCACGTCGCCTCCCCACGCGCTCGCCTCCGCGCCTTGAAGCCACCTGGCCGGCTCGCCTCATCCGCCTAAGCCGATGCTCGGGACGCCGCCACCGCCGACCCTTGGTTCCTCGCCGCTGGTCCGCACGGCCTCCGCCGCTCGCCGCATGGCCCCGCCTTGCCACCGGCCTTGCATGGCACCGCCCGTGCCCGGTGCCGCCGCCCGGCCAACTCGAGCCGCCTGCTCGGACTACGCACCCGTGGGCTCCTTCTATTGCGCCGCCGCCGCCAGTGAATGAAGGGGTAGGGGAAACCCTACCCCCCACCGGGGAAGGAAATGGCTGCCGGCTGGCCGAGCCGATGGGCCACATGGGCCGAATGGCCGCAGGGAGAAAGAAGCGGGCCGAATTTGGCCCGGCCGGGGGGGGGGGGGGTAAAAGAAAAAAAGGGGAAATTTCTGCAAAGGCCCTTCTGTTTCCCGTAAATTGCTGAGCAGTCCTAAAAAATTACATACAAGCCCCGAATTTTGCAGAAAGGTCTCGGTAATTTTGCAAATTGCCGATAGGTCCTCCGATTTACGTATGGGTCCAGAATTTTGCAGAAAACCCCTCTGTAAATCAGAAAATTGCGCGAATTTTCTCTAAACTAAAATTTTGCGTAGAAACCCCCAGAAAATGCAGAATTCGCTGAAGATTCATATTTTAGCATAAAAGGGTCTCGGGAATCCGAATTTTGAATTATTTTTAGCATTTGAAGCTTATTTATTTATGCCATTATTATTCTCTGTATTTTCTGTATTTATTTACTGTTTTAGTTAATTGTAATTACTGAAAATTGCTTTTAATCACTGAATTAGCAGTAAAATTTATAGAAAATGCATAGAAAATTCTGAAACATTGCGAGAACCTTTTGTACCATTTATTTACCCGCAGTGAATTATTCCGTGCATGTCTACCAGCATTAGACTTATACACATTTAGATGACTAGCATCACGAACTGGGAGTTCGAGGAGCTGACCCAGCATGGCCAAAAACTATATGACGTAGGCATCCGATGTCGAGATTGTGCTTGGAGCCAGGAAGCTCCGCGCTGCTATTGGGATTGGCGGACTGAATGATGCTCAACCCAAAATTGAGGAGAATGATCAGACACTTCATTTTCTCAGACACCACCTCTGCCTCACTCTCAAGAATGCGTATATGGCGGAGAAGAGCACGCTAGCACTCTGGACCGCACTCAAGAAGCATGTTTGAGAGGCTAAAGTACACCATTCTTCCTCAAGCAGAGTAGGAGTGGATCAGACTGAGGTTTGCCGATTTTAAGACGGCCAGGGAAAACAATTCTGCCTTGCACAGGATTTGTACTCCAATATAGAAAATTGAGAAAATCTTTCCATCCCAATGCAGTATAATCCGCACGCAATTATCGTCAAGACGGCTATGAGGAACATGCTGAATTGATTGATATGATGCAAGTTGCGGAAGCTCAGGACGAAGTTCTTCGCAAGAACTAAGTCACTCAGCCATCTGGGAGCTCCACTGGCTGTGAAGCCAACGCCGGGAGTGAGAGACCATGTGGAGGTCATCCCATGTGTGTGATGAGTAATTGACATAGGTTTAGGAAAGTCGAGTTTGATTTTGGTGGTTCGGACCTTGACGTTGCGTGGTGCAATCGGGCTCGGTCGGACTTGGTCAAACCTGGTCAAAGTGTTTAGGGTGCATATTATGATGTTTTGACAGGTTTGAGCTCTTTTCATGCTTAATATGGTTCATTAATGCTATTTATGCTTACATGTATCGAGCGGTGCTATTTGATGTGTTTTTTGTGTGTGTTGGCTGCAAGACGTCGAGGCGGAGTCGTGGCGAGACACGAGGTGACCGGACTAGACACGGATGGTGTCGAGGTCAGAACGGTCGGATGTGTCGAAGACGGCGGAGACTCGAGGTGGTTGCGAGGCTTGGACGACAAGGAACAAGGAAGCTTCCCGGAAGGTGCACGAGGGGCGTTTCGGTAAAAACGCAAAGCTGCACAGGCGGGAGCGGGTTCCGCTGGATCTGGCGGGTGTAACGGGTTGAAGACCCGTTAGCCAAGGGCTATATAAAGGAGGGAGTGACTGCATGCCCCCTTATGGCTTTGGGAGTGAGTTAGGGTTTGGCTTGAGTCAAAAGAACCTTTGGGAGGTTGTTTTGCTTTTGAGCCTTAGTTGTTGAGAGTGGGTGAAATGGACAGAGGGTTGTCTGTGTGTTGTCTCCCGTAGTTCTTTCCTCCCTGTGTATGTTCATGTGTTCTTGAGCTTGTGTTCTTGAGATGGAGAGGGAGAGGTAGAGGAGATCCTTTGTAATCATTCCTCTTGTTCTAATATCCATGCGTATCGGGACTCATTGTAATCTTTGTTTGATTGGGAATGAAATCGTTGAAGTTCTTCTCTCGTGCTCCTGTCTGTTCTTCGTTCCCCTCTTTTGGTGATTCTTGAGTTTTTGCTTTCTCTTGTTGGTTCTCGCTGAGAAGGCCCAAAATGGGTTGCTCTATGTTGGGATGATGTCTCAAGGTCATTTGATCGATTCCCCCAAGAGCAAACCTCGTTTAATTTCAGATTCTGTTTTTGGGCATCCTCTGTTCTTCACTGTCATTTCTAGGGTTTTGGTGCTCTTCGTGATTCCCTTCATGAGATGGCACGAAATTTGGCATGTTGAGTCCAGAGGCTATTAAGTAGCTACCCTCAAAGTTTCGTGGCCAAAGGATCAAAGTTCAAATGGGAATTTAAGTTTTTGTCGCTGCCCTCTGTAATTTTCAGTTTTGGGTAATTTCATTATTTGTGGCTCACTTTGTGAAATCCCTGGTTTCCAGAGGTCCCAGGACTATTTGGAACTTTTTCTTGAGCTTATGGCCTGAAGGAAACTTTTAGATTTCTCAAAATCCCTTGAATCTTGCAAGTATTTTCCTCTCAGGATCTTCAGTTTTCGGGACTGCCAGAAATTTCAGAGTTAACCGGTCAAACCGGTTACAAAAAGGGTGGTTAGACTATTTTTTTGGGGCGGTCAGACCGGTGGTCTTATGGCGGTCAGACCGGCCCTCCCATGGCGGTCTGACCGGCCATAGAAGAGAGGTCTGACCGGTCCCCCTGTTTGCAGGTTCGGTTGCTTTCAGGTTTTTAGGTTTTGTCTTCTCGGCTTTCTTCTTGATAACTTGTTGCCTCTTTCTCTGATCTTCATGTTTTTCCAGTGAGTTTATGCCTTTGCACATGATCTTCTTTTCATAGCACATAATTGCTATCGGAAAGAATTTGGTTGTGAGTTCTCTACTTTGCATGGTTGAGGTTATCTCGAGTTCTTGATGCCCTCTGCATAGCTCTATAGCTACTGGAGAGAAAGCTCATTCGTGGATATTTTTGGGGGACATTTTTAATAGTCGACATTCACCCCCCTCTGTCGCCATTTCGGTCCAACAGGGAGCAACAAGGTGCGAAAGCCCTTGATAGAGAAAAGGGGAAGGAAGGGTAAGCCGCAGCCCAGAAAGGCGAATCAGATGCTCTACGAGAGAATAAGACCAGCAAGCCAAAGCGGGATGGCAAAGGGCAACATGAAGCCCACTTTGCATCGGCTAAGGGGGAGAGTTCGGAGTAGCTGCCTGCACTGGTGAAGGTTGAAACCATCACGACAGCAGCACCCCCTCTCGACCTAGAAACAACCACCGCCATGATTTTCTTCAAGAGAATGTCACCTCTGAGAGAATAGCAGAAGAAGTCTAGTGCACAGAATGCATTTAGACTTTAATTGTCATTTATTTTGTGCGGAAGAATATGTTAGAATTTGCATGGATGGTACTTAAGAATTGTTATTTTCTCGTGATGGTTGGATGATATTTGAAGAAATCATTCATTTATTCAGTTTACGATGGCATGATATGTTCTGATATTGGCGTATTTTATTTATGTGTTGAATGCCCTCTAGTACATATTAATAAAATACCCTATATTAGAACGCGTGTAGCGCCCTATGAAGGAAGTGTGCTTAGTTAGCAGCGGCACAATGCATATCATCTTAAGAGAGACTAAGTATTTTCAGTCGATTCGTAAGAGCACTAGCAGCCTTACGGTAATCGCTAGAAGCGATACATGTATAATTGGTTCAGGAAGAGCCACAATGGGCACAACTTTGGTCATTGAAGAAGCCTTATTGTACCCAGAATCGACTAGAACTGTCCTAATTTTAAAGGATATTCGCGCCAATGGTTTCCATGTTGAGACTGAAGAAGAGTACGGTAAGGAATACCTGCTCATCACGAAGCCCGAAGAGAATGTCAAAAGGGTATTAGAAAAATTTCCTTCACTAGAAACTGGGCTATATTATACCAACATTAAGGCACCCGCAGCCTGCATTGTCCCCGAAGACAGTATTTAGAAGCTCTGTACTCTTCTGTCTCTAGCGTGATAGATTAGGCCACCCAGGTCTTAGGATGATGAGAAACATAATCAATAATCCAAGGGCATAATATTAATCTGAAGAATTTTCTGAATCATGAAGATTTTTGTCTGCCCTTCATGTGCCACCGGGAAACTAATAACTAGACCCTCCACTCTGAAAGTGAAGGCAGAAGTACCTGCATTCCTGGAACACATCCAGGGAGACATTTGCGGTCCCATTCAGCCCATCTCAGGGCCATTTAAGTATTTTATGGTGCTCATTGACGCTTCCTCGAAGTTGTCATATGTGGGTTTTGTTGTCCACAATGAACCACGCCTTTGAAAAATTGATCTCGCAGATCATTCGCATCAGAAATGTGTTTCCTGATCATCACATCAGGTCCATCAGAGTGGACAACGCCGACGAATTTACTTCAAAGGCATTTGATGATTATTGCATGGCGATGGGAATTGCAGTCGAGCACTCGGTACCGCATGTCCATACCCAGAATGGTTTGGTAGAGACTTTAATAAAGAGAATTAAATTTATTGCCCGACCCTTTTTGCATAATTGTAATTTGCTAGCTACATATTGGAGACACGCAGTCCTGCATGCAGCGAATCTCATCAACCTTAGACCTTCGGCCTACAACATCTATTCATCTATGCAACTAGCGCAAGGGTCAGCACCGAAAATTTCCCAACATTAGGGGGAGGAAATCAACCCCTTGATGAAGAATGTCGGGAAATTATGTGGCAAGCCACGGGAATTCATGCACATGACCCGCACAATAGTGAAGTAAATAGAAGTCCAGTAGACAAGAAAAGTCCAGAAGACAATAGAAGTCCAGAAGACAATTAATTTGCAAGCATTAGCAAATCAACTGCCTGATCACTTTAGTGATTTGAAGAGCGTGACTAAGTCGCATGTGCCTGCACGCACTGCACCGGAGAGGGTTGAAATACCAAAGAAAGCAGAAGGTATCCCTAATCTCGTCCAGAGGCCTCAGAAAAATAAAAAAGAGGACGAGAACTCCGGTTCCTCGAATCCTTAGTAACCAGGGACGCCTGGCGAAAAAGGATAAGAAGAACTTATCACAGCCGATCATTGAAGTTCCCCAGAATGAGAAGGGGAGCCAGTTGAGACCTGGCACAAGTATGACACTTTCAGAAAAGGGCATACCAGATCTGAATATCCCCATCGGCATGGATGTGTGCGCACACATCAGAGCCGAAAAACTAAAGGGACTTGCCACTTCAATTGAAAGAAGCGATGTGAAAGGTGAAGCTCCAGAAGAAGCAATCGCTCTAGAAGAAGCAGCTCATGAAGAAATAGCTATAAATTACGTGCACACGGGAGAGTCCCTGAATAGGACAACAGCTATTGTCGATATCTACTTCGCAAAGAAAATTGTCTCCATCATTGATCTTGATCCCGAGCCTGCATCGCTCGCTGAATGTAAGAAAAGATCAGATTGGGAAGATTGGAAGAAGGCAATAGCAACTGAATTGCTATCTCTGAACAAAAGAGAGGTGTTTGAGCCCGTAAGCCGCACGCCTCCCCATGTGCACCCTGTTGGGTACAAGTGGGTATTTGTTCGAAAGAGAAATGAAAGAAACGAAGTAGTGAGATACAAAGCAAGGCTAGTAGCCCAAGGTTTCACTCAACGCCCTGGAGTTGATTATGAAGAAACCTACTCCCCAGTCATGAGTGGAATTACCTTTAGATATTTGATCTCAATGGCAGTGAACTTGAACATGGAAATGAAATTGATGGATGTTGTGACTGCATACCTTTACGGTAACTTGGATTCGGAGATTTATATGAAAGTCCCTGAAGGAATTCCTCTCCCGAACCAAGACAGAGCAAATAGAAATCTGTACAGTGTGAAACTCAGAAAATCACTGTATGGACTGAAACAATCTGGAAGAATGTGGTATAATCGCTTGAGCGACTTTCTCCGCAAGAAAGGCTACACGAACAATGAAGACTGTCCTTGTGTATTTATACGGCGATCCCAGAATGGATTCTGTATAATCTTTGTGTATGTAGATGATCTAAATATCATCGGGATAGCTGAAGACATAAAAGAAGCAAGCTCCTACTTGGAGTCAGAATTTGAAATGAAAGATTGGGCAAGACCAAGTTTTGCTTAGGCCTGCAGCTCGAGCATGTCCCTGAAGGAATCTTGGTACATCAGTCGACCTACACCCAGAAGGTGCTTGAAAGGTTTGACTTCGAGAAGGCATTTCCCTCGAAAGTACCAATGATTGGGAGGTCTTTACAGCAAGAAAAAGATCCTTTCCGACCTAGGGAAAAGGGGGAGGAAGTCGTGGAACCGGAATTTCCATACTTGAGTGCAGTGGTAGCACTCATGTACTTAGCAAACTGCGCTAGATCGGACATTGCATTTGCCGTGTACCTGTTAGCAAGGTACAGTGCAGAGCCCACCAAAAGGCATTGGCAGGGCATAAAGGACACCTTCCGATACCTCCAAGGAAGTAAAGACCTTGGATTGTCTTACAGAAAGAATCAAGATCTGAACTTGATTGACTATGCAGATGTTGGGTACCTGTCTGACCCGCATACCGCTAAGTCACAAACAGGCTATGTATTCCCATGTGGTGGAAATGTAATTTCCTAGAAATCGTCTAAGCAAAGCCTTGTAGCTACTTCAACGAACCACTCAGAAATTATAGCACTGTATGAAGCCGCACGAGAGTGTGCTTGGTTCCGCTGAACGGTTCACCACATCCAGCAGTCATGTGGAATGAACATTGTGCAAACCCCCACAATTATCCATGAAGATAATGCAGCTTGCGTTGCACAAGTGCAGACGGGCTATGTAAGCATATCAACCCCAAGTTCCTCTATGCTCATGAATTGCAAAGATGGACAAGATTAAAGTACTGCACACTAAGTTTATAGACTTGTTCACTAAGTCACTCCCCGCATCTAGCTTTGAAAGGTGCGTGTGAGGGATTGGAATGATGAGACTTAGAGAAGTGCAGAATTCAGGGGGAGAATTCTCTTAAGCCCGTTATTAAATCTTGATCATGAAGATTAAGTACCCAAAGGAATAAAATCCTGAAGACCAAATGAAATAGGGTGAATTGTACTCTTTTTCCCTTGACGAGTTTTCCATGAAGTTTCTCGACCAAGGCTTTTAATGAGGCAATTCGTGCATCGCAGCATCACATGTATCATGTACTCTTTCTCCAAATTTTTTCCACTGGGTTTTTATGGAGTTTTAACGAGGCATGAATGTGTCGGATGAGTGTCCAAGGGGGAGTGTTAAGAAACCTGGGCCTGAGCCAGTAGCCCGCGGCCCGTGGTGGGCACCTCATTGTAGTCTATAAATAGGGAGCCATACCAGCATATTATGTACACATGAATGAAAGCAATAAAGAAAGACCAGAAGTTCTCTCTATCTCTCTCTGTGTGTTCAATCTATTCTTTTGTGATTCTATGATTGATTCGTTCTTGTTCTAAATAGAGGAATCGCTCGGACTGGTCGTCAGCAACGGTTCCTCAACAATTATAACTTCTGCTGCCCTGTCCTTCGAATATGCCTGGGGTAACTGTCGTTGCGAAAATAGTATAAAATGAGAAGTGATTGCAATTTATGTGTAAACATATGTACTCCATTTCAAAATTCTGGTCCTCTCAAAAAAAATTATGGTAGGATCAAGGATTCTCCCATAGGATCTGGTACAAGAATCAGAAGCATGCTTAGAAAAAAAAAGATTACCTGTGGTCCTCAACTTCTGATCTGGTTTAATTTTCGTCCTTGGTGTGCAATACTGTCTAGAACCTGTTCCAAAACTAGTAAAATCAGCATCTCAACCCCCAGTAAAAGAATAACCACATCTAAGGCCGATTTTGAGTGACGTGGATTTCACTTCATTATTTTTGCCAAATCATCTATCACAATAACAACTTGGCCCCACATGTCAGCCCCTCTTCTTTTTTAATAGAAAAGAAAGAAAAACTTGGGAGTGGGACCCATCTATAAGTGACTGAGAAGGACAAAGGGGATGAAGTGGATCTGATGTCTAAGAGAGGAGAGGTGAATTAGGTATCTTTTTTGAACTAAGTCAAAATTAACAAAATTAGAGCAACCTATAAACTACTTCCAACATAAGTGCATATGGTTTACTAGTGTACCCAATCAACTCACTAAATATGCTAGTAAAGTTTTGCAATCTAAGTTCCAACCCTACACAAGTCTCATAATTCAGGAATTGAAGGAGCAAAATGCGGAAACGTAGAAGTGACAAGAGAACCGAATTTTTTACCAAGAACAAAAAAAATTAAATGCGGAATCCCCTAATACTAGTTGGAGCACTCTTGTAAGAGTATAAACTGCGCAAGGATCTAAGGAATGCTCTACTCCAGATAAGTGGACTCCAAACGTTCACAACTCTTCTGGTACCTTTCACAAGCTCCTCTTTGGAAGGACACCAAGAGCATGACTTCTAACCGTCTAGTAATCACCGAATTTTAAGAGTAATAAGCTTAAGGATGTTACTTGAACCCAGCAAGGTTAAACAACTAAAAGTGATGCATACTAAAACCTAATCTACTCTCTCACACTCTTAAAATCTCAAATTAAAACTCTTGAGTGCTCTTGAACTCCTCAATATGCAAGCCATTGTTTTAGAGTCACAAGAGTACTAACTTGAACTCCCATGATCCATTTATATAGTGTGTCCATTCAAAACTGGCTGTTTAACATATTTTCTAAAAAGTGTTTGCAGACCCGGGTCATCCGCCTAAACCTATATCATCTGCCTCAATTCAATTTTACTTAGTTCCAATGGTTCAAAACCTAGCCGTTATGCCGACACGGATCGTACGTCTCGACCTGGATAATTCGCCTGAGTCGGATCATCCACCTTAGTAAAATCACTCTATGGAACCTCTTTGGAAGAGCTAAAAGCAAAAGAAAGAGAAAACTCTTGCAAGAATAGGAAACCTCTACTCCACATAGTCTCTAACCCAAGGAAAAATACACTACTAAAGAGTGAATTAACCACACTAGCTATCCCTACTACTAGATGATAGTAAAAGAAGAAACAAGCTCAACCTAGATAGGATGAGTGATCCTAGAGAATCTAGTAAAGAAAAGAAGTGACTAAGAAAGATACAAGATAGAAGGTGAGACTCACAACACCCTAAACTGGCCTAAAACCCTGACACTCTCAAATACTATGCAATAGTGAGTATGGAAGCAGGGAATTGATAAAGCTCAAGCAATAAACTGGCGTCACATCACTTGGCAATGAGATGTAGTCGTAGTTGAGTAAGCTGCATCCTGAGAAGTGAAAGACATCACTGAATGCCTAAAATGAGGTAAGAGATCCAAAGAGATTAACATGATCCAAATGATCTCCTCACCTGAAAAGCTTACATCAAAGATACAGAAGAATCTTGTGCCTTGATACTGGGGTTAGTGGAACAAGAATGAGATATCCAGTACTAAGATACACGATCAGCCAGTGATGTAAAAGGCGCCCTAGGCGGCCGCCGAGGCGGCGCCTAGGCGGTGGGCGGCAGCCGATCGCCGCGACTTGGCTCCTCGACGGGATGCCAGGCGGCTGGGCGATCGTAGGCGGGATTAGGCGGTCAAAGGCGGGCGCCAGGCGGCGGCAAACCAGGCGGGCGCGGCGGCGGCGCGGCGGCTAGGCGGCCGCCGAGGACACCTAGGCGTGAGAAGCGACATAAGAAGCACGAAATAAACTGTGCGGGCGGTGACATTTCGACAGAGCGCGCAAAAGAAAAGCTAGGGTTGGGGGAAAAGCTAGGGTTGGGGGAGCCGCACCTCCGCGCGCCGTCGAATCGCCGGGTCCCTCCGCCTCGCATCCTCGCCGGAGCAGCCCTGAGCTTCTCCTCGGCCTCTGGCCTCCCCCTTCGCCGGATCCGGCCCGGATTATCTCAGGAGTCAGGACCCAGGTACTGCACTTCCTCCCCTCCGCCTCCCCCTTCGCCTCCAGCCTCCGCCTCCTCCTCCGCGGCTCCGGCCTCCGCCTCCCCCTCCGCCTCCGACCTCCGCCTCCCCTCCGGCCTCCCCTCCGCCTCCGGCCTCCCCTCCCCCTCCGCCTCTGACCTCCCCTCTGCCTCCGCTGGGCCGCTGGGGAGCTCCGGCGATGAATCCGGCTGAGCTCTGGGGAGATTGAGAGGGGAGCGGAGTGGAGACCCGAGAGGCCGAGACCCAACCGAGAGGGAGAGGCAGAGCGGAGGGAGCGAGTGAGCGACCGAGAGGGAGACGCGAGAGCGGCGAGCGACTTGAGGGAGTGGCTCGGCTGCACGGCCTGCGCAAGGGTGAGGTGTCGGCAGTCGGCTGGAGCCGGCTGTCGGCACGGGAGGAGACTGTCCCATTATTATTTTTAATTATACTGATTACTGATTAGTGAACTAATTTGATGATGCATCGTATACACTTTATTAATACTTTGGTAATTTTTAAATCTTTATGCTATATTGTCATATATGTGTAGCAACTAGCATGTCATCTGTTGCTTCGGCGCCGGAGGTGAGCAACACTGAAGATAGTCTCAAAAGAAAATCGGGTGATGTAGGGTGGGACTATGGTGTGTTGGTGAATCCGAACAACCTGGACAAAGTCAAATGTATTTTGTGTGATAAGGTTGTTTCCGGTGGGATTTATAGGATTAAGCAACATATTGCACACATTAGTGGGAATGTTGCGAAATGCCCTAAATCCACAAAGGAAGATCAAGTGAAGTGTCGAAACTCTATTGCGGAGGCAAAGAACAAGAAGAAGAGTAAGAAAGCTCATGAAGATGAGGTTAGGGAAGATGTGACCATTCGAGGTGATGGTGAGGATGATGAAGGGCTCGAAGAAATTGGAGAGCCAATCCCTCGAAAGTTAGGCCCTATGAATAAATTTGCCAATCCAATTGATCCTCATGGTAGTAGTTTAAGCACTCAAGAGCTTAAGCGGCAACAAAAAATCACAGAAGCAATTTGGAAAGAGAGACATCACAAAGTAAAGAATATGTGGCAAGATGGCTTTATGTTTCCGGTAAAGATTGCAATTATCATTCATTTTATTCTTGTTATCTTGTATGCTATTAATTCATTCTTTGTTAATCTTACGTTGTGGCTTGTACATTTGCTCTTCACTCTTTAGGTGTTCCTTTCAATGCTATCAACAACGATGAATTCAAACAAATGTTGGAGGCCATAGGTCGCTTTGGCCCGGGCTTTAGAGGTCCTTCTCAATACGATGTTCGTGAGCCGTTATTGAAAGAGGAAGTGTTAAGAACTAATGAGTTGTTGAAAGCACATGAAGAAGAAAGAGCCATGACTGGGTGCTCCCTCATGACCGACGCATGGACGGATCAAAAGAGGAGAAGTATTATGAACTTATGTGTTCATTGCAATTTAGGAACAAGTTTCATAGGATCAAAGGAGACGTCGGATGATGCGCACACAAGTGAGTATATCTTTGAGTATGTGGATGAATGCATTGACACTATTGGTCATCAAAATATGATTCAAATAGTAACGGACAATGCTTCAAATAATATGGGAGCAAAGGAATTAATGAAGGCTAAAAGGTCAAATATCTTTTGGAGCTCATGTGCAACTCACACTATCAACCTTATGCTACAAGGAATTGGCAATATGCCAAAGTACAAAAAGACGCTTGAAAAAGCAAAAGCATTGACGGTTTTTATCTACTCACACCACAAGACCTTGGCATTGATGAGAAAACACACAAAGAGAAGAGATATAATAAGGCTGGGGGTGACTAGATTTGCTTCAACCTTTCTTACATTGCAAAGTTTAATTGAAAAGAAAGTCGAACTAAGGGCGATGACACTTAGTAAGGAATGGGAAGAATCTGCCCACACTAAAAAAGGCAAAGGCGTCACGGCAACCGCAACACTCATTAGTAGATCATTTTGGAATGGTGTGAACAATGCTTTAAAGGTATAAATAATAGTGCTGTCCATTATGTTATGTATTTGATTTTTTTCAATTTGCTAACATGTTATGTTACCTTGCTTGAAGGTTTTTGAGTCATTAGTGAAGGTTGTTCGCATGGTTGACGGGGATGGTCCATCTATGGCCTTTCTTTATGGAGAAATTTTAGAGGCAAAGAAGAAAATCAAAGAGGCCTTGAATAATTCAGAGAGCAATTACAACTTAATCATTAATGCTATTGATGGAAAGATGAAGGGAAGGCTTGATTCTCCATTGCATTTGACGGCATATCTATTAAACCCATATTATAGCTATGGTGATCGATCTATTTTTTTGGAACAAGATATTATGGATGGGTTTATTGAATGTGTTGAAATATTTTATCATGGTAATGATGAAGTAATGGATCAAGTACTCAATGTTGATTTTGATATATTCAAGGATAAAAAGGAGACATTTGGGAAAACCCCCGCCCGACTTGGATGTCAAAAAAGAGATCTTATTCCCGGTAAAGTAAACTTGTTCTTAATTAAACATATTTAATAAATTGACATTTCATCCGTTATTAATAACTCATCTTTCATTCTTATTATTATGTAGCTAATTGGTGGTCGAAATATGGATGTCATGTTCCTCACTTGCAAAAATTTGCCATAAGAATCCTCTCTTTGACCTCAAGTTCATCGGGATGTGAAAGAAATTGGAGCACTTTTGACATGGTATCTTTCTACTCTTGCTATTCAAGAAAAAATTACATGTTTCAACTCAAGTGGTCAAGAAAGTCTAGCACTAAACTTCACTATGTAACTTGTAGGTACATACAAAGAAAAGAAATAAACTAGATGCTCATCGTCTCAATAATCTAGTTTATGTTCAATTCAATGCGAGATTATTGAACAAAAAAGAAAAGAGTAACAAGAAGAACATTGATGTCCTTCTAGCTTCACATGCTAGTAGTGCTCAAGGGTGGGTGATTGAAGGCGGGGATGATGATGTTGATCCCGAAACAGGTCTTTCATGGAATCTAATTGATGAGGCGATGGGAGCTAATGAAGCCATGCAACCTCGTAGAAGCACTAGAGTGAGAGAGCTTCATGAATATGATTTTGATTCCGAATCCGAAGAAGAGGTCAATGAGGATCTTGAAAATATTGAATTTGAATCTGACCAAGATGAAGTGGTGCCAACCAAGGATTATGGACAAGAGGACGAAGATTGACTCATTTCATCATCACATGTTCACATTATCATGCTTGCTACCTTAACTATGTTGTGTGTTTGTAACTTGTGAGAAAAACTATGTTTATGTGTGTTTAGTTGCGTGTATTTGAGATTTGAGAACAATGCTTATGTGTGTTTTGT
Source organism: Dendrocalamus latiflorus (assembly GCA_017311315.1). Classification (NCBI taxonomy): domain Eukaryota; kingdom Viridiplantae; phylum Streptophyta; class Magnoliopsida; order Poales; family Poaceae; genus Dendrocalamus; species Dendrocalamus latiflorus. Next base: position 15,227,430 of record CM029656.1, read on the forward strand.
TATGAACTTCATAATTCATTACGTATGTTTTATTATATTGCTATCATTTCCTTTATTCTTTTCAATTTACAAGTTTGAAGCACAAATGCACAATAGTTATTCAATACAAAAAAACTCACACATTGCTTAATGTGCAGGTTTTACAATTATACATCAAGCATTTACATCAAAAATTTACATCAATGGATAGAGAGCTATCATTGTTGCTCAAGGTACTAATTTTCTTCATTTAAACATCAAATACATATATATGATTGCTTATCTTTGTCTGCTGTCCTTATTTTTGATTTAACCGCCTAGGCCCCCTGGGCGCTAGGCCCTACCTCGCCGCCCGCCTATTGCCTTCTTGAACATTGCGATGGGTTAGCATGATATGCATCATGATGTGTCCTAGAGCTACCAAAACCCCTCTTAAATCCTCACCGTGGACCAAAACAACGAAAATCCTGTTGAGGGGCAACTCTGGACCTAAACCAGTTCTGCTGGAACCTAGAACCACGTCGCTCTGTAACACCACCAAAAGATCCAAAGAATCCATCTACAAAGTGAGGTCTAAAGGCAACTCTAGGAACACTAACTAAACAAGGCTAATCCTAAAATCTCCTCAAGGCTCTAGTGTGATCACGACAAAGTTTCTTATCCTGCCTAAAGCAGAACTCTATGATGTCGCCATCCTTCTTACAAAAGTTACAGTGGTATTTGACATTTTAAGAGGTCGTACCTGATAAAGTAGAAGCACCTACAATGCTCAAAGGGTCCTGGGCAAATCCTGCGAATTTGAACACTATCTTGGCTGGCTTAGGAGGGGCAACCTCTATTTTCCTACTCTCAACTGCTCTCACTACCTTAGGAGGACGACTCTTGGAATTCTAATAGTGATTGAACCCTAAACCTCTATTGGCATTGCTAATCTTTGATTGATCTAGAATCATGTTTATGTTCTTTTTGCTGCTAGAGAACTTCTTGAGAGTTTTCTGCAAATAATCATTCTCCTTAGCTAAGATGACACAAGACTCATAGACTTGGCTCTTAATAGCTCTAGTGTATCTCTCCTTACGCACAACCACCTCTAGCTTCAAAGCCTCACAAGACACACAAGACACATTATCTAAACCATGTCTAATTTCATCATAAAATGCACAAGTTATTGGAGTAATAGAATAATCTTTCTTTGATGCATGAACAACAGTAAGAATTTCCTTACCACATTTGTCTTGCAAAGTTTTAGTGAGAGCTTCAATTTCAGAAGTTAACTTAGGGCAAGTATCATAAGATTCATCTCTAACATGATTAAGCTTGTTAGTTAATTCTTATAGTTTTTCTTTCCTAAACTCACAATGTGCATAAGGATATTTAGGATTGAATTAGAGCAATTTTTTAGTTTGCATGGCAAGTTTCTTTTTCAATTCATCATAGTTAAAGCATGGCAAAGCACTAGCTCTAGACATGTCACCAGCTCTTAAGCAACTAAAACATGAACTAGCTTTGATGTTAATAATTATAGCTCTAGCATTTTTTAGTTGTTCTATCAAGGATGACCCAAATCATTAGGGATAAGAAATCCAAACTTATGAATTTCATTGTTCAAAATCTTATTGTCAGACTTAAGCTTGCCATTTCTTCTCATGACATGTTTCATACACTCAATTTGCTTTAAGTGATCAACTACAACACTATCATATCTAAGCATGAGTGCATCATAGTGATCTACCTCATGATGCTCGATGTAGGGGTCATCCTTATCATGCTGTTGTTGTGATCATCCTCGTTTGTTGCCATGAAGCACATGCCGGTGAAGTCGGCGAACTTCTTCTTGTCCTTTTCCACTTCGTCTTCTACTCCTCATCGTTTGAAGAATCAACATCACTCAGATCCCAATCAATGAGGGATAAGAGCATTGCAAGAGCTGCCTTCTTGAGTACGGCATTGTGTTTGATGAATCATTGGGACCTCTCATTGTAGTCCTTCTTTCCATGATTATCTCTTCTCCTATTCACAAGGTTAGAACAAATAGCACGAAAATGACCAATCTCACCACACTCAAAGAAAACGACTGGACCACCTCTCCTGCGCTCTCTTGCTTCATGGCAAGCATACATATGCTAGTGATGAAGGCTAGATCATCTAAGGGAAAGCTCTCAATTTGCTCATTACTCATGGTTTGAAAAGTGGGCAAGGAAAAGCCAGAAGAAGCACTCTCAAGAAAAGAACCACACTTGGCACGATCAGCCACAAGAGCCAACATCTGCGGAGCCTTGGACTTCTTGACTATGACACCCATCTCATGGGTCTTAAGCCATTAATATAGCTTATCAGCAATCATAGTTGCCAAGTCTGCCTTATCACTAATGGATGTGTCTTTCATTTTCTAAATACTCATGTCAAGGTCACTTAGAGCATGAGCTGCATTGTTAACATCTGAGTAAGTCACACCCACAGACCATATATCACTTAATCTTATGGAATCTACCAAAGAAGGAATAAAAGATTCTATAGGTTCCACCTCTAGCTTCTGCTAGTCTTCTTGAACTGAGTCTCACACATTCTGAGAGGGTCATCCCAATCTCATGTACAGATGCAAGATGAGCCACTCTATCGAACTCATTTCTCCCTAGACCTTGGATTAAGTTGTGTGCCTTAGCATTTGTCTCAACCTCAACTGACAGAACAACATCGAGGATCACACCATCGATAGACAAAACAAAGGGACTTCTCACTTTGTTCTAAATGGCTAGGCCTTGAGCCTAGATGTACATTGTCATCCTTGTCTTCCAATAGGGATAGTCGACCCTATCAAAGATAGCAGGCTTATCATAATACCTCTTCAATGCCATTACTCAAAAGACCAGTTAGGATCTACAAAGAAGAGCTAATCGGACTCTGATACCAATTGAAGGATCAGTATGGCGAGTCAAAGACTTCTTCAAAATATTCCTCCAGTTATTTTTCAACTCTATGCATTAGAAACACAAACTCATAAACTCACCAATGCCAAGAGCTAAAGAACACAAGTCAACAAAGACTTCACTGTCTCCGCGGTACTATCGCTGGTCAAGGTTCGGTTTGACCACAAGGCCAATTGGACCACTCACATCACTAGTCTGACTGCTCGATAGTTGGACCGCTCATGTTGCTGGTCTGACCGCTAGTGTTGCTGGCCTGACCGGGATCATCGGTCATACTGCTCGGGTCCCTGCGGCATGACCGCTCGCCAAGACAGTGCACATATCAGCACTACACACAATCCAAGAAAAGAGCTAACATTGAAACCACTGATCCAACAGAGTGAAATTTGGTACAAGTTCTCTTTAGGATGTCAGGAACCTATTCCAATATGCCAAAGTTATGACCTTTATCCAAAACAAGAACGGTTGCACTAAAACCAAGCAAAAGAGAGAAGCCTTGATCTATTCTTGCTCGTGAGTCCTGGATGATCTTGGATAGGTTCTCACATGTCATAGTAAGCTAGATTACAGCACAAACTCAAGCTAAATCAACCACAAGAGCAAAAACCCCGAAACCACCTCTCTCTTAAGGACAACAGGGCAATCACAAGAACTTACCCTAGAACACGCCTAGATATATGGGATCTATTCTCCAAGAGTCATATCTACCTCTTGCACGTCATTAGCACTGAGAGAGATCAAAAGGAGATGAAATCCAAACAAGAAAGCCAAGCAAATCAAAATGCTAGAAGGATCCATGACACAACTCACTTGGATGAACTTTGGATATTCATTTCATTAAGAGAGGAATATTTTATAATCACTCCTTCATGGAGCTTAGAGCTCCAACCCTAGAGCGCACACACATCTCCAACACAAGGAAACCCTAATATCTCTCAAAACCCTAGAAGTCCTCATCTTTCTCAAGTAATACATGGGCTTATATAGTGGAGGCTCTCTCCTCACACCAAACCCTAATGCTAGCAATCCTTAGTGGATTCCTCCACTTACAAATGGGGAACTGATAACCTACAATAAAATCAGTTTTACACTTAACACACTTGCACTCCTTTCAAAGTGCAACTTCACATGGCTCCGAAAGACAAGTATGACGCTCTATCCTTCAAGATGTGACCTAAACCACTTAGGACACTATCATGGTTTTGCAAATTGCCACTCCAACCGGTATTGAATAATTTTCTCAATTGCTACCCACACGACACCATGATGTTTCTTATCGAAGCAACCTCTATACGAAAATGTGATGTCCAATGATTCGTCGCCAAGATAGTACGCTTGCTTCGAGAATTGCCACCACTTGAAACGTCCAAGTCCTATGGCACACCATACCAAAACACAGTTTGTGATGCCCAATTACTTGCCACCAAGATCGTATGCCTTCTCCATGGGCCACCACTATTTGAAACGGACAAGTCCAATTGGTATACCACGTGTAGATATTTGTGTCCTCACGATCGTTGTTTTTCTCCCATGCTTCTCCACTTAAGGTGATACTCCACCCAGACTTATGTGATATGCCATGGACTCATGACACCTTCTCTAGCATTGGTCTTGCTGTTGATCGCAACAATCACCAAACGCCATACATATCAAATACCTAGCATCCGTTTCAAGTACAAATGATATGCACTTGACTCTCATTAGTAAAACAACACATGCATGGACTCACTCCATGACTCACACTCCAAAAACCAGCTCAACTCAACCAACTCCACAGTGGCCAGTATGACCACCAACCATCGGCCGGTCATATCGCACCAACCGACTTTTACCTCTCTCAGTAATAGGAGACCAGTTAGACCATAGCACTATTGTCGGTCTGACCACCCAGACAACTTCGGTCGTAGCGCTCCTCGCAACTTGCTAAAAACCTCTCTGAAAACTAGTTACCACCAACTATGGGCTGAAACTACCACACCTGGTAGGTTAGACTATAACTTCCATGTCGGTCTGACTGTCGCTCCACCGTCGGTCTGACCACTAGCCCTAGGCCAGTCAAACTGCTCTTGGCCAGTATGATGGTGGAGCCAATACTAGACATATGACCAACAACAAAATGCAAATACAAAAAAATGCAAACACTCAAAATTAAACTCATACTTCGACATTGAAGCACAAGCACAATCAAATACTCATCACAAACATGGGGTACCTCCACATGGTCTCATAGTCCATCATCTTCATCATCACTGGAGCCCTCCGTGGAGCTCTCCTCATCCGTGATCCACTCACCAATGTAAGATTCCTCCTTTCCATTTCTAGTGAGCTTCTTGCTATTTCCATCAAATTTCTTTTTGCTCTTGCATGCATGTTTGCCCTTCTTCTTGTTATTCTCACATCTTGAGGCAATGTGACCCTTCTCATTGCACTGATAGCAAATCACATTCTCCTTGTTTGAGGAGAAGTTTGAGGATGATATTCTTCGCTTGTCAAAATTAATCCCCTTGTCATTGATTTTCTTAAGGAGTCTTCTAGTCTTCTTCATGAGCAAAGCCATATCATCAAGTCTGAGCCTTCATCATCACTATCTTGATTGTTCTCACAATGCTTTTACTCATGTTTGGCCTAGAAAGTAACGTTCTTGTTGTTTGCCTCATCGACTTTGCATTTTGCCAAGAAAAGCTCTTGTGTGGTGAGCTTGCTCAAGAGTGAGGTTGGCGTCAATTGGTTCAAGTCTCATTGAGTGAGCAACACCACAAGCGTCTTTCACTCCTTCGGAAAGACGCTAATCATTCTTCCTACAACATCAAGGTTAGTAAGCAGTGCTCCGAGGCCCTTCAACCTATTCACTCTACTATTCATATGAGAATGCATATCATTTGTAGTCTCGTGTGGTAAAAGCGTCAAATTACTCTTTCAGAACATACATTTTGGCTTCTCGTACATTAGATGTGCCCACATGAATTGCATAGAGAGTAGTTCAAATCTCATGAGCCATCAAAATATTACTCACTTGATTGAAGACATCAATACACAAGTAGCCAAAAAGTGCATTCTTTGCTTGGGCATTGAATTGAAGGTTCTTGACTTCAAAATCTCTGGGTACAAGGGGATTAAGTGGTGTTGAAAAACAAATATCAACAACGTGCAAAACATGTATGCTCAAAGCCTCAAGGTAACACCCTATGTAGACCTTATAATAAGCACAATTAGTCCCATCAAAGATAGGTGCCTGATGATGGGGAAAAAGATGTGAAATGGGAATGAACCCAACTTCGCGTCATTAGAGACAAGTTGGTTAAATTTAATTGAAAATGTGAGAAAGAAATTAGGTAGTGTAGATCCATTACTTCTAGACTTAACACATTTACATAAAAATTCTATTAATTACATCTCTTTGTAAGAAAACCCCTGATTAAGAATTCTAACAGACACATTATAACAAAATACAATATACGACAATTACAAAATGTAAGAAAAATGGTCTTATTTTGGTAGCATATACCCACTGTTAATTCATATCCATTTGAGAGGACCGAATTGAGGAAACGGGGGATCTTCCAACTTCTCACCTTCGGTTTGTATCTGTTGTAGGGGTGGCCCCCACCTAAGCCCAGCCGGCCTGCTAGAGGGTTGTAAGGCCCAGAAGGGGGCATATATAATGACATAAGTGCCCCTGAGAGGGATACTCAAATGTAAGGGTACCGTTGTAAAAACACTCCCCATGTGGATATATATATATATATATATATATATATATATATATATATATATATATATATATATATACAATACAGGCCACGGGAAAAACCCTAAGCACTTGCTCACCTAACTCTCCACTACCATACTCTCTCTCTCTTTGTTTGGTCGGTAACCACAACAGTATCCATTTGCATGGGACCAAAACGAAGAGAAGAAGTCTTCATGCCTTGTCTTGCTTTGTATCCATTTGTAGGGACCAAACCTAAGAAATGAGGGATCAAGCACTCGTTCTTTGGGTTTGTATCCACTAACGGGACCAAACCAAGGGGGTAGAACATAAACAAAATGAAGCACCTTGATCCGTATCGCGATGGCCGAACCAAAGGGTGACTAGGGGGAGGGGCTGGATATGGAGAACACTCCTCAATTCGTAACACGATGGCCGAACCGAAGAGCAGAGCGAGAGAGGAAGTAGAAGGCAAGAACTTCACCTTCTTTCCGGATTAGCTGCTCTCACTTTTTTGTCTTTCGATTGTGTTTTGTGTCTCTCTTTCTCCTAGAGTTTGCTGGTGCTTCCTTATCTTGTGAAACCTTCTCCATTCGTGCTTTCCCATACCTGTTTCTACCTTCCATCCTCTATTTATAGAGCAAGGATGAGTGGGTGGTTGATGGAGGGAAGTTATGGCAACTACTCCTTTTGATTTTCTTTTCATGAATTTTCTTTTGAAAACTGCCGATGCTGCACACACAGGCATATAGAGGTGTGGGACATGGGCATGGCAGGACATGGGCAGTTCGAGTGCTGCAGCTTGTGTTGCTTACAATCATGCAGGACGTGCACTGGTTGGACTCCATCCCACCTATAGGTTATGGCTGAGCCGTGGGCCCTTAATCATTTAGTTAGAGAGTGCTTAACTTCCGCATGTATGTAGTTATGGCACCGCTTTCCTATCATTATGTGGCGGTATCCATGCATGCATTTGGTTGACCAGTAGGTCGCTCAATGTATGTCAAAGAAGACAACGTGGTCGATATAACACTGTTGACACAACATGATCAAAATATCATTGTTAACCAACGTGGTCGAAATATCATGGTCAATCAACATAGTCGAAATATCATCGTCGACCAACGTAGTGGAAATATCATGATCGACGAACGTGGATGACATATCATGGTCGACCAAGGTGGTCGAACTATCATGGTCGACATACCATGGTCAACCAACGTGGTCGAAATATCATGGTCGACCTACAATGGTCGTGGCCACTAAGCACACATATCTCTTCAGGTCTCTTCCTTATCTCCCATGTATTGTTTCTTTAAACTCATTGTTTTAGAAGTGGTATATATTGTAACAGATTTTAGCCATCAACATAATTTTAGAAGTGATTATTATTATTTATTATTTTTAGTTTATTTATTCATATTTTAAGTTTGAGGACAAAATTGATGTCAACAGATGCCCCTCGAGGTTCGGGTGCGAAAAATATTTATTTTCTGATATAGAGCTCGACATGTATATATGCATCATGTGCATTTTTATTATATTTTGGATACATCCAATGTGTGTATTTGGATGCAGATATATGAACACGCTTTAGGGTCGTGTATATACATGGGCCATACAACCATGCATGTATTACTTTTGGCCGTATACAAAATTTGAGGATGGGCCCTCATGTCATTAGTGCTTATCCTAATCAAACCACTCTTATCTTTTAGTAACGAAGAAGCTGATCTGCAGGAGAGGTGTGCTTCTGTCATGCCGTTTGACTGACTTGCACGTGATTTACGGACTAACCGAACACCCACGTTATCAGCCTATGTATTTGTGGTCATCCATCCTTTCTTTTTGATTTCCTCCCGAGTCAAATATTTGGAGTCTTCTTCTCCTCTAGTTGAGTCATTAATGTTAAGAAACCTGGGCCTGGGCCGGCAGCCCAGGGCCCATGGTGGGCACCTCATTGTAGTCTATAAATAGAGAGCCATACCTCCTCATTATGTACACATGAATGAAAGCAATAAAGAAAGACCAGGAGTTCTCTCTATCTCTCTGTGTTCAATCTATTATTCTGTGATTCTGTGATTGATTCGTTCTTGTTCTAAGCAGAGGAATCGTTCGGACTGGTCTCCAGCGTCGGTTCCTCAACACGTTATCAGCACGACTTCGCTCTGGTGAACGAGGTAATCATTGAAGCACAGATTAAATTTTCTAGATTGCTTTTGAATCTGTATTTTCTTTTCGCGTTCTAGATTGAATCTCTATGGTGCAAATCCGCCCTAATCTACCGCGAGCAGACTTGAAGTCGCCGGCACAATGCCGATCGGTAGATTGTGAAACGGGGTAGATGTTGATTGCACTGTAAATTAGAAACGATGCAAATCCGCCCCAAATCTACCGCGAGCAGACTTGAAGTCGCCGGCACAATGTCGATCGGAGGATTTCGGAAAGGGTAGATGTTGATTGCATCGTAGAATGGAAAACAAAAATTACTTGCATGAGTTCTGTCTAATTCTATATGATCGTTGTGCAAAGACAGAAATTATCATCTTCTCTGTTCAGACCTGCATGTCAATAACACAGAAAAAAAACCACGACCGCCGACCGGCCGCCACTGACATCGTGCCCGCATGCACGCTGATGGCCGCCGACAGGCAGCCGGCCGGGGAGCCCGCACGGCGTCGCCGCCCGCCGCCGGCCCTGTGCCCGCAAGCACCGCCGCCCGAGGTTGACCCTGCGTCGCGCCTCCCCGCAAGGATGCCGCTTCGCACCACCCCGCCGTCGCCTCCGCTTCCCCGCCGCGCCCGCACGCGCGCCTTGCCCCAACCATCGCTCGGCCCGAAGCCGCCTGCATGCGCCTAGCGCCGGTGATCGAGGCCGGCAACTCCCTGCCGTGACGCCCGTAGCGCCTGACCGGCCGTGCCTCCTCGCGCACGCGACCGCCGCCTGATCACCGCCCTGAACAGCGCCGGCCACCCCCTCGCTCTCCGCGCCCGCACGCGCGGCGGACGTCCCTTCGTCTTCCACGCCGGCACCCGAATGCGCTGGCCGCCGCTCCGTCTTCTGCGCCGCCGCCCGAACGCGCCGGCCCCCGGTCCCACCCGCGTTGGCCTTGCCGTGGCCCCAGCAGGCGCCTGCATGCGCCCGCGCACCGCCAGCCCGGACTTCTCGCCGCCGCCCGGCCCGAACGCCGGTTCGACCTGCCCGCGCACGAGCGCCGCCACCCCGGCCCGAACGTCGGCCCGGCCTCCCCGCGCACGAGCGCCGTCGCCCCGGCTTGAACGCCCCTTCGGCCTCCCCGCGCACGAGCGCCGTCGCCCCGGCCCGAACGCCCCTTCGGCCTCCCCGCGCATGAGCGCCGCCGCGGCCCCTGGACTTCCGAGCTCCGCGCCTCCGCCTCGCCGGACAGCAGCCGTGCTCGTGTGCCGCCGTTGCCCGACGCCGGTTGCGCCGCACGCGCCGCCTGCTGGCCAGCAGCCGCGTCTGCCGCCGCCCGTCTCGCATCGGACCCGGGGCCGCCGCCACCGAATGCCCGGGTTAGGGGAAACCCTAACCCCACCATGGCTTAATGGCCACAAGGGCCTTTTTGACCTGCATGGGCCAACCGGCCGAAATTAAGTGGGCTGAGGGGGAGCGAATGGGCCGGGCGGGGGGAGGGGGGAGAAAGAAAAAAAAGGGGCCGGTCGGTGGGTCATCGTGAAATTGCAGAAAAGGCCCTGAATTCTTGTATATTACTGAAAGGCCCTTAATTATTTGATTTAAGTCCTGATTTTTGCAGAAAAGGCATTGTAATTTCAAAAATTACGAACAAGGCCTGAAATTTACGTGTGGGTCCAGAATTTTGCAGAAAACCCCTCGGTAAATCAGGAAATTGCGCGAATTTTTCTCTGAACTGAAAATTTGCGTAAAAACCCCCAGAAAGTGCAGAATTTGCTGCAATTTCATATTTTAGCATAAAAGGGCCTCGGGAATCCGAATTGTGAATTATTTTTAGCATTTGAAGCTTATTTATTTATGCCATTATTGTTTTATGTATTTTCTGTATTTATTTACTGTTTTGGTTCATTGTAATTGTTTAAATTACTTTTAATCACTGAAATTAGCAGTAAAATTATAGAAAATGCTAGAACATTACGAGAATCTTTGTACCATTTATTTACCCGTAGTGAATTATTCCGTGCATGTCTACCAGCAGTAGACTTATACACATTTAAATGACTAGCATCACGAACTGGGAGTTCGAGGAGCTGGCCCAGCATGGCCAAAACTACCTGATGTTGGCATCCGATGTCGAGACTATGCTTGGAGCCAGGAAGCTCCGCGCTGCTATTGGGATTGGCGGACTGAATGACGCTCAACCCAAACCTGAGGAGAATGATCAGGCACTTCATTTTCTCAGGCACCACCTCTGCCTCACTCTCAAGAATGAGTATATGACGGAGAAGAGCGCGCTAGCACTCTGGACCGCACTCCAGAAGATGTTTGAGGCTAAAGTACACCATTCTTCCTCAAGCAGAGCGAGAGTGGATCAGACTGAGGTTTTGCCGACTTTAAGACGGTCAGGGAATACAATTCTGCCTTGCACAGGATTTGTACCCCAATACAGAAAATTGAGAAAAACCTTCCACCCCAATATAGTACAATCCGCACGCAACTATCGTCAAGATGGCTATGAGGAATACGCCGAATTGACTGATATGATGCAAGTTGCGGAGGCTCAGGACAAAGTTCTCCGTAAGAACTACGTCACTCAGCCACCTGGGAGCTCCGCTGGCCGTGAAGCCAACGCCGGGAGCTACAAGGTGCGAAAAGCTCTTAATGAGAGAAGGGGAAGGAAGGGTAAGGCCGCAGCCCAGAAAGGCGAATTAGATGCTCCACGAGAGAATAGGGCCAGCAAGCCAAAGCGGGATGGTCAAGGGCAGTATGAAGCCCACTCTGCATCGGCTGAGGGGGAGAATTCTGAGTAGCTGCCTGCACCGATGGAAGTTGAAACCATCACGACAGCAGTAATCCCTCTCGACCTAGAAGTAGTTAACGCCATGATTTCTCTTGAAGAGAATGTCAACCCCGAGAAAATAGCAGAAGAAGTCTGGTGCACTGAATGCATTTCGACTTTAATTGTCATTTATTTTGTGTGGAAGAATATGTTAGAATTTGCATGGATGGTACTTAAGAATTGTTATTTTCTCGTGATGGTTGGATGATATTTGATGAATTCATTCATTTATTCAGTTTATGATGGCATGATATGTTCTGATATTAGTGTATTTTATCTATGTGTTGATTGCCTTCTCATGCATATTAATAAAATACCATATATTAGAACGCGTGTAGCGCCCTATGAAGGAAGTGTGCTTAGCTAGCAGCGGCACAACGCATACCATCTTAAGAGAGATTATGTATTTTCAGTCGATTTGTAAGAGCGCTGGCAGCCTTACGACAATCGCCAGAAGCAATGCATGTATAATTGGTTCAGGAAGAGCCACAATGGGCACAACTTTGGTCATTGAAGAATCCTTATTGTACCCAGGATCGACTAGAACTCTCCTAAGTTTTAAAGAATATCCGCGCAAATGGTTTCCATGTTGAGACTGAAGAAGAGCATGGTAAGAAACACCTACTCATCACGAAGCGCGAAGAGAATGGCAAAAGAATATTAGAAAAACTTCCTTCACTGGGCTATATTATACCAACATTAAAGCGCCTGCAGCGTACACTGTTCTGAAAATAGTGTTTAGAAGCTCTTAACTCTTCTGTCTCTGACATGACAGATTAGGCCACCCAGGTCTTAGGATGATGAGAAACATAATAAATAACTCGCATGGGCATAATATTAATGTGAAGAATTTCCCGAATCATAAAGATTTTGTGTGCCCTGCATGTGCCACCGGGAAACTAATAACTAGACCCTCCACTCTGAAAGTGAAGGATGAAGTCCCTGCATTCCTGGAACGCATCCAGGGAGACATTTGCGGTCTCATTCAGCCCATCTTAGGGTCATTTAAGTATTTCATGGTGCTCATTGATGCTTCTTCGAAGTAGTCGTATGTGGGTTTGTTTTCCACAAGAAACCACGTCTTTGCACAAATCGATCTCGCAGATCATTCGCATCAGAAAATGTGTCCCCTGATTATCACATCAAGTCCATCAGAATGGACAACGCCGGAGAATTTACTTCAAAGGCATTTGATGATCATTGCATGGCAATGGGAATTGCAGTTGAGCATTCGGTACCACATGTCCATACCCAGAATGGTCTGGCAGAGACTTTAATTAAAAGAATTAAATTTATTGCCCGACCCCTTTTGTATAATTGAAATCTAGCAGCTACATGTTGGGGACACGCAGTCCTGCATGCAGCGAATCTCATCAACCTTAGACCTTCGGCCTACAACATCCATTCACCTATGCAACTAAGCGCAATGGTAAGCACCGAAGATTTCCCAACATTAGGGGGAGGAAATCAACCCCTTGATGAAGAATGTCGGTAAATTATGTGGCAAGCCTGGGGAATCCTTGTAGATGACCCACGCACTAGAGAAGTCCAGAAGACATTACATGGCAAGCCACGGGAATTCATGCAGATGACCCGCGCATTAGTGAAGCAAATAGAGAAGTCCAAAAGACAATAGAAGTCCAGAAGACAAGAGAAGTCTAGAAGACAATAGATTTGCAAGCATTAGCAAATCAACTACCTGATCACTTTAGCGATTTGAAGAGCGTGACTAAGTCGCATGTGCCTGAACGCACTGCACCGGAGAGGGTTGAAATACCAAAGAAAATTGAAGGTATCCCTAATCTCGTCCAGAGGCTCAGAAAAATAAAAAAAGAGGACGAGAACTCCGGTTCCTCAAATCCTTAGTAACCGGGGACGCCTGGTGAAGAAGGATAAGAGGGATTTACCACAGCCGATCATTGAAGTCCCCCAGAATGAGAAGGGGAGCCAGTTGAGACCTGGCACAAGTATGACACCTTCCAAAAAGGACATACCGGATCTGAATATCTCCATCGGCATGGATGTGTGCGCACACATCGGAGCCGAAAAACTAAAGGGACTTGCCATCGCAATTGAAAGAAGTGATGTGCAAGGTAGAGCTCCAGCAGAAGCAATCGCTTCAGAAGAAGCAACTCATGAAGAAATAGCTATAAATTATGTGTACACGGGAGAGTCCCTGAATAGGACAACAGCTAATATCGATATCTACTTCGTAAAGAAAATTGCCACAATCATCGATCTTGATCCCGAGCCTGCATCGCTCGCTGAATGTAAGAAAAGATCAGATTGGGAAGATTGGAAGAAGGCAATAGCAACTGTATTGCTATCTCTGAACAAAAGAGAGGTGTTTGGGCCCGTATGCCGCACACCTCCCCACATACACCCCGTTGGGCACAAGTGGGTATTTGTTCGAAAGAGAAATGAAAGAAATGAAGTAGTGAGATACAAAGCAAGGCTAGTAGCCCAAGGTTTCACTCATGTCCCGAAGTTGATTATGAAGAAACCTACTCCCAAGTCATGAGTGGAATTACCTTTAGATATTTGATCTCAATGGTAGTGAACTTGAACTTAGAAATGAAATTGATGGATGTTGTGACTGCATACCTTTACGGTAATTTGGATTCGGAGATTTACATAAGAGTCCCTGAAGGAATTCCTTTCCCGAACCAAGACAGAGCAAATAGAAATCTGTACAGTGTGAAACTCAGAAAGTCACTGTATGGACTGAAACAATCTGGAAGAATGTGGTATAATCGCTTGAGCGACTTTCTCCGCAAGAAAGGCTACACGAACAATGAAGACTGTCCTTGTGTATTTATACGGCGATCCCAGAATGGATTCTGTATAATCTCTGTGTATGTAGATGATCTGAATATCATCGGGACAGCCGAAGACATAAAAGAAGCAAGCTCCTACTTGGAGTCAGAATTTGAAATGAAAGATTTGGGCAATACCAAGTTTTGCTTAGGCCTGCAGCTTGAGCATGTCCTTGAAGGAGTCTTGGTACATCAGTCGACCTACACCCAGAAGGTGCTTGAAAGGTTTGGCTTTGAGAAGGCATTTCCCTCAAAAGTACCAATGATCGGAAGGACTTTACAGCAAGAAAAAGATCCTTTCCGACCTAGGGAAGAGGGGGAGGAAGTCCTGGGACCGGAATTCCCATACTTGAGTGCAGTGGGAGCACTCATGTACTTAGAAAACTGCACTAGACCGGACATTGCATTTGTCGTGAACCTATTAGCAAGGTACAGTGCAGAGCCCACTAAAAGGCATTGGCAGGGCATAAAGGACACCTTCGAAGGAAGCAAAGACATTGGATTGTCTTACAGAAAGAATCAAGATCTGAACTTGATTGACTATGCAGATGCTGGGTACCTGTCTAACCCGCATACCGCTAAGTCGCAAACAGGCTATGTTTTTTTTCATGTGGTGGAAATGTAATTTCCTAGAAATCGTCTAAGCAAAGCCTTGTAGCTACTTCGACGAACCACTCAGAAATTATAGCGCTATATGAAGCCGCACGAGAGTGCGCTTGGTTCCGCTGAATGATTCACCACATCCAGCAGTCATGTAAAATGAACATTGTGCAAACCCCCACAATTATCCATGAAGATAATGCAGCTTGCGTTGCACAAGTGCAGACGGGCTATGTAAGCATATCAACCCCAAGTTCCTCTATGCTCATGAATTGCAGAGATGGATAAGATTAAAGTACTGTACACTAAGTCATGTAGACTTGTTCACTAAGTCACTCCCGCATCTAGCTTTGAAAGGTGCGTGCGTGGAATTGGAATGACGAGACTTAGAGAAGTGCAGAATTCAGGGGGAGAATTCTCACAAGCCCGCTAATAAATCTTGATCATGAAGATTAAGTACCCAAAAATAAAGTCCTGCAGACCAAATGAATTTGGGTGAATTGTACTCTTTTTCCCTTGACGAGTTTTCCATGAAGTTTCTCGACCAAGGTTTTTAATGAGGCAATTCGTGCATCGCAGCATCACATGTATTATGTGCTCTTTCTCCAAATTTTTCCCACTGGGTTTTTATGGAGTTTTAGTGAGGCATGAACGTGTCGGATGAGTGCCCAAGGGGGAGTGTTAAGAAACCTGGGCCTGGGCCGGCAGCCCAGGGCCCATGGTGGGCACCTCATTGTAGTCTATAAATAGAGAGCCATACCTCCTCATTATGTACACATGAATGAAAGCAATAAACAAAGACCAGAAGTTCTCTCTATCTCTCTCTGTGTTCAATCTATTATTCTGTGATTCTGTGATTGATTCGTTCTTGTTCTAAGCAGAGGAATCGTTCGGACTGGTCTCCAGCGTCGGTTCCTCAACAACTAACACTTTTTCATCACTCAGTATGCATGGCTATTACATAGTTGACATCTGCCTTCTTTGCCGAGGCATCTTTTCAGTGACAACTATACGTTATAACCCTTTGGATGTTGTGTAGGAACAACGGACTATCTTGTAAATGGGTTTAGTGCACCAACTTCTTTTTAGGTGGTGAGATTTTTCAATCCTCTTCATTTTTAGATTGCATCGTAATTGCCTACCTCATCTTGGATCGCTTCTTTGTAGACAACCAACCCCCTTTTTTGTGCAAGTACTAATATTTCAAAGCATTTCTTTTAACTGCACTATCTGGAGGCGCCAGGCTCCCCAAGCCATCTTCTCCGAAGGGGGGGAGAGGGGTGCGGTAGTGGGCAGTAGTCGCGGAGATCCCGGTTGGTGTGGCGGTACGCTGAGTCGCGTAGGTCCCGAAGCCCTGAGCAGGTGAGCGTGAAGTCGCGTGGCCCGATAAGTCGTCAAGAGAGTGCAGTAAGTGGTGGAAATCGTTGTCTGCGTAAGCCTGTAAGGGGTATAGGTCGATCGGAATTAAGGGTTCTACCCTGTCGTTGTCTAGAAACCGTCTATCCAAAAGGTTGATCTTTATTGTGGGATTTTCCCTGCCGTAGACTAGAAAGACTACCTATCCTATCTCTTTTATCTTCGTACAAGATGTCTTGGTTAGCCAGGTCTCTTGGTGTAACTGACCGTCTAGAAGCCTCTGGCAGTAATGACAGGTCTATCAAAACGATGTCGGTTAAGAATGCTTCGTCTGTTTGCTTTGAGGATATAGAGCAAAGTATTGCAAATTGGAAAGTACCTAAGGTAAATGTTAAGGATATATATCATATAGGCACGTTTTCTCTTCGTTCTGATTACTATATTAAAACTATAGAAAAAACTCTTCCTATTAGCTCTTTGCATGAAACTCTGCATCTTCTTTCTGAAAAAGAAATCAATCGTATCAGAGCAAAACCTCAATATCATTATATACATTTTGGTCTAGTACAAGTGGCTATTAGATCATTAACTCGAAGAGGTTTAAATATTTCTGTGTTGGCTTGTCTAAGAGATTGCAGAAATAAAAAGTTTAAGGACTCTTTGCTAGGAATGGTTGAAGCTAGTCTTAGTAATGGTCCTGTGTTCTTCAACACCTTCCCAGACTTTTCTGTATCTCTTTCGGATTTAAATCTCCATAAGGTTCTGACCTTGAGCTTACAAACATCTGGCTTTGATCTTGAACCTGGAAGTGAAAACATTTCAGTGACATATAGGATCTATTACAAAGCCATGACTACGTTAGCTCCTTGTGCAAAACAGAATACACCCAAAGGTCTGACCACACTTCTTCAAGCCAATCCTAGAAATCATATTGTTACTCCCAAAACCTTGAAGTGGGATGAGATAACACTTCCGGAGAAGTGGACTCTCCTACAAGCGGTTGAGCCAAAAGCCACTCAACAAAATGAATTAGAATCTCTGGCCGAAACACCAGATGGAGATGTTGAGATAACATTCTCCTCAAAAAGAACAATCTTTATCCAATCAAGGCCCTCATTCCATCTAGACAATAGACCACAGTTAAAACCAAATAATATTGTCTATGCAACTTATGAGGATAAGGATAATCAGTATGAGCCCTCAATCTCAGATTTTGAGCTCAATGTTATAGAGGAAGTAAAAGAAGATCATGAGTTTGAAATCGATAAGGATCTCCTTAAGAGAAATCTTGATCTTCCTGAAAATAAGATTAAGTGTGAAAGGTACTACAAAAATGTAGACAGTCCTTATGTTCAAAAAATAAGAGAGATTTGGTACAAAGAGATGAAAGAGCAAAAAAGACATATTTACTTCTTTGACTGGTACGAGAATAGCCAGATTATACATCTGGAAGAATTCTTTAAGCCAAAGAGTAAATCAAAGAGTAAATCAAAAACCAAATCCAAAACTGAGCCTAAGGAAAAGCCTAAGTCAGACCTAGATGAGTTAAAGTCTGAATTAGCCAAATTAAGGTCTGAAATAAATACTCTAAAATCCATTCAAAAGAAACCAAAGTCTGATGACTTAAATGTTATCAAAAAGGTTTCAAAAGAATGGAAGACCTCTGGTGGAAAGATTGAAGAGTCGGTTCATCCGCCCTTCGAATCTATCCAACTTCCAAATAATACTCAGGGAGAAAGCTCCAAAGCATCTCTATTAAAAAATATTTCTAAAACCACTCATGGTGATCCTGTAAAAGTAGAACACATAGGACACCTAGTGGAACAACAAAATTATGCAAACATATCTTTACATGCTCTTGGACAGCAAACGGATCGCATCGAAAATATTCTCCTGGAAGGATCCAAGACCAACAAGGCTGAGGTAAAGATAAATTATCCATTTAATTCTCAGTCTGAATCATCTAGCTCTCGATCTATTGTTCCTTTGTTTACCCCACAAATATTAGGTCCTAATATAAAGCTAGGGAAACAAAAAGCAATAGGATCATCCGTCTCTACAGATTTGGTTAGTGAGTTAGCCAATAAGTTAAGTAACTTAAAGGTGAACAAAAATATTAATCAAATCTCTGATGGAGAAGATAATGATATGGTCAATAAGATCTTTAAACCAATAACTAATACTGCTAGGACAAGGAATTACTATCCTAGACCAACTTATGCTGATCTTCAACTGGAAGAAAGGCCTCAAATTAGTAATATGGCATATTTCAATGGCAAAGAAATTGTGGAATGGAATTTTGATGGATACACTGAGTATCAAATATTTACCCTTTGCCATCAAATGATTATGTATGCTAATGCTTGCATAGCTAGTGGTAATCCAGAAAGAGAAGCAGCCTCAATGATTGTTGTTGGATTCTCTGGTCAACTGAGAGGCTGGTGGGATCACTACATGGATTCTGATCAGAAGCAAGCAATTCTTAATGCAGTGAAGATAGATGGAAATGGCAATCCCATAGTCCGGGTAGATGCGCAAGGAAACCCTGTCGGTAACATCTCAGATGCCCTGACTACTTTGGTTTATAACATCGTCTATCATTTCGCTGGAAATTATCAAGATATCTATGAGAAAAATAGAGAACAATTGATAAACCTAAGATGTAAGACTATGTCTGATTTTAGGTGGTATAAAGATACTTTCTTATCAAAATTATATACTCTTCCTGAGCCTAATCAAGATTTTTGGAAGGAAAAGTATATATCAGGACTACCTCCTCTATTTGCTGAAAAAGTTAGAAACTCTTTAAGAAAGGAAGGAGAGGGTAGTATAAATTATCAATTCCTAGATATAGGCAAAATCACCCAAAAGATACAGTTGGTAGGTGCTGAACTTTGTAATAACCTTAAAATCAAAGACCAACTGAAGAAACAAAAAATTATTGGGAAAAAGGAATTGGGAGATTTTTGCTATCAATTTGGATTTGAGGATCAACATGAAAAGAGACATAGGACAAAGTATGTCAAAAGATTTAGAAAAAATCATGTTGATAATAAGAAAGAAACTTATTATGTTAAGAGGAAGCGTCACCGAAAACCTCTTAAGAAAAATACTCCTAAAAAGGATGCTAAACCAATTGTATGCTATAAATGTGGACTAAAGGGTCATATAGCAAGCAATTGCTTTAAATCCATAATCAAAAAAGAAATCCAAACTTTGCTAGAATCAGAGTCAGAAGATATTAAAGAAAAACTAGGAGATATCCTAAACCATATTGACAATGAGTCTAGTTCTGAAAATGAAGAAAAATCAGAAGTTAATCATTGTGAAGATAGTGTATGTTCTTGCTGTGAGCAAGATGTCTCTGAGGATACATCTGATGAAAATATTCTAGTCCTCACAGACTTAGAACAATTTGTATTAGACACCTTTGATACGGTGCAAGATCCAAGAGAAAAAGAAGTTATCTTGGAAAGATTCTAATCAAGGGTAAAAAATAACAAGGAGAAGTTGGTAAAAGATATCCAACATAAAAAGTATTTCTCTATTGATGAAGTCATCCAAAGAGTAGAAGATCATAAGAAGGCTAAGAAGCAGTTAAGTCTGAATGACTTGCTTCAAGAGCAAAATTATATAAAAGAAGTACTAAATGATCTTCAAAAAAGAATTCAAATTCTAGAAATTTCTAGAAAAGAAGAAAGAAAATATGAAACTCAAAGTGAATCTGAGAGTGAATCTGAAGAAGAAATTCTTCAGAACAATCAAGAAATAGTTAGCTCCATAGAAACCTACTTCAAGCAAAAATGGTATGTAGAAATATCATACAAGTTTGTTGATGGGTTTCACTTCAAATATAAAACTTTAATTGACTCAGGAGCTGATATGAATTGTATTCGTGAAGGAATTATTCCTTCCAAATATTTTCAAAAATCTACTCATAAAATTCATGGGGCGGATGGGAACCAACTTAAAGCCAATTTCAAAATCCCTGAAGTTCTCATTTGCATCTCTGGTGTTTCTATTAAGACTTCCTTTCTGCTTGTTAAAAATCTAAAACAAGGAGTCATTCTAGGCACACCATTCTTATCGTTGATACGTCCTTTTCTTGTGACAAATGATAGTATCAAGTTTGAAATCATGAACCAAGAATTGGAATTAAAATTTTGTTCCATACCCGAAGAAGCGTTATTGAATCAATTTATAGAGATTGCTTCGGGAAAAGAAAATATTGTCAATGAGATATTCATTGAGCCAACCATGACTAACATTCAAAGTGTTAGTTACATAAATATATTGCAGCTGAAGAACACTCATCCTTTTCCCATGTCTTGGCCTCAAAAAGAGGAGCAAAATATGCATAAGGAAGTGCTCTTCCAAAACAAGTTGCTAGAAAATCATTACAAGCATGACATAAGTTGTCATGATCATTTTATGAGCTTACTCTTTAGCTATGGAAGCAAAAAACGAAATTCTATGCAGCCATATGCTTCTCATGCTAACCTTTATGAAGTGGCAAAACCTATAAAGTCTTGTTTCCATAAAATAGCTTATAAACCCTTGTTTGAGCTTGATCAATATCACCTCTTTAACCAGAAATTCTGCACATGGGGTGACTCATATCTTTGCTATAGTTGCATATATGATGACTCATACAATGACTCATGTATTTGCAATAGTAGCCTAAATGATGATTCATACCTTTACCATGGTTGCCTATGGGGTGACTCACAAATTGACAATAGTGGGTTATTGCTAAAACATCACTATCAAATAGTTTTGGTTCATATT
Source organism: Dendrocalamus latiflorus (assembly GCA_017311315.1). NCBI lineage: Eukaryota > Viridiplantae > Streptophyta > Magnoliopsida > Poales > Poaceae > Dendrocalamus > Dendrocalamus latiflorus. The sequence continues at coordinate 15,248,598 of CM029656.1, forward strand.
ATATGTATGAAAGCATGCAGCCCAAAACAAGCATGTAATTGGTCATACTATGTAATATCATGTTACATTCTCATCAATGTAATATCATGTTACATTTTTACCAAATTATTGTTTAAAAGAAACATGATCCATGATAGTAAAAATATAAGGAAGGTAATGTGTGCACAAATCTTTCATGACTATCAACTAATCCAGTTAGTTGCCTCTTTATCACATTACAGGGGAATCATGTCCCAGCAAAGATATACACCGATGAGCTCTTGGAAATTACCCCAACCACGGGAGGGGCATTCTGAGCGGTTCAATCAAAATTTTCCTGCAACAGAATTGCAGCAAGGCTTGCTCAATTTAATCTGGCAAGCAAAGAATAGTAAGGAGAAAGCACATGCACTCTGTGGGCTGGCTTACTATTTCAATCATATGATGCCTAAAGATACAAAGGCAATATCATCAGATTATGTATCAAGAGATATTCTTCCCACATGGGAAGGGTGCTCGTCAAAAGTATTATGTCAAGGTGTTGAATCACCTAGCAATTTAAAATCATTGGATCTGGGTACCAGATCAAAAGTATCAGATCTGAGCATCAGATCATCAAAAAATTCAAAGATGAGCCTCGAATTGAGACCATCTCAATATATCAAAATATTGAATCATGGAGAATCCCCAGATGATCCAAAGATATCAGATCTCTGTAAAAGATCTCATGATAATGGTTCAAAATCATTTGATCTAGATACTAGATCATCAAAAGTATTGAGCTTGAGTACAAGCTCACCAAACAATGATTCTTTCCACAAACCAACATATGCATCTCCAGACTGCATAAATATCAGAGAGCTTCTCACAACATTTCCACAAATAAAAACCATGGCATTATCAACATCAGAAAGCATTCATACAACTGCATGTAGCCACCAAAATAAAGTGAGAAGAGAGAATTATTGCAGCCACAAAATTAGAAAAAATATGGCCTCTAGAGAGCTCTTTGACCCCAGTTCTCACGAAATTCTCATTTCTAGATTGAGTTTTAAAACCAAACAAACACTTTCCTGCCTAGGGCCAGATATTCTAGAACTCATCTGGAAAAAATACTATGAGCGACAAATGAAAATATTTTCAGAGCTCCAAAAATATTTTATCAACCTATATGAGGGGAGAGAAATTAACCCAAGCCTCAGAATCAATGTCCATAGATTTCCACTCCTCCATTTTGATGAGAGAATAAGTATTCAGCCATATCACAAATATATTATATTGAGAGCAGAGATAGACCTTAAACTTTTCAAAAGCCTACAAACACAAGCCCATAACAATCTCTCTCTCCAGAGTATCATAGACCAAGGATTAGTCTATATCATCTATGGCACACTTGATCAGATTCTTCAATCTGATCTTGGAATTGCTATAAAGGAAGCTTGTAAAAGAATGGAATTCATCAGGGGAAGATACAAAATTATCTTCTATTCTACCCCACCAAGATTTACACCACCAGTCAGGCCGGCAATGCATGATGTTTACATTCTTAAAGGATGTTTCACTTTCCCTGTCAAAACAATTGGTTTTCTGACTGAAGAACAAAGAATTATTTTCTCAGAATACCAACCATGACAAGTGGCGGTGGTTTAAAGAAGCTATGGAAATCGAAGATAGCATCTATTTAGACACCTCATGTCAAATGGTTTTCCAAAACCGAATCATGAAAATATTCTGTGGTGGCAATGGTATTGTACACAAAGGGGTTGGACGCCTAATAAAAGTTGATTACGGTGAAGACACGATGATTCGCAAAGAATATCAGAAAATGCTGAGTTGGTATGATACACTCCAACCAGATGAAATTGAAGGCACGACCTCTGCACCAATGATAGTAGATGAAGACAGTGAATAACAATAATTGTTCGCAGAAGCTCTCCGACAACGAGAACAATTGTCAAGACAATTATATGAGTACTATCTACTATTGCAGATGGAATCTGAACTATTGCAGACAGAATACAGTCTGGTCAAAAGTGTCATTATGACGAATATTCTTCACGGAGGTCTAAAGTTTCATCATGACTCCCTGAGGTGTAAAGCGTCATCATGAAGACAAGCTTCAAAGGGCATCACTTCTACCACCTCTCAGATTGCTCCATCACTCCACAAAGCTCTGAGAAGAAGATGATCACTCCACCAAAGCAATAAGCTTCCACTTCCACTACCACTCCACCTCCACTCCACAAATTAGTGTAAAATAAGTAGTAGCCTAAATAAAGACTCAATCTTTGAGTCTAAGTGTGTAAGTGTGTAAGATTGTAAGTGTGTAAGTGTGTAAAATCTAAGTAGGGATTGTATAACTAAAACTTGTAGTAGTTCTAGCTTCTGGTGTACTACACAGAAGGATTCCTTCTGTCTAAAAGGTATATGAATGAACGCTGGAACGATTTCTATCCCTACACTCTCTATGTTTCAATTTGATTATTTCAAGTTCTTTCTATTATTTATGTCTTTTTCAGTCTGTCCTTTATATTACTAATGTTCTTATTATTCTGTTCTTTGTTTATCTTCTTTATATTCTGTCTCTTACTTATGTTCTAAGTTCTTATGTTCTTTAATTTCTGTCCTTTACTTTCAGTCTTTTATATTATGTTCTTACTTTCAGTTCTTGCATAAGCATATCATTTAATTCTTTGTGTGTTGCATCTGCATATGTTCTTTTGTATTTGTGTGCTTTAAATTCAGTACTTTACTATTTACGTTATTATTTACTATTCCTGTTCTTAGTTATTGTTTATTTTAATTTTTAATCATCCTTTCCAACCTGCATATCTAACTCTATCCTCCTTGCATTCATATTATCTATTCTCTACCATACATCGTAGCGACCAGATCCCTGAGTCGCTGCCTGGGTTCTCAATCTGGTATCAGAGCATGTTACATTCTCATCAATGTAATATCATGTTACATTTTTACCAAATTATTGTTTAAAAGAAACATGATCCATGATAGTAAAAATATAAGGAAGGTAATGTGTGCACAAATCTTTCATGACTATCAACTAATCCAGTTAGTTGCCTCTTTGTCACATTAGAGGGGTGCGGTAGTGGGCAGTAGTCGCGGAGGCCCCGGTTGGTGTGGCGGTACGCTGAGTCGCGTAGGTCCCGAAGCCCTGAGCAGGTGAGCGTGAAGTCGCGTGGCCCGATAAGTCGTCAAGAGAGCGCAGTAAGTGGTGGAAATCGTTGTCTGCGTAAGCCTGTAAGGGGTATAGGTCGATCGGAATTAAGGGTTCTACCCTGTCGTTGTCTAGAAACCATCTATCCAAAAGGTTGATCTTTATTGTGGGATTTTCCCTGCCGTAGACTAGAAAGACTACCTATCCTATCTCTTTTATCTTCGTACAAGATGTCTTGGTCAGCCAGGTCTCTTGGTGTAACTGACCGTCTAGAAGCCTCTGGCAGTAATGACAGGTCTATCAAAACGATGTCGGTTAAGAATGCTTCGTCTGTTTGCTTTGAGGATATAGAGCAAAGTATTGCAAATTGGAAAGTACCTAAGGTAAATGTTAAGGATATATATCATATAGGCACGTTTTCTCTTCGTTGTGATTACTATATTAAAACTATAGAAAAAACTCTTCCTATTAGCTCTTTGCATGAAACTCTGCATCTTCTTTCTGAAAAAGAAATCAATCGTATCAGAGCAAAACCTCAATATCATTATATACATTTTGGTCTAGTACAAGTGGCTATTAGATCATTAACTCGAAGAGGTTTAAATATTTCTGTGTTGGCTTGTCTAAGAGATTGCAGAAATAAAAAGTTTAAGGACTCTTTGCTAGGAATGGTTGAAGCTAGTCTTAGTAATGGTCCTGTGTTCTTCAACACCTTCCCAGACTTTTCTGTATCTCTTTCGGATTTAAATCTCCATAAGGTTCTGACCTTAAGCTTACAAACATCTGGCTCTGATCTTGAACCTGGAAGTGAAAACATTTCAGTGACATATAGGATCTATTACAAAGCCATGACTACGTTAGCTCCTTGTGCAAAACAGAATACACCCAAAGGTCTGACCACACTTCTTCAAGCCAATCCTAGAAATCATATTATTACTCCCAAAACCTTGAAGTGGGATGAGATAACACTTCCGGAGAAGTGGACTCTCCTACAAGCGGTTGAGCCAAAAGCCACTCAACAAAATGAATTAGAATCTCTGGCCGAAACACCAGATGGAGATGTTGAGATAACATTCTCCTCAAAAAGAACAATCTTTATCCAATCAAGGCCCTCATTCCATCTAGACAATAGACCACAGTTAAAACCAAATAATATTGTCTATGCAACTTATGAGGATAAGGATAATCAGTATGAGCCCTCAATCTCAGATTTTGAGCTCAATGTTATAGAGGAAGTAAAAGAAGATCATGAGTTTGAAATCGATAAGGATCTCCTTAAGAGAAATCTTGATCTTCCTGAAAATAAGATTAAGTGTGAAAGGTACTACAAAAATGTAGACAGTCCTTATGTTCAAAAAATAAGAGAGATTTGGTACAAAGAGATGAAAGAGCAAAAAAGACATATTTACTTCTTTGACTGGTACGAGAATAGCCAGATTATACATCTGGAAGAATTCTTTAAGCCAAAGAGTAAATCAAAGAGTAAATCAAAAACCAAATCCAAAACTGAGCCTAAGGAAAAGCCTAAGTCAGACCTAGATGAGTTAAAGTCTGAATTAGCCAAATTAAGGTCTGAAATAAATACTCTAAAATCCGTTCAAAAGAAACCAAAGTCTGATGACTTAAATGTTATCAAAAAGGTTTCAAAAGAATGGAAGACCTCTGGTGGAAAGATTGAAGAGTCGGTTCATCCGCCCTTCGAATCTATCCAACTTCCAAATAATACTCAGGGAGAAAGCTCCAAAGCATCTCCATTAAAAAATATTTCTAAAACCACTCATGGTGATCCTGTAAAAGTAGAACACATAGGACACATAGTGGAACAACAAAATTATGCAAACATATCTTTACATGCTCTTGGACAACAAACGGATCGCATCGAAAATATTCTCCTAGAAGGATCCAAGACCAACAAGGCTGAGGTAAAGATAAATTATCCATTTAATTCTCAGTCTGAATCATCTAGCTCTCGATCTATTGTTCCTTTGTTTACCCCACAAATATTAGGTCCTAATATAAAGCTAGGGAAACAAAAAGCAATAGGATCATCCGTCTCTACAGATTTGGTTAGTGAGTTAGCCAATAAGTTAAGTAACTTAAAGGTGAACAAAAATATTAATCAAATCTCTGATGGAGAAGATAATGATATGGTCAATAAGATCTTTAAACCAATTACTAATACTGCTAGGACAAGGAATTACTATCCTAGACCAACTTATGCTGATCTTCAACTGGAAGAAAGGCCTCAAATTAGTAATATGGCATATTTCAATGGCAAAGAAATTGTGGAATGGAATTTAGATGGATACACTGAGTATCAAATATTTACCCTTTGCCATCAAATGATTATGTATGCTAATGCTTGCATAGCTAGTGGTAATCCAGAAAGAGAAGCAGCCTCAATGATGGATACACTGAGAGGCTGGTGGGATCACTACATGGATTCTGATCAGAAGCAAGCAATTCTTAATGCAATGAAGATAGATGGAAATGGCAATCCCATAGTCCGGGTAGATGCGCAAGGAAACCCTGTCGGTAACATCTCAGATGCCCTGACTACTTTGGTCTATAACATCATCTATCATTTCGCTGGAAATTATCAAGATATCTATGAGAAAAATAGAGAACAATTAATAACCTAAGATGTAAGACTATGTCTGATTTTAGGTGGTATAAAGATACTTTCTTATCAAAATTATATACTCTTCCTGAGCCTAATCAAGATTTTTGGAAGGAAAAGTATATATCAGGACTACCTCCTCTATTTGCTGAAAAAGTTAGAAACTCTTTAAGAAAGGAAGGAGAGGGTAGTATAAATTATCAATTCCTAGATATAGGCAAAATCACCCAAAAGATACAGTTGGTAGGTGCTGAACTTTGTAATAACCTTAAAATCAAAGACCAACTGAAGAAACAAAAAATTATTGGGAAAAAGGAATTGGGAGATTTTTGCTATCAATTTGGATTTGAGGATCAACATGAAAAGAGACATAGGACAAAGTATGTCAAAAGATTTAGAAAAAATCATGTTGATAATAAGAAAGAAACTTATTATGTTAAGAGGAAGCGTCACCGAAAACCTCTTAAGAAAAATACTCCTAAAAAGGATGCTAAACCAATTGTATGCTATAAATGTGGACTAAAGGGTCATATAGCAAGCAATTGCTTTAAATCCAAAATCAAAAAAGAAATCCAAACTTTGCTAGAATCAGAGTCAGAAGACATTAAAGAAAAACTAGGAGATATCCTAAACCATATTGACAATGAGTCTAGTTCTGAAAATGAAGAAAAAATCAGAAGTTAATCATTGTGAAGATAGTGTATGTTCTTGCTGTGAGCAAGATGTCTCTGAGGATACATCTGATGAAAATATTCTAGTCCTCACAGACTTAGAACAATTTGTATTAGACACCTTTGATACGGTGCAAGATCCAAGAGAAAAAGAAGTTATCTTGGAAAGATTCTAATCAAGGGTAAAAAATAACAAGGAGAAGTTGGTAAAAGATATCCAACATAAAAAGTATTTCTCTATTGATGAAGTCATCCAAAGAGTAGAAGATCATAAGAAGGCTAAGAAGCAGTTAAGTCTGAATGACTTGCTTCAAGAGCAAAATTATATAAAAGAAGTACTAAATGATCTTCAAAAAAGAATTCAAATTCTAGAAATTTCTAGAAAAGAAGAAAGAAAATATGAAACTCAAAGTGAATCTGAGAGTGAATCTGAAGAAGAAATTCTTCAGAACAATCAAGAAATAGTTAGCTCCATAGAAACCTACTTCAAGCAAAAATGGTATGTAGAAATATCATACAAGTTTGTTGATGGGTTTCACTTCAAATATAAAACTTTAATTGACTCAGGAGCTGATATGAATTGTATTCGTGAAGGAATTATTCCTTCCAAATATTTTCAAAAATCTACTCATAAAATTCATGGGGCGGATGGGAACCAACTTAAAGCCAATTTCAAAATCCCTGAAGTTCTCATTTGCATCTCTGGTGTTTCTATTAAGACTTCCTTTCTGCTTGTTAAAAATCTAAAACAAGGAGTCATTCTAGGCACACCATTCTTATCGTTGATACGTCCTTTTCTTGTGACAAATGATAGTATCAAGTTTGAAATCATGAACCAAGAATTGGAATTAAAATTTTGTTCCATACCCGAAGAAGCGTTATTGAATCAATTTATAGAGATTGCTTCGGGAAAAGAAAATATTGTCAATGAGATATTCATTGAGCCAACCATGACTAACATTCAAAGTGTTAGTTACATAAATATATTGCAGCTGAAGAACACTCATCCTTTTCCCATGTCTTGGCCTCAAAAAGAGGAGCAAAATATGCATAAGGAAGTGCTCTTCCAAAACAAGTTGCTAGAAAATCATTACAAGCATGACATAAGTTGTCATGATCATTTTATGAGCTTACTCTTTAGCTATGGAAGCAAAAAACGAAATTCTATGCAGCCATATGCTTCTCATGCTAACCTTTATGAAGTGGCAAAACCTATAAAGTCTTGTTTCCATAAAATAGCTTATAAACCCTTGTTTGAGCTTGATCAATATCTCCAGACTGCATAAATATCAGAGAGCTTCTCACAACATTTCCACAAATAAAAACCATGGCATTATCAACATCAGAAAGCATTCATACAACTGCATGTAGCCACCAAAATAAAGTGAGAAGAGAGAATTATTGCAGCCACAAAATTAGAAAAAATATGGCCTCTAGAGAGCTCTTTGACCCCAGTTCTCACGAAATTCTCATTTCTAGATTGAGTTTTAAAACCAAACAAACACTTTCCTGCCTAGGGCCAGATATTCTAGAACTCATCTGGAAAAAATACTATGAGCGACAAATGAAAATATTTTCAGAGCTCCAAAAATATTTTATCAACCTATATGAGGGGAGAGAAATTAACCCAAGCCTCAGAATCAATGTCCATAGATTTCCACTCCTCCATTTTGATGAGAGAATAAGTATTCAGCCATATCACAAATATATTATATTGAGAGCAGAGATAGACCTTAAACTTTTCAAAAGCCTACAAACACAAGCCCATAACAATCTCTCTCTCCAGAGTATCATAGACCAAGGATTAGTCTATATCATCTATGGCACACTTGATCAGATTCTTCAATCTGATCTTGGAATTGCTATAAAGGAAGCTTGTAAAAGAATGGAATTCATCAGGGGAAGATACAAAATTATCTTCTATTCTACCCCACCAAGATTTACACCACCAGTCAGGCCGGCAATGCATGATGTTTACATTCTTAAAGGATGTTTCACTTTCCCTGTCAAAACAATTGGTTTTCTGACTGAAGAACAAAGAATTATTTTCTCAGAATACCAACCATGACAAGTGGCGGTGGTTTAAAGAAGCTATGGAAATCGAAGATAGCATCTATTTAGACACCTCATGTCAAATGGTTTTCCAAAACCGAATCATGAAAATATTCTGTGGTGGCAATGGTATTGTACACAAAGGGGTTGGACGCCTAATAAAAGTTGATTACGGTGAAGACACGATGATTCGCAAAGAATATCAGAAAATGCTGAGTTGGTATGATACACTCCAACCAGATGAAATTGAAGGCACGACCTCTGCACCAATGATAGTAGATGAAGACAGTGAATAACAATAATTGTTCGCAGAAGCTCTCCGACAACGAGAACAATTGTCAGGACAATTATATGAGTACTATCTACTATTGCAGATAGAATCTGAACTATTGCAGACAGAATACAGTCTGGTCAAAAGTGTCATTATGACGAATATTCTTCACGGAGGTCTAAAGTTTCATCATGACTCCCTGAGGTGTAAAGCGTCATCATGAAGAATAATATTGCCAGTCAAAAGGCGTCATCATGGGGCATCTCTGCCCATGCTTATCCCAGGGGTGGCGACCCCTATATAAAGGGCATGAAGGCAAGCTTCAAAGGGCATCACTTCTACCACCTCTCAGATTGCTCCATCACTCCACAAAGCTCTGAGAAGAAGATGATCACTCCACCAAAGCAATAAGCTTCCACTTCCACTACCACTCCACCTCCACTCCACAAATTAGTGTAAAATAAGTAGTAGCCTAAATAAAGACTCAATCTTTGAGTCTAAGTGTGTAAGTGTGTAAGATTGTAAGTGTGTAAGTGTGTAAAATCTAAGTACGGATTGTATAACTAAAACTTGTAGTAGTTCTAGCTTCTGGTGTACTACACAGAAGGATTCCTTCTGTCTAAAAGGTATATGAATGAACGCTGGAACAGTTTCTATCCCTACACTCTCTATGTTTCAATTTGATTATTTCAAGTTCTTTCTATTATTTATGTCTTTTTCAGTCTGTCCTTTATATTACTAATGTTCTTATTATTCTGTTCTTTGTTTATCTTCTTTATATTCTGTCTCTTACTTATGTTCTAAGTTCTTATGTTCTTTAATTTCTGTCCTTTACTTTCAGTCTTTTATATTATGTTCTTACTTTCAGTTCTTGCATAAGCATATCATTTAATTCTTTGTGTGTTGCATCTGCATATGTTCTTTTATATTTGTGTGCTTTAAATTCAGTACTTTACTATTTACGTTATTACTTACTATTCCTGTTCTTAGTTATTGTTTATTTTAATTTTTAATCATCCTTTCCAACCTGCATATCTAACTCTATCCTCCTTGTATTCATATTATCTATTCTCTACCATACATCGTAGCGACCCAGATCCTATATATATATATATATATATATATATATATATATATATATATATATATATATATATATATATATATATATATATATATATATATATATATATATATATATATATATATATATATATATATATATATATCAAAGTTCACTTTTGTAGTATAATTTGTGTATGTACTCTTTTTATATATGGAAAAATGTATATAGCAAAAATAAAGAACTCTGATAAAAAAAATTTCAAACAAGTCACATTGGAGTATGTTAGAATTAGTATTTAAATATACCAAAAAGATAAAGAGGTATAAAATATTCGTTTAAGTGGTATATTAGAAGTAGGAGTACAGAAAAGACTTCCTATATATATATATATATATATATATATATATATATATATATATATATATATATAGGAAAAAAATACTAATTACACCCGGGTGTAATTACACCTGGGTAGGGCTGTAAAAAAAGCTCGAGGCTCAAGAGCTGCTTGAGCTTGGCTCGCTCTAGACTCGATTTGAGCTTGGCTCGAGCTCCAAATGAGCCGAATTCGAGCTTCATCCTAAGCTCGCGAGCTTTAACGAGCCGAGCTCGAATATCTCGCGAGCTTAGGATTTTTTACCCCCCCCAATTCCCCCCACCCCGCCCCCGGCCCCCACCCCTCCCTCCCAAGTCCCGCCTCTCCTCTCAAATTCCCCCTGCCCCCCAGGCCCCCCCCGCCGCCACACGCCCACGCGGGCGCGACCATGCCTCTCCCCCACCTGCGGCCCCGCCCCCGCCGGCCGTCCCCCTCCTCGCCCTACCGCCGCCTCCCCACCCCCTCCCTCCTCTCCCCCGCCGCCGCCCCTCCTCCCCTCAAGTCCCCAACCCCTTCCTCTCCCCCGCCGCCGCCCCCCCCGTCCCCCTCCTCGCCCCCCCCCCCCGCCGCTGCCGCCCCTCCTCTCCGTCGCCGCCACCGCCCCTCCTCCCCCCGCCGGCGCCCCTCCTCCCCCCCGTTCCCCTCCTCGGCTCCTCGCCTCTTGCACCGCCGCCGCCGCCCCCTCTCCCGCCCCCCATCCCCTTCCTCTCCCCCGCCACCGCCGCCCCTCGTCCCCCCGGCGCCCCTCCTCAACACGGCCCGCCGCCGCCCCTCCTCTCCCCCGCCGTCGACGCCTCTCCTCCCCCCGACGCCCCTCCTCGACCCGGCCCGCCGCCGCCCCTCCTCTCCCCCGCCGCGACGCCTCTCCTCCCCCCGGCGCCCCTCCTCCCCCGCCGGCGCCGCCCCTCCTCGACCGGGATCCGGCCACGCAGGTACGCACCGAGCCTACACGAGCCGAGCTCGAGCGAGCTCGGTAGAAACTCGAGCCGAGCTCGAGCCCAGCTTAAAGTTCGATGTTGATCTTAGGCTCGCTCGAGCTCGGCTCGAGTTTCTACCGAGCTCGAGCTTGCTAGGTCAAGCTCGCTCGAGCTCGACTCGTTTACAGCCCTACACCTGGGTCATCCACCGTCGCTAATGATGGAGATTCGTGCTGCAGTTATTGTTTAGCGGATCTGGAATTAAGTTAGAGGAAGACCCGAACCATTCTACATTTTGAATCACTTCAACACAAAGGAAATATCCGGTAGTTTTGGCAATCGTCCAATAGGCAGGAAGTAACAAATATCTTCCGAGAATTTCGGTCCCAATCGAGAAGTATCCGGGTTTTTGGGTTGAGTATTCCTCTCTGTGTTTCACAATTGTTTTCTCATGGTTTTTTAATCAAACTCAGTGCCAACATGTAGCAGTATGTCGATCACAATATTACTCCTCATGTTTGTCTGATGTACATACTTCCATATGATTTCAGGGCATTTGGTTTCAGGCCACATACTCTCATACTCCTTTTTAATCAATATCAGTACATACTGCAATTTGGTTTCAGGGCATTTGTTTTTTACTCAATCTCAGTGCCAACATGCAGTAGTATGTCGATTACAACAGTATTTCTCTCTGTGTTTCACAATTGTTTTCTCATGGTTTTTTAATCAAACTCAGTGCCAACATGTAGCAGTATGTCGATCACAATATTACTCCTCATGTTTGTCTGATGTACATACTTCCATATGATTTCAGGGTATTTGGTTTCAGGCCACATACTCTCATACTCCTTTTTAATCAATATCAGTACATACTGCAATTTGGTTTCAGGGCATTTATTTTTTACTCAATCTCAATGCCAACATGCAGTAGTATGTCGATTACAACATTACTCCTTTTGTTTGTCTGATGTACATACTGCCATTTGGTTTCAGGGCATTTCATCTGTGTGTTTGCCAATTGTGTTCGCATCTTTTTTTATCAATCTCTCTGACAACATGCAGTAGTATACGGATTAAAACATTATTCCCATTGTTTTCCGTCTATACATACTACCATTCAATGTCTGTTTATTTAGTTTCAGACCATTTGGTTTTGTATGCACATACTTCCATTCAGTTTCAGAGGGTGTATGCAGAATGCTTTCAGAGGTTACAGAGTATGAAATTTCCAAAAAAATATAGAATGCTTTAACAGGGACTATCCGGCAAAATCTACATACAAAAACAAGAGGAGCAATGTTTTTAACAGGGACACTACTGCATAGTGACACTACTAGCAAACTCATTGAAGAAACATTTGTGGTGTAGAACACGAGAATGCGCACTGATTCAGTTCTCTGTATTCCCTTCAGATGCACATACTACCATTCAATTTCAGTGTGTTTAGCATCAGACCATTTGGTTTTGTATGCACATACTTCCATTCAGTTTCAAGCCATTTGGTTTCGTACGTACATACTTACACTCAGTTTGAAGCCATTCCGTCTCAGGCAAGTTACAAAAACCATAGGCAGTTTCATTCCAAACAGTTCTCACGATGGGTAGTATGTATAATGCGATTGAGTATTTCAAATGGCATACATCACCTGGTGACCATTTTATAAAACACAACTACTCCTAGCATGTAGTAGTATCCGGATTGTGTTCACATCATTTTTTACAAATCTATCTGATATCAGTAGTACTCGGATGAAAAAATTTCTCCCTTTGTTTTCATACGTGCATACTACCATTTGACTTCAAAATATTTTGTTTCGTATATACATACCTCCATTCAGTTTCAAGCCATTTAGTTTTAGGCCATTTGTTTCGTACATACTTATTTCGATTCAGTTTGATGCTATTCAGATTCAGGCCACATACAAATAACAATGCCAGTTTTTCATTCCATTAAGTTCTCATGATGGGGAGTATGCGTAAACTGATTGAGTATTTCAAATGTCAGACATGGAATGGTTTCCATGCAACACAATGCAACAACTCCTACCATCACGCGATGAGATTTACGGCACTAATTACTGCAGCCGGTACTGCACAGGTATCTTTTGCACGGCTGTGTTTATGATGGGTTTCTGCCATTACGGGTCTATTTTGAACTCGAGGCATTATAGGTCAATCCAATAGCCCAAGTGATCTAGTGGTATTCCAAGATAGATGAACGGTAGATACTATGGGTGTAACTACACCCGGGTGTAGTAAATAGGCTTCCTATATATATATATATATATAAAAGATGATGTGGGATCAACAATCCTTTTTATCCCATTCAATATCACTTTCACGGGTGGCAAGAAGGCAACTTTTTGAGCTTGATCTTGGTGAGGCTGTCAACCCTAGAATAAAAGAACAGGAAATGACCTAGGGGATTATCGATTTCAGTCGTCCTGGGTGGAAATCAGGTTCTTCTTTTTAGGTCTTTATTATTACCCTCCAACACCCTTGCCCAGACTTGACAAAGCTATGACCCTAGGAAAAGTTGTGACCCTACAAACCAGGATGGTTGAAGAAGGCCTTGGTTGGGAAAATCACGACATTGAACATATTTCATCTCCAATTGGGTATGTTGAATGGGGAACATAAGTCCTAAGGAGCCATTCTCTTGTTCTAAAAGGGGGAGAGGCTGATGTCGACTACATCTATAGTGCCATCTATTGCTCTTTGGGTGAATATTCCACCTCCCCTTCTTTTCTAAGGTCCCTATTAGAAAAATGGAACCCATACACCAACACCTTTCTATTTTGCTGTGGTGAGTGCGCCATTACCCTTCTCGACATGCATTAAATAACTTGATTGCCTTTGGATAGAGACATGTATGTGGAGTATATACCACCAGCCCATGAGCTTGACCCATTTTTACTGCTATATCCCAACTTCTCGTCCCATCTCTTAGATGTATGGAACAACCTCGCAGTGGGTGGTAAAGTTTCCCTCCAACAATGGTGTGACTATTTTCATAATAGCAGGGATGGTTCTTTATCATTCTCTTCCATCCGAGATAGGCATATCTATATGGTGGCTTTTCTCGCTCTTTGTCTTTATCGTTTCGTGGTTGTTGGAGGTGGACCAAGGTGTATTGGTAATGACGTCTTGGATATCATTAGGGCACCAAATTTCCCTAGCTCCACCTGCCTTATGCTCCTTGTACTATTCTTTGCGGTTGATCAACACTCGTCCAATCGGCCCCTCTAATAGAAAGTGACCTTGGTAGATGCATTTTGTTATTGGCTAGATGGGTGTGTATTTAAAGAGGGTCTTTGGTAATAAGGTGAGAACACCCTATTTCCCTACCTGTAAGCATGCAGTGCAAAAGCCAGCCATGGTGAACACTATGTTCAGGACCCCTAATCACTTTTACCCTGAAGATGCACATGATTTTTCTTTTAAAAATTACTAATATTTTATGGTGTCCTTATGATTTGCAAAACCCCGAGGTGTGAGTCACCGAAGAAAGGTCTTCTTGATTTCTGCTCACCATGCTTCCATGGAGGCGTGCCACTATGTATACTGATTTGTATATCAATGAGCCATACCATCCCAACCGTGTGGCTCGATAGTTAAAATTCGATCAAGTTGTGCCTTTTCCCACCCTTGCTAAGCTTGTGTACGAGGGACGACGTCAGGATTGCATATGCTCATTGGACACATTTATTGTGCCCGGGACAAGCAGAATTATATCACGTCCCAGATGATTCTCGTGATGATAGCTCTTCAGTGTCTTGGGCTAGGTAGTGGCATGAATTTATACAACCCTTTGTTTTGGTATTGAGCGAGCTTCGTAAAGGCAGCATACTTGGTTGGGTTCCATATGAGAGGAGGAGGATGAACAATCCTGCACAGTATGGCCATATCTTTGCATGCAAACTTTCCTTTGAGGATTTCATTGTGGTAAAAGAGGTGCATATTACTTGCCAAGCTCAACATGTAGAGGCTATCATAAGGAAGGAAACATTGACTAAGGATCACTGGAGACAAGTTCTCCTACTTACCTCTCTGATGGCCAAGTTGTTGAGTCTCCAAAACAAACTGCCTTGGTAAGATAATATCCATATATTTTAGTATAGCTCCGTACCCATATCGATTTATTTCACCTCTTTCCATCTTTTGATTGCAGAAGTAAAAGGCAACTCCACCAAAGACCAATCAGAGGGCTCCCCTTTTAATTTTTTTACCAACAGAGAGCTTGCTAGTGCATGCTGTACAAGAAAATTTAAAACTAAGTAACGTTGATGTACTACCTGAGAGAAAAGGAAAACATGGACCAACCCCAATCATTTCCATTAAGGATGAGAAGGGACCAAAAGCTAAACGCAAACTCAACTTTGAGAACGAGAAGAAAATTTTTGATCCCATATCCTCATTGGACCTCCCTAGTATTGATGAACTAGTAAGTAACGGGGATCTCGATCACATGCTTATAGGTGAAAGCGCTCATGATATTGGTGAGTTCTTCGATATATCAGTTGAAGATTTTAATGCAATTGGACTGGGCATGGACCAACCGATTTCCATTCCTGCATTAGTTTACAATCTGCCCCCGTCCTCTGAGTCACTTGACACCTTAACTCCTTCTATTCATGGTATTCTAATATGTATTGCATGCATGTTAGCCTGAATATATTCTCTTGTTCTTTCCTTTTCAGTTTGTTTACATGCATTTCCTCTTGTTCCCTTTTTTCTTAGGTTGTGAACAAGGACTTCACCAATCAAAAAGTAGTGCAGTATCACCACCCAGCATGGACCTCTCATTTGTTGAGAAAGCATTCATAGACGCTACTTCATTAAGCGATCCAACTCGTCGGGCCTTCTTAGAAACTATTTTTGGGGCAGAGAGGGAGGATTGTTGCTAAAGCAAAACATGAGTTTGCATCCCATGAAGACGCTATCAAGAGCATCTCTCAAGAGATAATATGTGTAGATGAAAAGTACTCTGAGAATGAGAAGTTGGCAGCAGATCGTAGCACGCAACGTAGTAAAGTAACCAGTGTATTGAAGAAGCTCTGGTAAAATAGAGAACGGCTTCAACAAACACATTCTAACCAAGACTTAGAAGTGAAAAGATGGTGAAACATTCTTCTTGATGCTACCCAAGGACTTGATCAAGGGACCAAATTTCTCCAAGAGAAAACAACAATCTTGGGGAAAGATGCTAAGCAACTCTTGAAAGATTTAAAGAATTGGCGTTCTAGATCAAACTAGGAGTCCTTTATTCACTTTACTTACGCTGCAATTTGCTTTTAGATGTTTTAGTTGGACATGTAAGCTTTAAATCATTTCATATTTAGCTCTTTTTTATTTTAGCCCATCTATGCTAGCACTCTATTTATTTTCTCTAGATAAATATCGCCATGTACTGGAGTTTATTTATCTATATCTTAGAAATTCATGCTCGTAAGAGACTGGTTATTTATCATTGAACTTATAGTTTTTTGAAACATGTTCTTTTTCTCCTCTCTTTTGTTAAATTGATATGCTTGTCTCCACATGTCGGGCCCCCGGATTACCAAACCCGGACCCTCTGTGTATTACAGCACTAGTCCCAGATCAAGGCTAGTGCACACAGTCAAACAGAATGGGAAACATCACCATCAACGATTTATTACAATAAATAAGAGTACTGACCACCGGGTCAACTTATTACACTGGAGGTTTCAAGACCTCGCACAATCAAAACACAGCGGAAGCAAAGTGAAATCAAAGTAGACCCATCAAGATGCCACAGGCAGTTGACTGGGGAAGCGCGACCTAGTCCTCCGGGAAGAATCCATCGCAGCCACAAGCGAAGCAGTAGTCGTAGTCACCTTCTTGAGCTTCAACTTCCTCTGAGATTTTATTTTTAAGTGTAGCATGTGAGTACATAAAGTACTCCGCAAGTCTTGGGAAAAATGCATAGATGCAAGGCTTAACAAAGGAGGGCCATATGGTTCTTTTGCACAAAGTAATATTTTAAATTCAATTACTACTAATTATTTTCGAAGGCATAAATTTAATGAAGTAAATGTTTTAACAGAATTAACTTTCTAGTGAAGGTTCCATCTACCAACACTAGCCAACAACTTGAACAAGTTTAATACTGCGGGTTAAATCCACCCTCTCTGGCTCCATCCGCCAGGATTCCCTTCCGAGAGTTCCCTTCACCCTCGGAATACAAAACTTTTGATTTTAAAACAAAGCCAGAAATCTACCATGTGAATGCATTCCTTGCCCGCCCTTGACCGTGGGCACGGCTATTCGAATAGTTTTACACTCTGCAGAGGTTGTACAACTTTACCCACAAGAGATAAATTATCCTAAAAGTCAACACGCTTCCTTTGGCATGAGACCCAGATAAAATACCACAAAGCCTTTACCTTACTCTAATCTAGCTAGACACCACCCGCTGAGGTTTCACCGCAGAAGGGTTAAATCCGCCCAATCTGAAGCCCCCTCTTGCGCCATATGAGTACAGTAAATCCCTGTCCCTCACTGTGAATAACCAGTCCATCCCTGGCACCCACTTTCCACTGGTGGCACCTAAACTAGACTATCATAAGTTAGTCAGCTAGGTCGTACCCATATAGACTTGTGGTTGTACGGTTAATGCTCAGTTTGGACAAACACAAGCGTCGGTCCTTAATTGACTAGGGTGGAACATACGTACTTAACAAGTTCTCGTGCTTACTGCACCAACCCAAACAGCCATCCACCCTAATCTAAACCAACTTTCACATTTTTATTTTATTTCAAAATCACAGTGACAACTCCAATTGCCACTTCACTTTCAAACACCAGGATTTAATAATAAACCATAATTTCCCATTTTCAAGATTTTCCGAAGTTATTAGATAGCAAGACTAAGCATTAACCTACCATTCTAATATTCACAAAGATTAATAGTAATCTCATTATTGAGACAAAGGGAGTTCTAGGGTGACAATGTACATGGCAATCAAAGTCAAATGAGGGCATAACAAGGTTGGAATAACTAATTCCTAAAGATTTGAACTAGTGACTTTATGTAAATAGCAATGCACATAATTTAAAATATTTTAAAAACATTTCAAAAGCATAGGCTCAAGATGATCAAAGGAGACTTGCCTTCTTGCAGGGTTTCTGGGTCTTCTTGCTGCTGTGAAGAGGGATCGTCGACAACGTTGGAATCTACGCGAGAAAAGACGAGGCAAACAAAGCAAATAAATACAAATAAAATTCAAATAAAATCCAAAAATTCAACAAAGGCCATAGTTGGATAGATTATGATTTTAGATGAATTTAGAAATTTGAATGGGCTCAAACGGAGTTAAAACGAGGGAGAACGGGCTCCGGGAAGTTTGAAAAGAGAGAAAATGGAAAATCAGGATTTTTGGAATTATTTTTCTAAAGGAAATTGGGAATTATGACGTCAGCAGAGGATTTTCTTTTCGGCTGATTTACTTTTCAACGGGAAAATAGGGGAGGGGCTGACATGCGGGCCCGGTCTATGGACCAGGTCCACGGGCCGGGAAGGATGGTGAGGTGGCACACGGGCGAGGTGGCGCTGACTGGGCAAGGGGGCGCCGACGCGGCGCCGACGTGGCGCCACACCATCTGCCACGCAGGCACGGGGCACGCTGACGTGGGCAAGCCGGCCGGAGGGCGCACGGGGGAGCGAGCCTTGCCGGCGCTCCGGCGGGCGGCGGCCGGCGGCGAGCGGCGCAGGAGGGAGAGGGGACCGAGGGGAGTGCGGCGGTGGGGCGGGCTTTACCGGGGGCGGCCGGAGTTGAGCCGGCGGCGAGGAGAGGTAGCGGCGGTGTTCGGGCAACGGCGGCGAGGAGGCTCCTGGCGGAGAGGCGTGGCCGAGGAGCGTAGGGTCTTCGCACGGGCTCGGGGAGTCCGAGGGAGGCGACGGCGGGGCGCGAGGGCGACGGAGGCGGCCGCAATTCCTCGCCGGAGGAGCTCCGGCGCTCGGAGGCTTGGGCGCACGGCGCGAGGGCGAGGGGGAGCTCGGGAGAGAGGGAGGAGTGGAGGGGGAGGTGGTGCGACGAGAAATGGAGCTGGGGAGGGGCTTTTATAGGGGCGAGGGGGAGCGGGGCGGCACGGATCTCTCGCCGGTGATGGCGGCGGCGGAAAGGAAAGAGAGGGGGAACACAGCGCGGTGATGGCGGGATCTGGGCGCGGTGATGGCGGGAGGAGGCGGGTGCCCAACTTGCGGGGGAAGAAAGGGGGTGGGCCGCGCGCGGGAGAGCGGGGGAAGCCGGCTAGGGCGGAGACGGGGCAGTTGCGGGCGGCGGCGGCGCGAGGAAGGGGAAGGCGCGAGGTAGGGGGCGATGCTGACAGGCGGGCCCGGCCTGTCAACGGGAGAGGGAGAGGGAAGCGGGGCGCGGCGTCGGATGGCGATCGGAAGGCGAGGGCAAGAGCGCGGGCGGACGGGCCAGATGGGCCGGGCGCGCGGGGGAGGCCGATCTGGGCTGCCACGTGGCGAGAGAGAGAGGGGATTAGGCGGGATGGAGCGGGGGCGACGTGGGCGGCATCTGGCCGTCCACGTGGCGGCCGGAGGGAAGGGGAGAGGGTTTTTAATTTTTAAATTTAATTTTCAGATTTTCAGAAATGCTTGGAAATTCATTTGGCCTCAGAAAAATATGAAATAAATTCCAAAAATTCCAGGAAAATTCACAGAAGCTCCTGGTGACATTTGGACTTAATAAAAATACTTTCAACTAATGTTGGTATTTAATTTTCATACTTGAAATACTTTTTATTTTCAAAAATAGGTTTTAAACTCCAGAAAATCCAGGAAACCAATTAAAAGCCCAATAACTCCAAATAATTAATTTGAATTAGGATTTTCATAGAAATTTAAAATATCTTTTTATTTAATAATAATTTTAGGTTTTTCTTAAAATACGTTTCAAATCTAGCTTCTCAAAAACAGAAATTCAGGGGAAATCCAAATAAAACTCAAATACTTTAAAATAATTAATTTGAAATTAAATTTTTCCAGAAAGCAAATTTTGGGATGTTACAAATCTACCCCCCTTAGAAAGAATCTCGACCCCGAGATTCGGACGGACTGGGAACAAGAAAGGAGAGGAAAACGCAACTCTTGATTCTTTGCTGTATTCTCAAGCTGCCTCTTTCTTTGAACCAAATTGGAACTTACCAAGCATGACTGCTGCACCTGGGGCACCTTTTGTGGTGATGTGGTTAACTCGTCCTCTTCCTTGTGATTGCGAAGTTCTTGGAGCTTTTCCTGTAGTTGGAGATACTCCCCGTCCTTGTCCTACAACTGGAGTTCGCGCTGGTGTATTTCCCAAATTGAAAGGAATTGGGGTGTTAATCTGAGGCTTCTGTGGGCAATTGCTTGCATAATGCCCCATCTCGTGACATCGAAAACATTGCACTCCAAAGGCTGAGGTGATGCTTTTCTGAGGTCGGACTCCGGTAAAGATGTAGGGTTCTTGCATTTCTGAACGAGGCGCAGATCCTGGAGTTCTTGGTGCATCTGTTGCAGTTGGAGTTTTGTTGAACTGGGGTGGATTCATTCGGAGTCTTGAACTGCTTGCATTATACTGTGTCTGAAAAGCCATCTTTCTCTTACGAGAGTCCTGTAATTGATATTGAGCATCTTCCTGGACAAGGGCCTTGTTTACCATATGCTGAAATGTCGGAAAATCTTTGGACACCAACTGCACCTTGAGGTTGGGATCAAGTCCTTGCATAAACCTCCAAATCTTCGTTGACTCTGATGCAACATCTTCTGACGCATACCTGGACAGTTGGGTGAACTGGTTAAGGTATTCCGAGACGCTGAGGTTTCCTTGCTGCAGTTGATAGAATTCCCTTTTCTTCATTTCCATTACTCCCGTAGGAATATGCGCAGTGCGGAAAGCCTCAACAAACTCATCCCAAGTGATGGTTTGCGCATTCTGATGAGCGGCGCGGTAATTCTCCCACCAATTAGCAGCAATTCCCTTAAGTTGGTGGGCAGCATACAACACCTTCTCGTTGTCGTTGCACTGAGCTAGGACCAACTTCCTCTCTACATCCTTGATCCAATCGTCTGCCTCCAGGGGATCCACTGATCCGGCAAAAGTGGGAGGTTGGGTCCTCATGAACTCTCCTAGCTTGGACTGCGGTGCTTGGTTTGGCGCCTGAGGGGCTTGTTGCACCTGGTTCTGAGCAAGAGCTTGAAGAAGCTGCAGATGCATGGCCATCATCTGCTCCAAGTTAGGGGCCTGAGCAGGAGGTGGTGGAATGTTGTTGTCTTGCTGGGCATTGGCATCACGGCTGCTGCCAGGGTTGCTCCTTGTGTTCACCATCTAAAGCGGTTTCCGGGGACAGCAAAAGGTGAGAGGGAACGAGCATAGGTAAGAGGTTAGGGGAAACTAATAACATCCCAACCAACACAAAAAGAAGCAAGCAACAGCTTAGAAGAAACTTAGCTTGAAATCAAAATAGTTTTTTTTAAGGATAACTGTACTACAAGTATACAAAGACTTGGTACAGTCCACCTAACACACAAGCAAGTAATATATATAAGCGTTCTAAAATCGTAGGATTTTACTTGAGTACTACAACTAAAGAACTAGTCCTCGCTCTTCATGATGACGAGCTTCTCCAAGTGCTTCTTAGACGCAGCCTTACTGAGCCATCTATAGAAATTACCAAGGGAAGGGGGTACAATTACCATTCCAAAAAGGAAATAAGCAGATAGATACGGAAGAATGCCATGACGAAGGTAAGGATAGAAAGACAAGAAAAGATAAGAATAGCACATTATAAAATTTTTATTTTATAAAATAAATTTTGAAGTTCTTCTACTAACGACCATTCTAACTAGGTCACGTCCTACAGTCAACTTGGCTCTGATACCATCTCTGTCGGGCCCCCGGATTACCAAACCCGGACCCTCTGTGTATTACAGCACTAGTGGCGGTGTTCGGGCAACGGCGGCGAGGAGAGGTAGCGGCGGTGTTCGGGCAACGGCGGCGAGGAGGCTCCGGTGGCGGAGAGGCGTGGCCGAGGAGCGTAGGGTCTTCGCACGGGCTCGGGGAGTCCGAGGGAGGCGACGGCGGGGCGCGAGGGCGACGGAGGCGGCCGCAATTCCTCGCCGGAGGAGCTCCGACGCTCGGAGGCTTGGGCGCACGGCGCGAGGGCGAGGGGGAGCTCGGGAGAGAGGGAGGAGTGGAGGGGGAGGTGGTGCGACGAGAAATGGAGCCGGGGAGGGGCTTTTATAGGGGCGAGGGGGAGCGGGGCGGCACGGATCTCTCGCCGATGATGGCGGCGGCGGAAAGGAAAGAGAGGGGGAACACAGCGCGGTGATGGCGGGATCTGGGCGCGGTGATGGCGGGAGGAGGCGGGTGCCCAACTTGCGGGGGAAGAAAGGGGGTGGGCCGCGCACGGGAGAGCGGGGGAAGCCGGCTAGGGCGGAGACGGGGCAGTTGCGGGCGGCGGCGGCGCGAGGAAGGGGAAGGCGCGAGGTAGGGGGCGATGCTGACAGGCGGGCCCGGCCTGTCAACGGGAGAGGGAGAGGGAAGCGGGGCGCGGCGTCGGATGGCGATCGGAAGGCGAGGGCAAGAGCGCGGGCGGACGGGCCAGATGGGCCGAGCGCGCGGGGGAGGCCGATCTGGGCTGCCACGTGGCGAGAGAGAGAGAGGGGATTAGGCGGGATGGAGCGGGGGCGACGTGGGCGGCATCTGGCCGTCCACGTGGCGGCCGGAGGGAAGGGGAGAGGGTTTTTAATTTTTAAATTTAATTTTCAGATTTTCAGAAATGCTTGGAAATTCATTTGGCCTCAGAAAAATATGAAATAAATTCCAAAAATTCCAGGAAAATTCACAGAAGCTCCTGGTGACATTTTGGACTTAATAAAAATACTTTCAACTAATGTTGGTATTTAATTTTCATACTTGAAATACTTTTTATTTTCAAAAATAGGTTTTAAACTCCAGAAAATCCAGGAAACCAATTAAAAGCCCAATAACTCCAAATAATTAATTTGAATTAGGATTTTCATAGAAATTCAAAATATCTTTTTATTTAATAATAATTTTAGGTTTTTCTTAAAATACGTTTCAAATCTAGCTTCTCAAAAACAGAAATTCAGGGGAAATCCAAATAAAACTCAAATACTTTAAAATAATTAATTTGAAATTAAATTTTTCCAGAAAGCAAATTTTGGGATGTTACACCACACGTGCGTGCATTGGCTTTGCGTGACGCACACTTTCGAGTGCCATTAGATTGAGGAGGACGCCTCATGAGTCATTCACGTGTGTGCTAGTGTGTTGCTCAATGCACGTCAAAGAGAGCAACGTGGTCGACCAATGTGGCCGACGTAATGTGATCAATGCAACGTGGTCAAAGCTCACAAAGCGTTGGGGTATAACCCTTCATACCGTAGCCTAGGCTTGTACGGTTTTGGCATGATTATTTTTGTACCATAGTTTAAGCTCATGAGGCTTTGGAGCTTATTTATTTTTGTACCACAGTTTAGGCTCGTTAGGCTTTGCAGCTTTTATTTTGGCACCACAATTTAGGCTTGTAAGGTTTTGGAGCTTATTTATTTTTGCACTACAGTTTAGGCTCGTAAGGCTTTGAAGCTATTTTTTTGTGTACCACATTTTAGGTTTGTAAGGCTTTGGAGTTATTATTTTTTTGTGTACCACAATTTAGGCTTGTTTTGTTTTGGAGCTTATTTATTTTATTTTATTTTTTAGGGGTAATAACATTTAAAAAATTTTCCATTTATCGGCGGCGGAGAATATTCACCGTCCAGAGAAATAATTTTATACGTGCCACTAGAACAAACTTCTTTTATAATGTAAGGACCTTTCCATGTAGACTCAAATGTTCCTTGCATCTGATGTGTAATATTCATGGGGCGAATAATAGCGAGAACTAAATCTCCCTCTTTGAATGACCTTCTTTTGAGGCACTTATCAAAAGCTCGTGACATTCTAGCCTGATACGCTTCTAGGTTTTGTAATGATTGAAGTCATTTTCCTTCAAGACATTCCAATTCCTCAAATTGTAATTTAGTGGCTTCCTCTTCTGAGAGTTTCTCATGCATAGAGACTCTCAAAGAATTAATCTGTACTTCCAACGGTAAGACCACTTCTCCTCCATACACCAGGGAGTAAGGAGTCATTCCAGTTGGCATGTGTGTTGTGGTCCTATATGCCCACAAGGCTTCGAGCAGCTTTTCATGCCAATTTCACTTGTTCTTTGATACCACCTTCTTTAGTAATTTGCATGGATTTTGTTAAATGCCTCAGCTTGTCCATTGGCTGCTGCATTGTATGCTGTAGAAAAATGGTGCCTTATTTCAAATTTTGTGCACAACTTTCCATTTGTCTATTTTTGAATGGTGATCCGTTATCGGATATAATTCACGAAGGGACACCAAAGCAATATATAAGATGAGTTCTTATAAAATTCTCTACAGTTTTTGCCTTAACTTCTATTAATAGTATGATTTTTGTCCATTTAGAGAAATAGTTGGTCGCTGTGAGAATAAATTTATGCCCTTTGGACGATGGCGGTTGAAATAGCCTGACTATATCCATTCCCCACATTTTGAAGGGCTAGGACATGCTGGTAGGATGCAGTGGTTCATGTGGCTGATGGGTGAAGTCAGCATGTACCTAACATTCATGATACATTTTTTCAAATTTCATAGCATCTTCGAACATTGTAGGCTAATAATAGCCTAAATGCTTTAATTGATAATGTAGTTTGGGACCAGATTGGTGTGCACCACAGACTTCGACATGCATTTCCCTAAACGCTTTCATCACCTCCTTTCCAGCGAGGCAACATAGTAGGATGCCATCATACAAACGCCGATAAAGCATATCATTTATACATTATAATGGATTGACCTTCTTTAGATTCTAGTAACCATGAAGTAAATAATCAAGAAATGGAGTCCACCAATCTCCCATTTCAATTTCACAAATATCTGTTGTCAATACTATAGAGGATGTTGTTTCCTCTTCCTCAGCGAATATTGGTAGGATTCTTTACTCTTCAATGCATACATCCATTGTTTCATAAGAATTTAATGACATGCTAGCTTCCAAACTCGCCAGTGCATCGACCTTTTCATTTTGGCTTCTAACAATATGCTGCATACTTAACTTAGTAAACATAGACATAAGCTCTTTCGCTCTTATGAAATATGGCATTAATACTTTTTCTTTACCATGTAAGTCCCTAAAAGTTGGTTGATGACTAATTGGAAATCACCATGCACCAACAGTGTGTTCAATCCCATGTTTAAGGCTATTTCTAGCCCAATAATTAAAGCTTCATACTCAACAAAATTATTTGAAACTGCCGAGGTTAAAGTGAATGAATATGGAATTATTCCCCCACTAGGTGTAACAAAGACGATGCCTATGCCTGCTCCCAATTTTTTATAAGAAACATTGAAATATATTTTCCATGTTGAATTGGCAATCGATGTGACATACTTCTTTATATGGGAAATCATCATTGATAGGAAAATCATCAAGAATAGGATGTGCAGCTAGAAAATTTGCCAAAGCTTGTTCTTTCGTAGCTTTTGTAGCACAAATACAATGCCGAATTATGATAGGAACATTGCCCATTTAGCTAATCTCTCTAAAAGGAACATTTTATTTAAAATGTATCGAAGCAGATCTGCTCTTGAAACAAGGTGCACAGTGTGCTCTAGCATATAATGGCACAGCTTTTGTGCCACAAACACCAGTGCTAGACATATTTTTTCTACGTCTGGATAATTGCATTATGCACCACAAGGGTGCGAATGAGATAATATAAGGACATTTCTTTTCCTTCATCATTATTTTGTGCCAAAAGAGTGCCTAATGATGTTGGCATAGCTGTCGTACAAAGAATCAGTGGTCGTCCTTTAATTGGTGCATTCAAGATAGGGGATTTATCAAGTATTTCTTTATATCTATAAATGCATTTTGGCATGCTCGATCCCATTGAAAAGGGGCACCCTTTTTTATAAGCTGAGAAAAAGGTTTGCATCTCTCGGACAAATTTGATATAAATCTTCTAATATATGCTAATTGACCTTGGAGGCTCTTTAATTCATGAAGGTTTTTAGGTGGTGGCATTTTAACAATCGCCTCTGTTTTAGTTGGGTCAATTTCGATTCCGCGATTTATAACTATAAAACCCAAAAAAATTTCAAAAGAGACCAACCCCAAAGGCACATTTCATTGGGTTCATTTTTAAATTATGTTGTCTAAGGCGTTCAAAAACCATAGAGAGATGTTTTAGGTGCTCTCTTTTATGTTTTGATTTTACAATGATGTCATCTATGTTGCACTCGACAATGATGTGTAGTAGTCCATCAAGGACAGTTGTCATGGCTCATTGATATCTTACACCAGCATTTTTAAGTCCAAAAGGCATAACCCTACAACAGAATATACCTTTGGGTGTTCAAGATGCTGTTAATTCCTCATCTTCTGGTGCCATTTTTATTTGATTATAACCCGAAAAACCATCCATAAAGGAAAATATTTCATGTCCCATAGTAGTGTCAATAAGTATTTGAAAGATAGGTATTGGAAAATCATCTTTAGGGTATGCCTTATTCAAATCTCTAAAATCTACACATACACGGGTTTGCCCGTTCTTCTTCTTGACAGGAACAGTGTTCGAAAGCCATTTATGGTATTTGACTTCCCGAATAAACCCAGCTGCTATGAGCTTGTCAACATTAGCTTCTATTTTTGGGAGTATTTCTGGTCAAAACCTTCTTTATGGTTGCTTGACTAGTGGAACGTCTTCTTGTACAGCGAGACGATGTACTACCACCGCTGGATCCAACCCTGGCATTTCTTCATATGTCCAAGCGAACACATCCCTATTTATGGAAAGAATTTATGTTATTTTCTTTACTTTCCTTGGATAAATGTTTGGTAATATAAACTGGACGAGGATCATCAGGTGTCCCAATATTGATCTCTTCCAATTCATCAATTGTGGGTTGATTTCCATCCTCTATTTGTGGAGCCACTGTTGTTGTGTCTATAAACTTAGCTGAGGTCATACAAACATCATAACCCAACCCATATGTCTTCCTTTAATGTTTGATCTTCGTGCAGGGCTTCAAGTTGTGCCTAGGACAACGTCTTTTCAAATAGTGCAAGCTGCCTCTGGCTGTTGCATAAAGAAGGACCTTTGAATATATCATAACTCATTTTCTACATCATATAAAGAACTTTATTATCGTATAAAGAAATAGGCAATGATTCAACATCCTTATTTGACAAGGTGATCTGAGCCACAACTCTTCTTTTATTTTTGCTTGTGCTAGAGTTATGCAATTGATTTTGAGCTTGCTTTATTTTATGTTGTACCAAATAAGGTAAGGGTGTCGGAAATTCAATACCTTTACTAGAGGATGACTTATTTACGACACAAAATATTGGATATGCTTTCTTCCTTTTGTTACTTGTTATATATTGATACACCTTCTTTCTTGATGAGGCTTCCTCATGATCTCTCTATGAAATTTAACTCTGGTACAACACTGACTTTGGCTTACACACTTTATTGACGGGCTCAAAGTAAAATTTTGTATCAACATAGAAGGATTCAACTATTGTGTATGGCTTTTTACCAGCAAATATCCATGCTATCCCCACTGATCCCTGTATTTGATGCATTGATGAAGCATACATGGTACGACTTAATTTTCATGCAACCATGGGCAACCAAGTAGGGCATTATATGAGGTAGCCACATCGATCATGTGAAAGTTGCCATACGTGTGTAATGCTTCCAGCTTTAAAACTAATGACATGGTACCCAGAGCTTCCTGGCCAGACTGATTGAAGCTATCAATAACCACATTAGATTGGCTCAAATCAGTTTTTGAAAACTCGATTCTTTTTATGGTATACAAGGGTAATAAATTTATGGCAGATCCACCATCATCATTATGCAATTTATGGGCATCTCATGAATCTCACCGAACATGAGAAGTGGTCTATTATGCTTTTTAGAACCTATTAGCTTGTCCTCCTCAGTGAACGTTGAATTTAAGGTCTCAGCTACCTCTATCTCTGCTTGTGACACTTCTACTCTATAGTCTTTAGGGAAAGAAAGTGACGTAACAAAAGATTTGCACAAATCAGATGAAAGACACAAAGCATCATACATAGAAAGCATAGCTGGTATTTCCTTTAAGTGGGAGATTACACCATACTTGATTGACATATTAGCGGTGGAGTCAGTCATTTTATTCGAGATTACATCTTTGTCTTTGGGCTCCCTTCTAGCTGGAAGATGAGGATTAGCTAGTTGGCAACCTGATCTAAGTTGAACTTGGTCTACTTCTGGAGATTCTTCTTCAGGGAAATGAAGAGAGTCACCATCATCATCTTCGAAGATCCCAATGGTGAGGACATTGAATTCTTCATGAGGACTACTCACACGCTTTGTCCATCTTCGGTCTATTCTTGACGTTGAGCGTGGAACCTCATCTTGTGCCATCATTTGCCACAGTATGTAGCCTCCTGGCCGCCACTACCCCCTACCTTGGAATCTTTGAAAAGTTGATGGGTCGAGCTTTGTGGCATGAATCCATCGATGAAAAGCCTTTCTTTTAGGGTGATAGCTGCATCTTTGATACCCTTCCTTTTGTTGCATCTTTTAGGACCGAATTGAGGAAACAGGGGCTCTTCCAACTTCTCACCTTCGGTTTGTATCCAGTTGCAAGGGACTGAACTGAAGAGAAGTAGTCATCATGCCTCGCCTTGCTTTGTATCCATTTGTGGGGACTGAAAGAAATGAGAGATTAAGCACTCAATCTTGGGGTTTGTATCCACTAACAGGACCAAACCAAGGGGGGCAGAACATAAACAAAATGAAGCACCTTGATCTGCACTGTGATGGCCGAACCGAAGGGTGACGGGGGGGATATGGAGAATGGTCCTTAATTTGTACTGCGATGACCGAACTAAAGAGCAGAGGGTGAGAGGAAGAAGAAGTGCAAGAACTTCACCATCTTTTCGGATTGGCTGCTCTCACTTTTTTTTCTTTTGAGTGTGTTTTGTGTGTCTCTTTTTCTCCTAGAGTTTGCCGAGAGTTTCCTTCTCTTGCCAAAGCTTCTCCGTTCGTGCTTTCCCCTTCCTCTTTCTACCTTTTATCCTCTATTTACAAAGCGAGGATGAGAGGGTGGTTGATGGAGGGAAGTTACGACAACTTCTATATTTGATTTTCTTTGCATTAAATTTTCTTTTGAAAACTGTCGACGCAGCACACACGGGCATATAGAGGTGTTGGACGTGGGAATGGCAGGATGTGGGCAGTTTGAGCACTACAGCTGGTGTTCTTGTGGTCATACAGGACGTGCATTAGTTGGACTCCATCCCCACCTATAGGTTATGGCTGGGCTGTGGGCCCTTAATCATTTACTTAGAGAGTTCTTAACTTCCACATCCATGCAGTTATAGCACTACTATCAACATGATCGAAATATCATTATCGATAGCATGTGGTCGATATAACACAGTCTACACAACATTATCAAAATATCATGGTCGACTAACGTGATCGAAATATCATGGTTGACGAATGTGATCGACATATCATGGTCGACCAAGGTGGACGAATTATCATGGTCAACTAACATGGTCAAAATATCATGGTCGACCAACGTGGTCAACATATCATGGTCGACCAACGTTGTCGAACCATTATGGTCGATCAATGTGGTCAAAATATCATAGTTGACCAACGTGGCCAAACCATCATGGTCAACCAATGTGGCAAACATATCATGGTCGACCAACATGATCAAAATATCATGGTCGACCAATGTGATCGAAATATATCATGGTCAACCAAGATGGTCAAAATATCATGGTCGACTAAGATGGTCGAAATATGATGGTCGACCTACCGTGGTCATGACCACTAACCACACATATCTCTTCAGTCCTTTTCCTTATCTCACATGTATTGTTTCTTTAAACTAGTTGTTCTGGAAGAGGTATATATTGTAATGGATTTTAGCCATTAGCATAATTTATTAATTTGATGGTTATTATTATTTATTTTCCTATTATATTTTTAGTTTATTTATTCATGTTTTACGTTTGAGGACAAAATTGGTGTCAACGGTGTTCTACTGGGGTTCACATTCATTCCTAGCATCCTTACTCAAGGCAGTTAAGCCTTAATTTCAGCACCGAACTCTAATACCAATTGAAGTAGATTGGATGCCCAAGAGGGGAGGGTGTGTATCTTTTTCAAACTATGCCAAAATTATCAAATTTAGGGCAACCTAGAAACTACTTCCAACCTAAGTGCATGTGGTTTGCAAGTGTTCTTAATCAACTCCCAAACATGCTAGTAAAGTTTTGCAACCTAAGTTCCAATCCTACACAAGTCTAGTAATCTACAAACTGAAAGAACAAGAATTTAAATGTGAAAACGTAGAAGCGACAAGAAACAACTAAATATTTTTACAAAGGTCTCGGAGATTCGGCTATCTCCCCTAATGCTCATTGGAGCAATCTTGCAAGAGTATAGCTCCTACTTGAACTAACGCAAGGATCTGAGCAAAATAATTCATGGTAGTCATTCTCCACTCTGGATAGGTGGACTCCAAATCTTTACAACCCTCCCGGTGCCTTCCACAAGCTCCTCCTTGGAATGTCACCAAGAACCCAAGCCATCTAAGAATCACCAAATTCCAAGAATAATAAGCCCAAGGATGTCACTTGAACCCAAAATGATCAATCAACTAAGAGTGATGCACACTAAGGTCTAATATATTCTCTCACACTCAAAATCTTAGCTTGAAGCTCTCGAGTGCCTTTGAACTCCTCAATATGCAAGCCACTATTTTAGAGTCACAAGAGTACTAACTTTAATGTCCATGGTCCACTTATATACACTTATATAGTCTCTCCATTTAAAATTAGTCGTTTGACGCATTTTCTTAAAAGTGTCTACAGACTTGGATCATTTGCCTCGACCTGGATCATTTGCCTTCGTTTAATTTTTATCATTTTCAATGGTTCCAAAACAATACATTAGGCAGACCTAGATCATACGCCTTGACTCAGATAAATTCACTTGGATGTTTTTCTCTCTAGAACAATGGTTCGGGTCAATGGTACACCTTGACCCAGATCATCCGCCTCAATGTTTTGCTCAAATTGAACCCTTCTGGACCAATGGTATGCCTCAATGGTATGTTTTGAGCTGTATCATCAACCTCTGACTTTTCCAAAAATATTCTGTCTAGAGATATGGTACTTCTAATTGTACGCCTCAACCTGGATGATACGCTTCTGTGTCAAATACCATAGGAACCAAAAACACACTCTCTAGACTAATGGTACACTTTAATGGTGTGGGTTGACCCAGATTATCTGCCTCTGTATAAATTTCCAAAAATACATAAAACATCCTATAGGACTGGACATGCAACAAAGGGGGATGAATGGGGCCTTAAAATTTTTCCTCAAAATATTCACAAATCCTTTACTCCGATAGCTACAAAACTATGAAGATTAAGAAGTGAAGACCACTTGAAAAACCAGAGAGGCACAGAACTCAAAATGACCAGATTAGAGCATAACGTGGTTGAGTTAAGTCCACTCGACGGAAACACAACGTGGTCGATTACGACTACTGGTTGGAAAGCGCTGGTCAACCAAACTGAACGCAACCAGACAGTGGAGAAAAGCAATGTGGTCGAAAGGCAGACAACGTGGTCGAAGGCACTGTGGTCATAACCAATGTGGCTGTAACTGACGTGGTCGAAACCAGTGTGGTCATAACCAACATGTTCGTAATCAACGTGGTCAAAACCAGCGTGATCATAACCTATGTGGTCATAACCAATGTGGTCGAATGCCAATGTTGTTGTAGACCTATGTGGTTGATACCAACATTGTCGATGTCCAATGTGCGGTCGAAAGGCCAGCATAGTTCAGGACCAATGAGTGGTAAGAAACCAGTGCTGTCAAAGACTGACACGATCGTAAACTATGTGCTCGCAGATAAATGAATGGTCGACACCATCGTAGTCGATGACCAAAGTACAGATAAAAAACACGTGTAGCCGAAAACCAGTGTGTGGTTGTAATAGATCAGAAAGTGACCAAGTGATCTATGACCATTGAGTGATCAAAAATAGGTGCGATAAAAAATGACAAGAGGTTGCAGAGAAGGCGCACGACCACACGACTTAGGACCATTGAGCGATAGAAAGCAGATGTGGTCCTAAACGACTAGAGTACCAGAGGCACCCGACCACACTACTTAAGGCCATTGAGGAGATCAGTTGTGGTCGTGAACGACTAGAAGTAACATAAATGGTGCACAACCACCAGATCTAAAAATATCAAATCTTTTGATTTAGAGATCAAATGGCCTTGGAAATTTGTATGCAAATAACTTAAGATCTCAAGAAGCTAATACAATCTTGGATTGAAAACTTAGTAAGCAAGTTGAGACCTTATTGAGATTTGATTAAAGGCACACAAGAATAGAGACTTGAGATCGAACAGATGAACCGACCATGCTCGTGGGAAGATAATAGCCAAGATGGCATTGAGTCTGATCCCACATGTCACAGGAAGCAGCTTCATCGAAGAAATCAAATCAAAACTCTTGGATCAGGATAAGATCGAGAGAGAAGAGAACAATCTCAAAACAGAGCAGTCATGAGACGTGGTCGAAGATCGTCGAGCATTCGTAACCGACTGCGATCGTAAACAACTTGAAAAGCAGTGGAGGCGCACGACCACACGACTACGACCATCGAGCAATCGGAAACAAGTGTGGTTGAAATCAGACGTGATGTGATCTGAGACTTGTCCATGGTCAAAACCAGAAGCGGTCGATAAATATTTGGAAGAGCGCAGCAACACACGACCGTGAGATCTAAAATGCACATATCTTTTGATTAAAAGATCAAATGGATGTGAAACTTTGTATGCAAATTGCTTAAGGTCTCAAGAGGCTTCTCCAATCATGAATTGAAAACTTATCAAACAAGTTGAGACCTCTTTTCGAATTGATCAAGCACACAAGAACTGTGATCTTAAAATGAAGTCGTTGATCAAAACCGCTCGTGTGTCAAGAATAGCCAAGATGGCTTTGGTTATATTCCCACATGTCACTGCGATTCAGAAACATCCACGAGATCAAACCAAGAACACATCCAGATCAAGATAGGAAAGGGACAGAACCAAAGAACCAAGGAAAAAGAAGAACAGAGGAAGAACCAAATCAAAGCCGAGCAAACTCAAACAGAGAAGAGATACACAAAATGTAGATTGAAGATTGATGTATTACTCAAATGATTGGTTTCAAAACCACTCCCCTTGGGAGGACGAAGCTCTAAGCCTAGAGCCCACTCTCTCTAACTTAACTCCCATGGGAAGGAGGGGCACTAGCCACCAAGGCTAAGCCAACCGTCTCAACCCTAACTCTTGCCTCCCCTCCCCTTTTTATAGGTTCACAAATGAACCCTAGACATAATGGATCCTACCATTAGTCCACACCTGGGATAACCCGTTAACCCCACCTAACACTGGGTTTTACTCACGCACGCTTCTCAAAGTAGCTTACATGTGGTCCCAATGACTTGTCGTCAAGCCTCTCACGCATCCGGATCCCACCGAACCATCCTCACTTGCAAATGACCCAAGTCACTTGGTGCACCACGTGCTTCTCCTCGCGCATGATGGCACACAGCAT
This sequence comes from Dendrocalamus latiflorus, assembly GCA_017311315.1. Taxonomy (NCBI): domain Eukaryota; kingdom Viridiplantae; phylum Streptophyta; class Magnoliopsida; order Poales; family Poaceae; genus Dendrocalamus; species Dendrocalamus latiflorus. The sequence continues at coordinate 15,282,477 of CM029656.1, forward strand.
TCTTGACCATCTGGACCTCGACTCCTCCCTAAGTCTAGTCCCGATCCACCTCATCGTTGCCCATCCTATCCACCACCAGTAGCTCCTGCTCCGGTTCCTCGTCGTCCTGACTTGCAACCACCTCACCAGCCTCGATCACCTTCAGCATCTCCCTGACCGTTCTGGACCTCAACACCTCCCTGTGCGTAGTCCTGGTCCCCCTACGCCTCACCATGACCTAGCTCCGATGTCCTACAACCAACACAAACAAGCAAACCATCAGATAGAACCGCACGATACACAAAGATCATCAATTTGCACAATCAAAAAGTATTCCAATGAACAACCTCATCTCACAACTGGACAAGTACATCTTATGAGTACTCGAATGCTCAAGAGATGAGGTACTCATAGCCCACGAGATCCTTCCAGCAGCCTACGGCAAGACAGAAGACTGCTACGACCATCACACAGGTCGCTACAACCATAAAACAGATGCTACGACCATGTAGCAGACGCTACGACCATAGAGAAAACAAGCTATGACTACCGCACAGAGCGATACGACTACCACAACGATCATTACGACTATCACTCATAGTGGCTATGACTTACCAAACCTAGTCGCTACGACTTACGACTATCGATCACATGGCTACGACTTCTACAACCGATCGCTACGACTATCGATCGCCACACTTTACGACTACTTAACACCACAGCCTACGACCATCGATCATGACCAGGCAGAGCTATGACCATCGACCGCATGCTACGACTATCGATCACGCATGATCATTCAGGCACTCTGTGGTCGTTCTGCCAATCAGATCGTCTGACCACTTAGTCGTACATAGCCGATTGAACTGACAAGACCTGCCGACCACCAAGTCGTAAAACTAGAAGTCATAGAGCTTGCTGACCACCAAGTTGTAAACAGAAGTCGTTGAGCCTGCTGACCACCAAGTTGTAAACAAAAGTCGTAGAGCTTGCCAACCACCAAGTCGTAAACAGAAGTCATAGACCACAAGTCGTAAGAGCACATGTCGACCACCAAGTCGTAAAAGCACCTACCGACCACCAAGTTGTAAAAGCATCTGCCGACCACCAAGTTGTAAGAGGCATGAGCTCTAGAACTCACAGACAGAGAACCAACTTCTACACAAACCTCAAAAACCAAACTCAACCTCTACACAAACTCTAATGCAAAGGTCAATTGCTCATCACAACCATGGGGTGACCTCCACATGGTCTCACACACCCTCTTTAGACAAATGGGCCTCACTAAAATGGACCTATTTCTAACAACCCCAACTATTCCAAAGCAAGAAGCAAAAAGATATCAAAGATATTGTGCTGAAGTACTATTAATATACCAATCATTTAGTTCAAGTCCCGTACGGGTTGAACTTGCACCTAGAATGACAAGATTCATCTTCTCACAGCTGATGAATGGACTATATCTTGAATTCATAGTTTTTCGTGAACAGATTTCACTTGAAATCTCAACTGGTACTAGGCTGTCAATGAACCACACCTAAACGGAGCGTTATATGGTCATGCTCCCTTATCTACTCATGAGCTTTCTAGAGAATACCCTGTTCTCGTGAACTACAACCACACAGTTAGGCTCAAGTAGGTGTATTCTTACTAGATATCCTACAGGCTAATACCTTTTCCTTATTTGGACAACAAAATACATTAAGGCATTATGCTAACCTTCCAAACAGTCGAGAGTACTATGTTTATTAGGACATAGGTACAATGAATATGTACTCTCTTGTTATAACATCAACTTGTTTTTCCCATTGCCTAAGTCACGGTATCTCCGATCAAGAAAGTATGGGTTACCATTGTGATGTAACTCAAATGGACTTCATTCCTATGTCCATAGATGCAATGAAAATCTCTTTCCATGCTAACCCCTTTGTAAAAGGGTCTACCAGATTTTTCTCAGTGTGAATATAGTTCACGGCAATCACTCCGGAGTTTCTCAGTTTTCTGACAGATTTAAGCCTACGCTTCACATGTCTAGAAGACTTCATATTATCCTTTGTACTTGTGACTTTGGCCAACAATGTTTAATTATCACAGTACATCAGGATTACCAGTATTGGTTTCTCAACCAATGGCAAGTCCAATAGAAGCTCTCTCAGCTATTCAACCTCAACAGTGGCTGTGTCAAGTGCTACAAGTTCTGCTTCCATGGTTGACCTCATCAATATAGTTTGTTTGCAAGACCTCCATGAAACTGCAGCACCAGCTAAAGTAAACACATAATCATGTGTAGCTTTGATCTCATCTACATCAGAGATCCAATTGGAGTCACTATATCTTTCTAATACAGAAGGGTATCCAGTATAATGAATTCTAAAAGATGTTGTGCCCCTCAAGTAGTGCAACGCTCTTTCAATTGCCTCCCAGTGATCATCTCCTGGGTTAAAAGTAAACTGGCCTAATTTTCTCATAGCAAATGAAATGTCAGTTCTTGTGGCACCAGCGAAATATATGAGTGACCCAATAATTTGTGAATATCTCAATTGTCTTTTCCTAACCCATGGTTCTTTCGAAGCTTAATGCTTGCATCATAGGGTATTGGAGAAACTTTATAATTTTCAAAGCTAAACCGGCTCAATATTTTTTCAGCATAATGGGATGGATTCAAAGTGATCCCATCCTCGCTTTTGATCAATTTAATATTCAGAATGACATCTGCCTCTCCCAAGTCTTTCATGCCAAAACATCGAGATAAGAAAGATTTGACCTCATCAATTATGGTAGTATTTGTTCCAAATATAAGTATGTCATCTACATACAGACATAAGATCATTCCTTGATTCCCATCATAATGGTAATATACACATTTATCAGCTTCTTTCACTATGAAGCCAGCGAATGTCAAAGTTTTGTCAAACTTTTCGTGCCATTGTTTAGGTGCTTGTTTTAGGCCATACAAGGATTTCAATAAATTACATACCTTATTTTCCTGTCCAAAAATCACAAAACCATCCGGTTGATCCATATAGATTTCCTCCTCCAACTCTCCATTAAGGAAAGCTGTCTTCACGTCTATTTGATGGACATGTAGACTATAGGAAGATGCTAATGCAAGGAGCACTCGTATGGTGGTTAATCTGGTGACAGGAGAATAGGTATCAAAAAAATCTTCTTCCTCTTTCTGGGTGTAACTCTTAGCCACAAGTTTTGCCTTGTACTTCTCAATCGTACCATCAAGCCTTAGTTTATTTTTAAAGACCAACTTACATCCTACAAGTTTGCACCCGATAGGACAATCAATGATATCCCAAGTCCCATTAGCAATGATCAAGTCCATCTCACTACGGACTGGCTCTTTCCAATACTCAGCATCAGAAGATGCATAAGCCTCCAAAAGAGACTTTGTTACATCATCCACGAGGTATACAAAAAGTCGTCACCAAAGGTTTTCTCAACCCTTTGTCTCTTGCTCCTGTGAGGAGCTTCTGCGACAACATTGTTATCCTCCTCAGGGATATCACATATTGGTTCAGAAGTGGTGGGAAGTTCAGAAGTTTGATTATTCTCACTTTCAATACTATCAGTTCGAACATTCTCAATTTGTGAAGTACTACCTGCTGTTCTCATAGGAAAGATATTCTCAAACAATAAAGCATCTCTAGACTCCATTATTATGTTAGCAATAATCTCAAGAGTCTCTGATTTAACTACTAAAAACTTATATGCCGTGCTATTTTGTGCATATCCTAGAAAAATTCTATCGATTGTTTTTTGTCCGAGCTTTCTCTTTTTCTACAATGGTAAATTGACTTTTGCCAAACACCCCCCGTTCACAGAAAATTAACATTAGGCTTTCTTCCCTTCCATCTCTTATATGGAGTAATCTCACTCTTTTTAGTAATTACTCTGTTTAAGACGAAAGTTGCTGTCAATATAGCTTCCCCCACCATGCCTTAGGCATACCAGAATTTTCTAACATGGCATTAACCAAGTCTGTTAGTGTCAGATTTTTCCTCTCAGCCACCCCATTTGATTGGGGTGAATATGGTAGTGTAAACTCATAGACTATTCCATGCTCAAAATAGAATTCGAAGAACTCATGAGAGATGTACTCTCCTTCACGATCAAACCTCAATCTTTTCATTTTCTTTTCTAGTTGGTTCTCAATCTCGGCTTTATAAGTCTTAAAGTAGTTTAAACCTTCATCCTTATTTTTTAGCAAATACACATAGCAGCATTGTGTTGCATCATCAATAAAAGTTAGAAAATATCTTTTGCCTCCTTTTATCAATGATCCATTCATTTCACATAAATATGAATGAACAAGATCTAATGGTACCAAGTTCTTTTCGTCCTCTAATCCCTTAAAGGGTTTTTAAGGTTGCTTTGCTTGCACATATGACTAACACTTTAATCCTTTAACAATTTCATATTTTGGAATTAAATCTAATATAGACATTCTAGCAATACTATCAAAACCAAAATGATACAAAATGAGAATGCTAAATATTTACCTCATATTTATTTAAACCAGTTACAACATTCAGATTATAACAAGACTCTAAAGTACTTAGGTGGAAAAAGCCTCCGCTCTCATAGCATTTACCAACAAAGTTTTTGAACATAGACACTACAATTTTATTTGACTCAAAGACTAGCTTATAACCATCCCTACATAGGAGAAAACCACTAATGAGGTTCTTGTTTATTGTAGGAGCATGTTGCACATTCTTTAAGTGGACAATCTTCCTTGATGTAAGCTTCATATCCACCATGTCAACACCAAGAACAGAAGCATGCGACCCATTTCCCATTAGGACGGAGGAAGCCCCTGGTGCCTGACAAGAAAAAACAAGAAAATATCAAAACATACGTGAATATTAGCACCAGTATCAACCCACCAATCAGTGAACTAAAATGTTGAAAAGACAACAGGTGAATTACCATACCCTCCTGAAGTTGTGTAACATCCTAAAAAGAGACTTTTTGTAATTGTGAAAATTTTAAAATCTTTTATTTGTTTTTCCAGTGTTGTTTTAAAAAAATTTGGCGGTTATTCGAATTTCTTGTTTTGGGTCCCTTGCCAAAAATCCAAATTAATAAAATGAAAACCTTGATCAATAGCCAAGACTAAAAATCAAATCAAGGAAAATTTCAAATTTCCTTTGCAAGCCCTAAAGTCTGGAAAGAAGATATAATAATTAAAATTTAAATGAATTAACACTAGAAGATTTAAGATCAAAAATGGGAAATTCAATTCAAAAGTTAATATTAAAAATATTTGCCATCTAATTAAACCTAGCCAATTTATCAATCTCTGATAATTTCAAAAAAAAAGAAACAAAAAAAGACCAAAAGTTTTTTTGGGCCGCAACCCAACTCTTTCTCTCCCGGCCCATTTCTTTTTTTCCCTGGCGCCGAGCCGGCCGCCCCGGCTTCCCCTCCCTTGTCTTCTTCCTCCGTCCACCCTCTGTATCCGCCGCACGGCCCCGCTACTCCTGAGCGCACGCCATCGCCCCCTGCGCCCGCACTGCCGCCCTGCGTCGTTCCAAGAGCTTGCGCTCGCCTGAGGCGTTGACCCCAGCAAGCCCTGCAAGTGTGAATCCCGCTGGCCGTGACGTCTTGCGCCCTGCTCCCGTCGACCTCAATCCCCTCGCCGTCCCGTCGTCCTGCGCCTCAGTCCCCGGCAGTAGCTCGAGCGCCCCCCCGGTGACCCTCCTCTGCTTTAAGTAGCCGCCCGGCCTGCCTCTTGCACTGTACCTCTCCCCTTCCTCCTTCTCCTGCCGTGCCCGCACCGGCTGCCACGCCTCCATGCCGCTCCCGCGAAGTCCCTGCAATTAGAACACGTCACGGCAAGCCCCCGGGAGTCTCCTCCTTCCTTAGTTAATTGTGCTCTGGTGCCCCTGGTTCGCCGCAGTAGAGCTCTTCCTTGCAACCGGCCAAAACCGCCTTTCTCGCCACCATCTCCACCTCGTCGCAAAGAAGCCCAATTCCTCGGGTGTGGAGCCTCCTTGTGTGTCCCCGAAGCTCCCCCAACCGACGGTCGACGTCCTCCGTTGCCCGAGCTCTTCCCGCCGCATGAGCCTCCCCGCACCGCCGCCCGCGCACGCCTCCGGCCCGCCTCGGCCCTCCTCCGGTTCCACTGACCCCCTAGGTAAGTTCCTCGTGGTCTCAGGATCCCTTTTTACCGGTCTCCATTGCCTCCCCGGCCACCTCCTGCCGCCGGCGATATCAGCGCCAAGCGCCACCCGAGTCCTCTGTTTTGCCCCAGCCTCACTCTCACCTCTTGTGTATTAATGATCCCCTCTAATCAGGAATCAGGCAGTAGCTCAGTTGGTCAGCCGAGCGTGCGCTCACCTCTCAAGCCTCATGTCGCGGGTTCGAGCCCAGGCCGTGCGTTTTTCTTTCTTTTTCCTTCTTTTCATTTTTCCCTTGCTCTTTTTATCTTTCCTTGATCCATTTGAGCTAATAAAAGTGAGGAAAATTGAAAATAATTTTGAGAAATAAGAATATAATTGTAGAAATTAAATTTTGAATAATTTTTGTGCCGACCAAAATTTATGATCCAACATGTTACCTAAAACAAGTTTATTGCATGGGATATTTTACCAAGTGACTAGTAATTATCTTGGGCTCAATAAATGTTAATATTAAAGTTTAATATGTGGAACTAATTGAAGGAGTTTATAAAGTCGTAATGCTAGAAACCTAACCCTAATTCAGTGCTAACTGAATTCGCTGGATCATTGCTCTAAAATTAACTAACGTAAGAAATTAAAAATGTATGTCATCATAAACTGGGACTTGAAGCTTTATAAAGATAATATCAATACTCCCAAATACTACTTTTACACAAATCAAATACTAATATCACATCCTATCAAAAGCTCGAATAGTCTAAATAGTATGTCATGTCTTTATCTCCAGATATAAATATGTTCAAGCAAGATCGAGTTTTGGTGTCTTGCAATCGGCTATGTCTAGCCATACTCCGCCGATCCTTCTTTTATATCTTTCCCGGTGAAGTTACTCCGTCACTTCGCTTCCACCCAAAAATGCGTTCGACTCCGCCTCTATCCTACAACTCACTACATACACTTAATCATAAGCAAATTATAAATAAACTCAATTAAACTTATTTGGACTTTTGCTGGATTTGTTGAATTTGTTAGTCGCCAGTTGTGCAATTAGTCACTGGAGCCACGAAGAAACGACAAGTTCCAGCAGGAGAGACATGGAAATAGATGAAGATCAATAATCCAAATGATCGACTGAGAAGGCTTTGAGTGAAATCAAGACCAAGGTAAATCGGGCAAGGCAAGTCATCACTTTGATCATATTGATCTTACATTTTATGCAAAAGTATGTTCCTTTAAATTATCAAATTGCATGCTTACTTTATTATGCAAATGTATGTCAAAGCTTAATGTAGTTACATTCCTATTTGATGTTTTAAATACTACTATGCCTTTCCTGGACACTTGAATCACCTGACCATTGTCAACCTAGATGTTAATAATAACTTTACTAGCTATAAGTCATATTAATGCCATGCTAGTCTTGTCTAGAGTCCAGGGCACTAGTTGCCCTAATCATCACTTGATAAACATGAGAACTTGTTTTGGGCAGTCACGGGAAGTATGTGCTTGAATAATTATGGTAACTTATGTTATGCTTCTCAAAACCCTAAAAGTCTGCTATACCGGTCTGGGCGGATGGTAAGAGTGGTGGGTGTGGATGTAAAACAAGGTGTGGATGTAACACAAGGTTTGTAGTTTGTGGAATGAACCGCCTGGACAAATTAAGGACTTAATCCTGTGATGACCCCTCCGTGTACAACAGTACAACCACAAGTCTGCAAAGTGCAACTTGGCTAGGTAAATTTATCGAAACCCCCGGACTCATCTCACCGATAGTGGAAAGAAGTGGATACGCAAGGGCAAAGGGAGGCCTAAAGGGACACCGAGTGGAGGGTGAAGTAACTAGCTGTACTAACGTTGCGGGGAGTGGAGCCCGGCTACGCTAGTAGACGTGGTTACATCCCGTGCATAGTATGGGACCCACCACAAGTGGGAGCAGCTCATAGGGTGAGATGACAACATGGGCTAGATACTTTGAAAAGTCACTGTGATGATCTACTCAACCACGTGACTAAGGAATCATGTGGGGCAACGAGCAGATTGTCTCTTGTGGTAAAAGTGTACAAACTCTGCAGAGTACAAACTATTCGAATAGCCGTGCCCACGGTCAAGGGTGGACACGGAAATCTTCCTCGAGTTAGTTCTATTACAAAACTTATGAAGGTGGGAAGAAAATTGTCAGGCGGATATAACCTGACTTTGAAAATTTTCCTGGAGGGATGTACTCTAGTGTTGACAATAAGGTGGAAGTAACATATTGATCACAATTTAGCATAGGTGGATGGAACCTACAGTGCTATGATTACTTCACAATTTCAAACTCCATAAAGCAAGTTTGTAAAATGCTAAGTCATAGGAATTTTAATTATGATTATTGCAATTGTCATTTTTTTTGCAAATAAATGAACCTCAAGTCTCATTTGACAGCCTTGCATCTATTATTATTTGCATTCTGTGTGGTGGCTTGCTGAGTACCATCGTACTCACTGTTGCTCAATTACTATCATTCAGTCAATAAGGAAAAGAAGATCAAGCCCTACGGTGTCTTAAAGAGATTAAAAGAGCTGGAAGGTGAAAAGGCCAAGAGCTAGGTCGCGAACCCCAGTTGGCTGCCTGTGGGCAAGTCCCGAGGGTCCCACTTGAGTGAAGTTTCTGCTGCTGCATTTTTTTGTTTTCAGCCTGATCGGCCCATGAGTAAGTTGTTACTATATTATCTACGCTTCCGCATAATATGTTTTGATATACGGCGATGTAACTGTGAGCACTATCTACTGATCCAGGGAATAATGCGGTGGAATCACAGGGGATTCCGGATGACTAAATCCGGGGTCTTACAAGTTGAGGCCTCGCCTGTGATCACATTGACAGCCTTCTTCTTTGGCTGTTCACCATCTCTGATCTTGCGGAAATGACAGTCCTTTGCCATATGACAATCTTTTCTGCACACAAAGTAAATGATGTCCCTCAAATCCTTTTTCTCAGTTTTCTTCTTTTTAAAGCTAGTTGTCTTGTTCGGTTTATTAGATTAATACTTCTTTGTAGTCATCTTTTTCTCTATGAAAGCCATAGGTATTAGGTGCATCTTTTGCTCTTGATTTTTCTTCCACATCGAGGGCAGCAATGAGATCCTCAATAGAAATCTCTTCCCTCTTGTGCTTCGAGCCAGTGGCAAATCCCACCAAGAAGTAGGGAGTTTGGAACAATGCCCGCAACCACAAACTTAGGAGGCAGTACACAACCCAAGTGCGCAATCTCATCGACTAGTAGCTGGAGATCATGAGCTTATCCAACTATGGACTTAGCCTCATCCATGTTAAAGTCAAAAAATTGCTCACACATATAGAACCAGCGACCTGTCTCTCAATCTGCATATTTGTACTCTAGTGCATCCTACAACTCTATGGCTGACTTGTAGTCCATGTACACATCATAGAGCTGATCTGCCAGAACAGTCAAAATGCAACCAAGAGTAATATTGTTTGCCATTTCAAATTGCATGAACTGCTCAATCATAAATGGATACTTGACTCTAGTTAGCTATCTACGAAAATTCTGACAAGAAAATCTCTCAGATTTTGTCACATCAGAAACACTAGCCATTGCTGTATTACAACAAAGTTCACAGTAAGGTTTCTGGAATGTTGGAAATGTGGGCAATATTTTAATTTCAAGTTTTACTAGGAGACAAATATAATAAACTAGTAATGCAAAACTCATAACTAACAATAGGCTACTCATCATACTTCAGAATATACACAAGGAAAGTATAGTATCAAAGTTGAACGAACGCATGAATGACTTACTATTGTGCTTGATGAAGAACAAGAAGCAACGCAGGCTTGATGTCATGCAGAACGTAGACGATGCAGTGTAGGAGCTGTCGTGCAAACGCGCTACCCAGAAACCTTATTACCACCCCGTGTAGGTACTCTCTGTGGCAATGGTTTGGAGATAGCCGCTCTCCCTCCTTCCAGGTGCATGCTAGGAAGAAAGGTCAGCGAGGTTAAGACGGCGCAGCTCAACAGCACAAGTTTGCAAAGAAGAAAGTATAGAAAGAATGGAGGTGGAATATTCTATTCTTTTCTGGACGTCTCCAGACCCTACTAAGGGCGCTGCAGTTATTCACTAGTAACTACTATGATTAAAACAAAATTATTCACTGCTAACTACCTCATCAAATCACATATTAAGTAGTGTTAACTCACTGGTAACTACCTCATTATTCACTGGTAACTGATAACATTTAAACCAAATAATGATAATTAAGTAGTCTCATGACCAGTTAAAAGGAGTGATACGATACATGGTTCAACAAAAAAATAAGGTAGACTTGGTCTGCCAAGTGGCGCGCCACGTCATGGCACGGTCGCGTGTCCCAAGCCACAAGCCACGTGATTTTCATGTGAAAATACGCGAATACGCACGCGTGTGCATACATGTGTGTGTGTGTGTGATTAGCTAAAGCCCTCCTCATGCCATTTCCATCCATGTGTCACATGATTCAAGAAATGGTAAGGGCTCCACATTATAAATTAGTCTCCTCCATCTTGCCTTAGCAATATAGTACTAAATCATACATGCTTTGAAATTATACGAAATGGGCCTATTTGTAACACTACTTGCCATTAGCTAGAACTCGTGGTTTGGTAGTTATGAAATGGTTAACAAAGCTATCTTTAAAACTTGGCACCAGAATGGTCATGGTTACATCCTCTCTAGCCAAGAAACCGGGTGCCATACTAGATGAAAACTCAGGGTGATTTGATCTCTAGCCAGTGGTGGATCCAGAACCAAATTTTTAGGGGTGGGGGGGGGCTAGTGGGTCTTTTGTAATTTTTGTTTCTCAATTTCTTGTAACTCTATGAATCAATAAATGTCAATATATGAAACTAGATTACCAAATAAATTTATCTATCATAATTGCACAAATTGAAAACTAGATTTGTGTTTTAAATTTATACCTTATGGCTTCATGCCTCTCTACCCATGACCGAATAGCACCAATCAGGCAATCAAAGCTGTCGGTTGGCCCTCGCCTAAAACTTAGTAACATGATAGACTCCATGAGTAGTCGAGAAGAAAACATCCACACTCCACAGTCACACACGGAGCAACAATCATCGCACAACCCACATCCACACTCCACAAATGAACCAATCAGTCCACAGACCACATCCACACTCGACAGTCACCGCACGAAGTAGCAGCACGGTCCACACGACCACACCGACACCGAGTGATGAGTGTGGAGATAATATATTCCCCTCCCTAAGCTCCCCTCAGTGAATAGATATCCCCTCGAGTAGTCCCAGTCTCCCACACCCACTACAATAGAACATGGCTATGGTAACACTTGACTGCAACATAATACAAATTGTGTTACAGGCAAAAAAACTCAGCAACACATACTTTGTGTCCCCAGGAGACCCTGTAACACATACTCAGTATGATCAATAAATGTGTTACAAGCATATAGTACCGCAACATAAACATGTGTTACAAAGCCATCTGGTAACATACAATATATGTGTTACGGACATGTGTTACTCTCTACTGTAGGGATAATCTTGTTCAACATTGATAGATTTGTACAAACAACACCACTACTAGATTGAGGATATTGATCTTTTTTTTTAAAGAAATTGGAAGGGCAAATGTAGAAGTCCTTAAATTTACACTAACTATCCCTTATAACAGAAAATTGCAGTTTTTTGTTTGGAACCTTAAAATTGCAGTTTAAGGTAAATATGTGGAACCTCGCTGCTATTTTTCATGTTAGAAATCTGCTTTCAGGTCGTGGAACCACAAGGCAGATTTGTAAAGTTGAAAATTTAATTATGACGAAAAGTGCTAACATGTTCTTCATACAAAATAATCCAGATTTGTATAGTCCAAAATAATTAGACATTATATGTAACGACCCACATCATTAATTAACCATAAGTGATGAATTACGATGTTAGCAATTGTATTACATAATAGCCACCTTACGAATTACAACAAATATACAATTTTGTGTCTTAACCAAATAACTATCTCAAAAATGAAGCAATTGTAATACAATAGTATTTGGTTAGGAAGTTCGGGAATTAATTTACACCAAGTCCATCTCATACATATTCAGTTACATCCGAATCAACGGAGAATATAAATTACATTTAGAAAACCTATAGTATCATCTATACATCAATATTAAAAGAAAGTCCGATTACAATTATAGACCATTGCATACATTAGAGTCGGTCGTCAAATTGTCACCACGTCGATGTTTCCTTGTGAGCGAATCAGTGAGTATAATGCCAAAAAAGACCGAACAAAAGAACGAATCAAAATAAGCGAAGTAAAGAAGAGCGTTGCCGTCAGAGCCCTAGGAGTTAACTTCGGGTGGGGTAATCCGTTCACAATTTAAATTTGATAACGTCATGATAAGCAGGTATCTTCAAAAATATAGTTTCCTAAATTTAATAACAATTTAAAGTGATGTGACTAAGTGTATAATGAACAATCGAATTAAAACAAGTGAAAATCTAGAGCCGAGTCCGTAATTATATTTTTTTTCTACGGAGCGATCAAATATTAAAATCATTTAAAAAGCATTAGAGTTTTGGAAAATATGTACGCTCTATTTTTGCTAAATATACTTTAAAAAAGCCTTATATTTTTTCCATGGAGCGATCAAATATAAAAATCATTTAAAAATGATGTTGTTTTATGCATGACCTGAAATTTTTCACACACAAATCTCCCTCCACATACTTTCCGCTAATGTAAAATCTTCCCTCCAATAATCTCAGGCAAATTTCTCAGTTCAACTTTCCTCTCCAGTCCCGAGTGACCGAGTCTCCCGCCTCGCGCCTCGCGAAATATCAAAGTCGCGCGCCTGGCGGTCCACGCGAAATCCCAAAACCGCCCCCAGGCCCCAGCAGCGCACCGCGCCTACCGCCTACGCCTGCGGCCTGCCTCGCGAATCCAGGGGCATCCCAGTATCCCACCTCCCACGCGAATCCATCTCAGGCTGCCATCTCCCGAGGCGTTGAAGCAACGGGCCGGAAGACACCTCGATCTCGCCTTCTCCCCGCCGCCGGCGCCGCTCGCCGGAGACGCCCTCTTTCGCCGCCACTTCACCTGAGATCCCATCCACCGCCGAGCCCCCTCGATCTCGCCGTCTCCCCGCCCATCCCTTGTGCCCTAGGCCCCCCTACTGTATGTGGTTGTTGTCTTGTTGATGTTGGTCACAGAGGAAGAAATCCACCAACTGTACATGGTTTCCCTAGATGGGGGTTGTGAACTTGCTTGTATAAATGGGTCTGCACCTGTGATTAGCTGAGCACTTTGATATAGATATTTTTTTTGTGATTACCTGAGTATTTCTTGCCCTTTGGGTAGCAGTTCTCTTATCAGAGTCAACCAGTTAACCTGCTAATCAGATTGGCCTTAATGGGTAGTGTTCTTATTTTATGAGGTTTAATATAAAGAAAATCTGATGTTTCGATTTGCCCGCACACCGACTGATGATTTTGCTTTTCTGCTGTTACTAATAGGGTTCAATGTTGAGAAAGTTCAGTACAAGAACTGATGATTTTGCTTTTCCACTGTTACTAATAGGGTTCAATGTTGAGAAAGTTCAGTACAAGAACATGATGTTTACAGTCTGGGATGTTGGTGGCCAAGAGAAGTTGAGGCCCTTGTGGAGGCATTACTTCAATAATACAGATGGCTTGGTACGTTTCGATTACTTTGTAGTTATACAACCTTTACATATGTACATTGGTGTACAGTCATTCTGCTTTGGTATTTGTGGTTGACTTTGAGATGAAATTTCGTTAGTTTGCATTCTTGGTTATATAGGGTTATGGAAATTTATAATACAAGGCGCAAAATTGGTGACTATCATTTATTCATCTTATCTATCCTCATTATGTATTAGTAGACAAACACATTTAGTTCTTCAATACATGTTCAGTTCCCTACTTTTTGTTAAAACTTGAGAATGTTGTCCAGTTTTTCAGATCCTGCGTTGTAAGCTTATATGTAAACTTTTGGCAAAGTGGACACTTAAGGCATTACTCTTGAGCTGCTAAATTATGTCTTGATTCGATTCTTAAGTTACAACTATCATTCTTATGCAGAAAGATTGTAGTTATTGGAAAGTGAATATAGTTAATTAGTCATTTCTTATTGTCTAGAAAGTGAATATAGTTAACCATACTCTTCAGGACAGCTAAATGATGCTCTTCAGTGAAACCTTATTCTACATTTTTGTTGTCTTTCTTCCTTGAGTGATCTGTGTGAAACTTTGGACTTTGGATGTATTCATGAATCTAGCAGGCAATAGATTATTCATGAATCCCCTCCTCCGCTGCCGCCTTAGACGCCCTCAAGGAATTCAAGAGGTCATACTCCATCCGAGCTATACATGTATGATTGAAATTTAGTATACTATGCAATTTGTACCGCTTTGCAAAGATCATCACAGAATATAGATGCATGATACAATTTAAGGGGGATTGCCTTTGGATTTTGGATTAGATATTGCAATGCTTAAGCTTGAGCTGTTGAACTCCTTCATGTATTCATTCTGTATTGCGTGCCATAAAGTTGCAACTGATTCTGCAAACGCAGCAAATCCCACCAATAATTGGCATCACACAAGACTCCACATCGTGTGCCTTCAAAGAAGACACGACCTTCACCAATGGAGGTAAAAAACACTACGTTTGGATTCATGTTACAGCTAATTTGCTTATATGCTAGTTATTGATGAAGTGACAAAAATATAGGTTGGTTCAACAGTATTACTCTTGAGTGCAAAATGTCCAAACAAAGACCAGGTGGCCTATGCTAGTTTGTTGAGCTGCAATCCATCTACAAAAATAGGTGGTGTTGAGCTAGGCAACCAATTTTGGAAAGTAAGAATCAATCACTCTTTGCGTAAAACTGAGGCGCTTGTACGACCACTGGACTGCTGCAAGTCAATTGATGATGCCCATGCTAAAGGAATGCCGATTGCTTGGCCTTCAATATGTGTATGATATTTCAACCTTGGTCCATATAATACTACATATATACTTTTTCATGTATCCTTAAAGCTCAGTAATGTTTGCCACATGCAGGTTCGGAAGATTAATGGTTGAAATCTCATACTTGTTTCACCTCATGGATAGATCATCGGGCAAAGATTTTGAGAAGAATAGATAGATATCATTATGTCATTCTAGGATGAAAAGTTTGTGTTGTTATTCCCAAGACTTGTTTTCTCAAATGGATTATCATGTATGTTATAAAATTATGTGAACCATATTTTATATATTTCCCTGTGGAATGCAATGTTGGTGATGGTTATAATTTTGTGCAATATGTGATTCTTGTGAAAGAAAATAATTCTGCAATTAATTAATTGTCATTTCGAAAAAATCATTACTTTTCCTCTCTCTAGATCTCTGTATATATATATTTATATGTATTAAAATAAGTTTCCACAAAATGTTTTGGTGTAAGAAAGTGTGTTGCTACTCATATTACAATGGTGTTACTATTGCTCCAAAAATGTGTTACTGGGGTAGCTTGTTGTAGCACATATTTGTGTTACCAGGGTAGTTTGTTGTAGCACATAATATGTGTTCTTATAGATAAGATATGTGTTGCAAGGTAGTAACATATTTTCAGACATGTAGTAGCACTTATCACGTGTTACTTCAAACCTAGCTAGTAACATGGGCTATAAGAACACTTAAAAATTGTGTTACTGCAAAGACTAGTAACACCTTTATTGACATGTAGTAGCACATAGATGTGTTACTATAGCTCCTTCCTGGTGTAGTGACCCCATGGAGCTTGGTGCCTCATTGGCTCCCTCATAGCAAGAGAGGAGTTGAAGATCCGGAGAAGCGGGGACCAGAGAGGATCAGAGGAGTTGATGTCTTGAAGATCTGGACTTCCAGAGATGAAGATCTACAAGCTCGGGGGCTCGGCGGGCGGTGGCTCACCTCCCTCATCTCGTTGTCCAATCGTCTCTCCAGGCACCGACCACTTGGCCACTCTTGTAGGTCTGCTTAAGTCGCTCACTAGTCGTCGCACCCAACGCGCCCGCCGGCCACAGCGCCCAACACGCCCGTCGGCCACTGCCCGCACCAGCATGACAGCACTCCCCAACGCTGCCGCCCGCACCAGATGCAGATGGGGAATTGGTTGGGACTTGGGAATTGGTTAGGGATCGATTCGATTGGGGATTGGTCGGCTATTGTTGCTTCCGGCCTAATTGGTTCATTTGTGGGCTTTGATATTTTATGGGTTTTGCTTTGGTGTGTTGCATGGTTGGCCCAACATGGATTCAAAACTTCTGCAGCCCATCTCTTCTTCGGTTCTTCACTTGTACAGTTCTTCTATTGACACCTAAGACATCGAGCGGGACTGACGAAGACTGGAAGAGGAAGGCATGGCGTAGTGCCCCAGTCGAAGCTAAGGGGTACTCACTCTCTAGTCGGCGATATGGGTACTCACTCTCGATAGGTCCTCCGCTGTCTCTAGCCAAGAAACCGGGTGCCATACTAGCATTAATGTACCAGTGTTTCAAGGAAGGATGCACCTCGCTGATCCACACGTCTAACCTGCCGCCCTCTAGTTAACAAATCCAGAGCTTCCGCTCCGTGTGTATTAAGGGAACAAGTTGCCTAGCTAGTGCCTTGATCTCATTCACATCAGAAACCCCATGACCCAAGAGTAGCAGTCATTTTATTTAAGCGAAGAAAATTTAAAGAAAGAACACAAAAACTGATACAAGTTTACAACATGCAAGTAACAAATGAAATCATCAAAGAGGGCATCATTACCTCCAGTAGTTACCTTGTATAGGTGATCGCAAAGGAATTTACAAGAAACAATTCCATTCTTGTAGAAGTATCGGAAAAATGTCCACGATCTAAAATTGCATGTTTCGGGGATTTTTCAAGTTTAGGAAATTAAATTGACACTATGGAACAAGTTTAGGGCTATCATAACAGGAAAAAGAGCAACAATAAAGCATCATGGCCAATGCAATCTATAGGAATGGGAAAAAATGTAGCTTCACAAGAAATTTGCATGAACTTAAAGACTACCTGCAACATGCAATGCACAAATGAAATCATAATATATATTAAAGCTGAGTGCAAAAGATAACGCAAGAGCGCCACATCATCCATTTTCTCTCTACTGTTTGATTTTAGTTCCAACGAACCCAAATGCATGTGAAAAAGTTATATCAAAAAAGTTTAACTTTTACTTGATCAGCAGTTGATGATGCAGATGTAGAATAGAGAAAAGCGGAATTTCCTATTGTAATTTCGACATCCTTGTGTGTAGTACATATTAATGTCATCGGTATAATATGGGAAATTATTGTGTATGACGCTCATAGCTAGGCTTCAAAATAGAATTAACTAGCTCTGTCCCTCGGTAATATCAAAAACTATATATTATGAAATTATTTTTCAACACAATCTAATGATATTATTTTGATGTAGTTAATCGATATACTTTTACACATATTAAGGCCCCGTTTGGCACAGCTCCACCACCAGCTCCTGGAGCTGTTTGGAGCTGTTTTGTGTCAAACAGGGTATAACAAAATAGCTCCACCCAAGGAGTCCCTTAAAACCTGCTGAGACAAAAGTAACTCCTTGGGTGGAGCTGAAAAAAGTAGCTTCATCCAGCTCCACTTGTGAAGTCAAAAAAAACAGCTCCACTTGTGAAGTGGAGCTGTGCCAAACGGGGCCTAAACCGTAGTTTCAAAAAATTGGTTGCATGAATCATATGGTGACCTATATTTAGTGACAAAGGGAGGACATATTATTGACACTTTTTTCTATTTATTGTGTTATAATTTATGAGATGCGCAAGGCACATGCCAATGCCACCTAGTAAACTACATATTCCTGCCAAGTCCCAAAGAAACATTTTTTCTCTACTCTTTAGGAATATGGCCCTTGCAATATGTACGGCAAAATTTCAAAGTACATATGGTTTACGACTTTCACGATGATATTAATCAATTTAAGGGAATAGCATAAAAAAATCCAGAAGAAGCCACTCTAGTTGCTATGAAACTTTGTACATAGCAACCTGGATTACATCCTAGGTTCCGCCATTGAAGGATGCCCTTCCAATATGAACACGAGTGCACCTCAGTGGAAACATTGTCCCAAGCCTCCGCAGTTTCAGATGTGTATAATTTGGCACACTCGTATGTCGTGTGTATGTGTGTGTGATCACCTACTTTAAACGTTAGTGACCGGATTTTCCCACCTTAATTTTCCTAGTCTATATACGGTTAGGGTATGGTTTCACTTTAACGGTTGGATGAGAATAACTTGGTGAATTGGATGGTTATTCACTAATTGCTTTTTTTAAGGCAACTTATTGCTGTTTAGAACACTTTTGATGATGTGGTGCAATAATTGAGCTCGGGTTTGCACTCTAGAGAATAGATAAGATTAATATGTAACTAGTTCCTGCAGATATGCATTTTTTTTCCAGAAAATACATACAGTTAACGGGTCAAACAAACTATTCTTTACGCAAAATACATACAGAACCCTCCTTTTCATCTATATGTTAATAATGCACATGTACCTACTTTTTTTAGACTAGCATGTATCCACATCCAGCAATCAGCACGCATGCCTTACCCTACCTCCAGATGCCATGAACCACATTTTGCCAAGACACAATGAAAAAGAAAAAGAAGCATGAATGCTTCTTACAGAATCAAATTTTCCTCTCAACACGCTCTAGTGCTAAATTCAATTCTACATCAAAAACAGCAACAACAAACACATCCACATTGAATACAATGATCATTCAGAAACAAAAATTTAACACATCGAATACAATGAACCAAGGAAATCATCATATGTACAATCAACTCATGATCACATATATATTCATGACAGGATGTACTCATCTTGAGATGGACAGGATTGATCCAAAAATGAGACATCACTACTCCTTGAAGGACATGACCGTCTCAAATGCCCCCACCAAGGCCTTCACCCTGCTCTTCCTCTCCTCCAGGAGCTTGCTTTTAGTTTCCTCAATCACATCATTACTCTTAGGATCATCCTTCCTCCACACTGGAACCACCTTGTCCGCCTTTGCTTTAGCCTCTTCCTTCTCCACTTCCTTGGATTCATCAGCAGCCTTGACGATATATGGTTTGTTCTTCGCGCGGGCATCAGCATCTTGCCCTCCATTATGCAGTTCACTGCCTCTTGCATCTTCTTTGTCTTCAGAAAATTGCCTCTTGACTTCCTCCTCATTCTTGCCTTGTTGCTCCTGATGATCAAAGTATGGCTCCTCCTGATCAGGTTGAGCTGAAGCAAGAGCAGCCATGTCCACCGATTTCAGGTTGACGGGGTCAGGGAGCTGCTCATGCAAGTGCTCTTCTATGGATGGGGTGCTTGTGCTCTCAGATTCCTCAAACTGCATTGATGGCACCTCTTCCTTCTCCTTCATGGTTGCAGATACACCCATTGCCCTCTGAGGAGCACTTCTTGCCCTGGAACCTGCAGTAGCACCACCATTTGCTGCTTCTGCTCCTTTCTTTGCAGCAGCGCCCGGTGCGTGTGCCAAGGACACCGGCTGAGTCCTCCCACCTCTCACAGCTCCTGGTGCCACCGCCCTCTGGGTGCTCGGCTTTGGAGACGCCGCTGTTGCCTTGTCAGCGCTTGGCCTTGGTGAAAGCTTACTCTTCTGCAAGGTGGACAGTGGCGCCTTGGGCGCTGCCGCTGTCTTGCCCATGTCCTTGAACGAATTGCTCGGCGTTACAGCTATCACGGGAGGCCGCTGCGAGGCGGCGGTTGCCTTGTCGGATTTCACTCTCGCCAGCGTGGGCTTTGAGGACGCACCGGGGACCCTGCTGCCATGAATGGATGAGCCTGAGCTGGACATTGACCGCGACGAGACGGACCGGCCGGCGAGCGACAAGGACGGGCGGTACACGTCCGGGGAGCCGGAGGCAGCCGTCGACGACGATGACGAAGGGCCGAATTTGCGGTCCGGGGAGCTCGGGACCGACCGTGCTCGCCGCGCGCCGTAGCCAGAGGAGGACTCGCTGCTGGACGGCCTGAGGTTCGGGGACATCCTGGTGGCCCTGTCTCTGCTGCGATTGGGAGGCTCCTTCTTGGACGTCGCCATTGCTGTACCGAAGCAGTAGACAAGATCAGCTGCACAAGAAGCGGCACAGATCAGTTGGGCTTGGAGCTGCCAGGTGCATAAACCGAATAAAGAATCTGAAACATACGCACAGATTAGGTAGATCTTGTCCAGCAATTGCAAGAACAAGATGAACTTGAGCAAAATCCTAAATACCAAACCCCCAATTGTGAATAGCCAATGAACTCAAGAATCAAAACTGTGGTCTGCTCTTGGTGAGACATCAAAATCGGCAGCCCCAGCAATAAAAAAGGAAACAAAAGATACCAAAGAAGAAGCTTATCTCAACGAATTCTCGGTTAAAATATTGACGGCGCAGGCTCCATTCCAACAACCACTGATTCTTTCTTTCTTTCTTTTCTAAATTCTATCCTCCGTACGAACATTTCAATAAATATTCCCTAAAATATCTGTAAACAATGCCATATACTCACCTAGAACCTATCACTCCTCCGAAGAAAAAAATTCACCAAGAAGAATCAAACCCAAGAACCTATCAGACCGCACAAGATGCGAAGGGGAGGGAGAAAGAGAGAAATGGCTACCGTTAGTGCCAAGAATTATGAGCAGAATGTCGCCAAGGCAAGTAAGCACGTATAGATAGTACTACCAAACAACAAATCTGCATCACAGCAAAATTAAAGCTAAAACAATCACGACGCAGGATTCAACAACCCTTGACGCTTTCCCTACTTTTCCCATCACCCGTACGGCCACAATTATTCGCTGCAACAACAAGAAGAGAACAATGCCTATCTAGAACCCACCCCATCCATCATTACCTCCCAGATGCACTACCACATATCAAAACCCAAAGGAAGAACCAACAAATCAGTCGCCATTAATGCCAAGAAGGAAGCAGAGGCGAGGAGAGGGGGTACCTGGGGGGCTACCGGTCGATCGATCTGGGGAGCCTCCGGCTCGGCGAGGGGCCTAATCTGGGCCAGATGCGGGGGCGTGGACGAGGGGGAGGGGGAGGAGAGGAAAGGTAGCTCCATGGCCGGGCCACATTTTATGCCGCGAATCGGACGGTAGCTGTGCGGGTGGGAGAGAGCGCAGCACGGATTGGAAGGACAGCCCCCGTTGCGTGTTTAAAATAGCTACAGGCAGAGGCAGAGACACAGGGACAGGCTCTCGTGTTATTATAATAATAATAATGGATAATGGTATATATATACATATGATTTTAAGTTTAAAAATCTATTTTAAAAGAAATTTATTTTAATTTTTGAATAAGCCAAAAGAACAAAAGATCAAGGCATGTTGCTTCTTGTCTCGGTTGGTGGCTGCTGCATGGTCTTGATTTTAGCTTGAAACGGCGCTGCTGCAATTTTTTCTTCAGTTTTTTTCTCTCTCTTTTTTCTTTTGTGAGTGTGCTAGCCTGTCTGTGAGCGCCGATATGTGAAGATGTGTGTGTTAGGGGGGGCGGAGCTAGGGCACTGGAGCTGCACCCCGTGGTCGCTGGCATGGATCCAGCAACCGATTTGAGCAACTCTGCAACGGGGCAGATAGGGTCGGCGTTTTCTGGTCTTTTCTCAATGCACTCTTCCACGACCATAGGAACAGCGGTAGACGACATGTGTACCTACTGAGCTCTCATATCGCAGTAGGTACCTGCCTAGCTCTCGCACTGCGACAGGTAACTGCCTAGCTAAGAGAGCTTAGCAGGTGACGTGCCGAGCAAGTCGGACGTGATGAGAGGCATGTTTAATTAGTGTAAAGTGTGATTTAATTAGTGCAAAGTAGATTAGTGCGGTTACTGTACATGGGCTGCCGAGCTGGGAAAGCTCAGCAAGTCCTCCTGCCAAGCTCAAGGAGCGCCCGACTCCTAAGCTCGGCAGGTGCTACCACGGTGGCACCCTATTATCAAGCTCGGGGTAGCCCAATGCATAAATTTTCAATTTTGGCCCCCTTCACAACCGTGCGAGTAGCGACAAAAAACATGCGTCACCTGCCGAACTCTTGTACCGCTGCAGGTACCTGCCTAGCTCTCACACCACAATAGGTGTCTACCTAGATAGGAGAGCTTAGCAGGTGACATACCGAGCAAGCTGGCCACGACAAGAGGCCTGTTTAATTAGTGTAAAGGCTAATTAGCGTAAAAGCGTGATTAATTAGTGTAAAGTAGATTAGATTAGCCATTGTACATGGGCTGTCGAGCTGGGATAGCTTGGCAAGTCCTCCTGCTGATTCCTGAGCTTGGCAGGTGCTACTGCAGTGGCTCCCTTCTATCGAGCTCGGGTAGTATGACAGGTGACATATATCACTTGTCGTGGCTGCTGAACTTATAGAGAAAACTAGATTTACAAAAATAGGTATTTTAGATTAAAAAAATGGCTACGGTACTCCACATGCGAAGTGCCGAAGGATTCCAAAAGCACTTCCCGGGTTTTGGGCCTGTTCTTTTCCTCCGAAGTTAGCGGCTTTTATCTTTTGCTACAGTACCTAACTTTTAAACGGAGTATTTTCTCAAGACGGGGTCTATAGGTTAAACGATGTACACGTTAAAAGCCCAACATTTGTACCATCCAAAATCGCAAGTGAGTATCTATCTCTCCGTAATCTGTACCGTAAACAGCCAAAATTCAAAAATTTCAGTCAAAAGCCATAAGCCGCAGCCGTTGCCACACCTGACCATAACACCATCCTGACTCAACTCCCAAAATAACCAGACCGGTTTTTCTAGGGAGTTTTACATGACTCGGATACTTATAAAAGAACTACTCCTATTCCTACTACTAACCGAAACAAACAAACGAGGAAACGTAAACAAAATAAACAGCACAGCCGATTCAATTCCTTGGTTGAATCGAACTGTTTGGATTAGGAAAGCAGGCCTCCTCATCGTTTGATTCGGATCAATACAGAAGCGACATAGAATCCTTCCTGGCTCCCTTTCTTAGGCTGAATCCTTCCTGGCTCCGTTTCTTCGGGCTCAAATCGGCTTCCCAGGTTTCTGGCTGGCCCTTGCTGTCCTGACTCCTTCCATGAGCTGCTCCAAACGTACTCCTCCACCCATGCACACCTTAGCCCATACACTAGAGTCTAGAGTTTCTGGATGCCGCCAATGTACTGCTGCGTTCCTTCCTTCACCCACACACACTATTTGCCACCTGAGCCTCTCCTCCCCCCACCCCCCTCTCTTCCATTCTTGCCCTCGCCGCCATTCTCCCATCGACATCCTCATCACTCGCCACCGTGGACCTCGCAGATCTCCACAAGTGTCACATCCTCAATTTTCAAAATTAATTTGGAAATACTTTAAATAGATATTTATGAATTTTTTTTGAATTTTCAAAAGGTCCTTTAAATCTTTTTATGCTTTTTCCTAATATTCAGAAATTAATAATCAATTTTGCTAGTTAAATAACATTAATTAACATTTTAAAATGTTTTACTTGAGTTATAAATATTCCAGAGTGCATCTATGCATTTTATTAAAAAAAACTGAACATCGTTTGTTATTTTTCTAAGCCCAAAATCAATTTGTGCACTTCTTTGAATCTGAAGTTATTTTAAAGTTATCAAAATCTCTGGGGCCTAATCCCAATTCCGGCCCATCCTGCTTCCTTTCCTGACCCCGGCCTAGTTGTCCCTGCCCAAAGCTGTCTCCATTTCCTATCTTCTCCTTTGTTTTGTGTATTCTATCGGAGTCGCCTTCCCTCTTCCTTCTCTCACTAACAAGTTGGGCCTGCGTGATAACTACCTCCTTCCACCTCACACAGCCGCTATTCGAACCCTCCTCGACCGCCCTGCATGAGGCTCCACTTTGACGCTGCCCTGTCTCGAGGTCCATATCTCGAATGAGAGTCCTGTGACCGCGCCATTTTCGTGAGAAAATGAGCTCATTGCATGACGTAAATGAGATGCCAAGCCAGGGGCATATCTACAGTAATTCATAGCTATTTAGCTTAACACCTAAATGTTTGGACAAAAAACCACTATATACTAGGTATAATATATAATATATATATATATATATATATATATATATATATATATATATATATATATATATATATATATAGACACACACACTAGGAATTGAGCTTAAATTGTAAATTTTCGCTCTTTTGGATGGCCAGGCCGAACCTGGTGCCAGACTGATGTTGATAACTAACACCTGAAAACATGATTTGGAAACAGTACACTTTATTGCTTGAACATTAAGCTTAAGATAGCTGAGCAACATTTATAGGAAGTAAAATTAATGAGATATATACTTGCAACAACTTTTTGTCTTCAAAATAACCGGGCATGAAGCATCGTCACGTTCATTTTTAATGTTTAATTATTTTGTAATTTTTTTGCATTATTGGAGTTGTTGTCTCTAGTACGAACAATTGTACTTTAATTTTTGCTATTATAGACTTTTATATTTTTTATTGAACAATATTTTTGTTACTTTGAATACTTATTCTAAAATTTTTGAGTTCGCCACTGTGCCGAGCTCGTCTCAGGGTATAAAAACCCATCCTGATCGCGTCACAGTCTTCCATTGGCTCTGCTATCCCGAACCCCTAAATTTCAAGCTAATTTTCCCGAGAAATTTAACTATTTACCACTCTTAAGAATGCCACCTATTCAAATGCCATTTTCTTCGTTGCAATTAACATTTTGCCACTCTTAAGATGTGGCTGACTAATTAATCGCCACTTTCGAGCCCACGAGGCGCCAAATCACTGCCATGTCAGCGCCCGCGCCTCCCCGCTCGCCCGCGCCTGCGCCTCCGTCCCCGCGCCTCCCCAACGAGCCTCCCCAACGAGCCAATCGGGTTTCCGCGCACCGAGCTCACTGCCGCGGCCATCTTCCCCAATCCCGGCCGCCACCACCCTTCTCACCGCCGCCTCTCCCATGGTCAATGCCGGGACAATTCCTCAAGGTGAGAGTGACACCGAAGCATGCCAAACCTTTCCCCCACCACTGCCAGAGCTGCGGCCCACCCCAGCTCGCCGGCGCCGTGCGCCTCCACTGCGCGGCCCCGTCTCACGCCGCTGGCTCCCCTCGGGTTTGCTCCGGCTTGGCCCAACGCGCGGTGAGTCTCCTTCGGACCCCTAGTACCTCATGCGCCCCCCACCTTCTTCCTTTTACCCTCCGATCGCCGCCGCCCCGTCCCACCCTTTCCTCCGGCCGCCGTGCCCCGCCACCGGCCCGCCTCGGGGCCTCTCGGCTCACGGACGTGCATCCTTCGGACTCCCCTGGCTCCGGGGTCCCGTTTTGCCGTCTCCGGTGTGTTCCCCGCCCGCCCCTCACCGGCGGCACCGCCGTCTACCTCGCGCCGCCCCCTCCTCTGTTTTGATTCGGCGCGGGGACGGAGGCGCAGGCGCGAGCGAGCGGGGAGGCGCGGGCGCGGGGAAATGCGGGCGCGGGCGGCGGCGCGGGGAGGCACGGGCGCTGACATGACAGTGATTTGGCGCATCGTGGGCTCGAAAGTGGCGATTAATTAGTCAGCCACATCTTAAGAGTGGCAAAATATTAATTGCAACGAAGAAAGTGGCATTTGAATATGTGGCATTCTTAAGAGTGGCAAATAGTTAAATTTCCCAATTTTCCCTGCTGTAATGCCGAGAACGTTATCTTTCTTGGCTCCAGCGGGCCAGGTCACTATGGCCAGCACCGCTTCGGATGAGCTTTCTGAGCACCATCCGTGTCACCCTACGCCTTTCCTGTTGCCCAGAACACCTTCGTCTTCCCAACTCCAGCTGCATGCTGTCGTCACCAACGTCGCTCCACTACTTTGGTCAGACGTTTCTTCCCCCATATTCTACATCAGGAGCATCTCCACCATATAATGACCCTCGTTTAGTGCTCGATTGTAGCTTGAAACAACAAGTGAAGCTCGCCACTGCTGAACTCCATCCGCCGCCGTCGCTCTCCGCCGTTCTGCCACCACAGAGCTCCTCACTCAGCTTCAAAACCCTAGATGAGCTCCTTGTCCGCCCTGGATCCCTATGCATGCCTATGTTTGGCCAGAGGCCGTCGGATTCGACGTTGTCGTTGCAGCCGTGTGGCCGCCACCGCAAAAACTCGCCGTCCTGGGGCGCACATATGGTTTTTGGCGGTGACACCTAAAAAAACCACACGGTTTTGTCAGTGACTTGGGGCGCACACAGGGGCGTAGCCACCGGGCCGGGGGAGCTAAGTGAGGCTTGAGCCTCACCTCCCCCGGTGGCAACTTTATACATAGTAAAAATATAAAGAGAGATAGATAGATTAACAAATCCAAAGAGATGCTAACTCATCTTGATAGGAAAGTTAACAATAAGCATGAAATTAAAGAAAACGGGGAGAAGGAGGAGGAGAAGAAGAAGTGAAAATCATAAAATTAAAGAAGAGCTAATCAATCAATCAAAGAAAGAAAGTGAAATAATATATATAAATCATAAAATTAAAGAAGAAGAAGAGGAAGAGGAGGAATAGTGAAAATCATAGAATTAAAGAAGAGATCACTACTACAGAAAGCCTAATACTAGACGGCCAATCACAGACGGTTTTGTCAAACCGTCTGTGATTGACACTAACACAGACGGTTTTAATTTGGACACTGTCTGTGTTAGTGGCGTCGGATAAAACGAGTATCACAGACAGTGCTTACCGATAAACCGTCTGTGATACTAAAGTATCACAGACGGTTTTTATTAAAAACCGTCTGTGTTGTGTAGACTATCACAGACGGTTGTTGTTAAGAACCGTCTGTTAATGTTCACAGACGGTTTTTAACAAGAACCGGCTGTGATGTCCCTTTGTCTGTCATATTCTGTTCATGAGCAGAGGTTAATATATAAGTACACATTGCTTCTAATAACTTAACTACAGAACTACTGAGACAAGAGATCACAAATTAAAGGCAAATTTATTAGTTTCAATTAGAGGCAAATTTACTACAAAAGTCGCACAGGTAAAGAGTTTCCCAGATTGTAATCTTTTGGGCTTCGTACGCTTCTTCTTCGACTTTGGGACTTGGAGGATCAGCCACTGACTTCTCGAATGCCGTTAAGATTGTCCTTGTCCTCAGCACTTCCTCCTCCAGCCTGGGCAAATAATCAGTAGCATAGCCCATAATGTCGTAGAGGTATGCATGGGCAGATTCCTCAGAATCTACCGTTTCTGCTTGATCGGCAAGGCTATCCATCAGTCTCTCCAATGCGTGTAGAGCTTCTTCCGCTTTGCGCACATTGTGGAGAAGAACCAGGGTAAGGGCTGTTTCCCTTTCTTGAGCGGCAGCGAGACGCCTCCGTCGACGGCGGATGATCAGGTCGAGCTGACGGATGCAAGAAAGTCGGGGAAGGAGAGCGGGCGTGTGCGGAGAAGCTGCTCCAGATGCAAATTGCTGGCTGCCTGTGTAAGGTTCCGGCCGAACAATTCTTGATGAACAGATGAGAGGAAGGAGATGATCACAAGAATAGTAGAAGCCATATTGTACGTACATAGAAGAGACCTGGATTAGGCGCGCATATTTAACCTTTAGCACAAACGGTTCGTATACCCAAACATTAATGATATAGACGCTTCGTATAACGATCGAGAGATATTAATTAGACGATCGAAACACGAAGCGTTCTGGCAATCGAAACACGAAGCGTTCTGGCAATCGAAACACGAAGCGTTCTGGCAATCGAAACACGCGCGAAGCAGCTTATGATAGACGGTTTTTTATAAAAAACCGTCTGTGATAAGCTGGTTATCACAGACGGTTTTTAGTTATCACGGATTCTGAATCTTCGCTACTGGCGTACGTAATCCAGAGACCAGAGATGAAGAAAAGAAGTGGGAAGAAGCAGATGGATAGTCGCTCATTGAAGAAGTCGGCTATGTCGGCTGCTCACCGAATAATCTGGGAATGTCTTTTTTTGCACTTTTGTAATAAAATTGCCTTGAATTTTGCGGGAAAAAGAAGGATTGTCGGAGTGGAGAATGTTGTGGATGAGGTTCCCAGATAAAGAAATCTTGCGATTGTTGCAAAAGATACATGGACCATTTGGGTGGAAAGATGAACTGTTTCGTCAGGCGCATGACTGCCAATTCGAAGCATAGCATAGCATCCGAGGCACATCCGAGGTCTGCTGCTGTGTCTTGAGGAATACCAAGAGCTGGTCTTCAGATGCAGCATAGCATCCGAGGCACATCCGAGGCCTGCTGCTGTGTCTTGAGGAATGCCACATCTGAAGACCAGCTCTTGGCATTCCTCAAGACACATCAGCAGACCTCGGATGTGCCTCGAATGCTATGCTATGCTTCGAATTGGCAGTCATGCGCCTGACGAAACAGTTCATCTTTCCACCCAAATGCTCCATGTATCTAGCCAAAAAACAGCAAATGAAGCAAGTGACATACTCTAGTGTTCCCGTTCAATGAACCGGATACACTAGTTTAGGGACTTTGCTATTTGGTTTATAGTATTAGCAACTAAAGTAGGTGCTAAGATAGGCACATCACCCCCTCTACACCTCTCCTCTCTTCCAATTCAATATGATCACTTTCTCATCTTATCTTAATAGACCCACAAAATGAGCAACATGTCACCCGCGCATTCTTCAACATCATCGCCGGAGGCGTCCGCTCCAACATCAAGACGCCAAGGAAGAGGGCTATCGAAGAAGCCTGAGGGCCGACAGACCATCACAGCGGTAAACGCATCTGGGGTCCCTATCCTTCCTCAAAAAGCGGTAAACGCATTCCGAAGCCTGGTCGGAATAGTTGCACGAGAACGAATTGAGATCACATACAATTCGTGGAAGAACATGCCTGACACTCGGAAACGTGAGCTGTGGACCAAAATTTTGGCATCGTTCGAGTTCCCAGAAGAACTGTGCAACGACAAACCTACCTAGCGGCGTGCAAAGCATGGAAGAACTTCAAGAGCACGCTTATCAGGAAATACGTGGAGACGGACGAAACGCCTTTTCATAAATACCCATTCCTGGAACCACAATGGGAAGAGTTCAAGGTGATGAAGACGTCCGAAGATTTCAAAAGTACAAGTACGGCGCACAAGGCCCTCCAGGCAAAAAAACACACACCCCCACAGACTTGGCACAGCTGGGTATGCGGGTAAAATCCTGTAGTGGAGGAAGGAGGATGACCTGGCAGCTGCACAGGACATCGCCCCGCCGTTTTCCAATATCCCGGATGACCGCGCTCGAAATTGGATTAGAGCAAGGTCATCTACAACGACATCAGGGGACGTCTCCTTTCGAAACCCTGCAGACCAGAAAGTGTCCCAGCGCCTGGTAAGATATCGATAGAACTACGTAGCTTGTAATTACTCCACAACTTCGTACGAATTGAAATGATATTTTGTGCTCTTGCAGGAAGAGCTGAGTTTTGAATCTACCTTGGGATCATTCCAGGGAACAAGGGAGAATGATATGCTCTCCGTGGCCCTGGGAAACAAGGAGCACCCGGGTCGTACGAGAGGCATTGGGCTTTACGTTCCTTGGAAACATGGTTTCCAAGATGACTCCGGGATGTATCGGCGTAGGAAGAGAAACAAAGCCGAGCGTGACGCACAGCTATGAGAAGAGATCAAGGAATCTCTTAGAGAGGAGCTATTAGCTCAGATGGCTGATGTAATTAGAGATGAGGTGCGGAAACAGACAGAAAGTCAGTAGGCCGCTACTGCCGCTCCTGTGCTAGCTAGCCCGCACAACCATCCGAGTAGCTGCGCGTCCAATCCGACGCAAACCCAGGCCAAATTTCCTGTGGACGACATCCTGGTAATAATTATTTTCTCTCGAATGCTTGCTCCATTGATAGGCCTATTCGAGTAGCTAATTTTGTATCGTTATGTAGGAGCCTACGAAGTGCAGGCTCCAAGTGAGATATGGCTTCATTCCCTTGTACGCTGCTTGGGGCCAGGCATATTCGTCTGGTATCGGGGCCATGGTGCATGGTCAAGCTTTGGTGCCAGGCTTCGCAAAAGTTAATGTGGATGGTGTGTATGTCAATTTTGAGGTGGTCCCGCTACCGAAGCCCCCCAACGACGAGATCGTGACTCTATGACAGGCCATTGGAACATTCATCCAGTGGCCCAAAAGCGACATCTCCTTGGAGGCTTCTTCACCGGTGGTAGGACCAGAAGTGCAGTGCGAACCACAGCAACATGCACTGGTGCCATCTCCACACGGGCAGTGCGAAGCAGAGCTACCTGCACCGGTGCTATCTCCACGGGTGCTATTCTCGCCAAAGCAACTTGCACCGTCTGTACCATTACAGTCGACTACCATGAAGTCGACCTGCAGTCGAGGCAGTGGCCATGGCAAATCAAAGACGAAGGATGATGACGATATCTCGTACCTGCCATTGGCCCGCAAATTCGTGCTAGGCGAGCCGATGATATTCCCGTAAGAGCACCTCACAAAGCTAGGACTTGGTTGCCAAAGATTCCACACTTGGTATATGAAACAGTCCAATAGACCAGAGGCAGAACGGCGCTCAGGTATCATGGTCAAATTCAAGCCGGAATATTTCTTGCACGAAGTTCAGGAATGTGTCTTCCCGGTTACCTTTGACGATATATTTGCTGTTTTCACACTCAACGCTCTCGACGCCTCACTCGTTCGATGCTGGACGCTGTAAGTCTGTACAATCACAGTCTCTGTTCACGTAATACCGATATATGTCACAATTTGTTGCTTTTCTGTGTATATATATAGATTCATGCTGACCGAAGCTAGATCATCGAAATCACCAATTGGTTTCCTGGACCCACGCTTGGTCGCCATTGATACCATCAACGAGAATGCATCCTTCGTCGAGGACTATATTACAAAAGCACTGCTGGCTCACCGCGATAAGGAATTTGTTCTTATGCCATACATTGAGAACTTCCATTGGATTTTAATTGTAATTATACCAAAATGGAACAAGGCTATATACCTTGATTCTCTAAGTGAGAACAAATCCAAGTACACAGCTATCGCCGAAATACTCGATAGGTAAGTACATTGTACATTGTACTGTTTCTTTCCTTCCGAATGACTAATCTAACTTTTTCGAATAACGAAGGTCGTTCGTCACATACGTTCAACAAACAAGTGGCTCGACGACAGCTGCTAAGCCCTTGAAACATGATCGTAATTTTCGGGTATTGGCTAGCTACACATTAATTAATCATATACAACACTTAGTAGTAATGCCACTTGATTTAACACATTCTATTTTTTTGCAGTGCCACCAGCAGCAGCCGGGCAACACGTGTGGATACTACGTGTGCCACCATATGAGACTACTCCTCGATTCCAGCAAGATCTCCACTCCTAAGGTTTGTCAATCTTTCCACATTTATTTCATACATGTCAAGTTTTATATGTGCGCGCGTTGATATTCCTATCGACAGGCTGCGCCCATCTCTACATCTGCATTGAAACAGCCGGATTTTGCAAAAATTCGAGGAGAGTTCATTTGGTTTTTGTGGAGTAAAGTCGTAAGATCAGATGGAGAGTTCCATAGCCCAGAATGATTTTTTATTGTAATTCTAAGTGCAAATGCAGTGTAGATCTTTTACAATTGTGTATTTGTTAATGGATATTTTATTTCAATTCATTGAATTGATTTGCGAAATGGATGCTTTATGTTTGTGAAATGAAGTGCGTTGTTAATTGGATGTTTTATGTCTGTGAAATGAATTGAGATGTGAAATGTATCTGAAATTAAATGAGATGTGTGAATTGTATATGTTTTATGTCTGTGATTATCTGCTTGTTTCAGAGGGCATGGCTAGCATTTCCTGAGGTTAGCCAATAAACAGAAATATATTTAGGGGTTGAAGGGAATATCACAGACGGTTTTTGAGTAAAAACGGTCTGTGATAGCTGATAATCACAGACGGTTTTTACTTAAAAATCGTCTGTGATGATCAGCTATCACAGACGGTTTTTACTCAAAAACCGTCAGTGATAATAAGTATCACAGACGGTTTTAACTCAAAAACCGTCTGTGATAATAAGTATCACACACGGTTTTTAACTCAAAACCGTCTGTGATTATCATCTATCACAGACGGGTTTTACTCGAAAACCGTCTGTGATAGCTGATAATCACAGACGGTCCGAAAACCGTCTGTGATGACCTTCGATTATCACTGACCCATAAATACAGACGGTTCACAAAACCGTCTGTGATGACGTTTTCGAACCGTCTGTGATGACCTTTTCTGTAGTAGTGGATAATCAATCAAAGAAAAAAAAGAAGAAATTAAGAAAGTGATATATATATATATATGACGAGTGTTTTATGCACCCAGGTTTCTTAATTTTTTCATGCACCATGGTGCCTAGGCACCAATATCAATACCTGTTGATTTGCTTCGAGATTCGCAACGTTTGATGTGGGTATCTTCATATACCCATAAAAAAGTATATTTGAGATGTCAAACTCCGAAAAAATTTAAATTCAACTTCAGTTTAATTAGTTTGAACTATTTTTATGGTATATACTCACTGTAGTTGCATTGAACTCAAAAGTAGTTCAAACTAATTTGAACTGAGTTCAAAACTTACTTACCATAAATATATCAAGAGTATAAAACATTTTCATACCCAAACTCAAAAAAATTATCAATCATACACGTGTATCGGATGTTGGTGCCTAGGCACCATGGTGCCTTATGTAATTTTCCTATATATATATATATATATATATATATATATATATATATATATATATATATATATATATATATATATATATATATATATATATATATATATATATATATATATATATATGAACCTTCTTAAATCCGGAGATGACGGTGAAGAGCTCGATGAACCTTTAGTTGATCTTCTCTCTCCGCCGCTGCTCCGCGATGATGTGGTCCTGCACGTGCCCTGAAGGCACCGCCACCGCCGAGCCCCCCCCCCCACCATGAAAATGATAAGAATATTGGATAGAGTGTGGAAAAAGATGTCGCCTTTTATTTCTATTGTCTCGTGATTGAAATTAGCTTAATTCTGATATGTTTCATTTGATCTAAATTTTCATTGTCATTCATAATTTTCTATTATACCATTAATTTTGATATTTTTTATACATAGGTAACTTATTGCTACTCCGCACTCATGACGCTTTCTATTATCGAGGTAGCTAGCTACTTTTTATTTTTCATTGTTTGTCTCTATCCAATTTATAATTTCTATATGAATTTGAAATTTTATAAGAGTAAAAAATTAATTTTATATTACCTTAGTTTAGACCTATAAATAGTTCAATCTACTCTTAATTTCACTTCTGACTTCGCTACTGGGCGCACATGTGTTTTTGGGTAATGGTACACCCGAGCATGTTTTCTAACTATTTTCCACACATCTTAGTCTCTGCCGGGTCTGTACATAGATCGGTCAGAAAGATGGCTCATGATGGACTTATGAACCACTCAACCGGTCTATCCCATAAATATGATGTGGGACACGTGCCTACCTAATCCTTGATCATGGTTAGCTTAGGTACACGTAGCTCGTCGCTTGTGTTCCCGAACGCCAACCGGTTAAGGAACAGACCGATCGGCCTGTGTTGGGATGCAAATAGACTACATTTATATATATTAAAAAAATTTATCGTATAAATTAAGAAGTCATATAAATAAAAATTATAGATCATTACTAGTAAACGCACAGTACAACGAAAGTAGAGTTGAAGCTGCCAATTCAATGAAGCGCGCGTCGGTGCAGTGGAAGTAGTCGATCCTCTTTTGGCCAACCGTCTCCTCACGATCATCCCAATTATTGACGCAGTCGCAACAGTGCTTCTACCGAATCCACACGTAAGGGATGAAACATTGTGCGCCAGCGTGCTAAGACCAGCGTGCACGACAGGAGTTATAAGAGGTGGTGATTAAGGTTTCGATGGGTGTGTCTCGGGATCCCTCCCTCAGTCTCTGCACCTCCCTTTATATAGCCTCCAATTAGATTCTTATTCGATACAATTAGATATTGTATCAAACTCGGAAAGTCTCAAACTAAATCTTTATCCAATACGAGTAGAGATCGTATTCTACTTGGAGACTATCTTCCAACCGGATCCAATACGAGTAGCGATCGTATCTCACTCGGAGTACCATCTGAACCCTTATTGTTCTAACCCATTAAGTGTGTGACCCTGTAGGTTTATGTATATTTGGGCATAAGCCAAAAACTCCTTTTTGGTCCATAAGTTTATAGTAGTCCCTAACAGGACATAACGACTTCCAAATATACATAAAGATCATATCGGATGAATCTACGTAGTGTTTATGTACCGATTCCTTTACATCATAATACCAGATTGAACTCAAAGCAAGAAGAGTGTCATCCTTTGATAGCTCGATCCTTCACTCAAATATGTAGTTGATTACTCAGTTGTGATTGATTCCTCAATCACATTCGGCATGATTATGCACTTTATTAATCCAACCACATCGAGTGATCCAGAGATATCTCTCCCATTATATAGGAGGGACAAATTTCATCTTGATTGCTCACATTCTTCCGCATGGTTTATAGTAAACCCAAAAGCTACTTTTATGGCTACTCAGTTATGTAGTAGCGTTTGGCAATACCTTAATAAACTATTATATATGTAGGAGACTGTGGTGATATCCAGTCTAAGGATCCTATATAATCTATATATGTGACCAACTGATAACACTTAAGAATATAACAATTTCCTTAGTTTCTCATGGTAGATCAATCCAACATCATGTTCTTTAACATGTGTCTACATTATTGATTTGATATCTCATATTCATGAATTATGATTCATAAAACATAATCATCAATCAATAATGTGCTAATATGTAAATCATAATTGTCCTATATAATGATATAAGATCAGAGATAATTTAGAATAACATGAAAACATGAATAATGAGTTCCACGAACAAGTCACATACATGTTGACCAATATGAAAGATATTTATTTAAGAAACAAAATAATATATTATTGAAAATATCATAAATATAGAAGTGATACAATCATCTATATGATTGTCTCTGAAGCATATCAGTAATAATTTCTAATCCTTACCTATGAGATAATGGAATAAATAAATATTAAATAGCTAGCTACGTGTATATATATTCCTTGTGAGGATAGAAAGGTGAAAGACCTCGAAGCAACATAAGTTTATGCATTTCAAGCACGCTTGGACACCCTAGAAAAAGCAAACAAAGACTTTAGCCATGAAGAGAACGAAGGCATTAGAAGAGTCGGATCAAAGCCGAGGAACTAGTGCGGCGCTGGAGGTTCTGAAGGTATAATATGGCCAGTCTCTTTGTCGGTAAGGTGTTCGGCAACCGTTGGTAGTTGGCGGACTGACCGGTGGGTCAGAGGGGGTTGGCACCCACCCTATCTCCGACCAGAGAATGGGTACCCCCTAACCCCTTCCTCCGGCTAGGGTGCCACCGACCACCGCCATGCTGCCAGACTACCTCATCGGTCTCTCGGTGAGTTGCTGAGTCAATGACGATGAGGCCATGAGTGAGGAACTGAGTATTGAGGCCTAAGAAGTAACGAGTAGAGTAAGCCATGCACTTGGGCCAAGGCCGAGAATAGTATTGTAGCAAAGTTCCAATGGGCAAAAGGCCAAAGCGGCAAAGACCACTAAAAAATACCGAGCGCTAGACGAACAAAATGACCACCATATCCAATTCGGCCACACCGCAGCAATGGCAAAGCAATTAGTTGATTTCGATCCCCTTCTCAGCTTCTCCTCCTTACCTCTTGTAGTTGGCGGCATAGACAGGCGACGGGTGGTGTTGGTGAGTGGGCGTGGCCGTGGCCGAGTGCACGGCGCGACGGTAGGCCTGGGCAGTCGTTGGTGGCCGGTGGGGGATCCAAGCATGGTCGCATGGGGTGCCGTCGTGCCGAGCTGGTGAGCAAGAGTAGCCGACTGGGTAGTCGGTAGCTAACCAACGGCCGCCTAGCGCCAGATCTGGAAGCAGGACCGCTGACTGTAGGAGGGGTGGGGCGTCGTCACGTCGAGTAGCTGACCGGGCAGCTACTGGTCTCCCGCCTAGCGCCAGATCTGGATTCTAGAGAGCACTGGTTGCGAGCAGGAGAGGGAGAGGTCAGAGGTGCGGAGTGGAGTCGACTCCGAGGTTGGGGAGGGCGAGTCAGCCGGAGAGAATTGCGGCGCCGCACCGTCCATCATGGCCCGCCTGTGAGTGACTTGAGAGGGACACTAGGAGAGGCCTGCGCTGAGGCTGACTGGATATGGAGACTAGAGTTGGGGTGTTGGGTTGCTGGGAGCCTTGGACTTGGGGGCAAATTGGTGGAGAGGGGGACTGGTAAGTGGTAATTGGTAAATGGCAGTGGTGGTCTCCTTTATGTATAATGTGCTCCTATTAATATAATGTATTATGTGTAATTCTGTATTGAGATTTTCATTACTATTATTGATGCCATTACATCAGAGATGAACCATCAGTTCAATAAAGTTTCTTCAGAGTTACTGGTATGCATGTCTTGTCTTGATCCAAAAGACTCTTTCTTCAAGTTTGATGTAAATAAGCTTGTTCGACTTGCTAAAATTTATGTTGATGACTTCGACATAGCTAATCGTTATTGTTAAGAAATCAGCTTCAAACGCTTCCAAAACATGAAATCTCATATAATGCTATTGCCTCATACTTGTACTGCTACTACTCAATCCTAGCTAATGGTATGTTTCATCCTTTTTGTAATCTTTATAACTATTTACGAATGCAATTTCTGATTTCATCATTAAGCTTACTAATTTTGGTGTACATATAGCTGCTTACATATATTTATGAGTTTTGGGAGGCACAATATATATTATCGAGGTATAATCTTTATTGTATTTTGCATTCTTACAATATTCCTATTCTAATTATATATGATTTTAAATTGTAAAATATAGTTCGTTTTATGTTTAGTTTATTTATCTTTTATACAATATGTCTTACTAACTCTCCTAAAATTTGATTTTGAATCTACCACTGTTGGTAGTATAAGTTTTTTTGTTTTGGTCGTCGAACTATAAAGAGGATGGCGCGACTTGGTAGCTGCGTGCCGTGTTGAGGTGGGTATGTGCCCACAGTGGCGAAGCCAGGATTAAAATTGAGGGGGGGCTGAAGTATTTATCGGATTAAACTAAGTTGACACAAATATAGTCTTATACTCTTATAGCAAAGTTCGTTTCTCCATTATAGCGTATAAATAAATTATTAGTCTAAAATCTAAAGTCTAAATTACTAAATTGATAAAAAAAAAGTAGAGAAAAATTACCCTCAGTGGATACTCGTCGGCCGATCGGCACTTGAGGAGATGAGCTGTCGGCACTCGGTAGGCTCCCCGGCTCCTCCTTTTCTTCTATTCGCCCGCACGGCCGAAGCACTGCAGCAGTTGCCCACTTCTTTTATTCGGCCGCTCGGGTGCTCGGCCCTCCGTGACTCCACACCGCGCCTCAGTCCCTCTCCCTCCCTCTCTCAACTCCCTCAGCGCCAGGCGCCAGCCGAGGCCCGCCGAGAGCCCGCTCCGACTCCTCCCGCCGGGCGTCGTCCGCCGCCTCGCCTCGCTCCTCTCCTCGGCTCCTCCGCCGCCTCGCCTCGCCTCGCTCGGAGTGCGCCCCGCTCCGACAGTCCGACTCCTTCCTCCCGCCGGGTCGCCCCGCTGGCCCGCTCCGACTCCTCCCTCCCGCCGGGTCGCCGAGCCGCCGCCAGTCGCCAGATGCCCAGATCTGGCTTTGTGTCTTTGTGATTTGTGAATGTCTCCTGGCTCTGGATCTGTCGCCGAGTGGATGTTTTGGTTTGGTGGGCCAATAAGATAATTTGTTGGGGTTGGGCCGGGCTGCCATTTGAAGTTTTAGTTTTTTTTTTGCTTGTTGGGCTTAAAGCCGTCGCCGGGGATTGAGCTGTGGTTGTCGGCGCCGTCGGCCGGGTGCTCTCCGGGGGGGCTCGCCACCGGGGGGAGGGGGGGGGGGGTTCTGCCGCCGGGGGGAGGTGAGGCTCGAGCCTTACCAAGCCTCCCCCTTGGCTTCGCCCCTGTGTGCCCATATCCTGAGAGCGTCTTGTTAGTCTAGCGGAGCATCCTTACATATCCATATCACTATACGCCTGTGCATCCTTACATATATCACTATACGCCTATGCATCACCTTGCGTAAACTTGTGTGGTAGTGCTCGTTTAGGTTCATAAGTTCAGACTTATAACTTTTTTATACTATAATAGTTAAAAATATATTATAGTTTTTATTAGCTTTTTTAAGTATAATTAACTTTTAAAAATTAAAATTAAAATATTATATTATCATGGACAATATAAATAAATAAGAGAAAAAAATAAAAAAAATCAAAAGAAAACAATAAAGATAAAAGTAAGAAGCTAGAAGTCCGAAGTAAAAAAACAGAAGCTCTTTGAAGCAGTGACTACGAATATTTTTGTTTGGGACTCACTTCTTGACTTGGACTATTTCATGTTAATGAAAACTCCATACGGGGATATGTACCCAGTTTGTACAGAACATGTCCTGTGTTTGACGAGTACATGACTTACGTATGCAGCGCTGGGAGAGCCTAGGACATACCAACCTAAGAGGGAGGACATGTTGTCCTTGTTCATTTCCTGCCTAGCGACGTTGTACATGGGGAGGGCATGTTCGAGGATGTAATACCCGGCCAGCATTTTTAGGGGCCATTAATTTTTTAAAAACAGTAATTTATAGTGTCTACTAGAACATCCACGGCGACTTTAGGCTTCTCTATTGTTTAATAAAATTTTATATTTCATTCACAAATTCAGATCATATTTATTTCTTTCTTAGTTAATTATCAATTGCTTAAAGGAAAGATAATCCGTATTGGATACAGTTGCTAATGACAATAGTGTGGTATAACGATTGCAGGACAGACTTAGTCATTTCGGTCAAGGGTCTTGTCATCAATGTTATATCAAACAATTGTAGTTATCGTTCTCATTGGAAAATTGGGCCAAATCCCCAAATCCCCTCAACAGTTGATATCAGAGCTAGGTTGCCTGGTGAGATTTCTGTTTTTATTTTATTTTTCATACCTATAACCAGACAATTGCCTCACAAATATTACATTCGTCGAAAATCACTAAAACTGAACCCTGGTTGTGTCTTTTGCAATTTCAGTTTTCATTTTACTGTGTTGAATTTTTGTCCATCATCAAGATTTAGTTACTGGTCTAGGTCTAGTGCTTTGCTTTTAGTTTTGAGTATTGCATCTAAAAATAAAAAATTGGTTAAATCTGTTTTAGGGTTGGTAGTTCCTCTTCTCTGTCTAGTTTGCGCTACCAAATCTTTTGGAAGATAGAGATCAACTCAGGTTTTCCCTTTGTTTTGGCTGGCTGAATCACTTAGGGTAGAGTTGTGTTCGGGTTCTAAATTTTTGGTCTCGAGTTCAGGACAGTTTCATGCAGCGTTCATTAGAACAACCATAACTTTTGCATACGAACTCGAATTGCAGCTGTTGTGGTTACAGACCAAACAGAGAGAGAGAGAGAGAATATGGTAGTGGAGAGTTAGGTGAGCAATGCTTAGGGTTTCCCCTATGGCCTGGATGGTATATATATGCACATGGGAAGTGCTTTACAATTATACCCTTACACTCAAGTATCCCTCTCAGGGGCATTTACGTCAATATACATGTCCCATTTTGGGCCTTACAGCCTTTCAACAGGCCAGCTGGGCTTAGGTGGGGGCCACCCCTACAACAGGAGCCTCTCATGGTGAAGGGCTTCACGGGTCGAAGCCATGTTGCCGAGTCATTTGGCCCCCTCCCACCCTGCGGCCTGTGACCTTCAATGATCTTGGACAGGACCGTTCCTTGCTGGTGCAGCCTGCCGTCGCACTGAGGATATGGGGCCAGACCTGTTGTCGAAGATGCCGTCGGGGTCGAAGATGCCGTCGGGGTCGAAGATGCCAACGGAGTCGAAGATGCCGGTGGAGTCGGAGATGCCGGCGGAGTCAGAGATGTCGGCGTAGTCGAAGTCAAGCTGGAGACAGGTTCACACCGCGGACAATCCTGGGCGCGAGGTAGGCGAGACTCCTGCGCATAGCACCGGGAAGTCGAGTGGGGGGAAGGGGCTCCGCCTGGTTTGGTGTCGACGTGGCCCGACAGTTTCGCGGTCCGGAGATTTCGTTTTAATGACGGCGAGAATCACGGCGACCCCTGAATTGTCAGGGGTGGGCTGCTGCAGCCGTACGCGCTACCCCGATGGGAAGGTACATGCGGCGGGACGCGATTGGCGCGTCGTGGGTTGCTAGTGGTCGCACGACCATGGTCGTGCGCCCCTTCCGGAGAGAAGCGGGACGCGTGGCGAGATGCTATTGGAACGTCGTGCGCTGTCTAGCCGCCTACCACTACGTGCCCCCAGCTGTCAGCGGTTACGCTCCCCGATCGTGGGGAGCTGAACCGCTAGGCTCCCGCCGATTGTATTTTCAATTGTGGGGGAGGTGAGCGGGCTTTATAAGGCGTCACCACTGGCATGCGAATGCTCCTCTTGGCTGCTTGCTTGCCGTTGCTTTACTCTCTTCTTCCCTGTTCCTTTGTGCAATCTGCCCTTGCTCCTGCTTCTTCACCTTGGAGGAGGATGGCTTACTGCGAAGACCTTGCTCGCCGGCTTAGTGGGAGCGCCTCGTCGAGCCAGCGCTGTTTGTCGCCGCCGTCGGCAGAATTCGCTTTGGTGCTTCGCGATCCGCCGCAGGTCGACAAGCGGTGGGATGCCATGAAGAAGTCGAGAGGCCGCTGCTCCCATGTGCTGGGGCGGAGTCGTGTTACGGAGGAGATGATCCGGACCCTTCTCTGGGAGAAAAAACTGGAGGAGCGTGCAGGGGCTCGCCTGCCGGGCCCCGACGAGACGGAGCCGCACCCGGCGGAGACAGAGGCGATTGTCTTCGTTGCATTTTTTGATGCCTGACTTCGGATGCCTTCGACGCTCTTCGTCGGCGAGGTCTTGTGGGCTTACAGGTTGGAGCTGGCGCAACTGACCCCAAATGCGATAGTTCGCCTGGCTGTTTACGCCTGGGCGGCGCGAACAGAAGGTGTCCGTCTCAGCGTGAGCCTGTTCGCCATTCTGCACGATGCACGCTGCTAGCCGAAGAAGGTCGAAGGAGGGGCGCTGTCGAATTTTGGCAGTGTCAACTTCATGTTGAGGACTCAATGCACGAAGCTCTTCCCCGCGTTGGCTACGCGGGGGAAGTGGGAGTCCGGTTGGATGCGACGGTGGTTCTACTACCACGTGACGAGCACGAGCGGTCTGCTGTGTCGGGGACAGCCGATATCGTTCCACAGCTCGCCGGATGTGAAGCCGAAGAGCGACGACGGGCAGAAGGCGCGGAGGCTTGCTGGTGTTGCCCTCCGGTTCAACATGCGTGACCTCGCTGAAGAGTTCACTATGTACGGGGTGGCGCCACTTTCCAGCCGGTGGAAGTACGAGCGACGGGGTTGCACCCGGAAAAATGGCATCCACCCGACTGTATCTTCCCTTCTAAAACCATCCTTTCCTTGTAAGCCCTTCGGTCCTAGGTTGCATGCCCGCGAATGTACGTGTGCGACCCTTTATGAACGATGCTCCACTTTTGTATGCAGTGCCCCGGCTGGAGGACGCGGAGCGCGCGGTAGTTGCGCTTCTTGGAGACGCGAAGCAGGGGCGGATAAATCGGGTATGCGAGGCCCTGGAGATTCCCGTGCCCGAACACGCAGTGCCAACGGAGGTCCAGAGCCGCCGCAACGATGGCGACGGCAAGGTGGGGGCACCGCCCTCTCGACGCAGGGCCCGATCTGACGCCGCCGCATCCAGCCCGTCGGCCGTATCCCCGGTCGGTATCGTCGAGACGGAGGGTACGATCGGCGCTGGGTCTGAACACACCGGTTCGAGGGGGCTCACTGCCCCCAGCGAGGAGGCCTTAGGCGGCAGTGAGGCGACGAGCCCCAGTACCGATGCCCCCGAAGACGAGGCCTCGTTGCCTGCAGCGGCCACCGAGGACCTGTCGCCCGCGCCAGTTTTACGGCCATTGGAGTGGCTGGGGAAGCATCGCCCACATCCCCGAGAGCGAAGCGCCCCCAGATACGGTCACCTCCACCCTCGA
The DNA here is from genome assembly GCA_017311315.1 of Dendrocalamus latiflorus. NCBI lineage: Eukaryota > Viridiplantae > Streptophyta > Magnoliopsida > Poales > Poaceae > Dendrocalamus > Dendrocalamus latiflorus. Next base: position 15,324,834 of record CM029656.1, read on the forward strand.
GGAGGCAATTCAATGTGGCGGACGTGGTCACCGGGATCCTGGAGTTCGACGGGGAAGCCGTCGAGGCTGAGGAAGAAGTCGTCGCTCCCCGGGCCGAAGAAGCCCCCGTGCCCCAGATGGAGGCTGAGCAGACACCTCCCCGTGGTTTGGTAGAGGGTGTCGAAGGTAGGCACAATTCCTTTTCCCCCTGCGACTTCGCGAAGCTCTCTCCGATTTGCTTGCTCATTCCATCGTCAACATCAGGCGAGACGAGGTCTCCCGGACGCGGTCAAGGATCGAGCAACAGAGGTGTACGCGAAGTCTCTGGCCTTATTGCGCAGGACGCGACATGGGCGTCTGGTGCTGCCAAGGCCGCTGGCGCAGAAGGGTCGAGGCCCATCGTCTCCGATTTCATCCCTCGATCAGAGATGCTTCGCGTCCTTCACGAGGTCGCGGAGCGCGCTGGCGACAGCCTAGATAGACGAACGCTGCCAACGTGCGTGGGAGATCTTATGGCGCTCGCGCTGGGTGCCTTGGAGATAAGGGTAAGTGCGTAGGTTTGCGGCCTACGCCGTTGTCGAATACACAGCTAACGCTCGCAGTTTCTTTTAGACTCTTGCTCTCAGCCAAGCCCTGGAGGAGACTCGCATTCGCGAGCAGAGGGTGCTGGAGGGCCAGGTTCGTGCTACCGACGAGGCTCACACTGCCAAGGACGAGCGTATTCGCATGTTGGAGGCGAAAAATGCGAGGGTGGTTTCCGACGCGCAGATGCTTGCTGCGAATGCGGAGAGCGCAGTGGCGGCGGCGTAACATGCCACGGAGGAGACCCAGCACACCGCGGCGGAGGAGCGCGCCGGTTTGCTTCAGAAAATTGCTGCGCTGGAGGAGGAGAAGACCCAGCTCGCCACGTCCCTTGAGGAAAGGAACTGAACCTTGGCGACGCGTCGTTTGAGGCATGGAGGGCGATGGAGCCTTTGGAGAGGGCCCTCCAAGACCTTTTCGTTGACATGCCAGACCTTACGCACAGCCCCTCGGATCTGGCGCAGATGCTTCAGCGAATCGAAGAGGGCTCGAGCCTCGCCCTCCACGGTGTCAGAGCCTTCGGTGATCACTGCGGCTTCTCCAGCGCTTGCTTTGCCTTCGCCATGCTCCACACCCGGGGGTGTGCACATGTCAACGAACTGGCCGACCCCCAGCTGAATCTGCCACCCGAAGCCGGGGCGATGTCCCGTTCCGTTCGCGCCACTCAGCCCGCCCACCGGACTTTCTATAGCCGGATCTGGGGCTACATTGGGGAGGATGCGGCTAAGGTCGTGCTGCGGCGAACGCTACGTCGGGAGGGGAACTTCCTCCAGTGGCCCGAGGAAGTTCCTCGGCGCAACAAAGATGACGTGGACCCACAGGCGTGATGCCGGGATTCGGTGTGTTGTGTTGCGTATGCCTTGTACGGTTGTTACCCTGTGGCTGCCTCCTTTTTGTATGAATGAAACAACACTTGCCCAAGATGGTCTGTCGTTGCGTGTTATTGTTGCTCTTGGTGGTCGTGTCATGTAAAGGTTGGCCTCTTGCGCTCCGTTCCTAACGCTTTGGTGGGGTGGCGATGAAGCCAGCGCCTAGTCGAAGTAGACGCGGTAGCGGAGCTGGTGCCTAGTCGAGGTAAATGCGCGAGCGCTCCGTCCCTTACCCTTCGAAGTGGTGGCAGCACAGCTGGCGCCTAGTCGAGGTAGACGTAGTAGCGGAGCTGGCGCCTAGTCGAGGTAGATGTGCGAGCGCTCCATCCCGTACCCTTCGAAGTGGTGGCAGCGGAGCTGGCGCCTAGTCGAGGTAGACGCGCGAGCGCTCCGTCCCTACCCTTCGAAGTGGTGGCAGCGGAGCTAGCGCCTAGTCGAGATAGACGCGCGAGCGCTCCGTCTCCTACCCTTCGAAGTGGTGGCAGCGGAGCTGGCATGTAGTCGAGGTAATCGAGGCAACACGTGTCACCTTTCGCACTGCCGTAGCTCGACAGGAGAGGAGTGGCATGGATGGGCAAGTGGGTGAGGTAGTTGGAGCCGAGGCAAACTAGGATAGGTGCTGCTCGGCAAGCTCAATTCGGCAGGCACCTGTCCAGCTGCCACTGCTTAGCAAGAGCCTGCCGAACTGCTCTAGCTCGATAGGCAACTTGGCTGGCGCAAGGCAAGGGTGGCAAAAAATGGCAAGGGTGGGAAAAACTCATTGACTCGATTCAAAATTTCTTAAATTATACTCGTTATTTTGGATTTTGCTCTTTACATGGCACATGGAGTTTAGTTAGATGCATATGTTTGTCTCACTACTAGTACGATACAAGTAGCAACATACACAAATCATCAACCCCAACTACAGCTAATGATACGGGGTGTCCAATCTTTACGACATAGGATCAAGCATAACTAGTGCAAACTGATGAGTCTGATGTGGCCAACCGCTGCCCGTGCAACGACCTGTGACATATGAATACACTCAACCACACTCTTGCTTGTTTCTTCCACCTACCACAAGGAAGTGGAAGATGTGCCTTGAAATTCCGCAAGGGGACAGCGAGAACATAGCATAGAGAATACACAATTCCCCTCTCTAATTGCTGTGCAAATCTAGAAGAAGAACAAATGACATTGGTTGCCTTGAAATTGATCTATTATTCATGGTCTAAGAATACAATGGGGGTTGGTGTATTTACTGGCCTCCCTATCCTCACGTACACACAAAGCAAGGCCTAAGGCAGACTTGACGCATGATCGGCCGAAGAAACTGAGTGGAACGCTTATTCGATAAGAGACCGAATCAATTAACAACCTATTCCTAGAGTTTGGTCTTAAGGTCCAATACCTCTTCCTAATTATGCACACCACATACAAACTTGTTAGGAAACCTGGGCCTGGGCTTGAAGCCTTGGCCCATGGTGGGCACCTCACCATTAGACTATAAATAGGGAGCACTATTGGTAAATTTGTATACGGAAATAGGAAAGAAAGCAATAAAGAAAGATCAGGAGTTCTCTCTACCTCTAAGTGTTTCAATCTACTATTCTCTATCTCTGTGATTGATCTTGTTTTGTATAAAGCAGAGGAATCGATCGGACTGGTCGCCAGCGACAGTTCGTCAACACGTTATCAGCACGAATCATTCCGGTGAATCAAAGGTAATCATCGAAGCACTAGTAGATTGAATTGTTTGTGTCTAGATTGCTCTAAATTCGCAGATTTCGCTTTCTAAATTATTTTCTAAGGTGCAAATCCGCTCTGATCTACCGTGAGCAGACTTGAAGTTGCCGGCACAAAGTCGATCGGTAGATTACATCACAGAGTAGATGTTGATTGCACTGTAGATTGAAAAAAGAAAAAAAGGAAAAATCTGTGCACAGCCGGCCCTGTACGGACACCGTGCGCAAAATGGCCGCCAGCCTGCCGCCGGCCATCGGCCTTCCCTTGGCTTTCCCTCGGCCGCTGGCCAACCACCGGTGCCGCCCAGCATGCACGCGCCACTCCGCCGGCTCAGCTGCCCCGCCTCACGACCGCCGCCTCCACTGCTTTAGCCTCCCCGCCCGGCCGGCTGACCACACTCCCGAAGTGCCATCGCCTCGGCCTTCGTGCACACAGCCGGCTCCGCGAGCCCGAAACTCCGCCCGTCGCCCAACGCCGCACCCGAGGAGGCCGCCCGTGCCCAATGCCGCCAGCCGTGTGCACCTGAGCCCCGACCGCCGCCGTGGCCGGCCACCCCGCAGTGCGCCTGCCCGAGCTGGCCGCCCAGGCCGCCGTCGCCGCTATGCGTGTGAACAGGGGTAGGGGAAACCCTACCCCTTGCCTCCTTTTGCGCCAGTGGAATGGGCCATGTGGGCCGTGAAGTGAATAGGCCGGAAAATGGCCCAGAGGGGGGCGCCAGCAATTTTGCAAAAAAATCCTCATAATTTTGAAAATTACAAATGGGACCTCAGATTTCTCAGATGGGTCCTAATTTTTGTAGAAAACACCTCGGAAAAATCAAGAAATTACACGAAAATTTTCTCTGAACTGAAAATTTGCATATAGGCCCTCGAAAAATGCAGAATTCACTGAAACTTCATATTTTTGTATAGGGCCTCGAGAATCCAAATTTTGAATTATTTTTAGCATTTTAAGCATGTTTATTTCTGTCATTATTATTTTCTATGTTTTCTGTATTTATTTACTGTTTTGATTAATCTAATTATTTAAATTGCCTTTAATCACCGAAATTACCAATAAAATTTTTAGAAAATGCATAGAAAATTCTGGGAAATGTATTTACCTGAAGCAAATTTTATTCCATGCATGTTTACTGGCAGTAAACTTATTATTCCTTTCATGCACATGTAGATGACTAGCATCACGAACCGAGAGTTCGAGGAGCTGGCCAGCATGGCCAAAACTATCTGATTTGGGCTTCCGATGTCAAAGTAGTACTTGGAGCCAAGAAGCTCCGCGCTGCTATTGGGTTGGCGCACCGCAAGACGCTTGTTGGACCGAAATAGCGACAGAGGGGGGTGAATGTCAACTCTTTTAAAACTGAACCCCAAAAGTACCCACTTGAAGCCCTCCTCCACTAGCTATAAAAAGCTATGAAAGAGACATCCTGATGCTCTCTGGAACTCTGAAGAAACCAACCAAAGAAAAAGGCAGAAGGGAAGCAACCAAGAAGAAAATAGGAGCAGCAAAACCCTGGGGCCGGTCAAACCGCACCTGAGATGCCGGTCTGACCGGTCAAAACCCGTCGGTCTGACCGCTCCAGGGGCCGGTCTGACCGCCATTATCCGAGCGGTCTGACCGCCCTTTTGCCTTCGGTCTGACCGCTCCTCGGGAAAATTGCACAGACAAGGCTGAAAATCAGGCAACAAGATTGCAGGGTTTTCAGACTTTGAACACCAGTGCAATTTGGGGTTTCTCCTTAATCCTCTTGGCCCAGAACAGTAAGGAAATGACTATAATAGCCCAAGGAGCTTAAAAGACCAAAGAAATCCAACTCATGACCACAAATTTCAGATTTGGACAAAAATCTGAAAACTTACAGGGAGCATCCTCAAAAATCAAATTCCCAACAATTCTTTGATCCTTTGGCCATAAGAATTTGCAGATATGTTAGCAATAGCCACTGGACTCTACAAGCCAATATTCAAGCCATCTCAAAGAGGGAAACAAGATTTACACTAAAACCCTAGAAAAGCTTGGAGAGTTTCAGAGAGGAGCAAAAAATCCAAATTACTTAAGATTCATAAAACCTTAGCACAAGAGATTTTGAAATTACGTTAGCAATAATCTAAGGGCATGCCATCAGGAATCTCAGGCCATTTCCTCAAGGGAGTCATGAAATTCATCAAAACCCTAGAATAGGAAAGAGATGAACAGGGGAGCCCAAAAGACAAAATCTGAAATTAAACGAAGTTTGCTCTTGGGAAACTTGATCAAATGATCTTGAGGCATCATCCCAACCTAGAGCAACCCATTTTGGCACTCCCCAGCAACAAACAACAAGAAATCAAGAAAGTCAAAAATCAGCATAGTGTATGAACGAAGAACACAGGAGCACGGGAGAAAATCTTCAAAGATTTCATTCCAACAAAAGAGGATTACAAAGGAGTCCCGATACGCATGGACATTAGAACAGGGATGATTACAAAGGATCTCCTCTACCTCTCCCTCTCCATCTTAAGAACACACACACACTACATGCTTTGGAGAGGAGGTGAACCACTCAAGAACACATCGAAGGGGGACACAACACAGACACCCTCTGCTGCCTTCCACCCACTCTCACCAACTAAAGACTCAAAGGTAAAACCACCTCCAAAGCTTCTTTTGACTCACAAAACCCTAATTCTCTCCCAAAGCCATGAGGGGGCATGCAGCCACTCCCTCCTTTATATAGCCCTTGGCTAACGGGTCTCCAACTCGTTACGCCCGCTAAACCCGAACGGAGCCCGCTCTCGCTTTTGCAGCCTCACGAAATTACCATTTCGCCCCTCCTGCACCTTCCGGGAAGCTTCCGCGCTCCTTGTCGTCCAAGCCTCACAACCACCTCGAGTCTCCGCCGTCTTCGACACATCTTGACCGTTCCGACCTCGACACCGCCCGTGTCTAGTCCGGTCACCTCGTGTCTCGCCACGACTCCGCCTCGACGTCCTGCAGCCAACACAGACAAGAAACACATCAAATAGCACCGCTCGATACATGTAAGCATAAATGTATTAATGAAATAGCCCAAACCTGACAAGTCAACATAATATGCATCCTAACCACTTTGACTAGGTTTGACCAAGTCCGACCGAGCCCGATTGCACCACGCAACGTCAAGGACCGAACCAACCAAATCAAACTCGACTTTCCTAGACCGATGTCAATTACTCATCATACACATGGGATGACCTCCATATGGTCTCTCAACGCCCAACCCACCCCTGAGGAAAATGATCAGGCACTTCACTTTCTCAAGCACCACCTCTGTCTCACACTCAAGAAGGAGTACATGGCAAAGAAGAGTGCGCTAGCACTCTGGACTGCACTCAAGAAGCAGTTTGAGAGGCTACAATACACCATTCTTCCTCAGCCAGAGCAATAATAGATTCGACTAAGGTTTGCCGACTTCAAGACGGTCAGGGAGTACAAGTCTGCCTTGCATAGGATTTGTACCAATTTTCAACTTTGTGGCAAGCAGATCATAAATGAGCAGAAGATTGAGAAAATCCTATCCACCTTCCACCCCAATGCAGTGCAATCCGCACGTAATTATCGTCAAGACAGCTACAAGGAGTATGTCGAATTGATTGATATGATGCAGGTTGCAGAGGCTTAGGATGAAGTTCTCCACAAGAACTATGTCACACTGCCACCTAGGAACTACAAGGTGCGAAAGCCCTTGATGAAGAGAAGGGGATGGAAGGGTAAGGCCGTAGCCCAAAAAGGCAAGTCAGATGCTCTACGTGAGAATAAGGCAAGCAAGTCAAAGTGGGATGGCAAGGCCTATGGCCAGCAGGACCAATCCTACTTCAAGTGTGGCAAGTGGGGGCATTGTTCGTGGATCTGTAAAAGAGCCACAGTATGTCATTGATGCCTTCCAAGCCCAGAGAAGAAGGATGGCAAAGAGCAGCATGAAACCCACTTTTCATCTGTTGAGGGGGAGAGTTCTGAGCAGCTGCCTGCGCTGATGGAGGTTGAGAGCCGCAATATGTCATTGATGCCTTCTAAGCCCAGAAGAAGAAGGATGGCAAAGAGCAGCATGAAACCCACTTTGCATCTGTTGAGGGGGAGAGTTCTGAGCAGCTGCCTGCGCTGATGGAGGTTGAGACCATCCCGGCAGCAGCACCCCCTTTTGACCTAGCAGCAGTCACCGCCATGATTTCTCTTGAAGAGCATATCACCCCCGAGAAAATAGCAGACAAAGTCTCTGATTTCTTAGCAGATTCAGTCTAATGCACAGAATGCATTTAGACTTTAATTGGCATTTATTTTTGTGTGAAAGGACAATTTAGAACTTGCATGGATGGTACTTTAGCAAACTTTATTTTCTCGTGATGGTTGGATGATTTTGAATAATTCATTCATTTATTTAGCTTATAATGTCATGATATGTTTTGATATTGAAGTATTTTATTTATGTGTTGATTGCCTTCTAATACATATTAATAAAATACCTTATATTAGAACACGTGTGGCGCCCTATGGAGGAAGTGTGTTGAGCCGATAGCGGCAGAACGAATACCATCTTTAGAGAGATGAAGTATTTTCAATCGATTTGTAAGAATGCCGACAGCTTTACAACAATCGCCAGTAGCGATGCTTGTGTAATAGGTTTAGCAAGAGCCACAATTATACTCTCAATGGGCACAATTTTGGTCATTCAAGAAGCCTTATTGTACCCAGAATTGACTAGAACTCTCTTAAGTTTTAAGGATATTCGCGTCAGTGGTTTCCACGTTGAGACTGAAGAAGAGTACGGTAAGTAATACCTGCTCATTACGAAGTGTGAAGCAAATGAAAAAAGGGTATTAGAAAAACTTCCTTCACTAGAAACTGGGCTATACTATACCAACATCAAGATACCTGCAGCCTATACTGCCCTGAAGACAGTATTTAGAAGCTCTGAACTTTTCTGTCTCTGGCATGACAGATGATGAGAAATATAATCAATAATTCCCAAAGGCATAATATTAATGTAAAGAATTTCCCAAATCACGAAGATTTTGTGTGCCCTGCATACGCCACCGGGAAATTAATTAATAGACCCTCCACTCTGAAAGTGAAGGATGAACTCCCTGCATTCCTAGAATGCATCCAAGGAGACATTTGCGGTCCCATTCAGCCACTTTCAGGGCCATTCAAATATTTCATGGTGCTCATCGATGCTTCCTCAAAATGGTCACACGTAGGTTTATTGTCCACGAGAAACCATGCTTTCGCAAAGCTGATCTCGCTGATAATTCGCATCAGAAATATTTTCCCTGATCATCATATAAAGTCCATCAGAATAGACAATGCCGAAGAATTTACTTCAAAGGCATTTGATGATTATTGCATGGCGATGAGAATTACAGTTGAGCATTCTGTACCACATGCCCATACTTAGAATGGTTTAGCAGAGGTATTAATCAAGAGAATTAAATTTATTGCCCGACCTCTTTTGTAGAATTGTAATTTGTCAGCTACATGTTGGGGACACGCAGTCCTACATGCAGCAAATCTTATCAATTTTAGACCATCGGCCTACAACATCCATTCACCTATACAACTAGCGCAAGGGTCAGCACAAAAAATTTCTCATCTTAGGAGGTTTAGATGCAAGGTTTATGTACCTATACCCCCCCCCCCCCACAGCGTACTGCTATGGGTCCTCTCTGAAAGACTGGGATATACATTGGTTATGAGACTGCATCCATAATCAGGTATTTAGAACCGAAGACAGAAGATTTACATACCGCCCACTTCGCTAATTGCATATTTGATGAGGATAATTTCCCAATATTAGGAGGAGGAAATCAACCCCTTGATGAAAAATGTCAGAAAATTATGTGATATGCCACGGGAATCCATGCACATAACCTGCGCACTGGTGAAGCAAATAGAGAAGTCCAGAAGATCATTGATTTGCAAGCATTAGCAAATCAACTGCCTGACCACTTTAGTGATTTGAAGAACATGACCAAGTCGCATGTGCCTGCACGCAATGCACCAGAGAGGGTTGAAATACCAAAAAAATTAGAAGGTATCCCTAATCCCGTCCAGAGGCCTTAGAATAAAAATACGAGAACTCTGGCCCCTCGAATCCCAAGTAACCGGGGACGTCCGGTGAAGAAGGATAAGAATGACTTGTTACAGCCAATCACTGAAGTTCTCCAGAACCAGAAGGGGAGGCAATTGAGACCTGGCGTTAGTATCACACCTTCAGAAAAGGGCATACCAGATCTGAATATCACCATGGAAGAAGAAACCGGCATGGATGTGTGCACACACATCGGAGACGTAAAACTAAAGGGACTTGCCACCGCAATTGGAAGAAGTGATGAGCAAGGAGAAGCTCCAGAAGAAGTAACTCATGAAGAAATAGCTATAAATTATGTGCACACGGGAGAGTCTTTGAATAGGACATCAGCCAATATTGATATCTACTTTGCAAAGAAAATTGTCACTATCATCGATCTTGATCCCGAGCCTGCATCGCTCGCTGAATGTAAGAAGATATCGGATTGGGAAGATTGTAAGAAGGCAATAGAAACCAAATTATTATCTCTGAACAAAAGAGAGGTGTTTGGGCCCGTATGCCGCACACCTCCCCATGTGCACCCTGTAGGGCATAAGTGGGTATTTGTTCAAAAGAGAAATGAAAGAAATGAAGTTGTAAGATATAAAGCAAGGCTGGTAGCACAAGGTTTCACTCGACATCCAGGAGTTGATTATGAAGAAATCTACTCCCCAGTCATGAGTGGAATTACCTTTAGATATTTGATCTCAATGGCAATAAACTTGAATCTAGAAATGAAATTGATGGATGTGGTAACAGTATACCTTTATGAAAACTTGGATTAGGAGATTTATATGAAGGTACCTGAAGGTATCCCCGTCCTGAACCAAGATAGAGCAAATAGAAATATGTACAGTGTGAAGCTCAGGAAATCACTGTACGGACTGAAGCAATCAGGCAGGATGTGGTATAATCGCTTAAGCGACTTTCTGTGTAATAAAGGCGACACGAACAATGAAGACTGTCCCTATGTATTTATACGACAATCCAAGAATGGATTTTGTATAATCTCAGTGTAAGTAGATGATCTGAATATCATCGGGACAATGGAAGACATAAAGGAAGCAAGTTCTTACTTGGAGGCAGAATTTGAAATAAAAGATTTGGGTAAAATCAAATATTGCTTAGGCCTACAGCTTGAGTATGTCCCCAAAGAAATATTAGTGCATCAGTCAGCCTACGCCCAGGGGGTGTTAGAAAGGTTCAGCTTTGAGAAGGCATACCCATCGAAAGTACTGATGATCGGGTTGTCTTTACAGCAATAAAAAGATCCATACCGACCTAGGGAAGAGGGGGAGGAAGTCCTGGGACTGGAATTCCCATACTTAAGTGCAGTATGAGCACTTATGTATTTATCAAACTGCACTAGATCGAACATTGCATTTGCCGTAAACCTGTTAACAAGGCATAGTGCAGAACCTACCAAAAGGCATTGGCAGGGGATAAAGGACATCTTCCGATACCTCCAAGGAAGCAAGGACCTTGGATTGTTCTACAAAAAGAATCAAGATTTGAACTTGATTGGCTATGCAGATGCTGAGTACCTGTCGGACCCGTATACAGCAAGGTCACAAACAGGCTATGTATTCTTGTGTGGTGGAACTGCAGTTTCCTGAAAATCGTCTAAGCAAAATCTTGTAGCGACTTTGACGAACCACTCATAAATTATAGCACTGTATGAAGCCGCACAAGCATGTGCTTGGCTCTAGCGAATGATTCATCACTTCCAGCAGTCATGTGGGATGGATATTATGCAAGCTTCCACAATTATCTATAAAGATAATATAGCTTGTGTTGCACAAGTGCAGACAGGCTACGTAAAGAGTCATCTCACAAAGCATATCAACCCCAAGTTCTTCTATGCTCATGAATCGCAAAAGATGGACGAGATTAAGGTACTGCATACTAAGTCATGTGAGAATCTGGCAGATTTATTCACTAAATCACTCCTGGCATATAGTTTTGAAAGATGCGTACGAGGAATTGGAATGATGAGACTTAGAGAAGTGCAGAATTTAGGGGGAGAATTTTCTCAAGCCCGTTATTAAATCTTGATCATGAAGATCGAGTACCCAAAGGATAAGTCCTGAAGATTGAATGAAATTGGGTAGATTGTACTCTTTTTTCCCTTGACGAGTTTTCCAGAAGTTTCTCGGCCAAGGTTTTTAATGAGGCAATTTGTGCAACGCAGTGTAACATGTATCATGTACTCTTTCTTCAAAATTTTCCCATTGGGTTTTATGGAGTTTTGACGAGGCATGAACGTGTCGAATGTGTACCCAAGGGGGAGTATTAGGAAATCTGGGGTTGGGCTTGAAGCCTTGGCCCATGGTGGGCACCTCACCATTAGACTATAAATAAGGAGCACTATTGGCAAATTTATATACGGAAATCAGAAAGAAAGCAATAAAGAAATATCAGGAGTTCTCTCTACCTCGCTATGTTTCAATCAAGTATTCTCGGTCTTCTGTGATTGATCTTGTTTTGCATATAGCAGAGGAATCGATCGGACTGATCGCCAGCGACGGTTCCTCAACAAAACTGATCCAATCTGTGTTCGGCCAAAAATAAGACACACAAGCCTTCCTGCTAGATTCTTTCCAAATTACTTCGATTTGTTCTCCTCTTGACTTGGATTTGCCGGCTGACGTGGCAACCTTGATCTCCTCACAATCCGAACTAGCGAAGAGTCCTGATTCTGTTACCTTATCTCTTTCTTCAGCTGCTCTTTTTTCTCTCTCTCTTAACTTCCGAATGCATGCATGCAACATGTACATGTCCTGATTCGTCTCATGCATGAAGCAACACACGCCTTTATTTATTTTCCATGCATGCATTGTTTCATTTCTTGTATAGCCACAAGAACATCGCCCACAAGCATGCTTTGATTCCATGCGGCCAGTACATGCACATCCTCATGAAGTCTTCTTTTAGAGCATCTCCAAGAGATACTCTATATGACTCTTAATATTTAAATTTTAGAGTTGAAGGGTAAAAAGTAGCTCCAACAGATTCCCAAATAGACTCCCAAAAATAGAACACACCCAAAAAATGGGCTCTCGCTCTCTACTTATAGAGGATGATCTAGGCTCCCAATACTATTTTCCTGGTTTAGGGTATCTGTTGGAGGGAATGATTATTTTGGGACCTTATATCGTGATTAGGATCTGTAAAAAGAGATTTAGGGTGTGAATTTATTGGGCATCTCTTGGAGATACTCTTAGCGTCCCCATCCTCCCACACCTCCCACTGGGTACGCACTCCTGGATAATAAATAACCTTCTCTGTTTCAATGGTGTCATTATCTTCAAACCTAACGTCAAGTAATGACCCGCTATTAGGTATGAAAAACATTATTAGAAATAGCTAGTAATGAATTCACCTCCATGTCAAGCTTCTTTGCACAGATTTTAGCTCTTCTAGAAAACCCATGTTGTTCTGAAGTACTTGATGGTTTGGAAGGAATAACATAACCAAGGATGTCCTCAGTAGGGATGGGAAATGGTAAAGGATAATTTGTTTTATCCGATATTCATATATGAGAAAACACGAATGTGGCAAGCAAAATCCGTATTCGAGAATATTTGTATTCATATTCGAAAATGTTCATATCCATATTTGAGAATGTTTGTATTCATATTTATATTTGAGAATGTTTGTATTCATATTCGAGACTATTCGACTCGTATTCGATCCGTTTCCTCGAGAATTTTTGTATTTGTATTCGTATTCGAGACTATTTGATTCGCATTTCATCCATTTTCATCCCTGGTGATCTCTCTAGGGGTGATTGTAGGAAGTAATTTTGTGATGAACCAAGATTCACAAGAAAAAAGTGAAAATTACTTTGTATAATTTTTAACTCTATACACTACACTGCTACCGAGATTTGTTGCAAAAGTTCTAGGATATTCACATTCGATTGAATTAAGTACATATTCTATTCGAATCCGTATTCGTTATGACATTCGATTCATATTCGTATTGGAGAATGTTCAAATTCGTATTCGTTTTTTAAAAAAACAATGAATTTTTATCTATATCTGTATTCATTTTAAAAATATGAATTCATATTTGAGACTATCCAATTCGTATTCTCCCTAGTCCTCATCAGCTAAGATACATGTGCACTTTTTCAAAGCCATGGTCCAGTCAGTCATCGTACATATTTGGGTCTATCGGTGCTTTTCCCTTCTCTCTCGCACGGGCTTTAACCCTCGTGACCCAGGCCTAGTACTCAACTTCTATAACTTGTGTAGATTTATCCCAGTCGGAGATAACTTGGTGTTTAGTGGGTCTTCGAGGACCACTGGCGTCTTACCCTTGTCATTTCCGCTATCATCTGGGGTGTAAGGCTTTCCAGCGTGTAAATCTCTCAGACACCATCGGGTAATTGAGCATATATTTCTGCTTAATGAATGCCCTGTTGTATATATAGGCCATCTATCCATTAGAAGAAGTAACAGTGCTCTATCCTCTACCAGCATGGACGGAGTGGATTAGAGATGTGTGACATAGAACATGTAATGTGACATAGTAAATACGTGCTTACAATAACTTTGGTGCATGTGTAGTGCACTCTGCCGGGTGTGTGGATGAATGATATATGCTGGATTACCGTAGTCGCACTACGGTCACAGAAACTCCAGCAGTGCAGGTGTATCCTTGCAAGAATTATTGTGGTATGATCCCTTGCAAGAATTATCGGGGTATGATCCCTTCTTCTTGGCCACCTACTTCCACTTGTGAAGCATCTCTCTATAGTTCAACATCTCCACTATCGGCATAGTGACATCTTATATCTCTCCTCTCTTCTCCCTCTCTTCTTTCCCTAGTTTTGAGATTAGCTCAATCGGAGTCTTGGGTCTGGTCGTGGGGGCTAGCCAGATTTTATAGTCGGTCGGTGTGCACTACTCAGGAGTAAAACTTGAACATGTTGTCGTTTCACTGGGGAAGGCTGGTATGTTTTGTTAAATCACTGGAAAACCTGGTGCGTGCTGCCCACTGGCTATGAAAAACTGGTACATATTGTCAAATCATTGGAAAAGCCAGTGCATATTGTCCACTCACTGCGAAAAGTTGGTACATGTTATCAAATCACTGGGAAAGCCGGTGCATACTATCCATAGGCTGTAGAAAGCTAGTACGTATTGTCATATCACTGAGAAAGTTGGTATGTGCTATCCACAGGCTGTGAAAAGCTAGTACGTGTTGTCAAATCACTACGAAAGCTGGTGCGTGCTATCCATAGGCTGCAGAAAACTAGTATGTGTTGTCAAATCACTAGGAAAGCCGATGTGTGTTGTTCACCCATTACAAAAAAAACTGGTACGTGTTGTCAAATCACTGGGAAAGTCAGTGCATGCTGTCCACTTACTGATATCTCAAGAAAGGATTCCAAGAACCAGGCAAATAACAGAAACAAAAAATAAACCATAAGGCCTAAGATGGCTACATAACATTTATAATGTTTTTGTCAAGTTGCACATGGCACTTAAGCCGTGCTCTGCCATGTGGATACAATACATCACACATTACACGTCTAATTTTTATTACATTAGTGAACTAGAGCAAGAATAGGAGCTATTGTAGCTGGCTAAGCTAGAGTGGGAGCGATTGCGGCCTCGACTAGTTTCTCCAATGTTGAGGACAATCGGCGGGCTAGGGCGCCGCACGCTCTTACGCTCACTGTTCCTCAAGTGTAGTCCTTCGGTGAGTAGCTAGGTTAGAGCGGGGTTGATGGGATGATGGGGGTCAAGGGAAGCTAAAGCATGGACCACTGCTGGTATTGTAATTTGCTCAAGCTTGACTATTGCGGCATCCCTCTCATGCTCCACTGTAGCCAAGGTCTTCTCGCACTTGATGAGCTGAGTACGGTGAGTCTTGGCCTGGCTGTAGCTGGTGGTGAGGAGCTGGTGTAGGACTCAGTGTAGGTGGCTCCCATAGCTCGAGTGACCTGGACCTAGTGGGTCAGGAGCGGGTCATTCTCAGAGCCGAGGACAAACGTCTCGCCGTAGCGTGCTCCTTCCCGGAGGGATGGATAGTAGCAAAATGGAGAGGTTAGCATGACAGCCTCGTGGATCTTATGTAGGTGAGCACAAGCCAAATAGGTTGTGTTCTGAAGGGCGTCAGTAGAAGTGCTCCTCAGGTGCTCCGTGCGAAAGATGTGTGAGGAGGTGTACTCATCTTCCCTTGCTTGTAGGAAGACTTCCATCATCTAGATCTCCCTGTCTCCTTCCTAGGTTTTCCGTCCCCTACAGATGGGATGATGCTAGTAACACAGGTACTACATTAGTTCGCGTAGTATGTCGACAAACTCTCCTTCGTCCTTTCCATGGGTGAAGTAGTCTCATGTCCCAATGTCATCTAATCCGACCATCTACAGTTGAATAGAAGAGTACTAGTAACAATTTGCTTTTTAGTTTAGGAAAATAAGACCAGGTCCTTGGATAACAGTCATTCTGTAATCTCATGAGAGCGATAAATATATACGTGTAGACATACGTAAAAATATTTTTGCTATTTTTCTAGCCCGCATTTCTATAATTATTTATAATAAATAAACCTGGCTACTTATAGAAACACACCCGTCAACTAAATATGACTACCTAGCACATTCCACATTACAACACCACAGCTATGCTAATGAAATGCTAACGATATATTGAGCATGTTGCTCACATGCGAATGAAGAATACCTTTTTCTGAAGATAATCACCAGCTCACAATGCTTCCAACTGCAAAGGATGGTAAATCACAACCGCACTGCCTCCCTGCACTCTTACTCGGCTAGAAATCTCTCTTTTCTTTCCTTCCCCTCCCTAGTTGTGCTCTCTCTCGCTCGATAGCAATGCATCCGCAGGTCGCATTTTATATGCGTGCGCGAACGCAGTGTAATTAACACACAAATAAAACGAATGTAACATGGTGTCACCATGTTGTGTCGTGCCATTAACACAATTCCCTCACACGCGCTGCCAGTGCACATGAGGAATCATATTCCCTCCCATGAGCGTATGTCCACTACCTTGTGTGGCCGTGTGCCGCCTACCGAGCTAGGTAGCTCAGTAGCAACCTGTAGTGCAAGGACAGCCCGGCAGCGCCTATCTGTCACGCTAGCTCACCCAGCTACACGCTTGGCCTCCTGCCGAGCTACAGCGGTGCGGTAGGTGACACGTGTTGCTTGTTGTGCCTTTCGAGTTTAAGGAGGGAGCTATTTTTGCAAAAACGGATGCTAAGGTCCAAAATTGAGAGAAAAAACGTTGCTTCAGGGCGTACGTGTGAACGTACAGTTCCATGAATTTCCTACGTTTGTTACAGAAACTAAGCCTTTACTATTTCTATTGTAGGCAGAGGATGTTCGTGATTTCACCTTGGACGATTCATGTGTCCTTGATACAATTCATTGGTCAATTTTGGTTTCTCATAGGGGGGAAGTACTATTTTGAGAATTACTATTTTGGTCCTACTTTGGGCCTCGTCGTCCAACTTGGGGATCTGGTCTTTTTTTAGAACAGGACCAGATCCATTTTAGGATCTAAATTTTTCCATTGAAGCTAGTGGCTCTTCGTGACTTTGCACCACTCTCATGTGGCCCTGTAATTACCTGTTTAGATTTCGCGCCACTCTCATGTGGCCCTGCAAATACCTGTTTAGATTTGGGTGGGGAGTTGAGGGTTAGAACCACTCATTCGAACAAAAGCACAAAAATAGGACTGTTCTCTTAGGTAGAACATTTATTTTTGTGATTTTATATTTCATATTGATTACATTCATAATATATAGTGTGAAATGATTTTTACACATTTATCGCCATGTTAACGGACACTGACACAAGATCAATCATTTTAATTTACCATTTTCCCCTTTTTTGGGATGTCACATTGACATTTGTTGTTTCTCTCCTGGATACCTATGGAGCGATATTAGAAAACATTATTGTGTGGTTAATAAAGCAAACAAATACAACATGTTGCTATAGTTTCACTCATATTCTGCAGCAGTTAGTTCATATACATTGAAACCCTTAGAGGTAACTTGCAAATTGACTGATCTCTGATAAAGACAGTACTCCATTGAAATAGTAATGTATTTGAACTAAGGTCGAGTATCAGTTTGGTTATGCTTCAAAGGCGACATAGGTTCAGCTTTTACATGGTTAAAGAATATTTTGTTGTTTTTGCTTGTAATATATGAATGGTCGGAGTTGTCTTATGTTTATTAACATCATGATATGTTCTGCCTCAATCCAATCTTCCCTTGGATGAGGTCCCAAATGATTTCCTATGACATGTACTGGACACACTTGGAGAAGGCTTTTACAATGGATACCTCGAATAGGTGTTGCGCAGCTTTCCACTGCACGAATATGGCCAGAATAATGCACTACATTAGGATGGGCCTATAGTAACATGCAAATGTGCTACTGTAGCTTAAAAAATATATTACTGAGGCATGTAGTAACTGATTAGTGTTTCTATAGACTATGTTGCTATTGCAGAGTCTATTGTAGCACGTGACTAGTGTTCCTGTATGAAGAAATAGTGTTGCAACCATGCTATAGCAACATGTATCAAATGTGTTATCATAGACCCTAGTAATACATTTTTTAGCTACAGCAACATAATAAGCGCATGTTGCCGCAGACCCTAGTAACACTTTTTTTAGCTAGAGCAATATAATAGTGTGTGATGCCATAAGCCCTAGTAACACCTTTTTTTAGCTAAAGCAATGTAGTAGCGTGTGTTACCGTAGGCCCTAGTAACACCTTTTAGATACAGACCCTAGTAACATCTTTTTTTTTTAAGATAGAGCAACACAATAATGCTATTGGTCATAGTAACACTTTTTTTAACTACAACAGCACAATGGTAACCTTCTACAATGTTTTTAAATATTTGTACAAAATTTTTATTTTTTATGAATGTACAAATTAAAATTATTTCATAGAACATCCTTTGATAAGCATGACACATTGCACAATAACACAAAAGACCATGAGTGTAACAATCATAACATAATACATTGCATCAAATAAATATAAGTACTGTTCACATCATTTCATAGCATACATAACGATTTGATTTATAGAGAATTCAAGTCTTTAAGAACAAATATTACAAATTTTTAGTCTAAGAATTTGAAATATATCGGTCTAAAAAAGAATCTAAAATATGTCTAATGTTATCTAATCTTCATGAAATCCTTTGCTTCTTGATCCATTCATGAGGTATTTAAGCAGCCAAAAGTAAGAATTCCACCGTTGACCTTTTCAACCTGCACAAAAAAATTATTTTTTAGGATTGTAATTACAAAATACGATATATATACTAGCTGACTACCTGTGCGTTGCTACGGATTTTTAAAATTTATCATACTACATGTTTTAAAACTCACGGGTGGTAAAAATTTTTAGAATATGCATACAAACATGTTCTAAAAGTTTTTAAATCCGTCAAGTAAGTCGGAAGATGTCGATCACAACTCGTGGTCATAAGTCAGAAGACATCGACCACACCTCGTGGTTCTTGGTCAGGAGTCCTTGAGCACACCTCGTCGTCATAAGTTGGAAGTCGTCGACCATCGCGCGTGATCGTAGGTCGGGAGCGGTTGACCATCGCTGGTGGTCGTAAGTTGGCAGCGATCGACGATCGATCATGGTCCTAAATCGGAAGCCTTTGACAATGGCTCGTAGTCGTACATCAGAAGCCAACGACCATCGATCGTGGTTGTAAGTCCAAAGCCATCGAGGATACCTCGTGGTCGTAAGTTGGAACACATCGACCAGCGCTCGTAGTCGTAAGTTAGAAGACATCGACCACACCTCGTGGTCATAAGTCGAAACACATTGACCAGCGCGCATGGTCGTAAATTAAAAGTTGTCGATCACACCTTGTGGTCATAAGTTAGAAGCCGTCGACCATCGCACATAATCGTAGGTCAGGAGCGGTCGACCATCGCAGGTGGTCATACGTTGGTAGGCCTCCGGTGTGCTTGTGCCTTGTCACCCGACTGTCAGCGCCAGTCTACTCAGCCCCGACTTTGAACACGGCCCCAATTTCAACCACTTCGACTTCGACTACTGCCCCCTTCAACTTCGACCACTGCCCCCTTCAACCACTGTTCCCTTCGACCACGACCCTTCAACGTCGACCACTTCCCCATTTGACCATGGCTTCGACTTCGACCACCTTGTGGGTCTTGCCGTCGAGGGTGGGGAGCTCGATCTCGAGGTTGACCTGGGGGTAGGCGACGGGGATGTCCAACTGAAGGGGGAACTCGTAGCGGTGGAGGTTGTGGACGAACCGCAGGTGACCTCCGGGTTGGTGTTGCGACTACAATCATGACCGCCACGACCACGTCCACGGGCACTATGACTACGACCATGACCGCGACTTTGAGCACTACCCCCTTCGACTTCGACCACTGCCCCCTTCAGTCACTGTCCCCTTCAACCACGGTCCTTCGATGTCGACCACTTTCCTCTTCGACCATAGCTTCGACGACGACTACGGATCTTCGACTTCGACCACTGCCCCCCTCGACCACTGTCCCCTTCGACCACGGCCCTTCGATGTCGACCACTTCCCCCTTCGACCACGGCTTCGATTTCAACCAAGAATCTTTGACTTTGACCACAGATCTTTGACTTCGACCACTACCCCCTTCGACCAGATAGGGAGAGGAGGCGGTGGGCAAATGCGTTGGGGAGGCACCGACGAGGGGATGCGACGCTGCTGGGGGAAGTTGGGGGACTGCGACCAGACGCTACCGTACAAGGAAGGAATTGGTGGCGACGCTGAGGAGGAGGAGGCACGGCATGAGAGTTTGAGGGAGAGAAGGAGGCGGCAGTTGTGGGAGGTGGAGTGGTTGCAGGAGGCGGAGGATGCGAGGGAAGAGAAGAGGAGGAGCGTAGCCCACGCGTCGGCCCGACCTTTTCTACAAGGAGCGAAAGAACTACCTACATACGGATCTGGATGGCTGATCTTTGATCGGACGGCTGAGAAGTGAGGAGGGAGAATGGACCGACGATCACCAACTCACATTTTTATAATAGTAAAGATACTTCATTGTAATTGAAGCAAGCAACAATTAACATACACAATATGAAGGCTAGGCAACCGGTCTTCGTTCGACATGAACATCACCAATTGTCTTACAACTCTTGGTTGGCCTTGCTAACTTCTCTTTTTCCACAAGAGGATGATTGATAAGAACTTTTGTAAATTGATTACCTATCTCAACATCATCAACTTTTTCAGTTGGTCTACTCTTCTTCAGATGATGAGCCATCTATTGTAGTAATATTTATGTTCTTGAGATGACATGATGTACGACCATAGACTTGTTTAGGAATAGGAAGAAATCTCATGCCATGCACTTGGCTAGGTTTTTGATAGCCCAATACTTGATGTAACACATCACCTTTCTATGCAACTCTACCTTGGTCATTTTGTGCCAACACTGGTTGCCAACAATGAGGTTATCCAATACAGCCTAGAAGTGAATGATGAATGCATACTCTATATGTTAGAGGAAATAATAACTTGATATTTGGAAAAGAATTGTGTGCATATAGCATACCACTTGTTCATCTTTATCTTTGCCCCCTTTCTTTTGTGAGTTTCTAAGTAAATCTTTGCTCTATGCGGTTGCTTCTTTTTAGGATTATTTTGTCCCTGAAATCAGTAGGGGTTACAACAACATAAAGCAAAATATACATAACAATATTTAATAAAAATACAAAAGAAAATGACTCACCAAGTCCTCTGCCCAACGAGCATAACTCTTTGTCCCTGCTGAATGGGGATTCTTCAACATAGCATGACTTATTTTGTTCTTTTCACTAAGGGACTGTTATTAAAGTAATGTATTACTATTTAAATCACAACGTTCATGTCTTACTTAACATTTGCATATACACACACACACACACACAAATTTAAACGAAACAATAGTACATTCGGCATATCAGGAATGGCATGGATAAATCTAAAGTGGGACCTCTTTTGAAGAAGCGCACCATTTGCAAGGAGACTAGGCATACCTTCAAGTATTGCTCTTGCAGGAATGGACAGCAGGAAGGACAAGAAGGTAGTGGGGACAGCGGGGCAAGGACCTCGACTAACGGTGGTGATCATGGTAGGCGCAATGGAAGACATCATGGTGGATGTCGAGGTGGCTCCCTCAAGTCTAGTGTTGCTATTTGAACTATGTCGCAATGGCGATGTATCTCCTATGTACTCATGTTATCTATTATGTATATTATGTATGAACTCTGTGGTACTTGCGTGTCCTACTTGTATGAACTAGTCCCAATATTGTTGCATGTCCTACTTATATGAACTATGTCCAATAAAATTGTCCTAGTTCTTCTATTTAAGATGTTTCATAATATTATTCTATGTACCTTTTTTAGTTACTACTTTTACAAGTATTCTTCTGTTAGTATGTTTTGTAATATTAATATGTGTACTTGCTATTTTAATTACTACCTTTACAATTATTCTATATACTTGTTATTTTTAGTTATTGCTTTTATAATCATTCTATGTCTTGTTATTTTAGTTACTGTTTTTACAAATATTGCATGAAACTTTGTAACTGTATTTAGTTTTTTTTACCAGGGATGGCGTGCAATGGAGGACCTAGGGAGTCTCCTTATGAGCTGCTCGACCCAGTCATCGATGCCACACATTGTAGCCACTTGGTGACCATTTTGCCCCAGCCTGGGGGCTCCCATCAAGCTTGGACCATGGCATGGGGATTGACCCTCGTTGGATTCCCAAGGGCATACACATGGTGTTGTTTTATTCTTCTGTTAGTTTGTGCACAAGTTGAGGGCTTCTAGACTACTTCCACTCACTAGGATAGTCGAGGCGATAGTTGATGATGATTTGGTATATTGAGGCATTTCCCATATGATAGGTGCTTCCTCACCATGCTTGTGGACCGCTAGATACCCAAGACACACACATTCCACCTCCCGTGTGGGAAAATAGCACCTACACTTAAGAACGTTTCATACCTAACAAGTCTCGTGCGAGTGAGGAGGTGGTGCCGCAGGACATAGATCCACACTGGCATGCTCAACTCACTCGGTTTGGGGGGTGCTACTAGCTAATGTCAACTATAGGGAGTTCTTTAGCACCCATGGTCCCACAAAGAAGTGGCTTTGTTAGTTCTACATAAGTACCTTGGCGTCACTTTTCTTATTTGCATCAATGTGGGATGTTACCTAACTAATGTGTGTTGTTAATTTACGGCCACAAAGGATGGCCATCGACACATACACTACAGAGCATACACTACAGAGTGAGGTGGCACTTCGGGGCGTACTTGCTTTGGTTCTTAGGTTGGGTGCTATTCTACTCTTCCCATGGCACATGGTTGCGGGGGTCAGCACGGTACACTGCACATGATCCGCGCAACCATAGCACCTCATCCCGATGAATTGAGGGCTCATCGTGGCAGTATGCCACCCCTACTCCAGTAGCATGTATTGAACTGTTATATCGGTTTACACGATCTTTCACACTAAGTATTGTGTTAAAGCTGACATCCTTCCATAGGATCACATTACTACGGGATGGCTCTGCACGCCCAGATGTTCCCAGATATACTACTCCTTACTCTTTGTATGCATTCGACATTGTGAATGCATTTAAGTTGTAACCTTTATTCCTTTCAGGCTAGCATGAGCATCTTCAGGGTTACGAGCACAACATGAGCAACCATGAAGGTCTGTATGAGGGTGACATCCACCTGGAAAGGTGGTTGACTGAGCCAGCAGGAGACAACAAGGCTAACGTCCTTGGGCCTTCACAGCTTGTAGATGCCCCAAAACTCAGCCAGCCAACCCAACTGGGCTTTGTGACACCCACAGATCGTACTTGCCCCAACAGGGCACACCACACACCGGACCACTTGATGTACTTACACTAGCATCGTCCGCCACAACGCTGAACAAAGGCTGGGGCCACCGTGGGGTAGCACCTAGGAAGAGTCGTAACTAGTGTTTTGCCACTTTCATGTAGCTTATTGCTTATGGTATTGCATGTCATTCTTTTAGCACGTTATGTGATACTCATGCTACTGCATGTCATACTTATTGCATGTTACTTATGTAGCTACGATCTTTCTTGTAGGAAAAAGGTCCCCTAGTTGGTAGCGTGACCAGGGGTCATCTAAGGCTATTCCCACCACTATGGCCTCACCCTCTCCTCTATTCAGCTCCGCGTCTCTCACGCATATCTACATGTAATTACCGTGAATCTCTATCCTTCCCACTCACAACAGAGTGGGTACAGCTTTTCAGGCAGGAGTGACCATATTTCACTACATCTCTTCATATTAAAATGACAACACCATGACACCTACTTTTTAGACTGAAAAGACAACACTATGCTATCTTTTCAGACTTACTTGATAACACGTACTAGCTTTCCTCTGCAAAATGACAACTAGCTGACCTATCCTATAGCCAAATATATCTTCTCGTGGGATGTGAGCACACTTTCTCTTTTTTTTTTTTTGATAAATGAGCACACTTTCTCAGTTCTGGACATTTGGGTAACTGGAGATACAAGCCAACACCGCGGGGCCCATACTGGACATGGGTGCTGTTGTGGCAGTTGGCGAAATTGAAGTGCCAAGTTTTTCGTTTTTTGTGTGTGTATGCGCGCGTGCGAGGACGGGTTGTTTAGCTGGGACAAATCCCAATTCCTCCTTTCAAGTGAAGGCGTATGTATGTCTCAAGCTAGCGAACTATCGACACTTCAATTGTAGTCACCGATAGCAACAGAGCTGTCGACTCTTGAATTTTTTTGACATATTCAATCCAATCAAGAAGGCAAGAACTACTGAATGCACTACTGGTAACATTTCCTGAAAGTTCTACAGACTGCTTACAAGAATCGTCTCATGAAATCCTACCTG
The DNA here is from genome assembly GCA_017311315.1 of Dendrocalamus latiflorus. Taxonomy (NCBI): domain Eukaryota; kingdom Viridiplantae; phylum Streptophyta; class Magnoliopsida; order Poales; family Poaceae; genus Dendrocalamus; species Dendrocalamus latiflorus. Next base: position 15,349,011 of record CM029656.1, read on the forward strand.
TACGTAATTTTGGCAAGATAAAAAATAACTTTGCTCACCATCAATACACGTTGATTAATCGGGGTAAGAGGGAAATGGTACAGAAAGAATATAACTTTTGTGGCTGCTGGGATTCAAGCCCAGGTCTCCACGGCCACAACGTGGAATTCTCACCACTAAACTACAGCCAAAAGGTTGAGCCTGTGATGCATTTTTAGTCTATATAAACATAACTGTTAGACTATATTTGGTAGTTCCTATTCCCGGCTACCCCGCCTTATCTCTCTGATTCTGTTTCTATAAGTCGGTTGAGAGATTATGGTAGGAGATGGCCTATATATGTATTTCTCCGTGATCAATACAATTGTTGCGTTGAGTTATCCCATCTCACATGGTATCAGACTTTTTTTCGATCTCCCGCTTCCGCACATGAGTCTTTGGCCGGCAATGTCGTATGCCACTTCTCGCCCTGATGAGGCGGTCCTTGACACCATTGTGACGGCCGTCGCCGAGGCCGTTCGCGACGCCCTTCGCTCACCCAACGCCGACTCCGCAACCGCTTCCGCCGTCGCCGACGATGCGGCGTCCAAGGCTTCCAGCACCGCGCGCACGGCGCTTTCCTCCCTCGTCACGCGTCTTCTCCTCCGACGCCCGACACATCTCTTTCATCTGCGCCGGCCGCGGTGACTACATCCCCTCCAACAGCGCCGGCTTCCCCAGCATCCATACCGGTCGCCCTCGCCGCGCTCTTCGCATCCATGCGCGTTGCTCCGGACGGCCTGTCGGCTCCTCCCGGCTACACCCTCTACGGCGGATCTGGCGCTGCACCCCCCGGCGGCGCGCCTCACCCCCTCACCCCTCCGCTTGACGCTGGCACTTTGTCCGCCCTTCATGCCCAGGCGGTCAGCGTCCTCAACGTCAAGGCCATCGTTCTGGTAACCCTCGACGTCTCGGCAGCCAACTACACTCGGTGGCGCGGTCTCTTCCTCGTGGCCCTCGGCAAGTATGCCTTGACGGACCACGTTCTCTCCGACAACCTCCACCCCGATTGTGCTGCTTGGGCTCAGATGGACTGCGTCGTCCTCGGTTGGCTCTACGACACCATCTCCAACGATCTACTCCAGGAGGTTCTCACGCTGCACGCCACCGCTCGGCATGTTTGGCGGTCCCTCGAACATCAATTCCTCGGCAACCGCGAGCACCGCGCCTTCAATCTCCAGGCGGAATTCCATACTTTCCGTCAAGGCGATCTCTCCGTCGACGACTACTGCCGCAAGCTGAAGGCCATGGCCGACATGCTCGGCGATCTCGCCGAACCCGTCGGCGACCGCACCCTCGTCCTCACCACTCTCAACGGTTTGTCCGAAAAATTTAGCCACTTGAAAACACTCGTGCCCATGCAGCGTCCATTCCCGTCGTTTGCCGAGGTCCGGTCTTAGCTCCACCTGAAAGAACTGTACGCCACCAAGCGCCCCTCCGACGCCTCCGTCTTCCTCGCCAGCTCGACCAGCGGCGGCAACAAAACTGGCGCCTTCAACCCGGCACACTCCACCGGCTATGGCGCCGGGAATCAAGGTGGCGGCACCAGTGGCACTCACGGCGGCGGCAACTCGCGCAATCGCGGCGCCGCGGCGGTAGTGGCTACGGCAGCGATCAGCAGGCCATCCCGAGTGGTGCCACGGGCGGCGTCAAGGCTGGCGCCAGCGGCCCGCCTCAGGCGTGGCCCTCTCCGCACAACCCTTGGGCCGGCACAATTCACATGTGGCCGGGGCCATTGAGTCGTGGCCTCCTTGGATCGCGCCCGCTGGCCCCTCCGTTCACTGGCACCGCCATTCATGGCTCACCCGGCGGCCCACCTATGCCTCTCCAACCAGCAGCAGCCGGCATCCCCCTTCGGCCTCTACGCGACTCCCGGCAGCATGGGCCTCGCGTCCCAGCAGACGCACTCCCAGCCACCTGCGCCGGTTGGGCTGCCGCAGATGGGCTGGCTTGGCGGCGCACCGACCCAATGGGACCAAGCGTCTCTCGCCGGCTCCTTCAACACTACGACGCTACCTCAACCCGCCACACATGAATGGTACATGGACACGGGTGCCACTGCACACATGACCTCCGACGCCGGTACCCTCTCTTTCAATCACCCTCCCAACCCTCATCATCCCTCACACATCGTGGTCGGTAATGGTTCCACAATTCCTATTTCCTCCATAGGACACTCTCACATTCACCACCACAAATCGTTCTTTTACTCTTCGTGATATCCTTTGCTCTCCGCACATTATTAAGAACTTAATCTCTGTTCGCCTCTTTGTCGCTGACAACTGGTGTGCAGTTGAGTTTAACCCCTTTGGTTTCTCTGTGAAGGATCTTCGCACCAGGACCGTGATCGCCAGGTTCAATAGTTCCGGTCCACCCACTCCATCATGCCCTGCCTCCACCTTCGTCAGCAACTGCCCTCGCCACCAGCACCACTGACGTCCTCTGGCACCACCGTCTTGGTCACATTGGCCACGACGCGCTCGCTCGTCTTGCCACCATCGTTCCCATGACCAAAGGCGGTCTCACTGGAGTCTGTCACGCTTGCCAGCTTGGCCGCCATGTTCGCCTCCCTTTCACTAGCTCCTTTAGTAGGGCTTCGGCCAATTTTGAGTTGATTCATTGTGATCTCTGGACATCTCCTGTCGTTAGCGTTTCGGGATTCCAATATTATCTTGTTATTTTAGATGATTGCTCCCACTTTGTCTAGACCTTCCCGCTTCGTTTTAAATCTGACACTTTTTCCACCTTGTCGCACTTTTTTACTTATGTTAAAACTCAATTCGCCACTACCATCCGCAATGTCCAATGCGACAATGGTCGCGAGTTCGACAACTCTGCCACCCGCACTTTCTTCCTTACCAATGGTGTTCACTTGCGAATGTCATGCCCTCACACCTCTCCTCAAAACGGCAAGGCCGAACGTATTCTTCGTTCTCTTAACAACATTGTCTGTTTCCTCCTTTTTCAGGCTAGTCTCCCCGGATCCTTTTGGGTCGAAGCTCTTCATACTGCCACACACCTCATAAACAGGCACCCCACCAAAACCCTTACCCATCACACGCCTTTCTTCGCACTTCATGGCGTCCACCCCACCTACACGCACCTTCGTGTTTTTGGCTGCAAATGCTACCCCAATCTCTCCGCCACCGCCCCCCCCCCCCCCCACAAACTTGCGCCCCGTTCCACGATGTGTGTATTCCTTGGCTATCCACTCCATCACAAAGGGTATCGGTGTCTGGATCCTGTCACTAACAGGGTTATTATTTCGAGGCATGTTGTGTTTGATGAGCATCCGTTTCCGTTTGTCGAGATCACCACTAATTCTGCTGCTGATCTCGATTTTTTGGAGAATTTTTCCGCCCCTGTACAGGCTCCTATTAGCACTTCCAGACGGCGAGCGCTGGCATCTCCGGCAGATTCTGCGCCCTCCTCCGCTGCGCCGCCTGCCCCTCCTGCTGTCTCCACCACAGCATCCCCCGCCCACTCGCCTGGGTGGGCCTCGCTGTCGGATGGGCCAGTCTCGGCTGGGGAAGCCTCCCCCTCGGCCCTCTCCTCCACCACGGGCCAGGTGGCCCCCCTCGGCGCCTGGGCAGGCCGCTGTCGCCGCCTCTCCGCCCCGAGTCCCAGTGCTGCCTCCGCACGTCGCCATACCGACTCGCCCCCGCTTGGCACGACAAGGCGGTCCCGCTCTGCCACTTCAGTTCGGCATCTCCCCGGTCATCAACGAGCACGCCATGACGACTCGTGGCAAGGCTGGTGTCCGCAAGGAAACCACTCGGCTGAATCTCCACGCCGCTACCCTTTCGCCACTACCACGCACATATCGAGCCGCCTTGGCCGACCCCCACTGGCGGAAGGCCATGGAAACAGAGTTCAACGCTCTTCTCGCCAATCGTACGTGGGATCTTGTCCCGCGTCCCTCCGGCGCCAACATCGTCACCGGCAAATGGATCTTCAAGCACAAGTTTCACGCCGACGGCACCCTCGATCGCTGCAAGAACCATAAGGTCAAGCTGGCCCAATTTATCTTACTTATATCTTCAACCTTGTTTAGGAGGCCCAGGTAAGTGGCACTTACATACCTATTAGTTGTGGGGTATAAAATATGTCCAATTAAAAGTAACATGAATCTATGCATGAAATGATCATATGCAAATTTGCAACCCAAAATGGCTTCTTCCAAACTTTCAAGTGAAATGCTAGATTTGCCATCCCTTGCATAGAGCTTAAACATATCATAGTTTACATTGTCTAGGATGCATGTTATTTCCTCTCCTTTGTCCGGTAGGTCCATGATACATTCTACATAGTGATGGAGAGTTTCTTCCATTGATATGCACGGTTTTGTCTGTAGGATCATACCGATCTGCTATCCACATGCAAAGCTTGCAGTGGATATTCATATATATGCTGCATGCATAAGCCTGCAAAGCCAAGATTTTCGATGAACAACTTTTGTGTGGTGCTGATTCTTTGTGCTATGTCAACGAATTTCCTCGCTGAGCATACTATATTCAAATCTCTAATCCATATGCCTGGTTACTGTCATAAATTGAAAAAGACATAGATTAGTATGTTCAAACATATATTCTCATTTTTGTACTGTTTTGCAAACTATTTCATTGTTTCACTTGGAATTGTTAAGTATTGGAATTGAACTTTTGATTTGAATATCTTGTTTTTTTCAGGATTTGCAGAATTGGAGGAACAATTTAGACACCCAAGTGAATAAATACAAAAATGTGAGTTTCTATGCACTTCAGTTGATGCTGTAGCCTATATGTTTTATTTGCTTTATGAAAAACCCTGAATTCTACCTATATTCTTTCTAGTGGCCCCAGGATTATTGTATGCACACTTGATTTTTAGAATAATTGTTTCATTTTAAGTTTTTAAAGATTAGAGTGGCAGCTTACTTTTCTTCTCATTTGGGTTGGGTCTGGTATATGATTTTGTTAATTTTGAATAAAAACTTGAAACTCTACTAGAGATCTGCTAGTACAATAAATTTATATGCTTCTCTTATCTAGGAGCCCTTCAGTAGTGGATAATGAAGGAAATAATACCTACATCGATCAATTTCCTACCTTGATGATTCCATTTAGTTCTAGGATTAGTCATTAGTACTTTCAACTAAGTACATGTGTTCCTAAAAACATGTTCTACCTTGAGCAAAGCCAAACTAATTCGAAGCTAGCACATGTGCTATAGCTCAGTTCTTGCAATTTGTATACTAGCTTATTTATATTTCTATCTGTCCCGTAGGAACTCTTTGATATCAAGGTGCACTCAACAGTGAAATAGAATAGCTGAGATCAGTAAGGATATGTTCTGATGTTCTACAAGTTTTCAAATATTCATCTCCAGATTTTTGTTCTTTTACAAATTATTCCCTCTCCTTTGCCCCCTTCTAGGATTTCCAAGAACTGAGGACCACCCTTAAGAAGCAACTGGAAGATGTGTCAATTAGCTTGAAGAATTTGGGGTGTTATTACACTTCTACATTCATGATGGTGCAATTTATATGTTGAATCACTAATGTGAAATTTTTATGTTCAATTGTATCTAAATATTTTTTTTTTCAGCTACAAGATGCTACTAAAAATGATGGGAACAAAAGAAGTGGGGAGGAGAACACAAGTAAGGGTGCGTTAGCTAACATAGGAAACCTAAAAGTAAGTATCTTCCTATAGCTTTATTTGCCTTCTCAAAGATTGGCTGCCTTATGAGAGAACTTTTCGAATATATAGATAGTTGCAACCATAGGACAGTAAAGTGACTTATGTTCTATAGTCTGCACTTAATAAAATGCCAATTTTGTAAAAAAAAAGTTTGTTAACCTGTACCTTTCCCACTCTTTTCAGTTGGATGATAATCCAGAAAATCATGACGAAAGCTAAGGTATCAAGGATGAAAAGAATGTAAGTAATTATTTATTGGATAGCTAGAGCAAATTGGCAATGATTGCTCTTGTTTTTATTTTGGATTTCCAGAACTGTCAAGCACTGATGGGTGACTGAATACTGTCTTGAACAATTGAGAATTTTGAATTTCTAAAATTTACTTAAGGCTTCACTTATGTTGCTGCCAAGAATCGAATTTTTTGAGTTATGCGAATTTATTACTTAAGTTGTTTTCAAAAATTCAATTGACTACCTAAAAATTCCAATACTAATCCTTAGAAGTTCTAGTTTCCTAGGTATAACTTAGCAGATTGATGTAAGTTTAGGAACTACTGATGCAATTACACATACCTTGGCCTTTTGTGTTTGCAGTTGATGAAGTTGCATAGAACAAAAACAATGTGTAAAAGCAATCGTGAGAAGGCCAAAGCTATTCAATTAAGATGTACATAATGTTTCACTACTACAAAAGAGGCTATACTAGACGGCTACATCACAGACGGTTTGACAAAACCGTCTGTGATTGACACTAACACAAACGGTTTTAATTTGGACACCGTCTGTGTTAGTGGTCGAGTATCACAGACGGTCCTTACCAATGAACCGTCTGTGATACTTTAGTATCACAGGCGGTTTAAAATAAATAACCGTCTGTGATAATCTGAAATTATCACAGACGGTTTTTTATTAAAAACCGTCTGTGTTGTGTAGACTATCACAGCCGGTTGTTGTTAAGAACCGTCTGGGAATGTTCACAGACGGTTTTTTACAAGAACCGGCTGTGATGTCCCTTTGTCTGTCATATTCTAGATCAGAGGTTAATATATAAGTACACATTGCTTCTAATAACTTAACTACAGAACTACTGAGACAAGAGGTCACAAATTAAAGGCAAATTTATTAATTTCAATTAGAGGGAAATTCATTACATAAGTCGCACAGGTAAAGAGTTTCCCAGATTGTAATCTTTTGGGCTTCGTACGCTTCTTCTTCGACTTTGGGACTTGGAGGATCAGCCGCTGAATTCTCAAACGCTGTTAAGATTGCCCTTGTCCTCTGCACTTCCTCGTGCAGCCTGGGTAAATGATCAGCAGCATCCATCATGTCGTACAGGATAGCATTAAAACATTCCTCACAATCTGCCGTTTCTGCATGAGCGGCAAGGCTATCCATCAGTCTGTGCAATGCGAGTAGAGCTTCTTCCGCATTGCGCACATTGTGGAGAAGAACCAGGGTGAGAGCTGTTTCCCTTTCTTGAGCGGCAGCGAGACGCCTCCGTCGACGGCGGAGGATCAGGTCAAGCTGACGGATGCAAGAAAGTCGGGGAAGGAGAGCAGGGCGGGTGCGGAGAAGCTGCTCCAGATGCAAATTGCTGGCCGCCTGTGTAAGGTTCCGGCCGAACAATTCGTGATGAACAGATGAGAGGAAGGAGATGATCACAAGAACAGTAGTAGAAGCCATGTTGTATTGTATATATATTGTATTGTACGTACGTAGAAGACCTGGATTAGGAGCGCATATTTAACCTTTAGCACAAACGGTTCGTATACCCAAACATTAATGATATAGACGCTTCGTATAACGATCGAGAGACGTTAATTAGACGATCGAAACACGAAGCGTTCTGGCATCGAAACACGCGCGAAGCAGTTCTGGTATGAAGCTTATGACAGACGGTTTTTTATAAAAAACCGTCTGTGATAATATACTGGACGGCTACATCACAGATGGTTCATACGGAACCGTCTGTGATTAAACTGTCACAGACGGTTTAAACTGGCAACCGTCGGTGATAACTAAACATCACAGACGGCTCGTATTAAGAACCGTCTGTGATAACTAAACATCACAGACGGCTCGTATTAAGAACCATCTGTGATATTTATTATCACACACGGTTCGCGTTAATAACCGTCTGTGATAATTACATACCACCAATAATTGGCGTGTGATATCACGTGTCACCAATAATTCGCGTATACCCAGGATTTCGATCTCACCCGTCCATTCTCTCCACATCGAATGGCTGGCACCAGTTCCTCCCACGGCCAGGCCCTTATTAATAACTCCCCATCAACCTTTCCACCGGTACTAGTCACGCGTGAGTTCATCCACTAGCTAGCTTCCTGCATGCATCTCCCCTCCGCTGTGAGCTAGCACCTCCATATCGCGGCACGTTCGGTTCATACTAAACAACACACTCTTGCCGTAAGTGTCGTAAGTGTGTCTTGTTTAGTGTGGACCGTCGTGCCGCGAAGGGTTTGTTAGCTTGTTATCCTGTAATAGATCGATCTGAATGTGTTGTTGAGTTTTTGTGCTTGCATCTGTATTTGCATGTTCCTCGACGATGCCGACTATTGTCGAGATGTGATGTCCACTCCGACAATCCTTCTTTTTCCTGCAAAATTCAAGGCAATTTTATTACAAAAGTTCAAAAAAAGACATTTCCAGATTTTTCAGCAGCCGACGTTGCCGACTTCTTCTCTGAGCGACTATCCATCTACTTTTTCCCACTTGTTTTCTTCATCCGAGGCCTGCAGCTGTGTCTTGAGGAATGCCACATCTGAAGACCCAAGAGCTGGTCAAGAACTGGTCTTCAGATGTGGCATTCCTCAAGACACAGCAGCAGGCCTCGGATGAAGAAAAGAAGTGGGAAGAAGCAGATGGATAGTCGCTCAGCGAGGTTGGGTATCACAGACGGTTCTATTAACGAACCGTCTGTGATAAAACAATCACAGACGGTTATTCACACGAACCGTCTGTGATAGTATGCATCACAGACGGTTCGTGTTAAGAACCGTCTGTGATAATGTAGACTATCACAGACGGTTATTTATGTGAACCGTCTATGATAGGCAACAATCACCGACGGTTATTAAGTTGAACCGTCTGTGATTTTGCTTGTATCACAAACGGTTCATATTAGTAACCATCGGTGATAATTCACAGACGGTTATTAATACGAACCGTCTGTGATATATCATTTTCACAGACCGTTTGTGGTTGGAACCGTCTGTGATATTCTGCGTAGTATTAATTGCTTGGCGTACTTGCTTGAAGGATGTCGACACCGATCTGTCTTCATTGCGCTTCATCGGTGGAGCAAGGCGGCCGGCTTTAGGGAGTTGGGGGCGAAAAAATATCACCGTCTTCTTAGTGATCTGATCAGAGGTTAGTATACTTAACATTCTTAGTGATCTGATCAGAGATTAGTACTCAATTACATAACATTCTTAGTGATCTGATCAGAGGTTAGTAGTAGGGGTAATAATCATTTTTGACACCCATTTGTCACTTGTGTAGCGTAGATGGACCGAAGCTGGATGTATATTGAGAACCGTGTGTGTGAAGAGTACATTACTAGCGTGTCTGCTTTTAGAAGGGCGGCCGAGCTGGATATGTTGAAGAAGGGGATGAAATATATGTATTGCCCATGTATTGATTGTGATAATCTCAAGATGTTTAGCAACTCGGCGCAGATTGAAGCTCACTTGATTCGAAGGGGTTTCAGAAAAGGGTACAAATGTTGGACCAGTCACGGTGAAGAAAAAAGTACACAAGAAGGTAGTTATGACATAGTCGAGGGAGGCAACGATATACCAGATGTGGACTGTTCTTTCGATCATGAGGATAGGTCGCAGGATGACAATCTGGATCAGATGTTACGTGATGCAGAAGGGAACTATAGTGAGAGAGAGTTTGGTAAATTCGAGGGCTTGATGGAGGACTCGGAGAAACCTTTGTTCCCGGGCTGCAAGCCGCAATACACGAGGTTGTCATCAGTTCTAGAACTGCTAAAATTGAAGGCAAGCAATGGTTGGTCCGACAAGAGTTTCACGGCATTATTAGGTCTCCTAGTGGACATGCTTCCAACGGGAAATGTGTTGCCGAGAACCACCTACCAAGCCAAGAAGATTCTTTGTCCATTAGGAATGGAAGTAGAAAGAATACATGCATGTCGGAATGATTGTATCCTGTACCGTAAAGAGTATGCTAGCTTACATGTTTGTCCGGTGTGCAAAGCATCCCGATACAAGCGTAAAAATGACTCTGATGATGGGAAGGGCATCGAGGTGAAGCAAGGACCTCCTGCTAAGGTGATGTGGTATCTTCCTGTAATCCCCCGTTTGAAGCGTTTATTTGCAAACCGCAAGGATGCAAGATTGATGCGTTGGCACTACGAGCAGCGTAAGAAAGACGGAATGATAAGACATGTTGCTGATTCTGCCCAGTGGAGGAACATCGATAGGATGTTTGTAGATTTCGGTGTGGAACCGAGAAATATAAGGTTTGGGTTGAGTACAGATGGAATGAATCCTTTTGGTAACATGAGCAGCCGACATAGCACCTGGCCCGTGACTCTGTGCATGTACAACCTTCCTCCTTGGCTGTGTATGAAGCGGAAATATATTTTGATGTCACTACTTATCCAAGGGCCGAAGCAACCTGGCAACGATATTGATGTGTTCCTAGCCCCATTGGTGGAAGATCTTGCAACACTGTGGAATGAAGGGGTACATGTATGGGATGCGGACAAACGAGAGAACTTCACTCTACGGGCCATGTTGTTCTGCACCATTAATGATTTTCCTGCCCTTGGTAACCTGTCAGGGTTTAGTATAAAAGGAGCCAAAGCGTGTCCGCACTGCTTAGATTATACGGAGAGTGTGTGGTTGAACAACTCCCGAAAAACTGTGTACATGCGTCACCGTAGGTTCCTTCCAAAGTATCACCCATACCGCAAGATGAAGAAACAATTTGACGGAAAAAAAGAGGATGACTCAGTACCAAGACCTTTTAGCGGGAAAGAGGTGTATGATATGGTTAAGGATATAAATGTTGTGTTTGGAAAGGGACGTAAATTGAGGAAGAACATGTGGAAAAAGAGGTCAATATTTTGGGACTTGCCTTATTGGGAGCACTTAGAAGTTCGCAATTGCATCGATGTCATGCACGTAGAGAAGAATGTATGTGACAGTTTGATTGGTCTCTTACTGAACATTCCTGACAAAACAAAGGATGGTGTTAACGCAAGGCGTGACTTGGTCGCTATGAACATCAGGACCGAGTTAGCACCGATAGAGACCGATAAAGGCCGGACGTACCTTCCCCCAGCATGTTACACTCTGTCTAAGTCCGAGAGAACTGAATTGTGCCAGTCCTTAAATGGTGTGAAAGTTCCATCCGGTCACTCGACAAGCATGAAGAAACTTGTTTCCATGGAACATTTGAAATTAATTGGCATGAAGTCTCACGACTGTCATGTGCTAATGACTCAAATGCTACCTGTTGCAATTAGAAGTATTTTGCTGAACAAGGTTCGAGTGACAATCATAAGGCTATGTTATTTCTTCAACGCAATTGCTCAGAAGGTCATTGATCCGGATGGACTAGATGCTCTGCAAACCGAGGTGGTGACAACTCTATGTCATCTAGAGATGTATTTCCCTCCATCATTTTTTGATATCATGGTCCATCTCATTGTCCACCTTGTGAAAGAGATAAAAATATGTGGCCCCGTATTTCTACGTCATATGTACCCTTTTGAGAGGTACATGGGAATTCTGAAGTCCTATGTACGCAATCGATCTCGACCGGAGGGTAGCATCATCGAAGGTTATACAACAGAAGAGGTCATTGAATTCTGCATCGGCTACATTTCTCAGGTAGAGCCGATAGGTGTACCTCTATCTCGTCACGAGGGGAGGTTAGAGGGTATAGGGACTATCGGGAGGAAAGCAATAACCCCGGATCAAAATACGTATGCTCAAGCCCATTTCATGGTTTTACAACACATGACTGAAGTGACCCCATATATTGAAGAGCACAAGGACATGCTACGTCAGGAGAATGCAGGCCAGTCAGAAGTTTGGATCACGAGACAACACAACCGTCAGTTCAACGAATGGTTGAAGGCGCAATTGACTAGGAGGTCGTCAAATGAAACACTACAATGGTTGGCAAAAGGGCCAAAATTTACAATTGTGACATGGCAAGGATACGACATTAATGGCTACACATTTTATACAACAGATCAAGATAGAAAGAGCACAGTGCAGAACTCAGGTGTCCGCATAGATGCCTATGATTCGCACGGCAGAACCGCTGGCCCAAGCTCGTACTACGGGCTTGTAGAGGAGATTTGGGAGCTTGACTACGTAATTTTCAAAATTCCTCTATTTCGGTGTCGTTGGGTCCAACTCCCACGGGGTGTAAAGGTTGACAAGTACGGCGTCACTACCGTGGACCTCGAATGTGTAGGATACAAAGACGAACCATTCGTACTCGCGAGGCAAGTTGTTCAAGTATTTTATGTAACCGACCCGGCAAATAAGAAGCGCCATGTAGTTCTTCAGGGAAAAAGAAGGATTGTCGGGGTTGAGAATGTTGTGGATGAGGAAGAGTACAATCAATTTGATGATTTGCCTCCATTCGGAGACGGCATCAGGCTCGATGAAGAACAAGGCGATGAAGCAAGCTATATGTGTATCGATCATCGTGAAGGGCTTTATTTAAAATGATATAGCCAAAGTGTAATAAATGATATAGGTTATGCTTGTGTTTTTCATAAATGTATGTATGTTCCATTGTAATTGTAAAATGACTAAGGAACCCATGCATTGTAATTGTAAAATGACTAAGGAACCCATGCATTGTAATTGTAAAATGACTAAGGAACTAAGAAATAGTTATATTTATGGTTATGCTTGCGTTTTTCATAAATGACATAGGAACCTAGCTAGCTGCGGGTATTTATAGTGAACTATCACAGGCGGTTTATCAAAAGAAACCGTCTGTGATAACACATCACAGCCGGTTCTATCGATATAACCGTCTGTGATAATATGGGTAGCAGGGGTGGGAGGGAGCAAAACCTAGCTAGCAAGGGCACTGCAGAGTGGAGACAAGAGACTGCGGCAGAGCGGACTCCGCAGACCTAGCGCGGGTATTTAAAGATGATCTATCACAGACGGTTCTATAAATATAACCGTTTGTGATATCATTATCACAGACGGTTCTATCTATAGATAGAACCGTCTGTGATAATTCCTATCACAAACGGTTCTATAGATAGAACCGTCTGTGATAATGCATATCACAAACGGTTATATTTATAGAACCGTCTGTGATAGATCATCTTTAAATACCCGCGCTAGGTCTGCGGAGTCCGCTCTGCCGCAGTCTCTTGTCTCCACTCTGCAGCGCCCCTGCTAGCTAGGTTTTGCTCCCTCCCACCGCCGCTCCATCCCGACGCCGCCGGTCCCTCCCGAAGCCGCCGGTCCCTCCTGACACCGCTCCCTCCCGAAGCCGGCGGTCCCCCCCCCGACGCCGGTCCCTCCCTCCCGACGCCGCCGCTCCCGACGCCGCCGCTCCCTCCCTACGCCGCTCCCTCCCGAAGCCGGCGGTCCCCCCCGACGCCGGTCCCTCCCTCCCGACGCCGCCGCTCCCTCCCGACGCCGCTCCCTCCCGTAGCCGGCGGTCCCGCCCGACGCCGGTCCCTCCCTCCCGACGCCGCCGCTCCCTCCCGACGCCGCTCCCTCCCGTAGCCAGCGGTATATATATGCTTCACATGTATATGCTTCACATGATATATATATGCTTCACATGTATATGCTATATATATGCTTCACATGTATATGCTTCACATGTATATGCTTCACATGATATATATATGCTTCACATGTATATGCTTCACATGATATATATATGCTTCACATGTATATGCTTCACATGATATATATATGCTTCACATGTATATGCTTCACATGATATATATATGCTTCACATGTATATGCTTCACATGTATATATATGCTTCACATGATATATATATGCTTCACATGTATATGCTTCACATGTATATATATGCTTCACATGTTATATGCTTCGCAAGGTCTATTTGGAAGGCCCATAGCTCACTGCAATTAGCTAATCGTTAGAACTTTGTCAAAGGGCATAAAGCAAGTGACACACTCCAGTGCTCACTTCAGTTAGTTTTTTCTTAGAAGAGAGATGGCGTCCACACAGTCTTCGTCGTCGTCATCTGGGTCTCACGCTCCCAAGACTGCGAAATCTAAACGTGGCCGAGGAGTATCGAAAAGGCCAGAGGGCCGAAGGACCATCACGGTGGTCTCTCCGGATGGGGTCCCTCTGGAACCGTCGAAAGCAGCGTCATCATTTCGGACTACCTGCGGGATAATTGGAAGGCAACGGGTCCCCATCACCATAGCAAGCTGGAAAGATTTGACAAAGGATCACAAAAATCAGCTATGGGAGGAACTTACAAATTCGTTCGAGTTCCCAGCAGAAGCACAGGGACTCGTGCAACGGCAAGCGCTCCTCGCGATGGGAAAAGCATGGAAGAATTTTAAGAGCACTCTTGTGACGAAGTACGTGGCCGAGGATGTCACGCCCTTCACGAAGTATCCTTTCGTGTCGCCGGAAACATGGGAGGCCTTTGTGCAGATGAAGACGACGCCCGAATTTGTACAACAAAGTGCGGTGCACAAGGATCTCCAGTCACAAAACACGCACCCTCACAGACTCGGCACTGCTGGGTACGCGGGTAAAATCCCGCAATGGAGGATGCAGGATGAGGTCGCAATCCGATCGGAGGCCTCTCCGCCATTTGCCGGGATCGCAAACGAGCGCGCTCGAAACTGGTTAAGAGCGAGGTCATCAACCACATCTTCGGGTGTCTCTTTCAAGAACCCCGCAGATGAGGAAGTGTCCCAACGCATGGTAAAATATGTTAAACAACATACTTGTTAACACCTCTTGAACTTCATGGGTTCAAAAATAACATGATTAATTGCCTCTTGCAGCAATCATTGACTACCGAATCTTCTCGTGGCTCCTTTGAAGAATATAGGGAGATAGATTTACTATCACAGGCCTTGGGAAACAAGGAGCACCCAGGTCGCACACGAGGCATGGGGGTTTATGTACCTTGGAGGCACGGATTTCCAGATTACTCCGAGACATATAGGAGTAGGAAGAGATCCAAGGCGTACCGCAGCGAACAAATAAAACAGGAGCTTCGTGCTCAACTTGAGGAACAACTATCTGCCTCACTTCAAGAGCAGACTGCCTCACTTCGAGGAGAGATAGATTCGTTGCGGGAAGAACTGAGACAAGTCCGCAACCAATCGCAACCCACTCCTAGTACTGCGGTACCCAGTCCCCCTAAACGTCGCAGTAGCTGCGCGTCCACACCAATTTCTGAACATAGCTCTATTCCCGTTGATGCTGGGCGCGGCATGGTGTATCCATTGCTGCCAGGGACGCTCGTGCACGGTGTACAAGTAGACACCGGTTTCATGAAGGTCCAGGTGGACATGATTAATGATATTTTTAAGCCCGTCCCTCTTGAGAAGCCCCCAAACGAAGAGATTAAGACATACGGGGATGCCGTCCACACATTCATTCAGTGGCCCAGGAGGGACATCGTCCTCGACATGTCTGTGCCACAATCTTCACATCCAGTGGCCCAAGAGGGACGTCGCCCTGGACCTGGCACATCGGCTCCGGTGGCTTCACCTCCACCTCCAAATCCAGTAAAGTCTGTTGCATCGGCTCCCGCCGAGACGCCACCGAGAACATATCATAAGCGAGGCTCCAAGGCCTCCAAGGCTCATGCGACGAAAGTTAAGCCGCGTCCCGTGCCATGGAAGTTTGTTCTAGGAGTGTCGTTATTGCCCGATTCACAATTACGCCAGGTTGGTATGATTTGCAATAGATTGCATGCCTGGTACATGGAGAAGTCCAACATGAAGCCAAACCGACAGAGTGCATTGACTCTGAAATATAACGACACGCATTTCCTCAACGACTTGGGCTACATCGTCGTGACATTCGATGATTTATTCTTACTATTCAATCTCGACGAACTCGACGCCTCACTTCTACGATGCTGGACACTGTAAGTGTACTGCACAATGAAGTTCTACATTCACGTTATACAGATAAATGTCATTACTCTTTCTTTATGTATAGATACATGATCCAAGAAGTCCGGCGATCGCGACGACCGGTGGGTTTCCTCGACCCTCACTTGGTCTCCGAGCAATGTATCAATGCAGATGCATCCTTCGTGCAAGGTTACATAACGAGGGGATTGATTGCTCACACCGACAAGGAATACATCATGGTACCCTTCAACCAAGGGTAAGTGCTTCACTAGTTGCCACACATATGTTTCATTTGTACTTTACATGCGGCATGAACTTAGGATTAATCACTATGGCGACACACATGACTAGGCATCACTGGATTTTGCTTGTGATTGTACCAAAGTGGAGCAAGGTAATATACCTTGATTCCCTCCTTAGGAGCAACCACGACTTCAGTCTTGTGCAAGAAGTACTTAACAGGTAAACTCATTTCCTCCATACATAACTCTATTGTAATATTTCTTTTGTTTGCCACGGCCGAGGATAAGTTTTTTGAATCACGTAGGGCGTTTGCCGATTATGTTGCTCAAGGAGGAAGACACGACAAATCCAGTGACACGCTACGACACAACACGCGATTTCCGGTACCCGCTACAACACAACAATCCTATATCATACTTTGTTATAATGCCTCTAGAATTGACAATACCGATGTATGTAATTCTATTTTTGCAGTGCCACCAGCAGCTACAGGGCAACGTATGTGGATTCTACGTTTGCCGCCATATGAAGGAAATCATTGCTACTAAGATCAATGATCCAGAGGTTTGTCAGGTCCTTCCAATAATTATTACTTTCTGATTATATATATGTATTTGTATTACACACACATGCTAATTAATGACTTAACATTGCTCATAGCGACAGCGGGTGCACTTCGACGAAAGTGCATATGATCTTGACAATCTCATGGAGATTCGTGCAATCATCTCCCAATTCTTGCTAGGAGAGGTCATAAGTAGGAAGGGAGAGTTCTACGCCGGCAATGGTGATAATTAGATGTTGAAACATTGGATTCAACTGTACAAATCAAACAATTCCTTCAAATGAATTCATTTGTCAGATTTTGTGTAACGATTTTCATTCTATATATATATGTATGTGATCTGCTGTGTACGAATTTTGTTGTAATTTACTATGAGTTGCAATTAACTTATATCTGTCATTTATCTGTAATCTGCTTGCTTGCTTGCGTTCAGAGGGCATGGCTAGCATATCCTGAGGCTAGCCAAAAAATATCAAATAAAATGGATGATGCACTTAGTATCACAGACGGTTCGTTGTTAAAATCCGTCTGTGATACAATATCACAGACGGTTTCAAAGAGTGCCGTCTGTGGTGTGAATGATATCACAGACGGCCTTTACTACTGACCGTCTGTGATACACAAATATCACAGACGGTTAGTAATTAAAACCGTCTGTGATATACAAAATATCACAAACGGTTAGTAATAAAAACCGTCTGTGATATTGTATATATCACAGACGGTCTTTATTACTAACCGTCTGTGATAGTCTTGTATCACAGACGGTTTTTTATAAAAAACCGTCTGTGATACAAGACTATCACAGACGGTTTTTTTAAAACCGTCTGTGATACAAGACTATCACCGACGGTTTTTTATAAAAAAAACCGTCTGTGATACTCGAATATCACAGACGGTTAGTAATAAAGACCGTCTGTAATGTTGTTATCACAGACGGCTTGGGAACCGTCTGTGATAACCACAACTATCACTGACACCTAGACACTGACGGTTAAAGAACCGTCTGTGATGACGGTTCCGAACCGTCTGTGATAGGGCTGTCTGTAGCAGTGTTTGGATGTGCATAATAACTAGTTTACGTACACATATAAGCAGTCAATGTAACGAAGAAAACACTGTAGCAAAATTACTAGTAATTGATGATAATGTTTAGGTACCTTCATCGTAGACAACGGCCTGTGTTGTGTTAACCCTCTACTGACTTCTTAGTGTGGAAAGCTACAGGCTACTAACTGGCTTCTCGGAAAGAATGTGCATTGCTGGTTTATATAGCAAGCAAAAGCCACAAGATGGAGCTAACAACTTTCTATTATGTTGGGTTGTTGAAATATTAGGTTGTTCACACGGTTCTAAAGGTATTGTTGTGGCTGACAACCTTAGTTATTAGGCGATGACTAACATTCAAAAGCATTCAAAAGCTATTAATTCAAAAATCTGATTCTTCTCTATATCTAGAGTGATCAGACCATAACAAAACAAATACCGCTATTAAAAATAGCCTTCAAATAAGTAATCTGATAATACTGTTTCTTCCATGTATATTAAAAAAATATATAGGTTCATATAGCCAAACAGTGTACATACTGCCTTTCATGATTTCTCAAATGAATTTCGGTGGTGAATTCCAATGGCACATCACCGGTGCAAGTGGGAATCCAACGTGAAATGGTGTATGCACTGCCTTCCACGACTTCTCATGCGCAGTACGGAATGAACTCCAGTGACGAATTCCAATGGCACATTAGCGATGCAAGTAGGAGTCTAGCATGAAATCTTTAGCTCATTCGGAGAACGATTACTCGCTTGTACAGGTTGATACAACCAAATAGCGTACGCACTTTCTTCCATGATTTCTCATGCACAGTATGGGACGACCTCCGACGACGAAATCTAATGGCACTTCAGTGGTGCAAGTGGGAGTCTAGCGTGAAATTTTCAGCTCATTTGGAGACTGACTTCTCACTTGTACAGGTTGATACAACCAAATGGCATATGCATTGCCTTCCACGATTTCTCATACGTAGTATGGGAGGAACTCCGACAGTGAATTCCAATGGCACGCCAGCGGTGCAAGTGAGAGTCCAACATGAAATTTTCACCACATTCGGAAAATGACTACTAACAGACTTTTCTCATGAGGTTGATCCTTTGCATTCTCAGATATCTCAACCTAGTAGTATCATTTCTTGTACTTGTACTATAGGAAAAATTTATCCATGGACCGTGATAGATACACTAACCGAGTTTGAGAGTAAGGATGATATTGATCGGTTGGTAATGGGTATAGCAAAAACCTTTTGGGTCTAACTTTAAAGAATATAAATCTTTGTGCAGTGTGACTATTCATATTTGCTCTTAATAAAATGTTGACATTTTCTATTAAATCTGACAACAATTTGGATAGATAATATAGTTTAAACTTTAAAATAACCAAAGGAACAACAATGTAATGCAACATTTTGGAAGGTGGCTCAAAACTTCCATTTGACCTACTATCTAACAGATTGCCAACATGAATGAGGCACATGTTTTCCTAGGTTATGACTGATAAGTATTAGGTTGGTCAATAAAAAACATTTGGTTGGCCAAATTAATGTTGAACAAAATGAGCACATAAGTATACATAACATTACAATTATTGTCTCCTACAACAAGAAAAATTGCATGCAAACTATGGACCACTTTTAGGCAATCAATAGTCTTGGATGCTGCTGCTAGTGCCTGCAATAAAAGGGATGCCAATACTTTACCTGGATTCCTAGTCTTGTATTTAAAACAAACCTATAGTTAGCAGTAAAAGGGACATAGATGATTTCAAATGGATCTTATTCTAAACTAAAACAAAAATCTGTAGGTACACAAAAGAAACCTATAGTCGGCAGTGAGGGAGTACACATAGATGAATTCAAATGGATCTTAATCTGAATACAAATGCCTTCAGGTATTCAAAAGGAACCTTTACATGAATTTTTTATCACTACTCATCCAATGGGCTAATTAGCAACACGCCAACACAGTTGATAACTAGGATATATTCCTTAGGTGAACACATCATGCAAGATTAGATCAAATGATAAACATCACCAACAATATTGCAACATAGCATGTCTTGAAGAAGGTTGATTACATTATTAAAACATAATATGTATATTTGTTGCTGAATTGTTGGTTCCGTTGAGACATTCATACATGCGACCCACAAGTTTTCCAAAAGTAGAGGAAAATTGATTCATAACATTTTTAAAGAAGCTTCCTTTCTAGCATTAACTCAGTGATCCATGTATTTCTACTTAAATGTAAAAAAGTTGAATATGGCATCAGAAAGGAAAAAGTAAGTGGTCAAAAATACATGTAGTTGGTAGATATACAATGTAAAAAGTCCAAAGAACTAAAGCTAAATTTCCATGATAACTAAGCTGACATAGGTTTGGATTTAGAAAATATCAAGGATAAGAGAACTTCTTTGCCTCAACTTCGACAATCCACATCTAAGTCATATGTTTAGGTAATGGACAATGAACTAGTGACAAAAATGCTTGGCATTCTTTTCGAAAAGAGCAAAAGTTACAAAGTTGGCACTACACCTTTCTCCAATCTATTTTATGTAATAGCTTCTTCAGCTTCATATATTGAAATTGATAAGTTGACTTATAAAACAAGGAGTGCATTCAAACTTATTCATTTGCTTTATGCTCTTAAATAAAAATCCATGAATTTCTATACCATTACATTACTGAAACATAAAATATATTATGTGCTATATATGGAACAATTACCTGATTTTGATTATGCTAATGCTCTCCTTGATAGACTCCCAACGTTGCTGTGGTAACCTGATGGCCAAAGTTGAGAACGACAAATTCTGGCACGAACAAGGAGTTGTTCAAGGTGTGAAGAATAATCAACATATAACCATCGATACTAGTAAACAGATAATTTTTAGTATGCAAGATGACATAGCATAGTTCGGAATGCATAGCAGCTGCTTGTTACCCACAAAAAAATACAATAAAATTAAACTAGAATTGTCTAACTAGATATATAACCAAATGTTGGCTAAAAAAATTGGTAAGAGAGCCAACTGCATCATCACGCACATCTAACAAATATAGGACTGACAAATTTATGGAGAGAGCAACTACTCCACATATGATCTAAACATAAGCAAGCTTCAATGAAGCATTTAATAAACAAGTTTGCTTGTGGGCATGTGCGTGTGCAATTTGAACCTTGTGCTACTGTAGGACCGTGTTGCATTACCTCTTTGAAGCTATTACTATCATCATTTTTATCTATAATATGCTGTAAATAATTTAACACTTCCACCAACATTTCTTCATTCCTCGAAGCTATTAAGAAGGTTTCCTTTTCCTTATTGCAGAGCTCACGAAGAAGTGGGCATGTGCGTTGTGTGTGACCAACAATACCCACAATGAATTGCCTTCTTCTCAGTGAAATTCTTGCATCTCTTGTGTGGAGCACCTCTTGGATTAACACAAATGGGATCATGAACTCTTTCTGACAATGACTGGGTACAATTTGAACCTTGTGCTACTGTAGGACCGTGTTGCATTGCCTCTTTGAAGCTATTACTATCATCATTTTTATCTATAGTGTGCTGTAAATAATTTAACACTTCCACCAACATTTCTTCATTCCTCAAAGCTATTAAGAAGGTTTCCTTTTCCTTATTGCAGAGCTCACGATAATGATCCATTTTGTCAGACCAGACGTGCATTCCACCTCTTCTATAAGAAGGAAATGCAACCTTAGCACTCATTGTCAACCTCCTTGGTACACAACACTGAGGAATGTAGTTTACTCCTATATGTTTCAAAACAACAAAAATATGTTCACATGGGGATGGATTCACATTCCATTTTGCGGCAGGAGTAGGTAATGCTACTCACACAATTCCCTTCGGAACTGCAGTCCACATAAACTCCATTGTGCACACTCTCTTTTAACACAACAAAGAACTTTACATACTCACCTAGATATATGATATCTCCAATGGTCCATCTCTTTGTGTTCTCAATCTGTACGTTCACTAACTTGAAAATATTAGACGTGTACAGAACTGCTTACTTTTCTCAACTTGTTTAGCTTCTAATTTAGTTAATGGAATAGATTGTGAAGCCCTAGAATCTAGTTCAGGCTCATTCCGACGCATTCGTCACAAACAATGCTTGTAGTGGTCCACCAGGTCATAAAGTGTCATTTTGCGATCTAGGTGCCCATGAAGCCTTGAGTTGAGACTCACTTCGCTAATTACTTTTCATACCCAAATAATATTTTCCTTGCAAATATGCTGCCGACCACATCTTTCTCAACTCATACATCTTGGACATCCATTTGTTCTCATAAAAAATTTCATGCCTTTGCTTAAAAAAATTTTATTTTTTCTCAAAGATATCAACACTCATTGAAGCATACATAAAAATTCTAAACTCAGAAAGCATGGGTTGGCGGAGGTGGTGAATCATATTTTGCTCGATATGCCAAGTGCATAAATAGTGTTTTGATCGGGGCATCACTGTTCTTATTGCTTGCCGCATTACAGAATTGCCATCTGTGATTAATAATTATGGTTTTTTTTGGTACATAGCTTTCAAAAATACGCGAAGCAACCACTCATAAGAACCAGTTGATTCATCTGAAACAACATCACACCTGAAAACAATTGTGCTCCGATGATGATTAACACCAATAAATGAAACAAATGGTAGATTATAACGATTCACATGATATGTACTATCATACCCTATAATGGTTCCTTCCTTGTACCTTTGAAAAAGTTATACAAATTAGCTGGTATAAATCCAACCTTTTCATAACCACCATATTGTTTCTCCATAACTTCCATTATCTAATATTTGCGGATGCCACCAACCTAAAATTCGATACATCTGCTTTCTGTGCATCACTAAGCCCCCGATGTGATCGTACAAATGCAACTTCATCAAGCCTGGCTAGCTAGTGCTTATGTTCATCCTTGAAATTTTTCACAAACCACAGATAGTGCCCCTAATTGAAGAAGTTAAATGATGATAGTGCCCCTAATTGATGGATAGTTCGATTTGCTGGAGGTGTTAGCACCTCCCACACCTCTACATGGACCGAACCAAAACTCATTAGTTAAATGTTGCTTCAATGTCATGACTAGCTCCCCCCCCCCCCCCCCCCCCCACCTGCAAGAGAATCAAGGAAGTGAGGCAAAGATGTATACACTATCGTTTTGCGAAGAGCAGAATGTTGGAAGAACTTTGCAAGTTCTGCAGGGACAAGTTATAGACTATTGAGACCCATGGCCAATGTGAGATCCCAGGCTCCATATCCAAAATTTTCAGATTTTCAACACTTAATCCATTTTCATTGGATATGGTCCCTAACCGTGATAGTACATGTGGCATGAAATATTTAAGATTTGTAGTTCTATAATAAAAGGGAGAAATTGCATTGGTGTCTGCAATGCTGAATGGACCCTAAATTTTCTGGAAAATTGTGAAGATGCCATATTTTGTTTTTTAAGCAAAAAATGTCACTAACAATGCTACACAAAATCAATCTTAGTCCTACGATACAAGTTTCTTTTTATATATTCTATTGGAACATTGTTTGCATCTGATGTGACAAAACTGCGCCAACAAAATTAACCAATGAAGCAAGCTTTCGACCTGTACTTTTTAACTTATGTCCTCCGCTCAACAAATAAATAGAACAGTTTCTTATCATCATTTCGAAACGGCTTATCGAGATAGCTTTTCGAAACGGCTTATTAGTTTATCAGCATTTGATTCGTTCATACAAACGCCCGTACTATGACCAAAAGCTATCAGTCATAGCCATAATCCATAGCCGAAAAGAAGCCCCCCTCCTCTGGGCAGCCTGCTAATGGAGGAACCTGTGCGAGTGGCAGCCTTTTTTGAGAAGCAAAATAAGAGACGGACAGAGCTAGGTGCTTATATATTCTCTTGCTCTTGTTGTGCCTACGCCTGTGCCTGTGCGTGCATGAGCCGTCTGGACGGGTAGACCGGGCACTGCGTATGTGCCTGTGAGGTTGATGCACCCATGCGAGAGCATGGCCCAACCATACTATCTTATCCCTCTGTTTTTATTTCCCGGGCGCTACTGCTACTAGCTTGTTTGTGGAGGACCATGTTCTTCGTTCCCTTTGCATTCCCCTTCCAATTCCCACTGGTGGATGGCACGCGTGTTGGTCCTGTTCTACATTAATCAATTTGAGTTTCCCTAGTGATTTCTTCAGGGGTGTGTATAGGTATCACCCGGATGTTTTCTTCTCAACAACCATCCAAATTTCGGACCGTTGGATTAGAGATCCAACGGTCTCTTTTTTTTGGAGGGGGGAGAATTTTTTTGGAGGGGGGGGTGAATTTTTTTTGGAGGGGGTGGGGAGAATTTGTGGCCTTTAGATCTCTAATCCAACAGTCACAAATCTGAATAATAGTTAGAAATAAAACATCTGGATGATGTTTATCAATACCCTTTCTTCAGCACTACACTACTTCTAATCCCTTTCTCTCTCGACTCCATGAGTCAGCTCTTCAAGTCGAATGGTATGTGCTGAAATCAATGTGCACCGCATGGGATTGGTCGATCTCATCTCATCACCACCACCATGTGCTGGCTCGTTTATACTCCGTAGAAGCATACTACTAGAAGAAGATTGAAAAGATGGGTCCAAATGCATGCAAGTTACTCCTAGCTAGTAATCGCGGCTATCTCAAGCCATGTTGCCAACAAGCTAGTATCCTCCACCAACCGTATTAGGACTCATGAGTGAATGATGGAAATAAATGGGGTATATATTTTTTTCATAAAGTTCATATAAACATTATAAAACCAGTTCGTTGAACCAATAGTTGGATTTGATACAATATACAAGGTAAACATCATAGGGCACTAGAATTATCACAGAATAAACAGACCCTAAAAACACTTTTTTTTAAGGAAGGCAGGAGGACTGCCATAAATTAAAGGGAGAAAAGGAAAGGATTACAAGACGTCCGAGGGCACTAAACTAAAAGCCCTCCAAAAGGAAAAACCGAAAGGAGCAACTAAAAAAAGACAGACAAGACACTAAAAAAAAGACACTGCCAAAAGACACTGCCCACTAACCGATTCCTGTCGCCTCTCTTGCCGAAGCAACAAAGAAAACTTGCGAACTAACTATAGCTGCTTGATTTGCCACCGAATCCACCGAGAGAAAAGAGTTTTCAAAAATTCTTCTATTTCTCTCCCTCCAAACCAACCACCACGTTTGAACTAGGGCCCCTATGCATTTCCTTTTGGTTGAATGAGGCCTAATTTTTGTAAAAGCCTTCCACCAGCCGGAGAGGGTATTGTAACTTTGTCCAGCTGGAAGATCTCTCAAGTGCAAAAGTTGAATCACTTTGCTCCAAACAGCCGTAGTAAACGTGCAATCTTTTGCAAAATGGCCGGCATTTTCTCCCTGCTGAAAACAAAGAGCACACAGAGGATTGCATGGCCAATTTCTTTTGAGGAGATTGTCAGAAGTTAAAACCTTGTGCTGCAGAAGTAGCCATCCAAAAGATTTGGCTTTTTGTTCCGCGTGTCCTTTCCACAAATGGTTTAGGAAAGGTTTCGGAATTATACCACTAAACTGAATAGAATAAGCCGAATGAGCCGAATACTCGCCACTTGCTGTCCATCTCCAAAAAAATGGAATCTTCCGTATCTTCGAGGGTGAGGTGATTCAGGCTTCCAGCTAAACCGATCAATTGCGAGAGCTGATTAGCATCCAAAATTGTCCCAATACAATTTAACCAGCAATGCTGTCTCATGGCATCTTGAACCGAAATCTTTTTCCTTCTGGAAATTTTGAAAATGTCAGGAGCTAGGGATTTCAAGCTCTGATTGTCTAACCACTTATCATTCCAGAAACTAGTCTTAGCTCCATTGCCAACCGTGATTGTCATGCTTGCCGAGAAAAGAGATATGTCCTCTTTGTTACACGGCAGCTCCATGGAGGACCAGGGCCTCGAAGGCTCTCTCCATTTTAGCCACAACCATCTTATGCGAAGAGCTCGGGCGAATCTTTGCAGATCAAGAATTCCCAATCCTCCCAACGCACGCGGTTTACAGACCGTTGTCCACTTTACTAGGCAGTGCCCTCCCTTCACATGTTCAGGTTCTTTGCCTTTCCATAAGAAAGCTCTTCGAAAACGATCGATTTTCTTTGACAACCATTTGGGCGCGGGCAGCACTATCAAAAAGTAAGTAGGAACAGATGAAAGAACATGTTTTACCAAAGTTTCTCGTCCAGGCATGGTTAAAAACTTTCCCTTCCATCTCGGCAATCTCTTTGCAATCTTATCAATTAGGGGTTGGCAGTCAATTTTCCTCAATTTGCGCAAATGCAAAGGAAGACCGAGGTATCTACAAGGAAAAAAGCTTATCTTTCCTTGGAAGCATTGCCGAGCAGACTCTATTTGCTCAGCTGAGCAAGCTATTGGGTAGACTTCTGTTTTTTCCAAATTAGTGAACAGTCCAGAAGCCCTTCCAAAGAGCTCAAGGATTGCTTTGAAAGCTTCTAAGTTATTCTGCTCTGGCCTTAAGAAAACCGCCACATCATCCGCGAACATTGAAACTCTGAACGGCAAAAACTGCCCTGACAAGGGCGCGAGAACACCATCATCTTCTGCTCTTGCAATTAGTCTTTGCAAAGGCTCCATAGCTAGAATGAAGAGCAATGGGGAGAGGGGGTCTCCTTGTCGTAGACCTCTAGCATGCCAGAAAGGTTCTCCAGAGAAGCCATTTACCAAAACACTCGAAGAAGACGAGCTGAGGAGATTTGCAATCCAATTTCGCCAGGCAATTCCAAAACCAAAATTTTCCAAAACCTCAATCAAAAACGGCCAACTTACGGAATCGAAAGCCTTTGCCACGTCTAGCTTCAGGAAAAGACTTGGAATTTTCTTTCTGTGGAGCATCTGAAGCACTTGCCTAGTGTAAAGGAAGTTTTCATGTATAGATCTCTTTTTAATGAAAGCATTCTGGTTCTTAGAAATCAATCTGTCCATCACTGAAGCTAGTCTCAAAGCCAAAATTTTAGATATGATCTTTGAGAAACTATGAATGAGGCTGATGGGTCTAAACTGGTTAGGTCGACTTGCCTCCAACTTCTTATGCAGAAGAAAAATTTTGAAAGGCTTAAAAACACTTTGAAAGGCTTAAAATACAGTGTACCACTGTTAGTCCTGTTATTTTGTATGAAAATTTCCTTTTAGGTAAATTCTCAGCTTGTAACCAATGTTTGTCTAGATGCAATGTGGTAGGCCACCGCAGACCGACAACTCGGTATTCGGTACATCGGTGAGCAAATCTCATTAGACCCTCCTACCAAATTTTGATCCTAGCTCTGTTACTGACACTTAGTACGTTGGAAAGTAGGAATTTCACATAGAAAACACCATAGTTCTAGTCAGAGACGGGATTCCGTTCTCGCATTGCATCCAACGGTCTATATTGCTTTCGCCTGAACGTCTGAAACCCCGACATGTCTAGTTCAATGGCCCCCCTGTGACGTCTCTTAATTATTGTTCTGCATTTCGTCGAACTCCTGCTCTGCCAACTTAGCGAGCAACCTCGCACGCCCTCCTCAACCCACCCGCCGCCACCTCCTCAGGGCCGGCTCAACGTTTTCAAGGGCCCTAGGGCGAATTCGGCTCTATGGGCCTTTTACTATAAAATTTTTTCTACTTATAAAATATGCAGTTTAAACTTTATATTGTCTAAAGTGACACAAATCAATAGTTCTAACATGATAAACTAATTAGGTACTAACTAGCTCATAAACCAAATGTAACTAGTAAGAATTAATTTACCTCAAATAGGAGCGATACGATGCGACGGATGCAGATGGAATCGAGAATTCAGAGAAACCAGACGGCGACTGAGATCCAAGAGGCGACGAGGAAATAAGCAATCGGGAGGCGGGCCGGCAGGGCGACGGATCACGGATGCAGTCATGCAGATGCCAGATGGACGGATCACCGATTCACCGTCTCACCGATCAGTCGATCACCATCACGGATCACGGATGGAGTCCCGGAGACTCGGACTCTCACCGGGCTGCGACACAGCGACGGCCTCACACCCTCACGGCCATGATGTCGGCCGTCGGCGCAGCGCGCAGGAGACGATCACGAAGCGTCGAAGCCGCGGACTCGAAGCGTCGAGGCGTTCCGACTTCCGCGTAACCGCGTTACGGCGACACGGCGTTAGCAGGCCTCAAGGCTCAATGCGGTTCGGACGTTCGGTGTATGCATGCATGGCTCAATGCGACAATGCCTCAAGGCTCAATTATCACAATTCAGAAAACGGCCGTCCGGCCCGCAGGCGCACGCATCACGCCATCACGCATGCTGCATGCATGCAGTCTGGCCCAGTCGCGCGTGGGCGCGGGGGGTGGGCCCTCCCTCGCCCGGGGCCCTAGGCCGGCGCCCCTCCGGCCTACCCCCAGAGCCGGCCCTGCACCTCCTCCCTTACTACCATTGCCGCCGTCCAATGGAACGGCACCATGCGGAGCCACCTCGATTCCAGCCTCCCCGCGGCGGCCGTCTCCGCCTTCGCTGCCATGCTCTGCGCCAGCGCCCGCCCGGACGCCTTCACGCAGTCCCTCGTCATGGCCGCCCACTCCATCGGCGTCAGGTCCGACTTCGGTGGCAACGTCTACTTCTTCAACACACTGGTCGAGGCATACGGGCGGCACAGGATGGTCGCACGCACGAGGAAGCTGTTCGACGAAATGTCTGCGCGGGACGTGGACATGCAAACGGAGCGGATACGGACGGATATTGCTTATCTTATATCCTTTTTCGTATTTTTTGTCGGAGTCAGAGTCAAATACGGATAGTGCCGGATACAGATACGAATGCGGATATTTTCGGTCATGAATACGGAGTGAATACATGCCGCTCCGAATATGATTAGTTTCGGTCACGAATATTTGATCGGATAATACGCGAAAGTAAATTTCACATGGTGACAGGGACAAATTAAGCAATTAGTAAATTCTAACTAAGCAACTGGTAAATTCTACCTAGCAAACTAGCAAGTAAATGATAGAGGATAGTAAAACAAGTAGTAGCTAACTAGTTACATGTCACATGGTTTAAAAGTACAAATTGTCCATAAACAAGAAGTCAAGTACATCACTAGTTTATTTAACTTCATTACATTTAGCAAATGATTCCACAAGGCTTTCATGCCCCTTAAGGTCTCATATCAAGCTTTGTGAGGACATTTATTGCACTACACCCAAAGTTGTTTCTCCTTTTCACCATTTTTATGGTCAACAGTCACTGTGTATTTAATATAGTGATCCCAAACCTTTGAGGTACACTTCTTCTGCTTCTTCTCTGCAGGCTCAACTTCTCCGGTGCAAGTCACAGTCCCAGTAATAACCGTATGCTTATTGCTTAACATAGATTCTCAATCGAAAAGCATTCTATTTCTTACGAACAAGCATACAGTGTAAAGGAGAAACTATCCGGAAACTATCCAGTAATTATCCGGTAACTATCCATTTTCGTATCCGGTAACTATCCGGAAAAATACCCGGATAGTTCCGTATCCGTCGATAATGTTATTTCCGAATCCGTTTCCGTATCCAACAAAAAATATCCGACTTCGTTTCCGTATCCGAGAAAAACTTTGGATATCCGAAAATTTGCTCTGAATTGTATCCGAATTAAAACGGACGGACGGACGATCGGGAAATATCCGCTCCGTTTGCACCCTAGACGTAATTTCTTGGACGTCCGTGATATCTGCGTATGTCCATATCAGCTGGCAATTGATCATATACCCCCCATTTAGATGGAAATTGAGGATTTACCCTCCTGGCCCACGTGTCAGTGAGTTATGATGACTCCACGTGTCATTGAGATGTGGAGGGTAAATCCTCAATTTCCCAACTAAAGGGAGGGTATATGATCCAATCTCCCCCATATCAGGCACACTCGGGAGGTGTCCCGGTTGGTTTCGGATATGCGGGTGGACGGGTGCGAGCCGAGCACTGTGACGCTGGCTGTGTTGCTTCGGGCGTGCTCGACCGAGGGGGACATTGCCAGCGGGAGGCAGCTGCATTGTCACACGGTGAAGAGCAGGTTAAGTGATGATTCACTATTTCTGAACTCGATCTTGACGCACTTGAGCAGGACGACTGCTTGGACGACAAGGGGAGGCTGTTCGAGCAGTCCCCGAGAAGAGATGCGGTGTCTTGGAACATTATAATCTCGAGAAAAACTACAACACGGTATACCATGGAAATCCAAACTGACGGAACAACGGCGGATTCATCCTCTATCTCTCCCCCTTCCCTCTCACTCATCAGTGGAGCACCACAAGGACAATGGCGGAGGTCTACGACGGGAGTGCTGGCGCGGCTGATGACGGGTTCACCGTGCACCCCCTGGTTGTACAGAGAGGTTAGGGAGGCGGTGGACCGGCGGTGGAGGGTGGTGGGCGGTGCTAGAGGGCGGCACAGCAAGGAGGCGGCGCAGTGAATTTTAGGTTGGGCATGGTGGGAATGGCGGGGGAGGGGAGAGGCAGCGCGGCAAGGCTGCGGGGTCACCACCGACTGACAATGGTGGAGGATCGGACGGGAGGAGGCAAAGGAGGAGCGCGGAGCTATGGCCGACGCTAGAGAAGAAGGTGGGGAGGGCGGTGGGCGCGGAGAAGAGAGAGGGAGAGGCGGGCGATGGTCGGCGCCAAAGGAGGTTGGTGTTGGGGAGCAGAGCGGAGACACTGGTTCAAGAGAAGAGAGAGGAAGGTGAGGGGAGCAGTGGCAAGGAGGAGGTATGCCGTTGGGATACCTCCTAATGGTATTAGGGATGAAAACGGAACGGAAATATCCCGTACCGAACCGCATCGTTTTCTACATTTGACCCGATCGAATTCGTATTTTCGGACAAATTCGAATTCGGTTCGAAATACGGAATACCAAATTCGAAAACGGAGCGGAAACGGTTTAGGCGTTTTCCGACCGTTTTCTACTTTTCTACATTTTATTCGGAATATACCGTATTGTAAATTCGGTTCGAAATACGGAATACCAAATTTTTTTTCAGATTCTAAAATGGTTGGATCAATTGTGAGTGATCTTGAGGTTGAGGCTTTGGCTAATGTTGTGGCTAAACTGAAAATTGAGGTATGTGTATGTTTATTGACTGCTTGCTTTGAAATATGCTATTGCTACATCTAATTTTAATTCACTTTGCAAACTTGTAGGAAAAGGACAAGGAGGGGGATGAGGACTCTGAGGAGGACAATGGGGAAGCAAAAGATATGGAAAGCGATCCTGACCTCATGGATGATGCTGATGAACTGTAGATGTTCTGCTAGCTGTTAATTGCTTGTTCTAGACTTGTATTGTATTTGTATTTGTATTTGTATCAGCTATTGTGTTAATACTTAAGACCAAGGGTCATGCACTTGTTAATTATTATATGCACTTGAACTTGATCATGCACTTGGTAATTGTTATGTACTTGGTCACTTGTTAATTGTTATGCACTTGGTCCTATAGGTCGGTATTCCGTATTGAATTTTCGTATACCGACCGTGTTCGACATAATTCCGCTCGAATTGGTTCGTTTTCGAAATTCTCGATATTCCGTAAGTTCGCGTTCGTTTTCGTGTCCGGCTTTACCGCTTTCGCTTTCGTATTCGTATTCAAATGTAGAAGTAGAAAACGGTTAAGGAGTTTTCCGACCGTTTTCATCCCTAAATGGTATATTGTGCGATAGTACCTCTCTATAATCTCAGAGTATTCGTCAGAGGGCAATGTTTCTGAAGTCATTTATAAGCATGAAAGGATGAGAAGAGAGGAAGTGTGTCCAAGCCGCCAGACCTTAACTGCTGTGGTTGCTGCACTCGCCAAGCGCAGGTGTCTTCAGCAAGGCAAAAGGTTGCATTCTTTTGCAGTTGGGATTAGGCTCAGTAATGCAATCTTGGTGGCATCCTTTGTGGATTTTTATGCGAGATGCTTTGAATTAGCTTCTTCGGTTCGTTTGTTTGACGAATTCAGGCGAACAAGCAGCTGCATATGGTCAGCCATGATTTGGGGCTTCATCCACCATGGACAGTTCCTACATGTAATCCATCTGTTTCGGAGAATGCTGAACTCTCCGCTTGTTCCCAGTGCTGACATGCTGCAAGGATTAGTCATCAGCTACACAGAACTTGGTGCTTTACGGTTAGGTAAAGCAACGCATGGATACATCATAAGAAACAACCATGCTGTACAATCTGAGAACAGTGCCTTGGAGACCTCCATTGTTAAACTCTATGCTAGCTGTGCGAACATTCATTTTGCACAAACGTGCTTCAACAGCATCCATCAGAAAGATATTGTCGCATGGAGTTCAATGTTTGAAGCGTACGCGTCTCATGGCTATGGTTGGGAGCTCTGGCGTTGTTCCATCAAATGCTGGAGGGGGTAAGGCCAAACGGAATGACCTTCCTGAGCTTGCTGTCAGCATGTAGTCACTGAGGACTCGTTAGTGAAGCTCGCGAATTGTTTGATTGCTTGACCAGCAAGTATGGCGTCACACCCGAGCTAGACCACTACACTTGCATGGTGGACGTTCTTGGCCGGTCAGGTAACCTAGTTGAAGCTGTTCAAGTGATCAGTGACATGAAGGTTAACCCGGATGGAAGGATTTGGGGTGCTCTCCTTGCATCATGCAGAACGCACTCGAACGCTAAGCTTGCATCTTTTGCAGCTCGGAAACTAATGGAATTGGAACAGGATAATGTTGGCTACCATGTGGTGTTCAGCAATGTCCAAGCAGATGGTGATAGATGCGATGAAGTAGAAGACATTAGACGCTCCATGGCAGAGATGGACCTGTAGAAGTTGCCTGCTTGCGTTGCTGAGACTGGTAGCCCTTGATATGCACTCTGCAGCACTGCCTTGATGCTGTTTCTGTCGAAAAAATCATGCCGGTTTAGCCCGAGAATGACCAAACAATCTATTGAAGTTATGTATGACCTTGTTGGACCAGTGTATCGAGGTCTTAATTTGTCAGGGAGTGAGAGAGTACACGGCATGAGATTAAGTTTCTATAGATGATATGGAACATTTCATTCGTCCTTTACAGTATTGTACAGTGCAAAGGAACAACTGTTCCAACTTCTGTAGATTCAGTGAATTTCATCAGTAAAACTGATTCTGTCCCAGTTGCCTTGTTTGGAAGAGCAGGATTAGTAGGATACAGATAAAACAACAAGAAAATTTTCAACACTGTAAACGAGTGCCAATTTTATGAGACATTGATTTTGTACAACAGTGAGGTCACAAACTAAACACACGTACTGTAGGAGCCCAGATATTAACATCCGGATTCCTCTGTGATTCCACCGTACTATTCCCTGGATCAGTAGATAGTGCTCACAGATTACAGTTCTGAATATCAAAGTACATATCATGCGGAAGCATAAATAGATAGTAGTAGACTTACTCATGGGCCGATTAGGCCGAAATCAATAAATTGCAGCAGCGGAAGAACGAAGCACACAGGTGGGACCTTCAGGACATGTCCACAGGCAGCCAACTGGAGGTTCGCGACCTAGCCCTTGACATCTTCATATTCTCTACCAGCTTGTCCAATCTTGTTGCTGAGGCAAGGTGTTTTGATTCCTGATTTTGAATTTTGTTGCAAAAGCGAGTGTGAGCACTCCAACCCCGTGCTCCGCGAGCCAATACACAGAATCCAAATAAATAGTATGCATGGCTTGTCAAAGGAGAGGCTCGAGTTGTTTTATTTGCCATAAAACGCGTCTAGAAGCATTTCTATTATTATATCATATTGTTGTTTTCGTGCCCTAAAGACTCCTCACCGCAAAATGACATCATTGTCTTAATCCACTAAAGACTCACGCTCTTTATTAACTGTTGTCTAAGACTCCCAACAGCGATTGCCATAATTGACTTAATCCACTGAAATTATACTTCCTTTATTGAGTGCTCTCTAAACTCCAAACAACATGTGTTATCCTCTATTCAATCCACCAATCATATTCTTTCTGTATTGGTTGCTGTTTAAGACTCCAAACAGCAAGTGACATCATCCAATTACTCCACCGATTATACACCTTCTATATTTATTGCCGTCTAAAACTCCAAACAACGTGTGACATTATTTAGATATCCCACCAAACATACTCTTTCCAAATTGATTGCTGTCTAATCTCCAAACAGCGGGTGTCATCATTTAATTAATCCACCGTACATTCCCATTAGGATTTTCTAACAATCCAATCTTTTTTATTTTGATTCAACTCCACCAAGAATATCACTGACCAAGCCTACGATTCAATATTATATAACCACCAAGAATATCATTCATCAACTCTACGATTCATCATTATATATCCACCAAGATTATCACTAATCAAGAATTATAATCCAATACTTGTATTATTCCTCCAAATTCCCGGAAATTCAATTCATCCATGTAGTATTTAATCCAATCCTATTAATTCCCATTATCGACAATATCTTCCAAGAATTTATATTAATCATCAGTGTAGTAATCCAGCA
The DNA here is from genome assembly GCA_017311315.1 of Dendrocalamus latiflorus. Lineage (NCBI taxonomy): Eukaryota > Viridiplantae > Streptophyta > Magnoliopsida > Poales > Poaceae > Dendrocalamus > Dendrocalamus latiflorus. Next base: position 15,383,246 of record CM029656.1, read on the forward strand.
ATTACCTTTGCACTCCCTAAATCTCCAAAAAATCATTTACATCATCTATCTAGCCTATATATTCATTTAGGCTCTACCAATTTATTTCTCCCAGAACCCACACTATCATTTCCTATTCATGATCGATCTGAATCCACCAATATCTTTAAGTACATACTACAAACATCCATCTCCTTTACTCATGACCCTGTTTATTCCACCCATATTTTATTTTGTAAGAATAGAAATGCCACTATTTGAAATACAATACATAAAATTTCCTGAGACCTAGCAGCTTTGGAACAAAACATAATGTTCAAGGAATATTAACATGATTTTCCATACATATGGCATCACACCGTATAACATCTTTTAGCGTTATAGCCGCTTAACTTACCACTAGGATGACACCCAGGACAATTCAAATCAGAGCTTTCCACTGCCCGCCACTTTTTCAATCCCATTCATAAAGTATTTTGAAATAGAACTATATCTGGTTAAGTTCCCATGTCCGCCCTTGACCGTGGGCACGGCTATTCGAATAGTTTTGACTCTGCAGAGTTTGCACACTTTACCCACAAGAGACAATCCGCTCGTTGCCCCACATGATTCCTTAGCCACGTGGTTGAGTAGACCATCACAGTGACTTTTCAAAATATCTAGCCCCTTTTGTCATCTCACCTTATGGGAACCTGCCCACTTGCGGTGGGTCCCATCTATGCACGGGATGTAACCACGTCTACTATCGAAGACACAGGCTCCACTTCCAGCAACGCTAGTACGGCTAGTTACCTCACTCTCCAACTCGGTGTCCCTTTAGGCCTCCCATTGCCCTTTGCGTATCCACTTCCATCCACTACCAGTGAGATGAGTCCGGGGGTTTCGATAAATTTACTTAGCCAAGTTATACTTTACAGACTTGTGGTTGCACTTGTTTAACACAGGAGGTCATGACAAAATTCAGTCCTTAGGGTATCTGGGCGGTTCTACCACAACCCACACTCTCGTGCACACCTGCACCATACCCTCGAACCATCCGCCCAGACAAATAAGCAATTCGAGGTTTTTGGGAATATAAAATAATCATATCCAACATACACCAGTCATTACCACCATGACTGCCCAACCAATTTTTCTCAGGATTAAAAGTGATGCTTAGGCGCTCTCGCGCCCATGAGTATCTAAACAATACTAAGCATGGCATATAATTACGGACTTATTTTCAAAAGGTTATTATTATAATTTTGCTAGGGCGACAAGGTTCACATATTCAATTATTCCAAAGGAGGTGTAATATTAATCAAGTCAATAATGGGCATATAACTAGAATCTTAAATTAAACATGTATTTGCATATAAGATAATGGCATGTAATTTGATCATTTAAATAAAAGTAATTTGCAGAAAATGTAGGTTCAATATGATCAAAGTATTGACTCTCCTTGCGTGGTTTCCCGCGGTCTTGAGCTCCCTCAAAGCTTTCTCATTTGTCGATCTTGAGGTTCGGGTCTTTATCTTTACTTCGATCTCGGCCTCGCTTGCTCCTTGATTCTTCCGGACTCCAATTTCTAATTACGTGCTAAGCAACTGAATTCAAGTAAAAACAAATAACTCAAAAGATCCAAATAAATCCAAATAAACCCGATTAAACTTGATTAATTTTTATTACGATTAACAGGTGAATTGAGGCATGGTTGGTCGGACGCTGCGTATTGTCGGTGCCATAGTGATTGGAGCGAAGTGGGGAATGGTAGGAAACTGTCAAGATAGAGGTCAAAGGAGGGGTCATGGGAAAGGTATACTCATGAGATTATTTTATTTTCAATTGACCTAGGGATGTTAATAAACATGCCAACCTGGATTTAGTTAAAAAAAAATGCCCTTCGGTTTAGGTTTCGTAGATATTTTATGTACATTTTAGTTATCATTATAGGGTTGTTATTATTTTTAAGAATTGGGGTCATGAGTTGTGTTCATGATATACTTTAGTTTAACTCATCAAATTAATCTCAGAACTTAGTTTGTGGCATTTCATACTGTGTTATTTTAGATGAGTTTTACTGTCAATTAGTCAACTTATTAATTAAGCGATTAACACCCTAACTCATGACCCACTGGACCATTTATTTGGTCATTGTTTAAATGTTTACCTCAGCCGATTTCTATTTTTCATTAACCCGAGACCTTTGAGCTACTCTAAGGCGACCTACTGTGCTATCCTCGGTTTTAGACACAACTCGGATATAATTACTATTCCTAGCTATGCCTAGTATCATTGGGTCTCAGGCTACATATTAGCGAGATTATTTTTATTTGCTTTGATCTATAGCTATTACATTTTAATAACCATACACAAATATGGCTCGTTAATTGGAGTCTTAGGTAATATTGATATTTTTATCCTTTTGAATCAGCATCTTGCATATTTTAATCACACTTTTATTTACATAGGACCGAGCTCGCTATACCAATTTCATTCCACTAAACTCACCATGGAGATTTATTTATTTGTGGCGTGCTAATGGGGGGGGTTTATATTAGGACTTTCTATTTTAAATGATTATGGTCACGCCCTAAATTTTATGAAGCGGCCTAATTTAATTAAACCTACCGTTAAGATTTACTTTATGACTGCATGACAACTGGTATGGCATATATTTGTTTATACTTAAGGACGATCCTTTAACTTAGGGCTTTGTTCTTATGGCTTTAACATACATCCAATGCTCTTTCTCAAATTTTAACTTGATTATATTTTTGGTGATTCCAAATTAGTTATCTCAGCCCCCATTTAGGTTTAACTTGGATTTACTTTTAATTGGGATTCTTATTAAATTCGAAAGCTTAGCCAAAACCATCTTTATTAATACCTTTAACTAATAACTAGGTCCTAGCTACTTGAGTTACTCACATGTGAACTAACCAAAATTTAAATCCCAATTAATCTTATTTTCCTCCCTATTAGATTTTATTTACTTCTCTAATCTATTTCCTAATTTCTCTTAACTGAAATGGGCTAATAACAGCAAAACAAAATGAAAATATAATGCGCAGGGGGGGGATTCGATCCCACAACCTGTGAAGTTAGCACCCACTCGGTCGACCACTGGGCTATTGCCCACTTACTGATTAAATAGAGGGGACTGTGAGGAAAAATACCTTCCACGACCTGGGCAAAGCAGTGGAGGCAGCCGGCCGAAAACAGAGCAGGAGGGGCGGCGCGAGGCGGGCAGCGGTGCCGCCGGTGAGGGCCGGCCGGGGAGGCGCCAGGGACCCGCGAAACGGGTTCCCCTGCGGATGGCGAAGATGCTGGTGGGGTCAATAAGGGTCGTGGCAGCGTCGGGGGTGGCCGGCGTCGGCGCGAGAGGCCGGAGGCGGGGACGGGTCGGGGCGCCGGCGACCGGGAAGGAGGGGGAAGGGAATAGCGCGCGCACGAGCAAGAGAGGGGCGGGTGAAGGCTTGCTGCGCGACTGGTTGAGCCGGGGAGACACCGAGGCGCGCCGGCGGCGGGAGGCGGGGTCGCGCGGTGGTGGCGCACGGCGCCGGCGAGGTAGGGGCAAGGGGGAACTCCGGTGAGGTCGGGGACGCCTTCGCCGAGCTCTGAGGAAGATTTGGAGTGAAGGAATCGAACGGGCTCGGTGGGAATCGCTGGGGAGTGCTGGAGAGGACGGGAGCTCAATCAAGCAACAGGAGGGGATGAGGGGAGTGTGGGGAGGGTTCTGGTGGGCTCGGCGGTGCTTATAGCAGAGCGGGCAGGGCTGGCATCGGAACTCCACCCATTAGGCCGCATCGGCAAGCGGCGGAGGCAGATGGCGGGTGCAGGCGAAGTTGCAGAGCAGCGAGATCGCGAGGGGGATTCGCGCATGATGGCGTCGCGCGTGCTGAGCGGCAGGGAGATGGCGCGCGCGCTCGATGCTTGACGCGACGGAGCAGAGCGAGCAGGGGAAAAGGCTGTCGGGGGCGGCGAATGCAGGGGCAGAAGGCAGCGCGGCGACGCGACAAGTCCTGGCGGAGGCGACGTGACGGTGGCAGGGCTCTGACGACGCGGCGCAGAGGAAGCAGGCGGCGCAGAGCAGAGAGCGGACGGGGAGAGAGGGAGGGGGTGACGTGGAGGACGCTCGTCCACAGGAGAAGGGAGGAGAAAGGAATAGAGAAAGAAAGGAGCTGGCGCTCAGGGAAGAAGAGAGGAAGGTAGGGGAGGCGCGCGGGAGCAGGGCCCAGCGGGCAGAGAGGAAAGTGGAAGTGGGGGCGGGGAGAGGGGAGAGAGAAAAAGGGGTTGGGCCCCACCTGTAAATGAGAGTATGGAAAAAGAAATGGTAGAGGGAAAAAGAGAAGGAGAAATGTTTGGGCTTGGCTTTGAAATTTCAGATTTTTAATTTAATCTTTTTGTTTCATGTTTATGGTTACTAATTTTCGCATGACATTTAGAATTTAAGCTTTAAATTTTTAGCTATTGAATGAGAGGGTCTATTATTATTATTTCCTATATTGCTAAACTCCTTGCACAATTTGTATATGCATATTTATGCTTGCATTTTATTCATTTACTCTTGTTGCCATTTATGCTATTATCTCTAAAGAGATATTTTATATCTTAATTCAAGTTTCTCCTGCTTTATACCAGATCATCTTTTCAGATTCGTATTTAAAATTTTAAGTTTCTATCACTTGCATATATCCTTTATGGTCTTATTAAGATTAGTTTTATTTGCATGACTCTTTAATTTTTGAAACCTCAACAAAAATTTAAGAAACGCCAATGAAGATTCAATTTCAAGAGAATATATTGTAAAATAATTCAAAAGTTTTACTTTTTCAAATTTCAAATTTTCAGGATGTTACACGTACAAAAGTACTAACCAGCAGCAGAACACAATACATGACAAACCATATGTAGAGCTCATGGCCCAATCTTGATAATATGTTGCGATAACTTTTGTTTCTAAACTATAGATTTGTTGTGTTTGTTTTTCTGAATTTCGTGCACCACACTACCATTGTTTATTCACACCGAATGCATTACCTACTAGATCATGATACTCAAAGTGAACGGGACTGTCGCTTAGTTATTAAGAATGAAAATTATTTTCTGCTGCGTCGAAGGTCAGAAGCTGGACAAGAAAAAAACGCAGCTCCAGAACCAAAACAAATGCGTTTAAGAGGCTAAAATCAGTTACTAAAATTTATAGACCAAACTCAACAGCTACAATAAATTTCGGACAGAAATCATACATTAGCGTGTGGCTGTCTCCAATCCAATCATGCAGCCCTGTTGCTCCAGTCAGTTTGCACGTGGCGCTACTTTGACCCTACCCAATGCATGGAACATTATCGAATTCTTTTTATTATTTAACTCTTTTATTATTTAATGACTTGTCATCTAACTTACTTTCAAATATAACATTTTTGGCCATATCAATACCCGTGGTGTGGCCAAAAATTGCCACTTCACTATTTTCTAGCATGGCAGTATTGTTTGGCTACATCGGAGATAGTGGCGTGATCAAAATCATCATTTTCTATCTCGGGGTTAGCCTGTTAGACTTACCCCGTGATGTGATATGTTGCTTGCCACACCACAGATGGTAGCGTGGGCAAAAAGATCGCACTTAAAAATAAGTATGGTGAGGTGTTATTATTAAAAATAAAATATTAAATAAGAAAAATTGCTCAACATTATCTGAGTCACATATTGTCTAAAAAACATTAAAGAAAAATAAGAAGCATGCCTTTCAAAAGAAAGGAAAAAATACCATGCATACTTTTCTTTGTGCACGCCAGTCTTACATAAAGGCACGTTTTTCTACTACTATCCTATGGTCAAGTACAAGTACCACCAGCTCACCTCCTCAGTCTACTTACACACTGTCACTATACACTTTTTAAATTAAAAATTGACATTTTTCCTTGTGAAAAAACAATGCGTGTTGACTTTAGTCGTTACATTCCCCAGCCCGCACGATGCTCAAGCGGATAGATTAATCGTAGCTCTACATCCCTCTCTTACGCGTCTACATTGAATATAATCGGAGTTCTACATCCCTGTCTTACGCGTCTACATTGAATACGAATCAATGTTTTATAGTGTTTCTTCGTCAAAGAAAGAATTGATTTTAAGGTAGTGTGGAATTTTATATCTGGTGTACAGAAAATTGAGAAATAGTCCTATGGTTACCCTATCAATCGTCTGCGTTAGTTGGCGCCAATTAATCGTGTGACCCACCAATTCTAATCGACTGGTTGGTCACCTACCTAGTTGCCTGTGCATGATCAAATATATTCATAGTTTGATGACGGGCCGATTTGTTTATCTTCTATTCCCTTTGATTATTTATGTAGGATTATTCCGTTTGATCAGGCCATAACATTACAATTCTAGTTTAAACAGTTTCTCGTTTTTTTTTTACGCTCTCTTTCAGTTTTGGAGTTGCTCGTTGGAGAAGTTGGAACAGGAGCCTAACCATATAGGGAACCTAAACTCAGAAATGTTGCATGCATAATCAAGATTAGAGAAACAAGCCCAGTTCAGATGTTTTTATATGGAGAAAAACTACAACACGGCATACCGTGCAAAACCAAACTGATGGAACAACGGATTCATCCTCTCTCTCCCGCCCTCTCTCTCTCTCCTTCTCTCTCACTTGTCGATGGAGCACCACAAGGACAACGGCAGAGGTCTACCGACGGGAGTGTTGGCGTAGCCGACGACGGGTTCACCGCATGCCCCCATTGTAGAGGGAGGTCGGGGAGGTGGTGGCCCGGCGGTGGGCGGTAGAGGAGGGTTGTGGGCGGCACGACGAGGCAGCAACGCGATGAATTTTAGGTTGGATAGGGTGGGAATGGCGGGGGAGGGGAGAGGGTGGTGCAGCGAAGCTGCAGGGTCGCCGTTGGCTGCCGGTGGTGGAGGAGGGGGCGGGGGGAGGTGGAGGAGTGCAAAGCTGTGGCCGGTGTTGGAGAAGAATGCGGAGAGGGCAGCAGGCATGAAGAAGAGAGAGGGAGAGGAGGGCGACGGCCGGCGCTAGAGAAGGAGGCAGGTGGAGGGGAGGGGAGCGGTGGCACCAATTCAAGAGAAGAGATAGGGGGGTGAGGGGAGCAACGGCAACGGGAAGGTATGCCGTTGGGATGCCTCCTGATGACATACCGTGTGGTAGTAACTCTCTTTTATATAAAATGACATCTATTTGGTGAACGGTTGTAGCATGTAGATTTGAGAAGTCAATTACCGTGGGAGCTTAATCCATCCGCAAAGGTTGAGAAAGCATATACAAAGGTTGAGAAAGCACATACAATGGCGGTGGCGAAGTGGAACCTACTGATGCTGGTGGTGTGGTGGAAGATGGTGCCGATCGGAATGAAGGACAATGTCTAGGTTGGTTCATAACTTTCAGCCAACAGAAGGTGTAGGGAGATGGTGGACAGCGCATATTAACTGTCATGAATATTTGCATGGCTTGTGGGATGGAAGCAATTCTGGCGAGGAGGAGGATGCCGACATAGTTAGCAGTGGAGACAAGCCTAGTGTAGGTGCATCCGGCAACATTGTTGTGTATGGATGTTGAGTACGTCTTCTTAAAATTGGATGATGTTGCCTTGGCCTCTCTAGTTTTGCCGTCAAAAGGTGGGTCTAAATGGTCCTTTGACGAATACACTCTCGTTGAATTGGCAACACTTCCCCAACAAGGATGCCGCGTAGCAAACTATCGTAAGATATGCCATACATATAAGCCGCACATATCGGGTGCACAAATCGAACCCTGATACATATGTGGTGAAGTGTCTGGATGTTCTTGTCTCGGGGAAGGTCCATGCGCAGAGATTCAAAAGGGGAGAAATGGATTTTCTAGATAACTATGCGCAGAGATTCAGAAGGGGAGAAACAGACTTTTCCAGATAACGATGATCAAGGACCAAACATGTGATCTTATGGAGTCGCAGCATGGGCACCGCAATGTGACCTCATCACTCGTCGCTAGCCTAATAAGTCACCCGTAGTTACGGATGTCACAATTTTGTCAAAGCTGTTGATAGACGATGCTGTGAATCTGGTTGGTTTCCTGGTGAATAATGGTAAGGTGTGGCGAGCGAAAAGGAAAGTCATACAAGGATATACGACATGTACGAGGAGGCCTACAACTTCATGCTAAGAATGTTGCATTAGATTGTCCAAGTCAATCCCGGGACATATGTAAACAAGATGGAGAGGGTGCACCCTATGAAGGGCCCCAATTATTTCATCCTTGACCGGGTGTTCTGGACGTTTTGGCAGACGATTGAGGGGTTCAAATACTGTTGTCTAGTGCTGACGATGGATAGCACATTCCCCTCCAAAAAGTACAAGGGCATAGTGTTGATGACAGTGGTTGCCGATGCAAATAACCAGCAACTTCTAGTGGCCTATACAATTGTAGAGAACGAGAACACCGATAGCTAGTTATGGTATTAGGCCAATGTGAAGCAAGCAGTAGTCCAAGATCGGCCTAACATCTGCCTTATCACGGATCGCAATGCTAGCCTACTGTCGGCGCTGACTACCATGCAGCAAGGGACTCAACCACCCTTCTAGTAGAACAGTGTGAGGTCCCACTGGTGCATAAGGCATCTGGCGGTGAACTTTCACACTTATTTTCGCAACAAAGGAGTTGATGAAGAAGTTTAAGAAGCTGTGCATGCAGAACCAGAGGCACAAGTTCAACATAATATGATGTGAGCTTAACGAGGAGACCTCTAGGCATGTGAGGGAGTCGCAGGTAGCAGAACTAGCCGCATCTCAGGCTGCACCCGCAGCAACAGGTGGTTTACCTAATGGATCAACTTGCATACCTCAAACATGGAGAAATGGTCCCAGCTTCACGATACGGACGGTGCGAGGTACAAGATTATGATGACTAATATGTCAAAGGTGTACAACGGTGTGCTAAAGGGCGTACTCTCCCTCCTAATCACCGCAAACATATTTTACTTTGGATTTTTATCCAAGTTTCACCAAGCTTGCCCCGACTTAAATTTTCATTTAACAACCCACAGCGCAAACACAAAAGCCTGCAAGTATAGAAATCTAAATTGGTCGGTCGAGCAGCAGATTTACCAAGCCGGGGCCGCTCGTCAGGGCTGCCGTGTCGCGTGCACACCTGCCACGCCTAGGCAACCTCCCGCACTTGCCGACTCCTGCCAAGCAAGGGGGTGTGGTACGTGCCACGTGTCTGATGCCGCGTCCACTAAGCTTGAGAAGGGGCTATTTTTGCAAAAAAAAAACAACAACAGACGTTTAGAGGCTCTTTTGAAAAAAAATTGCTACAGGCCTATATTAGTGAACACTTATCATGTTCAAAACTGCTGAAGTTGAACCGAATAGTGAAACAACATAGGAAGAGAACCGGTTCTGCTTTGTGATTTCAAACAGGACTGTCTGATGAATTATGCATCTGTCATCCATCAAGATGTTATGATTTCGGTATGAACCTTTTATTTTGCTATGTTCAGGCTTTGCAGCTTGGACAAGATGCGAATTCACCTTTTGGATTTTCACTCTGGAAGCTGGTAGCAAACGTGTGGAATGCATGATATCACTGAGTGATATTTTCAAGCTCTTGCTGAGCTAGCAGAAGTGTCAAGAAGTCATATCTGTTTTGTTCTCACAGCTGTCAGACCATCTATAATGTAGACGGTGTCAGATTTACCATTTTATTACCATATTACACTGATGCTAAATTTATTTTTTCTAAAGTATTTAGCATATATCTGTCTCTATAATATAATCACTTCTTTTTTTCCATCATATACTGTCCCATTTCGTTTATAAGTAAGCTTGTAAACCTTTTTAATTGACATGCACCGGTGCTAGAATTCTACGACACCTTGTGAGGGATGGCCTTAGGGCATCTGTAGTGTATGAAAATAGAGGGTCTTAAGCCACCTTAAGGTCAACCTTATACATTACAGGCAGGGGCGAAGGGCCCGATAGGGCGAGCTATGGCTTGGGCCAGACCTCAAATTTTTGCAATGGACCCCCATATACCCCTCTATACAATAGCCCAATAACATAAACCCAAACCCTAGTCTCTCTCCTCAGTCCTCTCTGCGCCTGTCTCCTGAGAGCGCGGCGGGCGGCGACGGAACTGGGGCCTGGGGGAGCGGCGGGCGCGGCGGGCGGGCGGCGGGAGGCGGGCGGGCGGCAGGAGGCGGCCAGGCCACTCGGGAGGCGGGAGGCGGGCTGCCCGCAGAGACCACTCGGCGGCGGGCGGGTCTCGGGAGGCGGGCGGGCGACCGGCGCCGGCGGGCGGGCGGGCGGGACTCGGTCAGGCCACTCGGGAGGCGGGCGGCCGGCGGGCGGCGGGAGGCGGGAGGCGGCCAGGCCACTCGGGAGGCGGGCTGCCCGCAGAGGCGCAGGCGCAGAGGCAGATATTTGTGAATGGATTTGTGATGTGAATGGATTTGTGATTTGTGAATTTTGGTATTAGGCTAAAATAAATTTGTGATTTGTGAATTTTGATTTGAGGCTTGAGCAATGGATAGAAGGGAAAAGGGAAAATCACAGAGAGGTGAGGCATATATTAGGAGTGTCATTGATATTTGATAATTGATATGCAGTTTCCATTTGTCAATTTACATATTGCAAATTTATAGGTCAATTTATTTGTCTATTTGCTTTTATGTGTTTAGATTTGATGGTGTGCTACATTGAAAGGGAGATATTTAAAGGACTTGATCTTGAAAAAATTAAAAAGATGTTTCAGAAAAAGAAAGATAGGCAGATGCAATTGCCTAAGTCTCCTAGACGCAATTAACAAGATTAATATTGGTATTTCTCATTTGATTCCACTTGTCTCTTTTGTGTTGTCTACACTATACATAACAATATTAACTATGTTTGCTCTTTCTTTGGCAGATTATTTCTATTACTATGCTCTACAAGGTTATATGTTAAATTGGTGATATATTATTGTGATTCTTCAATTTTTGGAGGTATGTTTCAATGTCTTGCAGTATTAAATATATTTGCACTTGGATTATTGTTGATGGGTCTGATTAATATTATAGCTTGAATGGTATTGCTTTCGATCCGCCCCACCTTATTTTTTCCCGTCCTCCGTCACTGATTACAGTGGTGACCTTAACAGGCTATAAGCAAAAAAGGCTTAAGACTGGTCCTCAAGCTAAAGACCTGGCCACAAGCATTAAAATACAATTTTTCTTTATCTGCCAAGTAGGACCGTCTTAAGGCCCCTTGGGTTATATACAATATAGAGTCAGCCTTAAGATTTAGATGAGACTCATCTTAAGACCCCTTAAGTTATATATACTACATATACCCTTACAGTGGTTGGCACCGAAGCTAGAAGGTCAAAAGTTTGCTAGCACCGATACACTGCACATGGCCTTGACAGTCATGCTTTTGGATAAGACAGGATTTGAGGCTTGTCTTTCCCGATGATGACCATTCAGGGTCTGTAAAGTTTTTTTCCCTGCCCCTTTGTTACCCAAATATTTGGTGATTTTTATTTAGCAAATGAGGGACGACGAAGAACATAGAGATAATAGTAGTATTTTTTAAATTTTCTTTCTCTAACAGATGTTTCTGGATGAAAACGGCAATAGTATTATTCATAGTTTTCATATTTACGATGGTATTTTTCAGTTCACCTTATTTATAATTACATTTTTCCAACACGTGGCTCTTTACATTGCACTGAATAAATTACCTCAACTGTTTAATGCTACAAACTTCAACTGCACCTGAACGTACAGTCCTTTTAAATTAGGTGCACGTACGGTTTAGATTCAGCAAATATCAAGAGTTTAGTTTACAGAACGGATGCAACTAATTTGCAATCTAGTTGTCTCCGAATCAGAAACCAAAGTCGCTTCTCTTATTTCCGAGAGGGATTACAAGACCTTGTTTGGAACACGGAAGTTTTTCTTCATTCCTACAAGAATTGAACAAGCGGGACCGGAGACAGAAGCTTTGTTGAAACAGAATCGCCCAATCAGCTGTGCGTCCAACGACTCCCTCTACGTCCACGAACCGATCTACACGCTCCTCCGTTAAAGCTAAGCGTGAGCTTTTGAAATCGCTTAACTCTCACACGTCCATTGTTTGACTTTACCCCTTCCTCCACGCCACTCAACCCCATGGTTGCAATCTACACGAGCAAGCCTACGAACTGGTCTGCTAATACGTGCACTTAACGCAGTTTCTTCTTTCTTTTCTGCGAGGGAGCAATTAACGCAATTTCAGTAGCACAAATCTAGCAAAGTCGAGGACTATCTCGACTCGATTTTCTTCTTCTTAGAACATTTGTATTAATTTTTTCTGATTTTTTGTATTGTAGTTTATGAGTTTTATTTAAAAATAAACAATAGTAGTTGAAAGGACTTTTAGAAGAAGAAGTGTATAGTGAAAAAGTGAAAGAAAAATATGTACGTATGATAGGAACGAGAGGAGTAAGGTACATGATATATCCATGACTCTCTACCTTATCCTCAGAGAGAGATAATAGTGAGAGAAGTGAAGAAGCCGCTTCGAGAATCCGAGTGTTCATACTGTGTTTTGGCTTTTTTAAGTAGAAGATAGAAATAGAAGACAATACGAACAAGGCTTAGAATTATCACGGATCAATTTGTTCTGTTCATATTTTGACTCGAGTAAGCTGTGTTTATGCATTCTAAATTTGCACATAAGTTTTGGTTAACATCCTCGTCGCACTTCCCGATTGGCTGGCAAGTCGCCAAACGTGTTCTTGCTAGCTAGTTAAGTTCACCTTCTTTGATGAAAAATTTTGGCCCTGTTCTTAACAAGTTTAGGGGCATGCTAATTGAGAATTTGAACTTATGCAGCATTTTAGACACCCACCGTGCAGTTTACTCTCTTAAACCTCTTTTCAAGTTGATTAAGTGTTTACTGTTACATTGTTACTTTACCGCTTAGATCGCATTTGAAATACTAAAAGAAAGACAAAATTACAAATCTGCAAATATGTCTAACTAAGGTGGTGATCATTTGGGTTTATTTTTGGTGACTTATGGCTGAAAAGCACTGTAGCTGACTGAAAAAACACTGTAACTGACAGAGACTTATTTAGCATAATTAATTTTTTTTAAAAAATATGTTAGCCCATTACGTATAATATAAACAAATATGGGGAAAAAGAACCGGCAAAAAGCTCAACAAAAAGTCAAAAGTTCAGAAAAAAACGAAATTTATGAATAGCGAAAAATAAACTGGAAGCTAAAAGTTAAAGCCAAAACGATCACAAAGCAATTCAAGCAGTAGGTACGAGATCTAGCAAAAAGTCAGAGGCCCGTGACTTACAAGTCCTATTCCAAAAATCAGTTGGGTTGCTAAAAGAGAGATTTCCTTTCGTGTCCAAAACGTTAGGACGCATCAAAAAAAGTCAGAACCTAAGATTTCCCTTATTAAACCCACGCAACGACATTTGCATTCGCAAAATTAATGCCCTAATCAACTCGGCTTCGGCTTCTGGCTTCTGGCTTATTTTTCACTATTCATAAGTTTCGTCTTTTTCTGAACTTTTGGCTTTTTGTTGAGTTTTTTTGCTGGTTCTTTTTTCCCGTATTTGTTTGTATTATACGTAATGGGCTAACATATTTTTTTATTTTTAAAATTTTTTAAATTTAATTATGCTAAATAAGCCTCTGTCAGCTACAGTGCTTTTTTCAGCCAGCTACAGTGTTTTCAGCCATAAGCCACGAGCTTTTCAGCCGAACCGATCACCACCTAAAGTTCACCATTGACTTTTCTCTCCTTCCACTTCCAACATTCCAAAGTTTGTGTTTTTTAAAGTTATGGTTTATAACTTTTGGTTTAATTTTTAAATTCTGTCTGTTCACAAGAGGGATTATGAAGAAAGGAACAGCCGTATACAATTTTCATCGGTATGGTTGAAGTCAGTGCAGTGCGTACTGCAATTGACTAGTAGACCTCAATTTAAAAAATGCACCGTTTGAAATTTAGTTACTGTAGCAAAAGATAAAAAGCCAAAGCCAAAGCTTGGCCAAGTCCACCCTAAATAGGTATGCTCTTTTTTTCAGTTTATAGTTTATAATTTTCCTAAAAAAAAAACAAGACGGCTCCTTTGCCGTATTTTCTAAATGATTTATCGGGATAATCTTTTTAAGGTAGCTTATCGACATTCGGTTCATTAGTGCAAATACTCATATTAGATCTAAAAGCCATCAGTCATAACTAAAAAGAACCCACTCATACAATCTCACACAACAAAAATCAAAATGGGAAAGAAAATATCTCTACAGGTAGTACAGCCATTCCACGTCATTGTCATTATTCACATAAAAGTTTTCATTTTAAATTTTTGGGGAAACAAGTGCACGAAATTATCGTTTCCAATAAAGTTCCAATGAAGTCTCCTCTTACGAGTTCTGCTACAAGCACGACACAACATAGTCACTGACAAGTGGATCTAGTCCGGTTGTCTTGTAGTTGGAACCAATCAGTCCCGTGAGCCCACCACGCGTCGCGCTTCCATTGGCCGCCCACCCCTTGGATGCTGTTCCATGGTCAACTCTCCCTCCCTATCGCATCCGTCCATCTTATCCAACGGCGGGAAACCCACCACCGGCTAACGCCCGAAACCCCGGCCCCCACCCCCCAGGACGTAATCCCAGCCGTCCGATCAAACCTAAACTTTGACCGGAACCGGTCTACTCTCTGACCGCCAGCTGCTGCTCCCGGTCACCACCTCCCCTCGTTTTATAGCCCCACCGCCCTCGCCTTCTTTCCTTCCCCGGTTCTCCCCCATCCCCTTTTCGGCGAACAACCGATCCGGCGGGCGTTTCTTGGGAGGCGTAGGCCGGCGCGATGATGACCATCGATCTGATGGGAGGGTACGGGCGGGTAGACGAGCAGGTGGCCATCCAGGAGGCGGCAGCGGCGGGGCTGTGCGGGATGGAGCACCTCATGTTGCGGCTCTCACAGACGAGCACCGGCGAGAGGTCGCCCGTTGGGGCGTCGTCGTCGTCGGCGGCGGCGGCGCAGGCGCAGCAGCAGCAGGTGGACTGCCGGGAGATTACGGACATGACGGTGTCCAAGTTTAAGAAGGTGATTTCTATCCTCAACCGCACCGGCCACGCGAGGTTCCGGCGCGGTCCGGTGGTGGCGCAGTCGCAGGGCCCCGCCGTGTCTGAGCCGGCGCCGGCGAGGGCGGCGTTTTCGAGGTCCATGTCGCTGGACTTTACCAAGGCGGTGTCCGGGTACGGTGGGAAGGACTACGGGTTCAGCTTGTCGGGCCTCTCCGGCGCGAGCTCGTCGTTTCTGTCGTCGGTGACCGGCGACGGGAGCGTGTCGAACGGGCGCGGGGGCGCGTCCTCGCTTCTGCTCCCGCCGCCGCCGGCGACCAGCTGCGGGAAGCCGCCGCTGGCGTCCGCCGCCGCGTCGGCCGGCGCCGGCCAGAAGCGCAAGTGCCACGACCACGCGCACTCGGAGAACTTGGCTGGCGGCAAGTACGGCGCCACCGGCGGCCGCTGCCACTGCTCAAAGCGCAGGTAAGAAGCGAATCCTTCTCAAGAATTCCTTATTTTTTTCTGCTTGTGGTATGTTTTCTGTACTAAATCCTCGTTGCTGAACGAATGAATGGATCGGAATCCGCAGGAAGTCGCGAGTGAAGCGGACGACCCGCGTGCCTGCGATCAGCTCGAAGGTGGCGGACATCCCCGCCGACGAGTACTCGTGGCGCAAGTACGGCCAGAAGCCCATCAAGGGCTCCCCCTACCCACGGTGAGACATCATCCCTCCGGCGAGATTAACACCAAGATTGCTTTCCCTAATACAGCAACCACATCCAGTTTGTTTGGTGAATTAACCAGTCAATTACGTCCCAACGCAGCGGTTACTACAAGTGCAGCACGCTGCGCGGGTGCCCGGCGCGGAAGCACGTGGAGCGCGACCCCAACGACCCCTCCATGCTCATCGTCACCTACGAGGGCGACCACCGCCACAGCCCGGGCGCCGCCAGCCAGGAACCGCCGCCGCCGCCGCCGCCGCCGCTTCCGGAGCTGCCCAAGCTCTGAAGTTCCTTTCTCATCACTACACCGACCGACTTGTTAATTAAAGATTAGATTATCGCGCCACTTCCCTTTAAATGACCAGTAGACTTTTCTTTTTCTACTTATTGTACCTACTTACTAAACAGTAAATTAGAAGAGTAGTGAAATAGTTGTGAGAGATGAACTATCCTTGCCCCTACTTGCTAAACAGTAAATTAGAAGACTAGTGAAATAGTTGTGAGAGATGAACTATCCTTGCTCTTCCTTCTCCATGTTCGGGTCGCATATATATATATACACTCATAAGCATGATTACAATATTACCCTCGCAGTTGTGCACCATATAAAGGGGTATACATATCCTTACACATATCTCAATGGGCCTTATAGCTCTCAAATAGGTCGGATGGGCTTAGGTGGGGTCATCTCAACTACAAGAGTCTTTTATGATAAAGGGTTTCTCACGGATCG
Organism: Dendrocalamus latiflorus; assembly: GCA_017311315.1. Taxonomy (NCBI): domain Eukaryota; kingdom Viridiplantae; phylum Streptophyta; class Magnoliopsida; order Poales; family Poaceae; genus Dendrocalamus; species Dendrocalamus latiflorus. The sequence continues at coordinate 15,399,715 of CM029656.1, forward strand.
AAACAATGCCGTTGAGCCCTTGGCCTCTCTGTCCCCATGGCATGTGTAGCCATTGTTCGTGTGTTTTTTGGCCTCTGATTGTGGTGAAGCTTGACCTTCGCCGTACAAACCTTTTCTGCGCATAGTGGGACACGCGGCAATGTGTGGTTGGTGCGTCCTGCGCTGTTGGTTGAAGTCTGATTGGGGTCGTGCAGACGTTTTCTTGCATCGTGGGACACACGGCCGTGCGTGGTTGACGTGTCGTGCATTGCCAGTTTTCGCCGGTTGCGTTTCCCATGCGTGAAAGAGTCCAATAGGCTTTAAAGTCGTGGTGGCAGTCGCGTCACTAGATGTGTAAACGTAGCTATCACATTCTTTAGTCCGAAGGGCATTCTGATGAAGCAATATGTGCCTACTGGGGTTATGAAGCTTGTCTTGACTTTGTCGTCTTTAGCCATATGGATTTGGTGACAGCTGGAGTATGCATCCAAGAAGCTCATTAGCTCGCACCCTACCGTGGCGTCTACCAGTTGGTCTATCTGAGGAAGCGGGTAGTTGTCTTTTGGGCACACATTATTGAGCGTAGTGAAATCGATGCGCATACGCCATGCGCCATTGGCTTTTTTTGACTAGCACCAGATTCTTGAACCACTTCAAGTGATGCACCTCGCGGATGACTCTGGATTGGAGTAGCTTCGTGACCTCTACTTTGGCAGCCTGCTAATGCTCGACGGACATGCGTCGGAGCCTTTGCTTAACTTATTTAGCGTCAGAGCGAACCGTGAGGCTATGCTCAATGATGGTGCGATTCACCCCCTTAATATCGGTTGGCGACCATGTGAAGACATCTGTGTTGTCACGAAGAACGTGGAGTAGGGCTTGCTCGACCTCTAAAGTGAGGCCCTCGCCAATAGAAACTTGGTCCATGGTATGCAAGGAGATTCTCTTGACTCCATCGTTAAGCCTAGGTTTGGGCGTCCACCCCGAGGCAGAGGGCATGCCTGCGCCGAGGGTGTCCCTGACGGCATGTACCTTTCAAAGGGAACCTCGCGCACCGAGTTCTATCTGGTGGGCAAGGTCTTGGTCTCCGAACACGGTAACAATGCCATGCGGACCCGGAAGTTTCATACAAAGGAAGTTGTGGTGCAGGACTGCACCAAAAGCGTAGCGTCCGAGGATTACGTTATACGGGTAGGAAGGTCAATGACGTCGAAGGTGACGTCCTCACTTCTCGTTTGATCACCTTGCCCGAAGGACACCTATAATTGTATTGGCCCAAGGGCCTAGGGCTTTCAGTGATTGACCCCTAAAGCCTTGGAGCGGGATCCCGGAGGCCTGAGCCTACCACGGGGAATTCCCATCTGGTTGAAGGCCCCCGCGAATAGAATGTCGGCAGAGCTACCCCCATCAACCAGGGCGTGCTTAATGTCGCATTCGACGATGGCGGCCTGGATCACCCGGGGATCCTGGTGAGGAAAGTCGACTCCGTCCGCATCGGTGATTGTGAAGGTGATGTCATTTTGTCTCTAGGTCAGCGGCACCTAGGCAGGGTACGCCGCCACGTGGTGCAGCTGACTAGCGTAAAGCCTTCTGCTGCCGCGCAGATGAGAATTCTAGCCCCCGACCTCTAGTCTCGTTCTCACCCCCGACCTCTGCGACCCCATCCCCAACCAGCGAGGGTGTTATCGTTGGACCTACCTTTGATGTCGAAGACGTATTTGGCCCTTTGAGCTTTGCGTTGCTTGCGACTAGAGGTGTCCTTCGACGGGTCCTGCACTTGCTTGGTGTTGGAGGTGTCGCCCCTGCGCCACTACGCGTCTTCCTCTGCTCTTGCATATTCCTCCATCTTGTCGAAGAATTTGGCAACTATCTTTATAGATTTACGCGCATTGTATTCGGCCAGCGGGTCTAGGCGGAGGCCTGGATCGCCGCGTTGATGATCGTGGTCTCGTTCACATCTTTAACTTGACAGTGAACCTTGGCAAAACGTTTGAAGTACCCTCGGAGTTTTTCCGAAGGGTTTTGCTTGATAGCAGTGAGTTGGTTTGCGTCGACTGTTCGACGTAGTTACCTTAGAAGTTGTTGTACAAGCGGTCACGAATCTGCTCCCACGTATATATGAAGTGTGGATCTATGGTGAAGAAACAGGAGGGCGCCACCTCCCACAAGGCGAGCGGTAGTCCCGTTGCTTTGGTGGAATCATCTCCGCCAACGGCCTCGATAGCCGTCTCGTACACTCGAACGAACTCTCTAGGGTTCGTATCGTCTTTGTATAGCTCAAGGGTCGGGAACTTGAAGTCATTCGGCCACGCCGACTGCTACAGACCAGCAGAGAGTGGAGATTCTAGATCTACGCGTTGGAGCGTGCCCCGACCGGAAGCGTGGGCGTCGCGGCTGTTCGCTCGATCGGGTGTCACCTCCACCACCGTCGTCGGTGGCGTTTGTTGACTCCGAGCCTCTTGCATCTCTTGTATGCCCCCCGGAGATCTGCTGGCTCGCGCTGCACCGTCCCGAGGGCTGCCATCAAAGTGTTCTCTATCGTTGGGGCAGCCGTGCTCGCCTGAGCGGAGGCGCGCGCTGCGAGGTTGCTGGTGATAACAGCCTGCTCACCGAAGCTGTTTGGTGCGTCGGCGTGATTGGCCTCACAGGCGGCGATGAGACTGACGCGAGTGTCAGGGCTGTCGGTCGCCCCCATACTAGACCTAAGGTTGCTGGGCATACCCGCGCGGGTGTCGGCGCAGATGATCCCGCTGACTCGGACGCCACTAATGGGGTCGACCGTTGCACCATTAACGGGGCTGACCGTCGCACCCCGTCGGTCTTCGTGGTGGTTGATCGTACCCACGTGGATATTGACGCTGGCGTTCTTGCACCGACGTCGCCATCAACGCCGGCCCCCAGTGTTGGCGTAGATGGCCCACCACTTGAGGCCATGGCATTTGCGACCGCTACCATCGTGCTCGCTTTCTTTTTGCTGTCGACGATGCTTTCTTCAACGCCATCGCCTCTCACGTCCACGACTTGCTCTCTATCGTCCCCACGGTCGACGCTAACTGTTGTGGCTACTGGCCAAACAGTAAATTAGGGGAGTAGTGGAGTAATTATGAGTAATGAACTATCCTTGCCCTTCTCTCTTTATGTTCAGGGCGCATATATATACTCATAAAGCATGATTACAATACTACCATCATAGTTGTGCATTACATAGAAGGGTATACATGTCATTACACATATCTCACTGAGCTTAACTCTCCAATAGGCCGGATGAGCTTAGGTGTGGCCATCCTACTACACTTCTTTTTTGTCTTTCCAAAAAAATTGCATCAGTGTAGTAGTTAGTACTAGCACCTTGTGTAAAGGAATTTAGGAAGATTTGAGCCGGAGCTTTGCTTTGAACCTGAAGAAATTGGCAGCAAGAGAGAGGAAGATGCGCAAGGTGCTCGGAATTTTGACCGCGCATTGGGATTCCGGAGTTGGGTTTAACTCCCGGCTTGGAGTCCGGAGGAGTCAGAAGAGGGTGGGGCCCAGCGGTTGAACGGAGCCTGTCTGTGGTTTGGTCCCGGGTGGGGCCGGCGTGACAGGGACGGATGTGCGGGAGGGTGCGGCGACGCGGTCAAGGAACGCGGCAGGTGGGCCCCAGCGCCGCTTTCATCGCTGGCACGTGTCAGCCAGGCCGTGCTCTCGTCGTCTCGCCTTTGGCTCCGAGTGCGGCTTGGCTACGTGCACACGCTCCTCAGCTAGCAACTAACTAGAGGATTTTCACATCATTTAGAGCAAGGCTAATAATACAGTCTTCAGCTGGCTGTATGGACACTTATAGCCCACTTATCAGCCCATTCATATAGTAGTTTACAGTCAGTTGAAGGCTGTATGATCCACCCATTTCTCTCACAAAGTTTCTTGGTTCTTGTGCTTCAGCTGGCTGTAAACTTACAGCCCACCTCTCTTCTCTCTCCTCCACCTCAGCATACAGCCTACTAACAGCCTCTTATTATACTTGCTCTTATATAGTACACACTAAAAGCTAGCATTCTAAAGAACTATCTATAAGAATAGCTATTTGATGCTTACATACACACACAGAAAAGGATTATCATTTATAGAGGCTGTCTCGTTTTACGTTATAGACTAGTGCTTAAGAGCATCTCCAACAGTATGAGCTAGTTACTAGCTCTAAGATAACTTCTCTAATAGTACTAATTTTTAGCACATAGCTCATAACATAAATAGCCTCATATGACACTCTCACATAATCTTGGAATGTGTGTATGAGACTAGCTCTTGATCAAGAGATAATTTTTCTCTCTTCTATTAAAATATGAAATAATATGTTTAGAGCTAGCTCATAAGTCACTATTGGAGATGTTCTAAGAAAGAGCTGACTTGATTTTTTTTGCATATTCTCTTTCCTCCATATAGGATATATGCTGATGTGTATATATATATATAGTTAGCTAACTCAGACCATTGAAGATACCCTCACGCGCGCGGTCAATAGCGTCTCGGTTGGTTCGCCACGGCCGGCGTTGAAAATTGGGTATAAAGCTGTGGTAGGGTGTGCTAGGCAACGGTGGTGTTTGAATCTCTGTGTCCTCCTGTCCGGTCATCCAGCACTAGGACCACCGGGCTGCTTTGTCCTCTCTAAAAGTACACAAAACAATACGAATATATGTGTCTTTAGGGTGTGCATTGTAATTTGTAATTCGATAAATGCTACTTTATCCAGATTGTGTTGGTACAAGAGCAATCCTGTTATAAAATTATGACTAAATATGATGCCTATCAAATACTATAGTCAAGAATTAAATAGAGAATAAAATATAAATAATACTAGCATTACTATTTTCTTTTCAAGAGGACAAGATGGGATGCCGTTCTGTTTGACTTTTGGTAGTACTCCACCTAGCAGCTAGCCTTTATCTTAAAATACTGTAGCAGTTGAAAAAAGATAGTTGTTAGCGAGAAATTAAAAAAAATGAAAAATTAAGAAAAAGTAAAAATATCATCATATTTTTATAAATAATATAAAGGAATAAGACGGAGAAAAACAAACTGCAAAAGTAAAAAACTAAAAATCAAAATTAAGAAATCAATATATTTTAAAGTTGCTTGGAGCAAGACGTTGGTTAGTCTCAACTTGATCCACCCTCTCCTCCCAGTCCTGCATGTGATGTGGGGCCCTGTCATCTTCTTGCTCCATCAGTCCAGTGGCCGTGGCATCTTGTGCCTTGTCCCGTGGTCGGTTCCTTTGGTAATTCTGGTGTGGTTGGGTTTGATATGGAGTGCGGTGGTTTTAGCTTATTCGAAAGTTCAAAACTATGTACATAGTTTGTGTCAAAGTTTTTATTATTTACTTATATCTTAAATACATATATATAAATTATTATTTATAGCTAAAAAACTATCCGCCAACAGATTAAGAGAGAAGTTGGGTTTGATTTTGCTTGGATTTGTTATGTGGCGGCGGTGCAAGCGGGGGAAGAGAGGGACCATAATCAATGGGGTGATGAGAGCAAAAGTCAAAAGGGCATCTTTTGCTTTAATCTGTGTGTTGGAGGGGAGGTGCAGGTGGATTTGTCCCGTTGGGTGTGAATGCGTGCCGTGTACCCTGCATGCAGGATCTTCTGTGGCTGCTGCTGTGCTTATGTGGCCCATGAGAGTGAGACTCTTGGCACTAGAACTTCGATGGAATCGCAATGTATTGGAAAAACAAGGATAAGCGGAAATCATTTTTGACGTATTTGTAATTTGAAAGACTTCAAAAACTCCGCGAGTGAAAACATAAACCTCTAAAAATGCAAGTAAAAAAAATTCTAGGTATACTGGCAAAGTAATTTTTTCGTACCTATCACCATCTACCAGTGTTGCCACCGTCTATTTACTATGGTATTTAGTGTGCTCTGTTCTTTTAGTTTACGATTGGTAGCTTTTAGCTGCTATTGATGATTTTTGTCTGTATTTTTTGAGGTAGCAACGGACGACAAAGACGTCGATATGGACGACGCACACGGTTTTAGACCCGGGAAGCCGTTTAGAGAATCTGTTTCAATAAATTGCTTCGTTTGTTTTGATTTTCACAAAAGCTAAAAGCAAGTAAAAAACCTATGTTAAGTTGACTTAGCAAGTCTTGACTCAATGACAATTATTCTGGGTTTGTTCTTTTGGACTGTGATTTATAGTTTATTATTGTGGCTTATGTCTTTTGACTATTCGTGAAAAAGTATGGAGAGAGACATCCGTATATAATTTTAGCTGATGTAGATGAAGTTGCTATAATATTTACTACAATTAACTTGTAAACTTTGTCTAAAAAATACTCTATTTAAAATTAATTATTATGAAAAAAAATAAAAAAACCATACGCTAGCAACACAAAAGAAGAGCCCCTGGCTTCTGTCATGCTAGCTCCCACCGCACCGACTATTGAACTTGTATTTGGCCGTGCTCGTGTTGCTGACTTGTCGCATCAACCTTGCCATTTTGTGCGGTCCCACTTGTCTCACCGCTCAAGCTCGATGAAATTTCTTGTTTTCTAATCAGGTCAAAACCCTACCACCTCCCGTCAAAGTGACACTTGAATATGTTGTAAAATAAGGCAATATTTTAATTTCAGGTTTTATTAAGAGTCAAAAATAATAAACTAATGATGCAAAACTCACAACTAACAGCAAGCTACTCATCATACTTCAGAATGTACTTAAGAAAGAATAAAGTAACCAAGTCGAATGTGCGCGCGAACGACTTACTTGTTAGCCTGATGAAGAACAGGAAGCCGTGCATGCTTGACGCATTGCAGTGAGCGGTCGCGCAGATTCGCTGCCCAGAAACCTTATTGCCGCCCCCGTGCAGGTACTCTCTGCGGCAACGGTTCGGAGATAGGCGCTCTCCCTCCTTCCAGGTGCACGCCGAGAAGAAAGGTCGACGAGGTTCAGACAGCACAGTACTCGAGCACAAAATTACAAAGAAGGAAAAATGGAGGCAGTAGAATTCTACTGTACACTCTGGACGTCTCCAGGCATATATAGACAGACTGATAACTGACATGATTAAAACAGCCATTTACCCACTGGTAACTGACACATTCAACCAGCCATTTATCCACTAGTAACTGTCTATCATCAAAACCCTAGTAAAGCCTCAAATTCAAACGTTTGAATCTCATTTAAACAAAGAGAGTGAGCTGCATGGTTCAGCAAAATAAAGATAGATTTGGTCTGCCAAGTGGCGCGCCACGTCACGGCACGGTCGCAAGTCACGTGAAAATATGCGAATACGCGCGCGCGTGCGTGCACGCGTGTGTGACTAGAAAAAACCATTCTCATACCATCTCTTTCCATATTCAAGGAGTGGGGAGGACTCCACCTTATAAATCGGTCTTCCTCACCCTTTCTTAGCAATATGGTACTAAACCATATATGCTTTGGAATTAAGGAAATAGGCCAATTTCTAACAGAATAAGAATGTTGTGAATCAAGCACTATAATCTCAATTAAGGGCATGCTCCAGATAGTTGGCAGCTGTGGCTTTTGTTTTTGTTTTTATTGAAGCAATTGCACTGTAGCAGTTGTTACTTTTTTAAGTAAAGAAATAAGACCAAAGAAGAAAAATAAGGAAAAATTAGAAAACACCGCTATATGTTTTTAGATAATGCAAAGAAATAAGGGAAAAAGAAAAAAAATCCAAAAGCCAAAAAAAGACTAAAAACCAAAAAAGCCGAAATTAAAAAGCTTATAAACTTAAGCCGTTTGAAGCAGCCTAAGTTTCTTTCTTTTGCGAGGGACCTCCATTATGTTGTTATTTCCTTTTCGTGAGAGGCGCCTATTATGTTTTTAGTGAAATCCTAGCAAGGTTTAACTGGTGATATTTTAAATCCTCCCTTACGATACCCGTTTACAATGGGAATATTCTATAGGATTGTAGGACGTAATTAATACTATTTTTGGCATAATTGAAAACATCTTAGATTCTACCGAATTAAGAATCTATCTATGGTTGAATCGTTCCATACAATATACTTGGTAGGACGTAACACTTTTGACTCGCTAGTCGAGATTATGACGATTAATCTTAATCTCGGTTGCACTCTTCATAACTACGTTAGTAAGTAATATCAATTATCGTTCTCGAGTAAATGAATTGTATCTAGGTTTCTTTTGGAATGTTAAAAAAAGTCTCGTCAAAACCATGCGGACATAATTCGCATAAGAAGAAAATTAAGTGGTGGAGAGCGTCACGTGAGGCCTTCCATCCACCGTTGATTTGATGGGCGGATCAACGGTAGATGGAGGTCTCACAGAAGGCACTCTACGGTAGAAAAGTGCTTCAATTCGCATCTAGTAAGATTAGAGCATTGTCAAATCGTAGGCCACCTAGCCTTTCCCTTTTACATCTTTCTTTACTATTATAAAAGTGTGAGATAGTAGTTGGTTTATTCTTCCTACTCTCTTCTCAGCCATCCGATTTGATCTGGACCATTCGTCTCTCTCCTCTCTCTCTCTCAGGATACAACCGGCCACCCCCTTTACTTTCCCCATCTCCTCGTGCATTCTGGCCACCCTTCTATCTCTGTCGCTTGCTCTCCAATATTTGATGTGTTAAGTTAGCCAGGCAGTAATTTTCGTCTCACCATTTTTATGACTTCGTTGCAACGCACGGATCTCTAACTAGTAAGGAAAATGCAATACTCAGCCACTTAGGGTAGCTGGGCTGAATGTTAATAGAGTTAATCTAGTTGTCTTTAGGTTTAATCGAATCTACGACCACGGTAGTCTATTAAGGGAAAACACTGTAGCAATCGTAGTCGTAAGGAGTCAGGAGTTAGAATCTGTTTAGGATTCAGAGTGTTCGTAAACGGAAAGTTATGATGTTTTCGTGTCAGATTCTCAGCGTTGTATGCCGTGTTGGTTTCAAAGTCCCGTCAACCAAAGGCTCGACGAGGCGGATGAACTAAGCATTGCAAATATCGCCATATGTGGCTGGAAATATGCTCCAACCAAAGAGCTGAATAAGGTACGCGACGAGGTGCGTCCTAACGACCTCGGACGGTGCATCTTGCGGGTACACACTCAAATTGTTCAGCTAAGTGCAGGGGACGCCACCAGCACCCTCCGGGATAGCTAGGCCAAACCGGTCCGCCAGCCCATCCTTCCTGTCTGCCGGTGCAGGAGCAGGAACAAGTGCGTCACCCCGGAGAAGGAGACCGATAAAGAATGAGACATCCTGCAAAGTGACCGTCATCTCACCTCAGCGAAAGTGGAATGTATGTGTCTTGGGCCTCCACCTGTTCACCAGTACAGCGAGCAGGCAACCGTCGATGGTGAACTCACATCTGATGGAGACAAGTCTCGTAAAGGGCAACAAGCCCATGGCCCATAGGATTGGAACGTAGCGCTCGTCTAGCTCCCACGGATCCCTTCTACCCCGCTGCTTCAAGGGCGGAGAGCCAGCTGCATCACCCGTCATCCATGAGTGGTTCTCATCATAGAACTGTTTGAGAAACTCCGGTAAAACCATACCCTACTACCAATAAATAGAATATACCAAATATTAGTGCGAAGATTGATAACGACAATAAACTACTACAAATTAAAATTTATGATGGAATAAACAATATAAAATAATGTAGATTTAGGACTAACATGAACACTGCAAATGTGTACTGGTCCAAATAAATGGTGCATATGAGCATTTGCTCATAATCTGGTCATGAAAAACATCTGAGCTTTGATGCTACTTGTTATAATTGTTTGTCAGTATAGTTTTGTTTTACTATATATCTAGCCTTTTACTTTTCTCTAACTCAGTTGCTTTTTGATCATAAGGAAGTAAATTAAGTGCTTAAGTTAATGAGCAATAGTACGGTTTAAGATCTAATATATACATATACTAGTTAGAGATGCGTGCGTTGCAATGGAGCATACAAATAATGAGATTGAACTTACTGCCTGGCCAACTTCATACATCAAACATTGGAGAGCAAGCGACAGAGAGAGAAGGGTGGCCAGAATGCGCGAAGAGATGGAGAAAGTGGAGGGGGTGGGCGGTTGTATCCTAAGAGAGAGATAGGAGGAGGAGAGAGACGAATGGTCTAGATCAAATCAGATGGCTTAGAAGAGAGGAGGGAGAATGGACCAACCACCAACTCACACTTTTATAATAGTAAAGATAGGTTTCACATCGTACCCTTCACTGGCTTGATGGACTAAATAACATGATATACTATCATAAAAGAGTAGTATAAGTATAGGTGATGCTTGTGTCCGTAAAGAATAGTCCAAAGGTAATGTGATAATAAACCCAGATTTTTTTATACTATACGAGTTAGGAGTAGCACTACTCAGTATAATAGTATGCAACATGCATGATGCAATAGGAAGTTTGCTAGAGATTCTTTTTTTATGTTTCTAATATAATCTTTCATCTGGCATCACAATTTAATTAATTGCTATACTTAGTAGTTATAATTTTAATGTCTAATGCAATCAACATAAAAAAGCATATAAAAAACATACAATTAAACAACATATACTTGCTAATAGAAAAATAATTAATTATGCCTAAATAATTAGGACTAAATTAATTACACCTAAATAACTACAACTAATTACGCACATATTTTACAAAGACAATTCATACGATAAAAATTATCTATTAATATGACTGCTAATAATGGCACTAAACAATATTTAATCGGTTGTGAAGAAAGCGGATGAAGAGTGCTGGTGAGGAGTGTGAGCGAATAGACTGCGAGGCAAGGTGTGTCAGCGAAGAGGCTGCAAGAATGGTAGTTCGTGCAGTTTGAAATTTATAGTGAGAGCAATAGCGAAGCGCGTGCTAATGACGCGCCGATAATGGCGGGAGTGAACTGCGCTAGGGGAGACAGACGCGATGCAAGTGACACTTTCGGTGGTCTATTTCTTGCACGAGTGCTCAATTTTCATATGAGCCAATGTGTACGACCCACTGTGCTTTGTTCACATGTAGATTAAACATAGCAAAGAAAACCAAAATGCGGATAAAAAAAGGCAAAAAAATGACCCACCTCTGCCGCACCTGCTAATCACCTGGTAATTATACAAAATTTTGAGTAATATTCATAGTGGATAAAATTGTTAAAAATTACGCAGTCAAGTAAGTTATCATGAGAGGCTGCACATGAAATTTTGTAATTTTTTGAGCTCATTTGCTATATTTAAAAATTCAAACATTACCTTGTAATCGTACAATTTTTTGAGCAACATTCACAGTGGATAAAATTGTCAAAAAATTACACAGTCAAGTACGTTATATCAAGAGGCTACACATAAAATTTCATAATTTGCTAAACTCATTTCCTATATTTAAAAATTAAGAAAAAGTATGCACAAAAATTAAGACAAGTAATTAAGCAGGCTAATTTTGTCTGCCGTTTGCCCATGGATGGTAGGCCGCTGCCGTTTAGTGGTGGGATAGCAGGTTGCCTGCCGCCGGTGGCACGCCCACGTGCGGCGTGGCTAGCTGGCCACCGGATGGCAAAAATACTATTTTTGCAAATACGATATACATATTGTTATTTTTGTAATTACGAATACAAACAGTGCCATATATATAAAAACTCACCCAATGCTACACCATGTCATGTTTATACGTGAGCCTTCCAACACCACGAAGCAAACGAATGTTGTCAGACGACGAAGATGTTAGATGCGTCAAATGAATTAGCCACGCCACTTCCTATAGTACATGTTTAATTCAAGATTCTAGTTATTTGCCTGTTATTTAACTTGATTAATATTACACCTCTTTTGAAATATTTGAATATGTGAACCTTGTCGCCCTAGCAAAAATTATAATAGTAACCCTTTCGAAAATAAGTCCGTAATTATATGCCATGCTTAGTGTTGCTTAGATACTCATGGGCGCAAGAACTCTCAAGCATCACTTTTAATCCTGAGGAAAATTGGTTGGGCAGTCATGGTAGTAATGACTGGTGTATGTTGGATATGGTTATTTTATATTCCCAAAAACCTCAAATTGCTTAATTATCTGGGCGGATGGTTCGGGGGTATGGTGCAGGTATGCACGAGAGTGTGGTTTGTGGTAGAACCGCCCAAATACCCTAAGGACTGAATCTTTTCATGATCTCCTGTGTATAACAAGTACAACCACAAGTCTGTAAAGTACAACTTAGCCTAGTAAATTTACCGGACCCTGAAAATCACCATCATCGGTGGAGGAGTGAAGTAGTGCAAGTGGCGGCCTGGGTGGTAGGCTTGTATGGGACACCCGCAAGTGGCGGCCTGGGTGGCAGGCTTGAGGGTGAAGTTCTTCTGCGGCGTGCTAGCAGTGTGGGTAGCCAGCTACTAGGTGCATAGGAGGGGAACATCCCGCACAACCTATGAGACCTGCCGCAAGCGGGACAAGCTCATAGGGGTGAGATGATGGAAGGGGCGAGGTACTTGAAACGGTTACTGTGATGGTTGACTCAATCGCATGACTAAGGAATTGTGCGGGGCAACGAGTAAACTGTCTCTTGTGGGTAAAGTGTGCAAACTCTGCAGAGTCAAAACTATTCGAATAGTCGTGCCCACGGTCAAGGGCGGACATGGGAACTTAACCAGATATAGTTCTATTTCAAAAACTTTGTGGGTGGGAATGGAAAAGTGGAGGGCAGTGGAAAGCCTGGATTTGTGTTGCCTTGGGTGTCGTCCCAGTGATAATGTAAGCGGCTATAACGCTGAAGGTCTAGCATATGGTACAGAGACCATGTAATGGTGGATGGAATCTATATCGATATTATTATTGTTGCATTCTCTTACACATTATGTTTTTATTCAAAACTGCTAGGTCTTAGGAAATTTTCATGTATTATACTTTAAATAATGATAATACTTCCCACAAAGTAAAATGTTAGGAAGAGTAAATAGAGTTGTAAGAAAAGAAGATGGATAATGAGGTAAACATATAAAGATGTTGGTGGATTCACATCGATCATAAAAAGGATATGATATTGTGGATTCTAGAGAAATAAATTGGAGGAGCCTAAATGAATATATAGGCTAGATAGACGATTTGAATGATTTTTGGAGAATTAGGAGATACAAAGGTAATTGCTGGATTACAACATTGATAACTAATATAAATTCTTGGGAGATGGTGGTGATAATGGGATTAATAGAATCCGATCGATTACTGGGTGGTTCAATTGAATCTTTGGGAATTTGGAGGAATGATAACCATTTTTGGAGTATAATCTTGATCAATGATAATCTTGGTGGATGTATACTAAGGAATCGTAGATTTGATCACTGATATTCTTGGTGGAGGTATACTAGTGAACTAGTTAGAGTTAAATAAGAGAGATTATTGGAAGATCAAATTATGGTTTTGGATCAATAACAAAAGGATTGAATTATTAGAAAATTACGTTAGAGGATCAATAAAATTCAGAAGCGAAGAGTTGATGAATAATTATTACAAGATTGGATTATTAGGAATTCATAACACAAAAGATATTGGTGGATTAGATAAATAATGTCGCTAGCTGTTCGGAGTTTTAGATAGCACTTGATCTGTGGATTATATAAATTATGATACTCACTGTTTGGAGATTGAGGCAACAATTGATCGGTGGATTACATAATTGATGATATTCGCTGTTTGGAGTTTTAGACAACAATCAATTTAGAAAGTATGTGCTCGATGAATTAAATAAATAATGTCGCTTGCTGTTGGAGTCTTAGACAGCGATCAATAAAGAAAGTGTATTTTGGTGGATTATGTCAATTATGGTAATCACTAGGTGGAGTTTAGGCAGCAACAATGACACTATGATTAAATAATAATAATATTACTAAAAGCGATTTTTGGCAAATACAATAACCCGAGCCTCTCCTTTGATAAGCCATGGATACTATTTATTTGCATCCTGTGTATTGGCTCGCGGAGCACGGTGGTTTGTGCTCACACTCGCTTTCACCACAAATTCAGAATCAGTAATCAGATCACTAAGCTTCAGCAATACTTTTGGTTCATGATGGCGAAGAAGATGAAGATATCAAGAGCTAGGTCGCGAACCTCTAGTTGGCTGACTGTGGGCATGTCCCGAGAGTCCACCTGTGTGCTTCGTTTCCGCTGCTGCATTTTGTTGATTTCGGCCCAATCGACCCGTGAGTAAGTTTACTATTGTATTTACGCTTCCGCATGATATGTACTTTGATATTCAGAACTGTAATCTATGAGCACTATCTACTGATCCAGGGAATAGTGCGGTGGAATCACAGAGGATTCCAAATTGTATAATCTGGGCTCCTACACACAAGGACCCGCCGGGTGACAAGCCTAAGTGTGGCCAGCAGAGGTCTCGCAGAGCCCGCTACGTCTTCGACATTGAAGGCGGCTCCGAGGACAATGCCATCGCTGGTCGCGGCGGCAGAGCTCGCCGAGGCGGGGGCCGGGGGCGCGGTCGGGGTCGGGGTCGCGACGATCGGACCCACGTGGAATACAACGATCAGCAGCACGACCTGTGGTGTGAGGTACATGGGCGGGGCAGCCACGACACACGCGCATGCACCCGAGGTACGCTCGCCCATTAGCCCACGTCCAGCATCCCTTGGAAGGCCCCATGCGGATCCAAGATTAAGGGTTGAAGCCTCAGGAGGGCCCCCTACGGATCCAAGCCCATGTGTGGCAACCCCAGGAGGGCCCCCTGTGGATCCAGGCCTCGGAGGGAGGCCAGTGCAGAATCATAAACGTCATCTCCAGGGGCTCCTCACTGGAGTTCGCTTCGGCGCGGCAACGAAAGGCCTACGTGCGGCGACTACACCACGTGGCGGCAAACCCGATGCAGGCACCGCCGGACTGGATGCATCACGAAATTACCTTCACGCCCGCTGACGCCGAAGGCATGGAGTTCCCCCACCAAGATCCCCTGGTCATCCATGTCGCCATCGCCAGATGCGAGGTCAAGCGTGTCCTAGTAGATGGAGGAAGCTCCGCGAACATTTTGTTCGCGGCGGCCTTCGACCAGATGGGGATCCCCTGAAGTCGCCTGGGCCCCTCGAGAACCCCACTGCAGGGCTTCAGAGGTCAGCCCCTCAGGGCGCTGGGCCAGATATGCCTGTAGGTCTCCTTTGGCCAGGATGACAACGTGAGGAGCGAAGACGCCACCTTCGACGTCATTGATATCCCGTACCCTTACAACGCTATATTGGGGTGACCAATCGTCAATTCTGTCGGGGCAGTTCCACACCACGGCTTCCTATGCATGAAGCTCCCCGGCCCACGAGGCATTATCACCGCCCATGACGACCAGGATATGGCTCGACGCATAGAGCTTGGCACTAGACGTCCGCACCACGAGACTCAACGGGACGCCTAGGCCGGGCATGTCAGCGCAAGGATCCTCGGCAGCCTCAGGAAGCTCCCGCGTGGATTGCTTTGGAACTAGAGGCTTCCACCATGCCCCGCCACACGGCCACGGCAACGACACCCGCCGCCATTCTCGCCCTTGAGCGATTAGTGGTTAGTACCTCGTCTTTTGTAATCGCTCACCCGCGTAAACGGGAATTCAATAAAGTTCACCATTTGCCAAACTCGTCTTGCTGTTTGCAAAAACGCGCGGAGGCTTGCCTCCGCGCAGACTCTCCGTGAGTATAAACAAAGACACGTGTTCGCGCGCGCACTCCGGAGAAGGCGACAAGCTCGTTCTCCGTGTGAGTATAAACAAAGACACACGTTCACACGCGCACTCTGGAGCAAGCGACAAGCTCGCTCTCCGTGTGAGTATAAACAAAGACACGCGTTCGCACGCGCACTCCGGAGCAGGTGATAAGCTCGCTCTCCGTGTGAGTATAAACAAAGACACACGTTTGTGCCACCACTTCGGAGGATAGGGGACGGAGCGCTCGCGCGTCTACCTCGACTAGGCGTCAGCTCCGCTGCCACCACTTCGAAGGGTAGGGGACAGAGCGCTCGCGTGTCTACCTCGACTAGGCGCTAGCTCCGCTGCCACCACTTCAAAGGGTAGGGGACGGAGCGCTCGCGCGTCTACCTTGACTAGGCGCCAGCTCCGCTGCCACCAGTTCGAAGGATAGGGGACGGAGCATTCGCGCGTCTACCTCGACTGGGCGACAGCTCCGCTGCCACCACTTCGGATGATAAGGGACGGAGCGCTTGCTCGTCTACCTCGACTAGGCGCCAGCTTCGCTGCCACCACCTCGAAGGGTAGGGGACAGAGCGCTCGTGTGTCTACCTCGGCTAGGCATTAGCTTCGCCCACACCACTTCGGAAGGAGACGAAGCACGCGGAAGTCTACCTAGCGTACGGACGAGCGTGAATTATAATCTCGCAAGTCTACCGAGGGCAGCCCGGTAGTAACAAGTAACAGAGATGCAAGCGAGGTGCTTCAGCTAAAATTCCTTTCATGTGTTAGTCGGAGGACGTTTACAAAGAAGGGCTCAGTAAAAGTAAAGTGCATAGACGACCTTGGATGCTCCCAGCCGCTACTCGGCAGGCTCCTCCTTAACGTGCGTCTGCGCTGGGACTTCGCCCGAAGAAGCCCGGGCCGCCCAGAAATCCAACGACTCTTCGGCCCGCCGCCAGTGTCGAAGACGCCGTCGGGTCATAAGGTCAGAAACTAGCAGCCGGTCCTTGTCGGCTAGCTGCTCGGAACATAGGGGTACGCTAGTCAGTACATGGAGGTAACTTCTACTTTATTCATAAAAAGGGGCACGCGTATTACAATGCACGCCAACACACGAGAACTTCGGTGTCACACCTGTGGGTCCACTTCACGCCCCGGGGCTTCAGTGCCACCTTTGTCGCATCGCGGGACTTCATCTAGCCACTGGTCGAGGTTCCCCTCGCTGTACATGGTCCGCCGTAGCTCTATCTTCGCTGCGGCCTCCCCGATGTACTCCTAGATCCTCTCGTGGAAAACCCGAACAACGCAGCGGACAGCGCGCACGGCGCCAGACATCACCCCGGCCCCAGCCGACATCTCCAGTTGGGGGTCAGCTAGCCCGTCGACATGCTGGCAGCCCCGGTGCCGCAAGAGCGCACATACCAGGCACGAGGTCACATAGGAGCAGTGGTTGCCGAAGGACGTCGCGGCGTTGCGAGCAAGGTTGGTTGCATCCCCGATCCGACGAAGTGTCCACGACAACTCTTCAGGCTCGAAGGAGCGGGGCGGCACATCGGCGACAAGATCTTCAAGGGTGCTTTCCCAATCCAGCATCGCATCCCATGTGGCCACCGAGGTGTCGCCCAAAGTCTGGTCCCTCTCCCCAAGGGACACGGCGAGACAGCCTTTCTCCTTCTCCAGCGCAGCGATTTGCTGAAGTAGGCCATCCCGCTCAGCCGCGGCCTCTTGTCGCGCCGCCTCTGTGGCCGACAACCACGCCGCTGCCACAACGCTTCGGCGTATGAGATCGCCTCCGCGCGCTCCGCTTCTAAGCGGTGGATGTGGCCGTCCTTGGCGGAGTGCGCCTCCTCGGCCGCACGCAGTCGGTCCTCTAGCGCCCCTCGCTCACGGGCGTGGGCCGCCTGCAACGCCCGGGCAAGGACGAGGGTCTGTACGACAAAACGGTCAGCAAACCTCTAAAGGGCCACATGTCGCTAAAAGGTCAGATACTCACCCTCATTCCTGAGACCTCCAGGGCATCTCCAAGGCGTTCCGACCCGTAGGACAGTAGCGCCTGCTGATCCAAGTTCACGGTCGCGCTGCCGCGACTGCTTACCACGCTCCCAGCACCGCTGATGAGGGCATAAAGTTCGCTAGGCCCGGGCGCGCGGCATCTGCGACCGCAGCTTTGGGAACGTCAGACGCCCCCCAAAAGGAATGTCCCCGCACCCAAAGGTTGTCTGTGCTCCGGTAGACGTGTCTCTACGAGGGGAGGTAGCGGTTAAAGCCCTACGAACGCAGTACAAAACTGTGCCAAGCGAGTTTACCTTCGGCATCAGCCGGTGGACTTCGCCGGGGTGTCCCCGTAGCCTCGGACTGGATAGCAGGGACTCTAGCGCCCTCCGGCGAAGCCTGCCCTATGGGCTGGGGAGCCTCTATGTCAGAGTCCAGCACCACCAAGTCCCGGGCCTCAGCCGCCACAGCCCTAGAAGAAGCCGTGGGGATGTTGGGCTTGGGGGCCTCGGTGTCGGAGTCGGAGTCCCACAGGCTCCCGACCCTGCTCGCCGCAGCGAACCCCTTCCTCGGACGAGGAGGCGATTGTATGCGCGGATGCTTCACCTTCCCCTGGCGACCGCCGCAGGTGCGGGCTCCACCCTACCAACGTCCCCAGGCAGCAGCTCCGCCTCGGCAGCCGTTGCAGGTAGGAGTTGCGCTCTGGCAACCTCTGGAGGTGGCGACCCCGCCCCGGTGACTGCCACAGGTGGGGGTTCCGTTCTAGCAACCTCCATGGACGGTAGCTCCGGCACTGTAGCCGCCACGGGTGAGGACTCCGCCTTAGCATCACCCGCGGATGATAGCCCCACCTCAGCGACCACCGCAGGCGATGAAGCTTCCCCCTCCCGATCGTCCATGGCGTACTCTCGGTCCCCGGCACCGCCCAAAGACCCTTCGCCTTCGTCCTCCTCGCCCGTCCCCAGATCCGAATCGGCATACTTCGCCAAATCGGAATCAGCGTCCGTCGCATGGACGGAAGTGATGGCAGCCAGCGCACCGGGTGCCGCCGCAGAAGATCGAACCTTCCGATGAGACGGCGGCCTTTTCCCCTTGGCGCCGTCATCTCGACGGCGAGGCTGGCTCGGGGCCGGAGGGGCGCGTTCCGGCACGCGAATGCCCAGGGCCTCGCACACATGATTTATCCGCTCCAGCTCCGCCTCCGCAGTTGCGGCTGTGCGCAAGTCGGTCTCCTTGGTCGTGTACGGCCGGAGGAACATGCTCACCGCGAGCTCCGCGTCTTCCATGCGCATTCCTATACGCGGCAGAAGGCGAGGTTCAAAAGACAGTCCAATGGGCAAAAGTGTGAAATAAGACTCCGTCAAGACTTACGAAGGTCGGAGGGTTCCGACAGCGAAGACACCGATGGGCGGACATTGTCGCGCCGCCGAAGGCTCCCAGCCCTGAGGAGCCATTCATGCGCGAGTGGCGTCACACCGTACATGATGAACTCCTCGGCGAGGTCGTGCATATTGAAGCGAGCGGTGATCCCCACAAGCCTTCGTGCCTTTCGCCGGTCCTCGCTGTCGATTCGTACGTTGGGCATGGTGTTGAACGCCATCGGTTGGCCCGAAAACTCGAGGCCGCTACCGCTCACCACACTGTGGTAAAACCACCGTCTCATCCAGTTCGGCTCCCACTTTGCCCGGGTCGAGTTGGCGGGGAAGATCTTCCTGCACGACGATCGTAGCACAAAGTTGACGCTGCCGAAGTTGGAAAAGGTCACATCCTTCCGCCCTTTTGGCTGGCATCGTGCGTTGTGGAGAAACACGAACATTGAGGCACTGGGCCAGCATGCCTCCATCCGCAAGGCCTAGCTGTACACAATGAGGTGGGCCAGCGCGTTCGGAGTCAGCTGTGCCAACTCCAGCCTGAAGGTCCGCAGGACATCGCCGACAATCATGGCGGCCGGGATGCGAAGCCCGGCCTCAAAGTAGGCGACCAAGATGATCGTCTCTGACTTCTCAGGGCGCGGTTCTGCCTCATCGCTGGCAGGCAGCCGTACCTCCCGACGGTCCGACAGCTTCCCCTCGTGCAGCAGCGTGCGGATTGTCTCCTCCGTCGCAAGCGTGGGGCCTAAGACGCGGGAGCACGAACCCTCCATCTTCTCCGTCGCCACCCACCATTTGTCTACCACCGTGGAATCGTGCCTCTCGAGCGTGTACTCCACTTCGAGCGGCGAGGAACGCTGGGAGACGGCATTATCACCGATTGTCTGAGCGTGTTCTTCGCCGTGTGCCATCGCTATCCACGAACTTGACGACGACGGGGGCAGCGCGGCAGCAAGGAAAGCAAGAAGAGCAGGAGACAGGAAGAAGGACAAGAAGGCGTGCGGAGGAAAGGCAGACGCGGTGCCATAGGGGGTATTTAAAGCCCCTTCATCTCCCGCACCGCTGGTAAGCGTAACCAACGAGACACGAACCACCCGCCTCCCCATGATCGAAGTTGAAGCGTCGTGGTCGCCCCACGACCGCAGTCGTGCAAGGGCCTATGAAGATGAAGGCGAACATGCGCGCCCAAGGAGTCTGGAGCGTAGCCGATCCAAAGGGGAAGGACAAGGAGGTGGATGACAAGGTAGATTAGGCGGCTTTGGCCCTCATCTACCAGGCGGTGCCAGACGCGATGATGCATCAGCTCATCGGCAAGGAGACGGCACAGGAAGTGTGGGAGGCACTTCAGACAATGCACGAAGGAGTTGATTGTGTCAAGGAGGTGCGGCTCCAGAATTTGCGGAGCGAGTTCGAGAATTTGAAGATGGAAGAGACCCAGTTAGTGGAGTTTGCCGGCAAGCTGAGTTCATTGTATAATCAGATTAACTCTCTTGGCGACAAGATGGAGGAATCTGTGGCGGTAAAGAAGTACCTACACATGCTTCCAGAGAAGTACATACCTGTTGTCACAATACTTATGTACTCCCCCGATCTGGACAAGAAGAAAATAGAGGAGATCACCGGATCTCTCAAGGCGCACGAGGAGTTACTGAAGGGGTTTCAGTTGCGCAAGGAGTAAGGATCTCACAACGAGCAGGCATTGCTAGTAAGGGGAGATCCAAGAGACGGTCGTGGCTCATTATACAACCGCAGGAGGTGGCACGGTCGAGGTGGCCAGAGTGGTCGAGGTGGCAGGGGTGGCCATGGAGACAAGGCTGGGCAAGGCGGTGGTGAGAGATCCCATGATTTGTCACATGTCAAGTGCTTTTAATGTGATGAATACGGGCACTACGCGATAAGATACTGCAATAATAAAAAGTGCTTCAACTGTAACGAGTTTGGGCACATTACATTGGATTGCAAGAGCAAGAAGAAGGACAGGGAGGTGAACTTTGCCAAAGATGAAGAAGATGATGACAGAGAGCTAGTACTTCTCTCCTCATATGTTGAAAAGGAGTCGATCATGGTGGAACTGAATGAGGAGAACGTAATTCCAAAACTACACACAAAGGAAAGAAGCCATGATCACACGGATCAATGGTACTTGGATAATGGAGCAAGCAACCACATGACGGGAGATCACTCCATGTTCCACAAGCTCGACAAGAAGGTTTGGGGCAAGGTCAAGTATGGCCATGACTCCACAGTGGAGATAAAGGGCAAAGGGACGATGATGTTGCAACGTAGGAACGGAGATAAGAAGTTGTTGACAGAAATTTATTATATACCAAGTCTATGCAACAACATATTTAGTCTCGGGTAGATGATAGAGAGAGGGTGCAAGGTGGTACTACAGGACGAGTTCTTGTGAGTGTATGTAGAGACCCGAATATGCAAATCCGGACTCTCCTGTGTATTCTGCACTAGTCCAGGATCACGCTAGTGCACACAGTATGAACAAAGATAAATATCATCCACATCACGATATACTAAGGAAAATCCAAATTATATTGATAATTATCAGAGTACGAACTTATGGCCAAGCTTACAATTATTAGCCTGAAGGGCTTAAAGAAACTAGCAGCGGAAAACCAAAATTAAACGTGGTAGCCATTCGACATGCCCACAAGCAATCGACTGGGGAGCGAAGTCCTAATCCGCGAAGTCTTCAAAGTATCCTCCTTCTAGTAGCTCCTGCTGATCTGGTCCTTCTTCCTCAACTGAGCAAATATGGATGAAGCCGTGAGTACATAGAGTACTCAGCAAGTCATTTGTAACAAAGAATGCAATATAGTATGCAAAGCTTACCAAGGGATGGTTGAAAGGTTAATTTTGCAGAAAGCAACAATTTAAAGTAAATACAATAAGTAGATTGAAAAGCAAACTTTGTAAATGATAATAAATAAGTAATCAAAGGAATTGAGACTAACCACAAGTGAACTGACCATTCACCCAAGGAATCCACCATGCACCAAGATCCATGAAATGAACATCCGTGAACTAACCATTCACTTCCCAACATTACCCAACCAGGTTTTTATGAAAACTCTACCCCTCGTGTGAAATCACCGAGCATTGTCCATGACCGAGGACGCGGCTATTCGAATAGTTTTACACTCTGCAGAGGTTGTACAGCTTTACCCACAAGACATGATCATCCCATATTGCCACTAGATTAACACACTTCCTTTGGTGTGCGGCGAGGAGATCATGACAAGGCCTTTACAATGTTCAATCTCAACCCAGTTCCGTCTTGCTAAGGTTTCGCCTCTCACCCCCTCTTGCGCCAATGTGGGTCCATGGCCACGCCAAACCACACTCATCACAATGACGGAACCGAAATTGAAACATCCCAAATTAATTAGCCAAGTCCATCCCATACTGGACATGTGGTAGTACGGTAAGACTCAGATCAATGGCGCACAAAGTTAAATCCTTAAATTTACTCAGGCGAAACATCCACATCCCATGTGCCTCTCGCACCCCCTTTACTGCACGATCAATCGCCCAAGTGAAAACCAATTTTGTATAACCAACACCAATGACACTACCCATGCCATGGCAACAAGTTTTATAACCGTGGTTAACCACCACATTCAAGTATATCATTAAGTCAAGATTAATTAACCACATGTGATGATAAACCCAACGTACTAGTGATAAGCATGGCTAAGCAATTAAACGCACAACCCATGTGACAACTAATATTGCATCACTAAGTAATTTCCCATTCTATGGTGACAATGGAATCAGGGCATTCAAATTATCAAGGAGGAATAATCAATTAGGTCATTATCTACCAATACAAGGGTTTTATAATAAAGTAGCAATGCATGATAATTTAAAGCAACATAATACATAATAGATTTGAAAACTGGGTTCAACATGATCAAAGGACACGACTTGCCTTGGCCTTGCTCAGCTGATGGCTCTTGATCTTCAAATCCAACTTCCGCTCCTTCGAACGCGTGATCTAACGAGAGAGAAAGCAAATCGAAACACAAAATAAATTCAAATAAAAATCAAATGAACTCCAAAAACTTCCAAACCTGAACCAAAAGATAGAGCTCAATTTTAGATGAATTTAGGAAAAAGAATCGGGTCAATCGGAGTTCGTATGAGGGAGAACGGGCTCTTGGAAAATCTAATTCGGGAAAAAGGCTGAAATTGGGAAATTGCACTGTGCTGTGGACCGGGTGCACGGGAGAATGGGTCTACGGTGGACTCGGCGCACGGAACAGTGCGGGGGCGACCGGCTTGCTGACGCAGCAGCTAGGGCTGACGTGGCGACCATGTGGCATGACACGTGTGCGGGCATGGCTGACGTGGCGGCTGACATGGCGGTTGACGTGGCAGCTGACGTGGCAGGGTGACGTGGCACCTGGGGGCCTCGGGTGCTGACGTGGCGTCACAGGTGGTGCTGACGTGGCTGACAGGTCAGCCTAGTGCTAACATGGCTCGGCTTGCGTGGCTGTGCGGTCTACGGCTCATGCCTGACGGGTGGGTCCCACCGGCAGCGGCTCGGCGCACGGTGGACGGATTCCACCGGAAGGCGAAGCGGCGGGGCTGCTCGGTGCGGTCCAGCTGGCGGCGGCGGCGCGAGGTGCGGGCGCGGGCGGGACGGCAGGGCGGTGGAGTGCGGCGGCGGTCTGGCCGACGGGTTGACCGGGCGGCGGACTTGGCCGGCTGCGGCTGAGGTGGCGGCGGGGCTCACCGGCGGCGGCGGCGACAGACGGCGGACGGCAGCGCACCCGACGAAATGAGGCGGAGGTCGGCGGCCTCCGAAGACGGCGGACGGTGGCTCCGGCGGCGGGCGCACGGCGCTTGGGAGCTAGCGGCGGTGAAGGCGGCGGCTGCGGGGTCGGGGCCCCTTTTATACCCGGGCGGCGAGGGCGAATCGAAGGCAAGCGCGGAGTCTGGGGCGGAGACGGCGGCGGAAAAGGAAGGCGGCGGCGGCGTCTCCCGATCGGAGACGGAGGCGGAGTCCCAGTCGGGGACGGTGGACCTGACACGCGGGTCCCACCGGTCAGCGGCACGGCCGAGCGGACATCCCGGATGCGGGCGCGGGGAGGCGCTTGGATGGGCGACGTGTGTCGACCATCCAGTGGAGGAAGGCGGGTGCGGGCGCGGCGCAGATGCGTGCCGCGTGGCGAGGGGGCGGAGCAGGCCGGGTGGGCGGCTGGACCGGGCCGGCTTGGTGGGTTTCGGCCCTCCGGCCGGTTTGGATTTTTGTGGCTTTTCCTTTTTCCAGAAATTCAATTAAAGGCTTTTGAGCTCTAGAAAATAGCAAATAAATCCAGAAAAATTCTAGAAAATTCACAAAAATTCCTTGAAACACAAGGAGCTCAAATAAAATATTTTTGGCACATGTTCATGTTTGGATTATTCATATTAAATCCTTTTAATTTAATAAAATTCCAATTAAGCTTTAATTAATTTCAGAAAAATGCAAATGGTGAATTTTATTTTTAAAACTTCAAAAAGGCTCTGAAAATCAGGATGTTACAGTGTATGACAAGAACAGAGATTTGTTGATGAAGGCGAAGAGATCTCCAAATCGGTTGTACAAGATTCTTTTGAAAACTTGTAAACATGTTTAGGTGGAGAGAGGCACAGATGGATGAAGTGCAGAGGTAGTAGGAGGCAAGCCTGGCACACAAGAAGTCGTAACGAGGAAGGAGATCGAGTCGACAAAAGGTACGGTCATAACGAGTAGTGGCTCTGGAAGGGCATGTAGCGGTCATGCAGTGGTCATAATGAGCGGCACAGAAGGTGCTAACAAGCAAGCAGCTGAGTCCGGTCGAGCGCATACAGGCGGAGAGAAGCGAAGCGATGGTTCGGGTGGTCAGCATAGACCACATGCAGCAGGCATGATCGTAGCGAGCAGGAGCTCGGGAGAAGCTCTCACGCATGCAACAGGAGGCAGTCGTACATGGGTCCCGAGATGGCAGGTGGAAGCACAGCATGGAGGGCAGTGGTCGAAAACAAGAGCACATGACAGTGAGAGTAGGTGCTGGTGAAGGAAGCATGAGCAGGTGCTGCAGGTAGAAGACGACCAGACTTACGGCTGTAGGAAGGCATGCAAGGAAGAAGCAACAGTAAGAGAGAAGGTCGACGTGGTCAAGAAGAAAAATCAAGATTAAGGAGGTGATTGTTAGAGTTGTAATCTTGTTTTTCCAGTCGTAGTCATAGTCCTGGTCTTGTACGAGTGGTTGGAGTCGTGTACGAGTCGGGTCATGGTCGTATACAAGTCCGCTTCACAGTCGTAGTCGAGTTCGAGTCTGTTTCATAGCCGTAGCCGAGTTCGAGTAATAATAGTGGTCATAACCGAGTTAGAGTCATAGAGTAGGGTATAAAATGTAGAGCCATGTAACCGAGAGAGTAGGGCGACAAAGGCGAGAAAGATGAGAGGG
This sequence comes from Dendrocalamus latiflorus, assembly GCA_017311315.1. NCBI lineage: Eukaryota > Viridiplantae > Streptophyta > Magnoliopsida > Poales > Poaceae > Dendrocalamus > Dendrocalamus latiflorus. Next base: position 15,425,130 of record CM029656.1, read on the forward strand.
GCGAGAGAGGCCAAGGCGATCGGTGTGATCGAGAGGAAAGAGAGAGCGATCTATGTGATCGAGAGGAAGAAAAAAAGAAGAGAAGAGCGGTTTGGCTCTGGAAAATCTATCGAGTTCTTGTGTTCCTAGATGTCGTCGTAAACGACTTACGACCACGGTGAGCAGGAGATTGCAGGCGTGGTCGTAAAGGAGTTATGACCACGACAATCGAGTGACGGCGTGCATAGTAGCAGCAGACGTGGTCGTAAAGGAGTTACGACCACGGTCACATAGCAGGAAGACATGGTCGTAAGTCATTACAACCACAGAGGAATGTGTGGTCGTAAGTTGTTACGACCACAGCGGAAGACGTGGTCGTAAGTCGTTATGACGACAGTGAGAAGGCGTGGTCGTAAAGCGTTACAACCACAACGGTTGACAGAATCATTGCATGGTCCTAAGAAGCTACGACTACAGTGATCGGGCGTGGTCGAAGAGAGTGCAGCGCAGAGAAGCGGTGATGTGGCCAAGAGTGTGAATACTACATTGATTTGTACTTCACCCATGCAATTTGAAGATACAAGGCTTAGTAGCTCTAAATTGCGTAAGGAGAAAGAAACAATCGGTTATGGGAGAATGAAGAATATCCTGGTTCGTGCGGATGCTTATGTAATTCCTCCTTTGCGTAATGCAAACAAGCCAACAATACATGGAATTAGAGATGTGGATGGTAAAGAAAGAAAGCTAGTTTGGGTAAAGAGGAAGACACAAGATCAATCAAGTTCTCGTGATTGTAGTTCTGTCCATAATGTTCATGAAGATTGCAACGCCTATTCTGAGGTTTTCAATGCACAAAAAATACATATTTGGAAAGCTAATGAAGTCTACTTTCCAACGAATCAAACGACGCATGATTTGGAGCTTCCTACACAAAGTTATAGCAACTTCATTGATTGCTGCACGGGCTGTCCAGAGAGACTCGCGAGACTTGCCAAACATAGAGTCCGAGTATTGCAATACAAGTAAAGGTAAAATCCGACCATACCATGGCTTTCCAAAGGATGAGAAGGACTCCTTTTCAGGTTCCAAACAGAATTGGAAACCCCTTGAACAAGAAAAGGAAACCTATAAAGATTTGAATTCAATTCGGATTCGGTTCAGGTCAGACAGGAAGTTCAACATTAAAACACCCATAACTTTTACAAACGGAGTCCGATTTGGGCATTCTTGGACTCGTTGGAAAGATATTTCGAAGACCCATACAATGGATGAGGTGCCAGCCATAGAATACGTATGGTCACATCGAAAATTGAGAGAGAATCCAGAGGTAGCAGTTTAGGTATTTCCTTTTTAGTTCGTATTGGAGTTTGTTTCGGCCTTATGCCAGGTTGTGCGTGAGTTTTAGTCAAGGCCGTGCATTGTGCACCAATATAAGGCCAGGGCATTATCCCCATTGTAACTTAAGCTATGATATGATAAGTTTTTATGCTTGAGAAATAAAGGAGAAAATTGCCATGATGGTTGTTGGCGGCCAGATTGCGTGATTGGAAGGTTTTCTCGTTTGGAGTTTGTTGAGTTGGTGCAAGACAAGAATAGGAGATTCTTGATATTGCCCATCGAATCTACAAGGTTCATCTCTTCTAATTCGTGTCTTCTTGCTGAATTCACGGTTTGGGGAGTTCGGTGGATTGCTTCTAGTGTGCACCTTGTATACTAGTGCAATTTTCCCTTATCAAGATTGTTGGCTACGTAATGACAAGGAGAAGGAACCTCGCTGAACGTACCAGGAAAGATCGGGCTATCCGTACCGATCAACTAATCCTTAGTTGGTCCGTATCAAGCGGTGAACGTGGTCGTAAATTCAGTTAAAGTTTACGACTACGTGGTCGGAGTAGTGAGACGTGATCGGAGATATCACAGTGTGGTCATAATGACTATTTGTGTGGTCGGAGAACCAACAGAGCAATCGTAGCAACACAGGAGGTGGTCGTAACCATTACAACGTGGTCATATGGCTGCAGGAGGTGGTTGTAACAGCCAGAACGTGGTCGTAAGGTCCTGAGAGCAGTCGTGAAGGCTGTAACAGGAGATTATCTCCATATTTTCCTAAATTTATTCCCCGGCTTTTTGATGTGTTTTGGTTTGATTTTCATAACTTTTCTGCAAAGTTAGATTCCAAACAAAATATTCGTCGTCGAGGGTGGTTAGTGGTGATAAGTCATAATTTTGGCATTATCATATAATAAAATATGGAGAATTGAGAGTCCGAATTATGAAATATTGAGTGCCAAAACACCACACAATTTATTAATTTTTTTGTTGAAACTTCAAGAAAAAACCTTGATGGATGCATCATATACACACTAGTTCTTATAGATGTATGTGTTTGACCAAAGTGAAAGAATCTGGGAATTGATGTTGCAATATAAGGTATATGTGCACATCATATTAAGAATGTGTAAAATAGAATGGGGAGGATAGGAATAGTTGACATGGGGAAGGGAGGGCTGGATATAGATCCAATGGTCCAAAATTTGATAAATTTGGAAAGAGGAAGGGGTCAGCTGGATGTTGTATAAACACTATCTTTTGTTAATATGTGAGGTTTAAGAACTGGGCATGTTGTGGCTACGAGACCAAATAATAGAGAAAAGGGGCTTCGCAGATCTCAGAAAGGTTCACCAAAGACTTAAGAGTTTGGCGAATAAGTGAAATAGCTTTTAGTATTACATAAGTGTGGCAATGCAAGCGCCCAACCTCCTCAAATAGTGCCAAAGAGGCTCTATTTATACTCCCATGGGAGGTTTGGTGGATTACACACATGCCTCTAAAACGGTGCTACAAAACCATTGGTATAATGGTCTTTTCCCCGTCTTGCTAGACATGTGTCACCCTCTGCTGGTGTTTGGTAGACCCAGGTCCGTCCCCTGTGTGAGCTCTATCCTATGGACCTTACAGTTACCAGGTAGCAGGCTTGGTCCACAGGACCGGCCGTGATTGGATGGCTTAGGCTCACGGTATCCTTGTGGATGGATTGACGGCTCGTGGAGAGTGGATGCCACTACCACAACAGGGCAGCTCACAATGGACGATCTATCTCATGTTGGTATTCTACCAAGGGTTAATTAAACTCGAGATGATGACTGATCATGATATTGTAGGAAAAACTCTAGAGTCATGCCCAAGAAGGTGAAGCACTGAAGCCATCTGCCAGCCTAACTAAGTTTAGTCTTTTCTTTTACCCAAGAAAGCCAAGACACTTCTTCGAAATAAAATGGGAGAACTTTCTTTGACATTATATGGTAATCTATATTAAAAAAGAACTAGCAGCGATGTTCAATATAATTCAGATGAAATAATTAACTTCTACGATATGTTCGGTAGTCATAAAGCTTGCCAAACACTACCAGAAACTGGAGATTTCGTGAGTGGAATAATTTTTCGTGAGAGTTAAAAACACACTCTCATGAAATTAATATTTTTCATGAAGGTGATGTAAATCCTGCCACGAAAACTCATTTTCATGAGAGTGATTCACACACCGCCCCGAAAAAATTTATCGCGCCACAGCCCGCGCTTTGTTCAGCATTCGCGCCTAGGAAGAAAAAGGCCCGTGGCCGCGCCCCGTTTTTTTTGGCCCAAAAAAAAACCCGCGTCAGAGTCCCCAGCCCGACACGGCGACACCCCCCAACCCTATCCTCCCCAGCGCCAGATCCGACTCAATCGCGCCGTCACCCGCACTGCGTGAGCCCCAATCGCGCCCTCGCCGCCCATGGCCGTAGCGCCCCCGCCGCCGGCGGCCTAGCTGGGAGCCACGCCGTCCACTTCGGCCGCCGCCGCCGCCCTAGGCGGGAGCCCCGCCACCTCTCTCAGGCCGTCGCCGCCCTAGCTCCATTCCCTACGCGCCACCTCTCTCAGGCCGCCGCCGCCCTAGGTCCGTGTTCGGGACACCACCGCCTCTCAGGACGCCGCCGCCTCTCCGGCCCTCTCCCTGCCGCCTCTCAAGTCGCCGCCGCCCTAGGCCCGAGCTCCGCCACCTCTCAGTCCGCCGGCGCCCTGGATCCAGCCGCCTCTCAGGACGCTGCCGCCTCTCCGGCCCTCTCCCTGCCGCCTCTCAAGCCGCCGCCGCCCTAGGCCCGAGCTCCGCCACCTCTCAGTCCGCCGGCGCCCTGGATCCAGCCGCCTCTCAGGACGCCGCCACCTCTCCGGCCCTCTCCCTGCCGCCTCTCAAGCCGCCGCCGCCCTAGGCCCGAGCTCCGCCACCTCTCAGTCCGTCGGCGCCCTGGATCCAGCCGCCGTCCCTCAGGCCGGCCTCCGTCGGAGCTTTGAGGAGAAGGCAGCAGCGACGCCGAGCTAGGCTTGGAGGAGAACGCAGTAGTGACGCCGAGCCGAGCTTGGAGGAGACAGGGTCCTGCCTTGCGCCGATCTGCGCTTCCTGCTTCCAATCGGAGTGAGGTAATAAAGCTTCATCTTTCCCCCCAAATTTTCTGTGCTGTGCTCTACCCATATGAGGATGCTTGATGCATGTCACACTGTGTTTTGCTTAGTGTTTTGCTTAGTGTTGCACTGAACTTAATCGGGAGTATATAAACTATGTTGTGTCTAGTGTCAATTTTGCAAGATCTGGTACTGAATGCAACATTTGCCTCACATATGAACTTAACTGACGCTATGCTGTGTTCATTATCAATTTTGCATTGATCCATATATACTGAGAATCAAGTTTTCTGTTCTATGTATATTAGAATGTCATGCCCTGATGTTCGATTGTATGGTGAATCTGTAGAAAAATAATGTTGTTTATGGTTGGCTGCTGTGTATATGCAAACATCATGGTTTGATTGTATTGAATTGTTTGGTAAATCTGTAGAAAATAGTGTTGTTTTTTGTTTGATAGCCGTGTGAATTTGTTGTGTATCTAAAATTAGTGTTTTTTTAATAAAAACAGAACAAAAAGAATGGCGGAACATGAGTGGATGTACACTGGTTGGTCTCATACACAGCCCCCCTCTAATGATTGGATAGACAACACCAACCAGTTTTTGGATCGTGCCTTCTCTATGCCTAATCTAGTTGAAGATGGCACCATTAGAGCAGCAAGTTGTTGTTCTTATTTGCAAACTGGAGAAGATATTTCCTCCTGGTTTCTTCAATCCTATGCAACATCTAATAATCCATCTTCCTCGTGAGGCTCGACTAGGAGGCCCTGTGCAATCCCGTTGGAATTATCCATATGAGAGGTAAAAAACATAACTTGCTGTACTAAGTCTTTAGCAAAAATAACCTTCTCTTAATGCTTTATTCGGTTCATGTAGGAAAATCCAAAAACTTAAAGCCAAAGTACAAAATAAGGCACGTGTTGAGGGCTGCATTGTTGAGGCTCAGTTAGTCGAGGAGGCAACAAATTTCCTCACTCTCTTTTTTAGGTCCCAAGCTCAGTCAATTAGAAACAAGATTCCTCGCTATGATGATGGTGCTGCTACCTTCAAAAGTTCATGCGACCTTGGACTTTCAAGTCCCTGGCCGTTTACATGAGCCCTCGGGGTGTTCATGAGCTGCCAAAAGAGAAGTATGAGGCTGCTGGTATGAAATCCTTGTCCTTTCATGGTCTTGTATGAAATCACAGTTTTCAAATATTAGGAAATTCACTTGGGTGGTCTTGTAGGAATATAAATTTGGCCCTGAGAAAGCTGGCACTGTGAACACATATGCTGTAATGAAGTCTGGATTAAAAAAAGTGGACAGCACTAGAAAAAGCGCTCCCATTCCCAGTCGGAGAGCACAAAAGCGTTTGGTATGTATTTCACCCAATATATGTATGCAAAATTAACTTGAAACATGTAGCAGAAATTTTGATAGGGATCATGATCTGTAGGTTTGGTTAACGTCAATAAATCTCAAGGAATTAAAGGACAATCAAACATGCATGATTTTATATCATAATGCAACCTTAATCTATTATCTTAGGTTTGGTTAACGTCAATAAATCTCAAGGAATCAAAGGACAAGAACATACGGCTGCATCGAGCACTTTGCATGTTCTGGTTTTCCTTTTTAAAAAACCCATGTTTTAATTTGCTATGCGTGAGAGACTGATAGGAGCCTTCGTGAGGCTGAGAGGGTGGGCGCACCTTTACCGGGGTTGGCTTTGGTCCGGTGGGATTCTTGGGCATGGAGTTCATCATCACTTTCTTGATTTCTTCTTATAAATCGAGGCCTTGAAGAACATGTCCCAACAACCTGCTAAGTTTGGTGACTAGTAGTTGTGTTGGATGTTGCTTCCATTATTCCATAATGCTTGCCTTGTCTACTTGAGCTGATAAAGTGTGAGCTTCCATAGAGTTCTTGTTTTTTATGGCTTGCTTGTAAATGGAGGGATAAGAAAAGCCATTGATGGTCACCATGAAAGCATCTCCTAACAACAGGCTGCATGTGGTTATCAATTTAATAGAGTTGCTTGGCAAACATTCCTACTACCCTTTCTGAGGATTAACTAATTTGGTGGAGGTGCCATGTAACAAACACGGTTTGTGAATGTCAGGATAGAGGTGTTGAAGGTGATGGCTGATGAAACAGCAAATGGTTTGTGCATGCTAACTTTTGTGGTAGAATACTAGAATATCGTGTGTCGTTTGATCTTATGATAAATGGCATCTGTTTCTGTTAGTCTATCAGTGCGCTTATCTACTAAATTGATCACGGTCCTTTGTCGTTTTAGGCTTTTATCTAACATGTGACAAGTTTTCCTTTAATTTCAGAGTCTCTTTTATATATATCCATGCTACATATTTTCTCATAGTACATGATCCTATCCAGTCTCTTTTAAGTCAAAGTCAGCCAGTCACTGGTCAAGCCGGCCTCAAGTCTAATGGCTTGCAACTATCTGCATGGAAATGGGGAGCTCTGAAGTCTGAACAAGTACTACACATTTGTTTACCTTATATGTAGGCTAGTTTCCATGTGGCAGCTAGCATGTTTGTGCAAGTGCAACTGTGTTCGTTGGCTGCCAACTAATCGAGCGTACCCGCAGATTTATTTGTCTTCCTCTAGGCCATTATAATGAGTAGAAGGCATCTACACTTACTACATATCAATGCTTTGGTATTTTGTTTCAGGATAACTACAGTACAAGAACACAGCTACCTGAGAATTCAAAAGATCTGGATGTACAAACATTGTATGTCATGGAACATGGAATGACCCATGGCAGAGTGCCAATAGCTGATGGTTGTGTGGATAAGCAAGCACTTGCAGCAACAGCTAAATCCCATCGTTCTTCAGCAAGCACTGCTGCTTATCAATGCATGGTACATGAATATGAGCAGTTGAAGGAGAGGAATGATGCCTTGGAACAAAAAAAAAAAAGAAATTGAATGAGAATAATGAGATTCTCATTGAGGAAAATGGTGTTAATCGTGAGCTTATGCTGGTAATAAATATTCCTTTTCATGTAACAACTTATTGATCATATGCATTGATCTCATGTGCTTACACATCAAAATTTTCAGAGAATTTATGAAGATCTTAAGAAGCAACCACCTGCTGACCTAATGAACCGTCTAGCAAATCTTGATGCCCATCGTCATCAGGTAAATGTGGTACTGTTCACCAAACGTGAGCCTAGTTTTCCACATAAAATAGTTAGCACTCTAAAAAAAACATGAGCTCACTGTATAATCTCTTTTTACTTGAAGACTGAAACATTTCAAACATACTTGATCTTTTTCAGGTCTTTGCATCAGCACATGCTGCCACTAACTCACTTGAAATGCTTAGCAATGCCAATGACATAGTCACTGATGATGATGACGATGACTACAATGAGATGGATGACAGTAACAGCTATGATGATGACAACGATATCTGTGATGACTTTGATGAAGATGATGTTAGTGATGATTTGAGAGGTAGTGAAGATGGCAACATAAGTAGCAGCCATGAAGAAGAGGATGGCAGTGATGCCAATGGGGCTGATATTAGTGATAACTGATGCAATGGATGTGATTGAAACCTGACCATTGCTAACCTTTTTGTCTTCTTTTGCTAACCAGCAACCCTTGGTTTAAACAAAACCTTTTGGTGTTGTACTAAGTATGTGCTGGAACTTATTATATTGGATGGCTAGGACTATGTGCTGGAACATATTATGTTGGATGGCTAGGACTATGTGCTGGAACTTATTATGTTGGATGGTTAGGACTATGAGCTAGTATAGCCTTTTAGTGTAATGGTTGGACAATTGGATGAAGTTGGAATATATTGGGATTGGAATCAGTTGCATATATGCATGTATTGGAATTTATTGTATTTGTATGTTGGATTGACATTTGGATCATATGTGTGCATTTGGAATTTGGTTTGAGATGCTCCTGTTGGGTAATTTTCATGGCAGTTTATACTCTCACGAAATAAGTGTTCGTGACGGTGTAGAAAATTATTTCATGACGGTGGCTCTTCTCATGAAATACTATATTTCCTGTGAGTTATTGGAACGCTCACGAAATTTATTTCATGACGGTGGCTCTCACGAAATTTATTTCATGACAGTGACTCTCACGAAATACCGAACTCTCACGAAATTCATTTCATGACGGTAGCTCTCACGAAATACCACAAAAAACCGTCATGAAAACACTGATGCAAACTTGACGACAACGTTATTTTCATGAGGGTGGCCGTCACGAACTCCCACCATGAAAATAATTCGTGGCGGTGAACTCTCATGAAAATGGTATTTTCGTGGGCCTAATACCGTGAGAGTTGATGCGTGACGGTCTACCGTCACGTATTATTTTCGTGAGAGTAAAACCTTATTTCGTGATTTGTTTCGCACTCTCACGAAATCTCTGCTTTCTGGTAGTGAAACAAATGTTGTCATGTTTTACTATCCATGCCATGTTGGAGCAAATTAACAGACATTTAATTTTCTTTTGTATCGTCAAAACACTCAAAACAGATGTTGCTATGCTCTACGACTACCTAGCAGATAGAAGTTAATAATTTCATCTGAACTGAACATCGCTGCTATTTCCTTTTCAATATAGACTACATTATGCGCAGCAGTTCACTTACTAGCCATCTTGCTCGATGCTGTTACTTAAAACACTGAATTTCTCTTGTATTACGATCTCAAGAAACAGCATACCGTTCATTTTGTGTTTCTACTTCCTACTAGATCTACATGTCCTTATTCGCTAGGTAGTGTAATGACAGCAAACGAAACATAGTGTAATGACTGCAAACGAAACATCCTAGATGTTAACAATCTAAACTTCGTTTACTCGTAACTACAAGATACAATTAAATTCTAGAAAACATAACTTACTCATGTCGAGACATATAACCCCAGCCGATGTACAGAAACCATTAATAAAATATCAACGCTTCACGTTAACACAAGAACAAGTAACGAACTCTCATCCTATATAATGACAACACCACCTCTACAACCTCTCAAACCAAACAAGTCACAACAATTAACCATGTCCCCCGTCCGCTACCTCGCCATCTTCTCACTTGCACTGGCCTCTCTGTCCCCGGCTGCGGCCATCTCAGTGCCCGGCAACAATGGCGTCGCCGTCCCGGCCCCCACCGTCCCCACGTCGCGGCAGTTCCTGCAGGCGCACAACGAGGCGCGCGCCACGGTGGGCGTGCCGCCGTTGACGTGGAACGGGACGCTGCTGCTGGACGCCATGCGGTACTCCAAGGAGCTCCGGATCGACTGCAAGGCGCGGCCGCTCACGGCGTGGGGCACCGACGGGATCTACGGGCGGAACCTCTTCAAGGGCTTCGGGCGCCGGAGCGCAGCGGACGCGGCGACCGCGTGGGTGGGCGAGCGGCGGTGGTACGACCACGGCGCCAACGCGTGCGCGCCCGGCCAGATCTGCGGGGGCTACACTCAGGTGGTGTGGCGCGGCACGCGGCACCTCGGCTGCGCCCGCCGCACGTGCCGGAACGGCGTCGACACCGTGGCCGTCTGCGAGTACTACCCGCCCGGCAACGTCGCCGGCGAGCGGCCTTACTGATTAACAACTCTACACACATGCTAAGCTCAGAAATGGCACTGTATCCATTAATAATATGCGGTGCCCAGGAGATCAGTTGTTATGCTGGGAGTTCGTACTTCGTAACCTGGTGGTCAATATATTTCCTCAGATCATCGATTTCACCCTCTGCTTGCTTAGGACTTGAACTCCCGTCAAACTCTCGAGACTTGCAAGTCCGCAGCCCCAATAGCATATCGTAGTGGTCTTTTAGACACGATGCATTTCATCTAAAATGGAAGATTGAACTTGAAGGCCTTTTCTAGTTGATTTATGGATTACATGGTGAAAAGGCTGACCAACAAAATACACTGTAAGACTATGTGCTTCGTTTTACTATTTGATTTCAGGAATCGTTGCATTGCTGACATAAATCATAATGACAGCACAGTCTGTGTCTTTAACTCTTTATCGCCAGAAGTAAGAGAACCACGAAGATGAGAGAACGTTCATTTCTGCCTCCTATCTAGAGATTCCTGCACATATTTCCCCCAGCTAGAAAAATGTTGATACAACAAAATGTTGGCAAAGAGATGACGGGCTTGTTGTTAAGTGCTGTAACCAAACGGAGGCAACCCTCTCGCCATATTGGAGAAGCCGAGAAGCGTTCAGTGTTGTCTAATGACGATCGACGGCACGCACACAGTGGCCTGGTCGGCGAGGGGGTTGATGTAACACCCCCGTTTCCAGGAGTATTATGAAACCCTCGCAGCTGCCCAAGACTGTTCAACTGCGAGTACATCCATCGAGTGTATAACATTGCCAACACAACACTACTACAGAAATCGACATTACAGACGGTTCAGAAACGTCATCACAGACGGTTTTCTGAACCGTCTGAATTTATGGGTCAGTGATGATCGAAGGTTATCACAGACGGTTTTCGAACCGTCTGTGATTATTAGATATCACAGACGGTTTTTAATTAAAAACCGTCTGTGATTATCAGATATCACAGACGGTTTTTAATTAAAAACCGTCTGTGATAACCGATAATCACAGACGGTTTTTAATGAAAAACCGTCTGTGATACATATCACAGACGGTTTTTACTTAAAAACCGTCTGTGATATTCCTTCCTCCTAAACCAAAATCTATTTCTGTTTATTGGCTAGCCTCAGGAAATGCTAGCCATGCCCTCTGAAACAAGCAGATAATCACAGACAAAAAACATACAATTCACACATCTCATTTGCTTTCAGGTACATTTCGCAGACATAAAACATCCAATTGACATCGCACTTCATCTCACAGACATAAAGCATGCATCCATTTCGCAAATCAATTAATTGAATTGAACTGAAATATCCATTAACAAATGCACAGTTACAAAAGATCTACACCGCATTTACACTTAGTGATAAGACCAATAAGAAATCAGTGTGCGCAGTGGAACCGTCCTTCTGGCTGTATGACTTGAGTCAGCAAAAAGAACGCCAACTCTGATTGAACCTCTCGAAGCTCAGACTGTTTCAATGCAGTTGACGGGATTGATACAGCCTGTCGATAGGAATATCAATGTACATATATATGTAACGTGATAAGTATGAAGTAATTATGGGAAGAGTGACAAACCTTGCGATTGGTGACCCTCGAGGAATCGAGGAGTAGTTCCATATGTTGGCAAACGTAGTATCCACATGTGTTGCCCGGCTGCTGCTGGTGGCACTGCAAAAAATGGAATGTGTTAGTTCAAAAGGCATTAGTACCATCTGTTGCATAGGATTAATTAATGTGAAATAGCGAATACCTTAAAATCTCGAACATGTGTCAGCAGGCCGTTGGCCCCGCGCTTCGAGTCACCTCCCTTTTCAATGTACATCGCGAACGCCCTACGTAATTCGAAAAGGTTAACCTTAATCATTCGGAAGGAAAGAAAGAGTACAATGTAGATATGTATGGGGGAATATGTGCTTACCTATCGATTACTTGGCTGACAACTGTGAAGTCCATTTTATTCTTACTTAGGGAATCAAGGTAATATACCTTGTTCCATTTTGGTACAATTACTATTAAAATCCAATGAAAGCTCTGATTGAAGGGCATAAGTACATAGTCCTTATTGCGGCAACTCAGCAGGCCTGATGCAATGTACCTCTCGACGAGGGATGCCTCCACGTCGATGGTAGTCTTGGCGACCAATTGTGGGTCCAAGAAACCAGCTGATGAGTTCGATACTCTAGCTTTAATCAGCATGTGTCTGTATATATACACACGAAAGCAAAAAATTAGATATGGCATTTATCGGTATGACATTAACGGAGACTGTGATTGTACACACTTACAGCGTCCAGCATCGAATGATTGAGACGTCAAGAGCGTTGAGCATGAACAGCTCGAATAAATCCTCAAAGGCGACCACGAATGTACACTCTTGAAGATTGTGGTGTAAATCTTCCTCGGAGAATTTGACAGTGATACTTGAAGTCCGTTCTCCCTCTAGCTTATTGGACTGCTGCATATACCACGTGTGCAATTGCATGCAACTATATGGTAGCTTTTGGAGGGCTTTTTGCTCGAGCAACGGCTCGCCAAGCACGAATTTGCGGGCCAAAGGGTGGTACGGAAGATCATCATTGGTCTTCTTTGCTTTGCCCTTGCTGGCCTTGCTGCCTCGGCTATAGGTCGACTTCACGGAAGTCGACTTTGAAGGTAGCAGCGGTGCAAGTTGCTCTGGCGAGAATAGGGCCCGTGGAGATAGCATCGTTGTAGTATCCGGTGGTGGAACCGACTGGTCTTGTACTGGAGATGGCACCAGTGCATGTTGCTTTGGTCCTGCCACCGGTGAAGAAGCCTCCAGGAAGATGTCGCTTTTGGGCCACTGGATGAATGTTCCAATGGCCTGTCCTAGAGTCACGATCTCGTCGTTGGGGGGCTTCGGTAGCGGGACCACCTCAAAATTGACATACACACCATCCACATTAACTTTTGCGAAGCCTGGCGCTAAAGCTTGGCCGTGCACCATGGCCCCGTTACCAGACGAATATGCCTGGCCCCAAGCAGCGTACAAGGGAATGGCGCCATATCTCACTTGGAGCTTGCAGTTCGTAGGCTCCTACATAACGATACAAAATTAGCTACTCGAATAGGCCTACCAATGGAGCAAGCATTCGAGAGGTAATAATTATTACCAGGATGTCGTCCACAGGAAATTTGGACTGGGTATGCGTCGGATTGGATGCGCAGCTACTCGGACGGTTGTGCGGGCTACCTAGCATAGCAGCGGCGGTGGCGGCCTGCTGACTTTCTGTCTGTTTCCGCACCTCTTCTCTGATTACTTCACCCATCTGAGCAAATAGCTCCTCTCGAAGAGATTCCTTGATCTCTTCTCGTAGCTGCTCCTCACGCTCGGCTTTGTTTCTCTTCCTACGCCGATACATTCCGGAGTCATCTTGGAAACCATGTTTCCAAGGAACGTAAAGCCCAAGGCCTCTCGTACGACCCGGGTGCTCCTTGTTTCCCAGGGCCACGGAGAGCATATCATTCTCCCTTGTTCCCTGGAATGATCCCAGGGTAGATTCAAAACTCAGCTCTTCCTGCAAGAGCACGACATGTCATTTCAATTCGTACGAAGTTGTGGAGTAATTACAAGCTACGTAGTTCGATCGATATCTTACCAGGCGCTGGGACACTTGCTGGTCTGCAGGGTTTCGAAAGGAGACGTCCCCCGATGTCGTTGTAGATGACCTTGCTCTAAGCCAATTTCGAGCGCGGTCATCCGGGATATTGGAAAACGGCGGGGCGATGTCCTCTGCAGCTGCCAGCTCATCCTCCAACCTCCACTGCGGGATTTTACCCGCATACCCAGCTGTGCCAAGTCTGTGGGGGTGCGTGTTTTTTGCCTGGAGGGCCTTGTGCGCCACACTTGTACTTTTGAATTCTTCGGTCGTTTTCATCGCCTTGAACTCTTCCCATTGTGGTTCCAGGAATGGGTATTTAGTAAAAGGCGTTTCGTCCGTCTCCACGTATTTCCTGACAAGCGTGCTCTTGAAGTTCTTCCATGCTTTGCACGCCGCTTGGTAGGTTTGTCGTTCCACAGCGTGTAAGTGTTCTTCTGGGAACTCGAACGATGCCAAGATTTCGGTCCACAGCTCACGTTTCCGAGTGTCAGGCACGTTCTTCCACGAATTGTATGTGATCTCAATTCGTTGTCGTGCAACTATTACGACCATGGTTCGGAATGCGTTTACCGCTTGCTTAGGAAGGATAGGGACCCCAGCTGCGTTTACCGCTGTGATGGTCTGTCGGCTCTGAGGCTTCTTTGATAGCCCTCTTCCTTGGCGTCTTGATGTTGGAGCGAACGCCTCCGGCGATGATGATGAAGAATGCGCGGGTGACATGTTGCTCATTTTGTGGGTCTATTAAGATAAGATGAGAATGTTCAAAGTGAGGAAGCACGAAAAGTGAAACATGATGCTCAATGTTCGGAAGAGAGGAGAGGAGTAGAGGGAAGGGGGAGAAGGGAGGGGGTGATGTGGACACAGAGAGGGGTTATGTGCCTATACTATATACTACATACTATATGTGTATATACATACATATACATATACATACCTACATATATACATATACATACCTACATATATACATATATAATGGTAGCAATATGAAGCAACAAGCAACAAGCATCAATAATAGAATCAATAACAGTCTCAACATGAATATGTGCTCTCAAATTGTAGGGTTGCACAAGATTAATCTTGGCCGTCCCGCTACTAAATCATATACTCTTCCTTGATTGGTTATGCCAAATAATGAATTCAGTATTTTGAGCTCTAGATACAAACTCTAAAATCTCAAGATCAAGATATATTCAGCATGCATATATTCAAACAGCAGTATTCATACAGATCAAGACCACACAAGTTAACTTTGCCCAATAATTCAGTCTTTTAACTTGTCAAGATTAAATCCTAACAGATCAATTTAATAACATGCTATAACCTGAAAACTGCATGAACCGACAGCTATTAGAGCTCAAGCACTGAATGAACCAATCTCAGTATATGATTTTATCATCATCGAGCAACTGTAGTAAACAATTAATGTACCAAATAGCAATATGTACCAAATAGCAAACTAATTAAGCTACTGCAGTAAACAATGCTCACAATGCAGTCGGTAATCGAGGGGAGGTGGCCGGCGAGGGGCTCGACGGAGGCGGCCGGCGAGGGGCTCGGGGAGGCGGTCGACGAGGGTTCGGGGAGGCGGAGGCGACAAGGGGCTCGGGGAGGCCGAGGCGACGAGGGGCTCGACGAAGGCGGCCGACGAGGGGCTCGGGGAGGCCGAGGCGACGAGGGGCTCGGGGAGGCCGAGGCGACGAGGGGCTCGACGGAGGCGGCCGGCGAGGGGCTCGGGGAGGCCGAGGCGACGAGGGGCTCGACGGAGGCGGCCGACGAGGGGCTCGGGGAGGCCGAGGCGACGAGGGGCTCGACGGAGGCGGTCGACGAGGGTTCGGGGAGGCGGAGGCGACGAGGGGCTCGGGGAGGCCGAGGCGACGAGGGGCTCGACGAAGGCGGCCGGCGAGGGGCTCGGGGAGGCCGAGGCGACGAGGGGCTCGGGGAGGCCGAGGCGACGAGGGGCCCGACGAAGGCGGCCGGCGAGGGGCTCGGGGAGGCGGTCGAAATAACTGCGCAGCGCACAGGGAAAACCCTAGCCAGAGGGTATATATAGGGAGGTTATCACAGACGGTTCTAACTCAAAAACCGTCTGTGATATTAATATCACAGACGGTTCCAAGTCTAAAACCGCCTGTGATAGTATAAATATCACCGACGGTTCTAAGTGTATAACCGTCTGTGATAGTCATATTATCACAGACGGTTTTAAACTTAGAACCGTCTGTTTTATTGATATCACAGACGGTTCTAAGTTTAAAACCGTCTGTGATAAGCCTTTGCGACTGTAGTTATTAAGACAACACCAATAAGCACAACTGCATTCATATCCACCACCAAACAGCTGCATTCATATACAACACCAACCAGCTGCATTCATATCAACCATCACATGTGCATCACACATATACATAAATGCCAATACTCATATACATTTTGTCACACATTTTCACATATACATCTCAAAATTGACTACATCACACATTTTCACATATACATCTCAAAATTGACTACATCATACATTTTCACATATACATCTCAAAATTGTCACACATTTTCACATATACATCTCAAAATTGACTACATCACACATTTTCACATATAGATCTCAAAATTGTCACACATTTTCACATATATATTCTTATTGTACTTGCTTATTTCCTTTAAAAATTAGCCCTTCATCATGATCAATGCGTACGTAACTAGTTTCGTCATGTTGTTCATCGTCGACCCTTATGCCATTTCCAAAAGGAGGTAACTCGTCAAATTGATTGTATTCCTCCTCGTCCACTACATTCTCCACTCCGACAATTCTCCTTTTTCCATGAAGAACTACATGGCGTTTCTTATTTGCCGGGTCGGTTACATAGAAAACTTGAACAACTTGATTGGCGAGTACGAATGGTTCGTCTTTGTACCCGACACGTTGGAGGTCCACGGTCGTGACACCGTACTTGTCAACCTTCACCTGTGGGAGATGCACCCAACGGCAGCGAAATAAGGGGATCTTGAAAACCACATAGTCGAGCTCCCAAATCTCTTCTATTAAGCCATAGTACGAGTTTCTCGACCCATCGGTACTGAATGCATCTATGCGGACTCCGCTGTTCTGGTTAGTGCTCTTGACATCCTGAGACTGCGTATAGAATGTGTACCCATTTATGTCATATCCTTGCCATGTCACAACTGTAAATGTCGGCCCTTTTGCCAACCATCTCAGCGTCTCACTCGGCGAGCTCCTAGCAATTTGCTCCTTCAACCATTGGTTGAACCAACGGTTGTGTTGCCTCATGATCCAAACATCCGGCCGCTCTGGATTCTGTTGCCGAAGCACATCCTTGTGCTGGTCCACATAAGGCGCCACTTCAGTCATGTGTTGCAACACCGTGAAATGGGCTTGAGTATACGTGTCCATATCTGGAGTGATTGCTTTCCTTCCGATAGTTTCGAGACCCTTCAGCCTCCCTTCATGACGAGATTGAGGGACACCTATCGGTTGAATCTGAGCCATATAATCGACACAAAACTCAATCACCTCTTCGCTTGCATAACCTTCGACGATGCTGCCCTCCGGCCGAGAACGATTCCGTACGTAGGACTTGAGAATTCCCATGAACCTCTCAAATGGGTACATGCTGCGTAGGAATACGGGCCCGCACATTTTTATCTCCCACACAACGTGAACAATGAGATGGACCATGATATCGAAAAACGAAGGAGGGAAATACATTTCAAGGTGACATAGAGTCATCACCACCTCGTCCTGCATAGCATCTAGTCCTTCGGGATCGATGAGCTTCTGAGCAATTGTGTTAAAGAAATAACATAGCCTCATGATTGTCTCTCGGACTTTGATCGGCAAAATATTTCTAATTGCAATAGGGAGCATCTGTGTCATCAGCACATGACAATCATGAGACTTCATGCCATTTAACTTCAAATCTTGCATCAAAACAAGTTTCTTCACGTTGCCGGAGTAACCAGACGGAACTTTCACACCATGCAAGCACTGGCACAGTTCTGTTTTCTCAGCCTTGGACAGAGTGTAACACGCAGGGGGAAGGTACGTTCGTCCATTATCAGTGCTTGTCGGTGCTAACTCAGGCCTGATGTCCATGTCAGCCAAGTCAAGCCGTGCGTTGACACCGTCCTTTGTTTTATCACGGATGTTCAGTAAGAGACCAATCAAGCTGTCGCACACATTCTTTTCTACGTGCATGACGTCGATGCAGTGCCGAACATCTAGGTACTCCCAATAAGGTAAGTCCCAAAATATTGATCTCTTCTTCCAGGTGTTCTTCTCATGAGCCCTCAATTTACGTCCCTTTCCGAGGACAACATCTAAATCCTTAACCATATCATAAACCTCGCGTCCCCTTAAATGCCTTGGAGCTGAACCATCTTCCTTCTCTCCGTCAAATTGTTTCTTCATCTTGCGGTATGGGTGAGCCCTCCGAAGGAACCGGCGGTGACGCATGTAGACGGTTTTGCGTGAGTGTCTCAGCCACACACTCTCGGTACCATCTAAACAGTGAGTACAAGCTTTGGCACCTTTTGTACTATGGCCCGATAGGTTACCAAGGGCAGGATAATCATTTATGGTGCAGAACAATAAGGAGCGCAGAGTGAAGTTCTCTCGTTTGTACGCATCCCATACCTCTACCCCTTCGTTCCACATTACTTTTAGATCTTCCACCAACGGTGCTAGGAACACATCGATATCATTCCCAGGTTGTTTTGGCCCTTGGATAAGTATCGACAGCAAAATATACTTTCGCTTCATACACAACCAAGGAGGAAGGTTATAGATGCAGAGAGTCACGGGCCATGTGCTATGTCGGCTGCTCATGCTACTGAAAGGATTCATTCCATCTGTACTCAGTCCAAACCTTATATTCCTTGGTTCTGCACCGAACTCTGCAAAACTCCTATCGATGTTTCTCCACTGCGCGGAATCAGCAAGGTGTCTTATCATTTCATCCTTCTTGCGCTCCTCCGAGTGCCAACGCAGCAGTTTTGCCTCCTTTGGATTTGCAAAAAACCTTTTCAAACGGGGAATTATAGGAAAATACCATGTCACCTTAGCAGGAGGTCCTTTCTTCGCCTCTGTTCCCTCGCCATCAACTGATTGATTGTTACGTTTGTATCGGGATGCGTTGCACACCGGACATACATGCATGTTTGCATACTCTTTACGGTAGAGGATACAATCGTTCGGGCATGCATGTATTCTTTCTACTTCCATTCCCAACGGACAAAGAACCTTCTTGGCTTTATACGTGGTTTTAGGCAACTCATTTCCCTCCGGAAGCATGTCCGCTAAAAGACCTAGCAGCGCCGTGAAACTCTTGTCCGACCAACCGTTGCTTGCCTTCAATTTCAACAATTCAAGCACGGCCGACAACCTCGTGTACTTGCATCCCGTGTACAAAGGTTTCTCTGAGTCCTCCATCAAGTCACGGAATTTAACATACTCTCTCTCATCATAGTTCTCTTCAACATCGCGAAGCATCTGATCCAGATTATCATCGTGCAACCTATCCGAATCCGACCCACAATCGACATCAGCTGGCGGCATGTCATTCAGTTCACAGGCGATGTCATCCGGGGGCATATCATTCACTTCACCGGCGATGTCATCCGGCGGCATATGATCATTCACTTCGCCATGACTGGTCCAACACGTATAATCCTTTTTGAAACCCCTCCGAATCAAGTGCGATTCAATTTGCCCTCGGTTCTTAAACATCTTCACATTCCCGCAGTCAGTGCATGGACAGCACATATATATCGCCCCCTTATTCAACATATCCTCCTCGGCAGCTCTTATAAAAGTAGAAACGCCATTAATGTACTCTTCACTCACACGGCTCGCGGCATACATCCAGCTTCGGTCCTACGTTACGTACATATATAACAACTTAGTATTAAAATCTAGATTAACTAATTATAACTACATATATACCGGCCACATTTATTATATTGAGACTTTATTTGCTAGATTCATATTACAAACACAACAGCTATTATATAACCAACAATTTTGCAAATTAACCATCTTCAATAACCACTCATGGATTACTTAGACCTAAATTGTAATGCAATTAAAGAAAAAATAAATTACATTACTAACCATATCTAGAGCAACCAGGAAAGACTGAATATTCAAAGCTCAATCTCTGCCTCTTCCCACCAAATGAACTGGCCTGAAATCGCCTAGCTTCCTCCCGAGTGAAAAAGTGCGCAGCAGTGGATAGATCTGGATCGAAATGAAGACAGATGCGGTCTGAGCAGCGCAATAAATGCCTTAGCCATTATCACAGACGGTTTTTAACTAAAAACCGTCTGTGAATTATCACAGACGGTTTTTTATTAAAAACCGTCTGTGATAACATGGTTATCACAGACGGTTTTTATTTAAAAACAGTCTGTGATAATCTGGGATTATCACAGACGGTTTTTAATACAGACCGTCTGTGATACTTCGGTAATAACCGCCTGTGATAATCCATTTTCCCGCCACAAATACCACAGACGGCCTCCTAATTACAACCGTCTGTAATAGTGTTCATCAGAGACGGTTTCACAAAACCGTCTGTGATGAGGCGTCTACTATGAGGCTTTCTGTAGTAGTGCAAGTTTAAGAGCAAAAGCGAACTTTATTACAATATAAGGGCATTAAAGCCAAGTATCACAGAAGGGCATACAACCTTTAGTTGCAAAAGACGCCACAGGCACGCCTGAGCGGAGAACGACACTAATTCCAAGCTTCGTCGATCTCGTAAAGCACCACCTCTTCGTCTTCACCTGCATCCTCAAAGTTGGCTGTTTCTGTTTATGTTTTTAGCAAGTATGAGTACAACTACCGCACTCAACAAGTCACACGGAGCTTAACAATAACTACATGCAAGGTATAACAAGTAAAAGGGGGATCAAGTCTATTATTTTATGTGGATGCAGTTTTAGTTGGGAACCAAATAAAGATTTTAAAAGGTACTTCATTAATGTAAAAGGGGGGTTTTCAAGCTTGATTATCAACCTTCAACATTACCAAACCATTCTCAAAACTACTTATGCCTTGTTACTGGATTCACCCATTAAACACAGCTTCATTTACCGGAAGCACGGCGTATTCGAATACAATTTGTCATGACTTTGCAAAGCTGCCCTACTTTACCCACAAGATCCCTTAACTCCCACTAAAGAGCTAAGACAACAAGGATGTTCACTGCTCAATGCTTTGTGTAGACTCTTCCCATTAAGTGTTTAATCTCAACAAGCTCGAATGACCCCACAGATCTCGTCCGACTCATCGCAGTCCTACAGTTGTATGGTTAACCACCTCCCATACGAACTCACCCTCTGTCTCCCCCTTTCCAGTTGCAGAGGTTCAATTGAAGTTGAGCAGTTACTAAGCCAGGTTTGACTAAGTCAAGGTTTGACAAAGTCAACGCTTGTGGTTGGGTGGTTACTATGTCCTTTACTCAGCATAAGGGTCTAGTCCTTATATTTTATCCGAGGCATCACCCACGCACAAACCCATATTTAATACACACTGTACTGCCACCAATCCACAACCAGCCTCCACCCTAGGATAAGGTCTTCGGATCCATCTCTGCGATCCTCACTTATCTTAGTTCCAACTTTTCCAAAACTCTAGACCAATACCAAAACCTTAACAGTAGAAAGATTTGATGTGTCCCTAAACTACCATGTTATTATAAATTCTATATTTTATGTTAATAGTTTTGTCAAGGTGAATGTGGTCATCAAGTTAAACTGGGTTTTTCGGGTGGTAGGATATAGCTAATATCATGTCATTATAAGCAGTTATTGTACATAAAATAACATAATAAAAATACAAGTAAATAAATAACTTAGGGAATGTAGGATCAACATGTTCAAAAATATGTGCGACTTGCCTTGCGGGTCTGTTATTTCAATTAGTTCGTATTCTTCCATGGACTGGATATGGGCTTGAGCATCTCCTTCCTGCTCCTGTGAAATCTCGACTCCGGAAGCTAGCGCAAAACAATTAAAATAAATTAATCCCATGGCCGAAGGATTGAGCTAGGAATAAAGAAAATAAAAGAAGAAAGAAAATTCGGTAAACTCCAATGAATTGGGATTTTGGGCTCATAAGAGGGCTATATGGGGAAATGGGCTTGAGATTTGGGTTGGCAGGCTCGAAACGGTTCTAGGGAGTATAAACAAGCATTTTTCGGTTCGGTCGGTTACTATTCATCGGGCTCGGCACTGTTCATCGGGCTAGACGACTCGGCGTAACTGCATCGGTCGGGCTCAATCGGACAGAACGGACTCGGCCGAATGGATTCGGCTCAGCCGAATCGGAATGGTGCGGTCGGACAGTCACTGTTTATTTTCCTCACTCGGCTTGCGCGCGCGCAGGGAACAAGGGAGGGTTGCGGCGGCTACCGGTGGCGGTGGGGTGGATTGCGACGATTGTGGAGGGTATGGGCGGACTCGGGATGCTACAAGGGTTCCATTTTTGTTGGTTGGAGGGCTTAAAACTTAGGCTCCAAAACACATGTTTTTATTTTAAAAAAATTAATTTAATTTAATTTTTTTCTCCAAAATTTTTAAAATAAACAGCTGGGCTGTTACATAGAACTTGCGTAATTGATCGATATTCCAAGAGTTCAACAGAATCTGGCTGTCTTCCATAGCAAGTCATACAGAGCCAGGGTGTGCGACTTTGACCACGGTGCAAGGACCTTCCCACTTGGGGGAAAGCTTGTTTTGATTAGACTAAGATTGGATTTTCCTTAATACCAAGTTGCCTACAGGAAGGCTATGAGGTTGGACCTTA
Source organism: Dendrocalamus latiflorus (assembly GCA_017311315.1). Lineage (NCBI taxonomy): Eukaryota > Viridiplantae > Streptophyta > Magnoliopsida > Poales > Poaceae > Dendrocalamus > Dendrocalamus latiflorus. Next base: position 15,447,599 of record CM029656.1, read on the forward strand.
CGATTGTAATACTTACGCATGACTTGCTGATAGACCACTGAACGTATTAAGGCTTGATTCCTCTTCTCTTTGAGTAGGTTGATATCATTCACTCAAAGCTATTCTTAGGTAGAGTCATTGAAATTCTCGACTCGTGTCGACCGGATCTTTAGCTCTAGAGGAAGCATGGCTTCAGCCTCAAAAACTAGGAAAAACAGAGTCTCACCTATTACCCGACTCAGAGTCGTGCAAATCGTCCATAACACTAAAGGTAATTCTTGAACCCAAGCTCCCAATTGCTTTACCAGCTGGTTGAAGACTAAGGTTTTAATTCCTTGCATTATTTGGCCATTCGCACGCTCGACTGCCCCATTCCTCTGAGGATGGGCAACTGAAGCGAAACATAACTTGGTACCTAATTCGTTACAAAATTCTTGGAATTTTGCACTTGAAAATTGCTTACCATTATCTGTAATTATTCGACTTGGGACTCCAAATCTAGTAATTACACCTTTCATCAAGAACCTTCTGTTATTATCCCAGCTACCGGTTTGGCTTTGATCCACTTCGTGAACATATCAATAGCTACGAAGAGGAACTCGAAGCCCCCAGGCGCTCTTGGGAATGGCCCCAGGATATCAAGACTCCAGGTTACAAAAGGCCAAGAGAAAGGAATTGTCTGAAGAGCTTGTGCTAGTTGGTGTATTTGCCATGAGACTGGTATTGCACACATTTCTTAACTAGATCTTTAGCGTCATTGAGGGATGTTTGTCAATAGAAATCTTGTCGAAAAGCCTTACCGATCAGCATTCTATAGGAAGCATGTGCTCCACAGATACCCCCATGTATGTCTTGAAGGCCTTTTAATCCTTTTTTCTGCGATATACATCGCATGAAAACTTCCTAAGTACCCCTTTTATAGAGTACTCTATCGACTGTGGTATACATCTTGGCCTTGCGGGCAAGACGATTTGCTACGGCATCGTCATCTGGTATCGAACCCTTCTGAAGGTAGTCGTAGATGAGAGTCATCCATGTCTCTTCATACTCTAGAGAGATTGTCTTATTTGGGATTGCCTCCGATACTTCGACTAAAGACAACTTCTGGAGCTGCTCCAAGAAGACCCTCAACGGTACATATAATCAGGAAGATGCTATTTGAGCCAACTGGTCTACAAGAAAATTATCTTTTTGAGGGATATACTGTAACTCAAAACCGAAGAAATGCTTTTCAAGCTTGTGTACTTTTGACAAGTACTGAGACATGGTCATAGTCGAGCATTGATACTCTTTTCCGACTTGAATCACAACTAGCTGAGAGTCTCCTCTCATGAGTAGTTGTCAAATCTCAAGCGTTTTAGTGCTCGTATGCTAGCCAACAAACCTTTATATTTAGCAACATTGTTAGTCACCAGAAATTGCAATTGGATGACATACTTTAAGGTCTCTCCCATGGGACATTCTAGGACCACCCTAGCCCCTGAGCCACTTAACATAAGCGACCCATCGAAGTACATCATCCACAAGTCTTAGGAATTGTGCTGTTGGGGATCCTGAATAGGTTTAGGATTTATCCATTCAATGACAAAGTCTACCAAGATCTGGGATTTAATTGCTATTCAGGACACGAAATGGAGGTCGAACGTCCCAAGTTTGACCGACCATATGGCCATGTATCCCGTTATTTCCTTATTTTAGAGGATCTCTCCTAAAGAAAACTTGTACGACACAATTATCTTGTGCACCTGAAAATAATGTCTCAACTTCCTCAAAACCATGAGGAGGGCATAGAGATGTTTTTGGACCTGAGTGTAGCGCTCCTTGGGATCGTGTAAAACTTCACTTACATAGTATACTGGACATTGAATGCCCTCGCACTCAGCAACTAGTACAACACTTACTGCGTATGGCGTGGTGGATAGATACACTAGAAGTGTCTCGCCTGTTTTCGGAGAAACTAGGATAGGAGAGCTCGTAAGATATCTCTTGATATTCTTGAAAGTGTCAGTGGCCTCTTTCGACCACTCGAACCCTCATGTTTTCTCAAAAGCTTAAAGAAAGGAAGACCTTTTTCACCTAGTCATGCGATGAAACAACTTAAAACTGCCATGCACCTAGTGAGTTTCTGGACCTCTTTCTTCGTGGTCGGAGGTCATATCTGTTCGATGGCCTTGATCTTCTTAGGATTAGCTTCGATACTTCTTGCCAAAACAAAGAATTCGAGCAGTTTTTCTAAGGAAACTTTGCACACACACATTTTAGGATTGAGTTTTATGTGATGCTTTCTCAGATTGTCGAAGGTCTCCTGTAGGTATAAAATATGATTAAGCCATTTGATACTTTTGACGACCATATCATCGACATAGGCTTCCAGGTTTTGACCTATTTGATGTATGAAGTTTAATTGTGTCAAACATTGAAAGTTGGACCAGGGTTTTTCAAACCGAATGGCATTTTGACATAGCAAAATACTCCAAATGGAGTGATAAACACGGTCTTCTCTTTATCTTCTGAAGACATACTAATCTAGTGATAATCAGAGTGTGCATCTAGAAAACTTAACATTTCATATCCAGTAGTAGAATCTACCAATTGATCAATACAAGGAAGCAGAATGTCATCTTTTGGACAAGCTTTATTTAAATCAGTATAGTCTATACATATACGCCATATACCATTAGACTTTTTTTACCATTACAGGGTTAGACAACCACTTTGAGTGATCAACTTCTCTTATAAAGCCTACTTTCAGTAGCTTATCTAATTCTGACTTGATAGCTTCTTGTCGATCTGGTGTGAATCTCCGTAATTTTTGTTTTATGAGCTTCTTATTAGGCCGTAGAGCTAGTCTGTGCTCGACACTTCCCTGGGGACCCTGGGCATGTCGAATGGCTGCCACGTGAACACATTGCGTTTGCCTAGAGGAAATCAACGAGGGCGTCTTCCTATGCAGGGTCAGACGTGACCCCGATACGAACTATCTATGAAATTGTGCGGGGCAATGCTGTGGGACTCGAACGCTTGGGGACATACCCATTGTCAGGTTGTGAGCCCTTATCATGGTCGGATTAACCCTTGTCGCTTCGTTGAGATGAGTACTCCGTTGGGCGTACTACTATGGGGGATTTTGATCCCTCATCAACCTTTCTGGTGGCATCATCTCTAGGATCACCAGAGGAATCTCCAGGGAGATATTCACCATCGGAAACAAGCAAGACCTGCTCATAGTCGTAGCATGCCTCCATATCGATACTCGCATAGTCGGCCAAATTGAACCAGTTCTCCTCATTCCATTCATCTGTTATGAGGATATCCGGAGGAAAAAGAGAAACTTGCCGACAAGGAAATTACTAGAGTCTTGGAAGAAGAATCCCCATGGACAGCGCCCAACTTTCGATGTTTTAATATCGATCTTATGTATGATTTGTTTGGATTTAGGGAAACTCTTAGAAGACTCAGCGTATGCGGCTGCAAAGTAGAGACACGGGAAACTTTATCCTGGTTCGGGCCTTCTCCTATGAGAATAACAACCCTACGTCCAATATGATTGCTAGTTGCTAGAAATTGGATTACAACAGAGAGTTACACGAATGGCTAGTGCTATCTTGCGTGAATGATTCACCGAATTGTTCTCCCCTCTCCCTTTGACGTTAACCTTCAAATAGTCAGTGAAGTGATGACAGTTGTCCTACACCGAAAGACGCCTTGACGCTTCAGATGATAACTGCCTGACGGAAGTTACTGTAAGAGGTAGTTCACCATGAAGTAGTTGTTGTCAGAGAGAGATCATGTGCGGTTAGTGGACTAACGCACATTCTAACCGCCCTGTTAGACGAATCGACAATATAGTTCATCGTCATAAATAAGATAGTTGGAGATCGACTTGTCATAGGAATTCCCATAACCATAGAGTGGTCGTAGTAAGACTTACAACTATATGGACATAGAAAGATTTACGACCATGAGATAGTCGCAGTAAGACTTACGACTATGTGGTCGTAGAAGGACTTACGACTATATGGGTAGTAGCAGTAGGACTTACGACTATATGGTCGTAGAAGTGCTTACGACCATTCTGCCATATTTACCTCTTATCGATAAAGGGTATATTCAAGGAATATAATGATGTAATAATTTGAGGATTATTCTATCCTTATCAAGTAATATAAATAATTTAGTGTTGTTAGCGCAGGCACCGACCTGACATTAACTAACTACGGATATCCCACCAAGACCATCTTTCTCAAAAAGGTTCCAACAATTCTACTTAAACCAGTTTTTGAAAATAAAGTCTAAAACATGAAAAACTTTACTCAGCATACCCATGACCTTGGACACGGCTATCCGGGATAGTTTATACACTTTACAGAGGTTGTACAACTTTACCTACAAAATATAATTAACTCATAATGTCGACCACTACCCGCTTCCATAGGTGTGCGATACAGTAATCATAACAAGGCTTTTATAATGCAAAGCCATTAATCTGGCCATGCATCCACTAAGATTTCACTCCCAATAAGGAATCCACTAAATAGAGGCCCCCCTCTTATGCCATGTAAGACTTCTTGTGGTCTATGCCATGCTCACATTCAATCTGTAGCGAAACTTAGGTTGAGACCCATAAATTAGTCTACTAAAACTATCCCATGTCAGCTTTGTGGTAGTACGGTAGGGCTTTATAGCAGTAGCTCACAAACTAGCCCTTAACTGACTTAGGCAGACTTTCATTTCATGTGAAAAGTTGTACCAAACCTAAAGTTATTTCTAGGCATGTCTAAGTATTTTCTACAAAAGTTCTCTAGCCTATACTAGTTTACTAACTAGAATTTTATTCTAGAGTAACAATGTATTCACGGATCAATGTCAAATGAGGTAATAAAAAATAGGCATTAACTAAGATTAAAACTGGAATTGAAATATAGTAAATAGAATTAAGCATGGAATATAATTTAAAATAATATGATTTTATTTGCAAACTAGAATCAATATGGTCAAGGTGTGTAACTTGCCTTGCTCTGTGGATTTATGAGAATCATCAAAGTAGAATTCTTCAGAATCATCGCAGTCTACATGTGAAAATAACCAAATAAGCTAAACATAAATACATTTAAATAAACTCCAAAAATTAGAAAGCATGGTAGATCTAGATATATTATGATTTTAGATAAATTTAGAAATTTGAATGGGCTCAATCGGAGTTAGGATGAAGTAGAACGTACTCTCGAAAGTTTTAATTCTAAGAAAATGAGAAAATTGGATTTTTAAAAATTATTTTTCTAAAGGAAAAGGTCATTATGATGTCAGCAATGATTTTAGTTTTCGGCTAAATTATTTTCCTAATGAAAATTCAGAGTTATTTTGTCAGAATGAATATTTAATTTTGGCCGAATTGTTTTCTTAAAGAAAACACGATCGAGAGACTGACATGTAGGCCTGAGTCCATAGATCGGGTCCATAGACTTCTCTTGGTCCACGGTGGACCAGACGCATGGCCGTGTGCATGGGAGGCCGGTGTGGTGCCCATGTGGCAGTCGTGCACTGACATGGCATGCCATGTGGTATCCATGTCAGCTCGTGCGCTGACTTGGCTTGCTGACAAGTGGTGCACATGGAACCCCATAGCATGTCAGTGCTATGGTGAATCCATTGAATGGTTGCTCCATTGCACCTTGTAGAAACGAAGGGTTTTCCTCCTGGTCTGACACTCTACTGTTTTAAGGATCTTAATTGGCTGCTCCCTGTAGGTGAGGTCAACTTGAAGATCAATGGTCTCGAGTGCAGCTTGCTCTGTGAGTATTCAAAGACGCTTCTTTAATTGGAATACATGGAAGACGTCATGTACTTCAGTCATGGTTGGTGGCAACTCCAAGTGGTAAGCGACTTCTCCTCTATGTCTCAAGATCCTAAATGGTCCCACGAACCTTGGTGCAAGCTTCCCCTTGGTTTGAAACCTCTTAACTCCTCAAAGTGGGGATAACCTAAGGTAAACAAAGCTTCGAAGGTCAAGTCTCAGCGACGATTGTCAGCATAGCTCTTCTATCGAGACTGGGCTATCTTCAATCTGTCTTTGATTTTTCTCACCTTCTCTTTAGAGTCTTGAAGCAGATTTGGCCTAGGGTCTTGGGGGTTCTTCTGGTTCATCCCACAACAGTGGTGTGGTGCCATCTGGAGACTGGCTTGGTAGTTGTTATTGTAGGAGAACTAGGCATAGGATTGGGCATGATCCCAATGTCTCAAAATCAAAAGCACAAGCTCTCAACATGTCCTCCAACACTTGGTTGACTTACTTGGTCTGACCATTGGTCTGAGGGTAGTAAGCAATGCTAAAGTTGAGCTTACTCCCTAACTTCTCATGTAACTTCTGCCAGAACTGGGAGGTAAACTAGATTCCTTAATCTGACATGATCTTCTAGGGGAGTCCATGCAGACATATAATTTTAGATATGTGTAGCTCTGCTAATTTGCCCCTAGAGTAGGTAGTTTTGATAGGGATGAAATGACTACCTTGATCAAATGATCTATCACCACCCAAATGGAGTCATAACCAGACTGAGTTTTGGGAAGTCTAGTGATGAAGTCCATGCTATTCACTTTTCACTTCCAATCTGAGATTGACGAAGGTTGGAAAAGACCAATGGGTTCTAATGATCTGCCTTGACCTTTTGATAGGTGTTGTAGCATTGATGTACTCAGCGATTTCTCTCTCCATGCTGACCCACCAATATATTTCTCTAAGGTCCTGATATGTAATAGCCCAGCTATTTATCTCAAAATTTTTGGAGAAAAACAAACTTAAATTAAATTAATTTGGTCTAAATAAAAACATGAGTTTTGGTGCCTAAATTTTAAATTTGGATTTGCCTGATTTTCTGTATTTGAAAAAAATGAATTTGAAAAGTATTTTACTAAAACCTAAAAATATTATTAAATAAAATGATATTTTGATTTTCCATAAAAATCCTAATTCAAATTAATTATTTGGATCTGTTGGAATTTATTTGGTTTTCCGAGTTTTCTGAAGTTTTAAAATCTATTTTTGAAATTAAAAATTATTTTTAGTATAAAAATTAAATACCAACATTAGTTGAAAATATTTTTATTAAGTCCAGAATATCCCCAGGAAGTTCTTGAATTTTTCTGGAAATTTTGGAAGTTATTTCATATTTTTATGAGGCTTATTAAATTTTCTAGACTTTTCTGAAAAATCCTAAACTAGAAAATAAAAATAATCTTCTCTCCCCTTCTCTCACTGCGCTGTGGGCCCGGCCTGTCAGGCCTTTCTTCCCCGCACGGCCTCCTCCTTCCTCCTGCGCCGCCGCCACCCGCAACAGCCTCCCGCCCTACCCGGCCACCCTCCGCTCTTCCCCGGCCACGCCCCCACTCCCGCACACGCTGCGCCCCACCTCCCCGCCCTTCTCGCGCGCGTCGCCAACTCCCTACTCCCTCTCCGCCCGTAACCGTCGCCGCCCTCGCACTCACTCCGGTGAGCGATTTCCACGCCGCCCTCTCCCCTCCGCCCCTATTTAAACCACCCGAGCATCTCCCCCTTCCGCTCATCCCTCCGCTGCCCTCAATTTCCCCTTCCCGCCACCCTAGCACCCCGGCACCGTGCGCATTCGCCCCCACCGCCGTCGCCAACTTCGGCGAGAAATCGCCGTCGCTCCAAGGCCTCTCACGCCCGGTCGACTCCACCCCGAGCTCCGCCTTTCCTCGCTCATCCTCCCCCGCCACTCCTCTCTCTCCCTCCCGACCGCTCCATCGTCGCTGCACCGAAGCCCGAGCACCTCCGCCACTCTTTGCTCGCCGCTGGCCATCTCCCGCGCCCGCCAAGCTCCGCGACGAGGTGAGCCCGCTTCCCCTTGGCCTCCTCTCCCCGTTCCCGCCCTCGCCGCCGGCAGCCGCGCCGCCATTTGCCGGCAAGCATGCCGCCCCCGAGCGCTTCCATCACCGGCCGGCCACGTCAGCTCGGCCTCGCCTGCGTGGCAGCCGACGTGGTGCCACACCAGCGCTACCTCGACACTCCTCGCCGGTCAGGACACCCCACCACCTCAGCACCTCCCCAGGCCCACTATCAGTCCCTCACTCTTTTCTTTCAATAGGAAAATAATCCGGCCAAAAATAAAAATCCCGAGCTGACGCAATGCTGATGTCATAATTCAATTTCCTTTAGAAAAATAATTCCAAAAATCCTCTTTTTCCTTTTTCTCTGATTTTAAACTTCCGAGAGCCCGTTCTCATTCGTTCTAACTCCGATTGAGCCCATTCAAATTTCTAAATTCATCAAAAATTCCCCTCTATCAATTTCTGGCATCAATTAAAATTTTTGAAGTCAATTTGAATTTATTTTGAATTTATTTGAATTTAGTGGGTTGTTTTCGCGTGTAGACTTCGACGATTCGGGAGAATTCAACGACGAGGATTTGCACCAATTTCAAGAGCAAGGCAAGTCACACTCCTTGATCATGTTGATCCCAGTTTTTGAAATAAAATTATGTTGATTTAAAGTATTCTGCATGCATATTTTTATTCAATGTATTTCAATTCAGTTTTAAATATAGTTAATGCCTACTTGTTAATTCCCCATTGATATTGAATTCCTTATACCTTGTCACCCTAGATCAAACCCTAGTTAGTAAATTAGTATTAGCTAGAGAGATTTTATATTAAATGCTTAGACTGCTTAGATATAATCTTGGTTTTGGGACACCTTTTCACATAAAATGATGAACCTTTTTACATAAAATGATAAGTTTTTCAAAGCTACTCTTGACTTTGGTGAGTCAAGGAGGTTTATGAAATATTTTGAAAACAAAATATAAAAAAACTGGTTTAGACTTAGGCAATTGGTTAGTTGGTGGGTGCAGGCATGCCCTGTTGGTCGGAGCCGCAGGGTTGACTGTCGTGCACAGGGGCATGTGGTTGGGCCTAAGTCAATTAAGGACCGGTCTGTGAGCTACTGTTGCAAAGCCCTATCGTACTACCACATGGCTAGTATGGAACAACCCTGGCTGAATAATTTGCTAAGTCCCAACCTGAACCAAGTCGTAGGTTGAAAGTGGGCGTGGTTGGTGCCATGAGAAGTCCCACTTGGGTGAGCATGGTTGTAGCCATGAGAAGTCTCACTCAGGCTCAAGAGGGGGTCCCGGTCTGGTGGATTCCTTACTGGGGTGAAACTTAGAGTTGGCTTGGCCAGGTTGAAGGCTTTGCATTGTAAAGGCCTTGTCACGACTCCTCGTCGCACACCTAAGGAAGTGTGTAACCCGGTGGCAATATGGGATGATCGTGTCTTATGGGTAAAGCTGTACAACCTCTGCAGAGTGTATAATCTATCCTGGATAGCCGTGCCCACGGTCATGGGCATGCTGAGTAAAGGTTTTTCATTGATTAGACTTTGTCTTTCAAAAATGATTTTCGAAAACCTTGTGGATGGATGGAATCCACGAGAGATGAAAACCTTGCGGATGGATGGAATCCGTGAGAGATTGGAACCTGGTGGATGGATGGAATCCATCAGAGTTGCGCAGTGGAAGCGTGTGGATGGATGAAATCCATACGTGATCTTTTGGAAAAAATGGTCCGGGTGGGATGCCCGTGGTAGGTTAGTGTATGGTCGGAGCCGGCACTGACGGTATTATTTTCAAATTACAAGTACCGTCTTTATTTATTGTATTAAATTCAGAAATTTCAATCTATCTACTGTATTTCATTCAATGCTGTTTTATGCAAACTAACCCTATAAGCCTTCCATTGAAGCCTTTATCATTATGTTGCATTTCTCCATGTGATTTGCGGAGTACAAGTTTGTACTCACCTTGCAACCTCCATACAGAGGAAGATGCTGTCGACTACGGTGAAGATCTGGACGAGTAGGCCGTGTCTTACTATCATTTGCCTGTGGGCAGGCTTGGGCTTCTCTTCTTTTCAGTTTGCTTCTGCAGTTATTTTTTTTATTTATATCCTTAATCTCTTTGTTTTTGGGCACACAGATATGATTCTTGAACCAAATGGTTCCATGTTCATCCTCACTAGAACCGATGACTTTTTCTCTTCTCATGTTCTTCTTTATCTTTTGGATATCCTAATCTACCTTTTGAACTTTTTTGATCTGGTCTGGTAAGGTCAGCTGAATTTCCAAAGTTGAAAGAGCACCCTGGTCTACCAGATTTAGGCTAAGATGGGCAACTCTGTTCTGAAGTTGTGTCTGAATCACTTCTACCAAAGTGCAGTTTGCATAGGTCTTTCTGCTTAATGCATTTGCTACAACATTAGCCTTGCCTGGATAGTAGTCAATCCTAATGTTATAATCCTTGATTAGCTCTAGCCATCTTCGCTATCTTAGGTTGAGTTTTGCTTAGTGAAAATGTATTTCAAGCTCTTATGGTCTGTATGGACTTCACAACGGTTACCAATAAGATAATGCCGCCAAATTTTTAGGGCATGAACTACTGCTGCTAACTCCAAGTCATGAGTAGGATAATTACACTCGTGAGGTCTCAATAGGCGTAATGCATAGGCTACCACCTTGCCCTCTTGCATTATAACGCAGCTGAGTCCTTGCCGGGAGGCATCACATAATACCTCAAAATCCTTGTGTATATTCAGCAAAATGAGTATTGGGGCGAACACAGTCAGACCCGGATTTTTCAATCTAGAATCTACTGTGTTTCACTGCACTATTCCCTGGATCAGTAGATAGTGCATGCAGGTACATTGCTGAATCATGTCATACATCGCATAATAACATTACAGAGTTTAAGATACACCACATCGGGTGACAGTTTACAAAAGGGCCGCTTTGGCCAAATGTCTTCATTACATTCAAGCAGCGGGAACAGAAGAAAAAGTAAGACCATTGCCACAGGCAAGTGACTGAGGGGTAATGTGTGCATTATATATCACCGGGAACCCGATAATATACGTGCACACAATGCCAAGGCCAACTTGTCTATGACCAGCAAACGTAGCCTACACCCTAATTCCCTTCATTGTCCCTTCCTTCAGTAGCCAGAATATCATCATGGGCATAGTGATCCTGTGTCCCTGTTTCTGTGTTGGGTAATGCGAGTGTGAGCACAAATCCACCATGCTCAGCAAGTCAACACACAGTATGCATTAGATAGCATGCGAGGTTTGTCAAGGAAGGCTCGGGTTTATTTTATTTTGCCCAAAACTGCATTTAAATACGATACTTAAAAATTCCTATGACCTATCAAATTGAAATCTAAGACTTAATTTGGTGAAAAATGACCAACTTAGTACTGATACAGATTCCATCCACCGTTACATGTCATCTGCACCCTATAGCATCTTTCAGTGTTATAGTCACTTAATTTACCACTGGGACGACACCCAGGACAACTCAAATTAGGGCTTTTTGTCGCCCTTCATATTTCCATTCCCATTCTCCAAACATTTCTAAATATAACTATATCTAGTTAAGTTCCCATGTCTGCCCTTGACCGTGGGCACGGCTATTCGAATAGTTTTGACTCTGCAGAGTTTGTACACTTTCACCACAAGAGACGATCAACTCATTACTCCACATGATTCCTTTGACATGTGGTTGAGTAGATCCTCACATGACTTGTGGTTGTACTGTCTTACACGGGATGACATGACAAGATTCAATCCTTAGGATTACCTGGGTGGTTCTACCACATTTCATATTTTGTGCGTCCACTACACCTCATACCAGCCCCCAGTCCATCCACCCAGGTATTTAAGCATTATTGGGGTTTTTCGAGGACATAAATTAACGTATAAACATACTCCAGTCATTCCCACCATGACTGCCCAAATCATTTCATATTTGCAAGTGATGATTGTTGGGGCATGTATGTACCCCATTTAACTAGCATTACTAAGCAACACTACATATTAAAGGCTTATTTGCAAAATCTACAATATTTAATAGTTTACTATGGTGACAAGGTTCATTTATCCAAAAGGTTCGATGGAGTAATACTAGCAAGCATAATAACAGGGTTGTAACTAGCATCTCTAAAATCTAAAGTAATTTATCACATAAAATAATAGCATGCATGTGGATAACTTGAAAGAAATTAACATATGCATAAACATGGGTTCAATATGATCAAAGTGTTAACTCGTCTTGGTCACAGGGGTCTTGGTCTTGATTTTCTGAAGCTTCTAGGGTGGCTGCCTCGGCCTCTTCCTCTTGTGCCTCGTACGCTATTTTACTGTGCGTGAAATCCAAATAAAAAAACAGCAAATCACTCAAAATATCACCAGAAATTCAAATAAACTCTAAAAAATCATGGTTCTAGTTCCATCGGACAGATCTTGAATTTAGATGAATTTAGAAATTTGTTTCACTCAATTTGGAGTTAAATTGAATAAGTTATACTCATTTAAAGTTCTCAGTCCACTGAAATTCAAGAAAATATAAAAATCCCTGACAGGTGGGTCCACTGACATTTTTAAGTCATTCTTTTATTTTATTATTTCATGTATTGCATCTATGACAGGTGGGGCCCACTTGCTTCTATTATTTGTTTTATTTCCCTCTCAGGGTGCCACTGACATGTGGGGCCATTCACTGTACCCACTTAAGGGTGGGGTCCACATGTCAGTGGAAAATACCCGACATTCACTCCTTAATCATATCTGTCATTACTCCCTAGTTATTATCATTACTGTTACTTAACTGCGCCTCTGACAGGTGGGGCCCTGCGGTCAGTGGCCGCTCAGGAGCTGCAGCCGCTTACAGGTGGGGCCCACCTGTAAGACGAAATTAAAAGAAACTCAACCCGGCGCTGCGGAGCTGGGGGCTCGAACGCGCGCGGCCGGGGAGTCGAGGGGGGAGAAGAGAGTTAACGGTGCTAGCCAGGCGGGCGCTCAAGTGTTTCTTACCCTTATAGGGGAATTAACTCCTCTATACTGTCTTGCGGAGGGGATCGAGCAGAGGAGGCCGAGGGCGGCGGTGGGGCTGTGGCGTCGGCGGCGAGCGGCGGTCGGAGGGGCTCAGGTGAATGCAAAAATGCGTTGCCTGAGTGCTGGTGAGCCGGGTGCGGGGGTCGGCGGAGGTCGGGGCGCACGGTGGTGGGCCGGCGGCGTGTGACGGTGGCGGTCCGGGAGGGGTTCTCGGCGCCGGCGAGGTACGGCCTATGAGAAGCTCCGGTGAGGCCGGGGATGTCTTCGTGACTCCCTGGGGACGGCGTGGGAGGAAGTAACCGGTGTTTGGTTGGGTAATTTCGCGGGGAGAGTGTCGCCAGAGATGGGGATGAAAGAGCGGCGCCGGCGGTGGAGAGGGATTTTCAGCACAATTACTCGGAGGGAGAGAGAGCTGAGAGTGTGGGGAAGACGGGGACGCGATCGGGAGTCCTAATAGACGCGCGAGGAGGGCCATCGTCGGGAGGCCCCGTGCAGTCCCATCGGTGAGCGGCGGGGCAGGCGGCGCAGCAGGCTATCTCTTGCGTGGATTTGGCCATGATTCTCTGGCACCTCACGTGGAGTGGCAGCAGGAGCTAGGGATGGGCGCGTGAAGAGACCGGGCAGGGGCGGGGCGAGAAAAAGAGGCGACGGCAGAGGAAAGGGGGCACGGACAGGGGCGGCGGTGACCATTGGTCCGAGGCGGCAGTCCTTTGGTCCGAACGCGAGGTGGTGCGGGCCGGGCTACGGAGGCGAAGCGCGAGAGAGCAGGGGCTGCGGCCTGTGAAGGGATGGAGGGGAGGGTTGGAGAAGAAAAACAGTAGCCGAGTTGGGGAGGGTTGTTCGGGCAGAGGAGATGAGGCTTGGGCTGGCTTCGGCTGCGCAAAGAAAAAGGCCATTCGGCCAGAGGGGCCGACCGGTGGTTTAAGGGGGAAAGGAATGGGGTTGGGTTGGGCCAATTGGCCAGCCTGGCTTCCATTTCTTTCCCCTTTTTTATTCTATTTTGTTATGTCTTCACCCTTTATGCTTACACTTTTACATATATGTATATGTGTGCATACATTCCTATTAAATCTTGATTAACCTAGGTAAACTCCCTTTTATAGCCATTTTATTTGGGCATGCTCTTTTTATGTCTTAATTCTTTTTGTTAGGTCCCTTTTGCAATGCTTTTGTTAATATCAAGATTTCATATATACATTTATATATAGGTATATATGTATATATATATATATATATTAATTCAACGTTCTCCCTCCTTTCATGGGTCATCTTTTGAGTTTATTTCTCTATTATTTAAGCATGCTTGTTTCTTCTTGGCCCTTCTAACTTTTGAAACCCTTTGCCAAATTTTCAGAAAAACATTATAAACTCCAAATTCAAATGAAATACATTGCAAAATAATTCAAAAAATTCACATTTCTAGATTTTCATTTTTCAGGATGTTACAAACACCAACTTTTTCTTAAGAGTCTAGAAACTCTGCTCATAAGCTTCTGCCCATTCAAACTTCTTCTCCTTCTTCATGAGT